>WPIO01000119.1:180000-780000 GCA_009760855.2 Cristatella mucedo
AATGAAATTTGAGAAGCCTAAATTAAAAGTCAATGCATAGTTAAAAAAGTAACACGAGTTGAGAGTTTTTTTTAAATAGATTAAATAGCCATTCTGAGTTGATTTTCAAAGTAAAGGCCTTTACCTTACCCCTGTGCCCCTGGAGATCGAAGTCAATCCCCTTCCGGAACAAAGTCCAGCACAATAAAAAGCTGACGCCAACGCATCTCTTGAGGTAAGAGCAACTGTGCAATAGCAGCAGCAGTCGCTGAAGAACCACGTTTGTCCACCCTCAATTCATATACCGTATTGCAAGCTGAGAGGGTCCGGGTACAAAAAGATGAGTCCTTCTTCACCCAGGACATGGCAGCATGCCCCCGTGTCTCTGTCTCTCTGTCTCTCTCTGTCTCTCTCTATCTCTGTCTCTCTCTGTCTCTGTCTCTCTCTGTCTCTCTCTGTCTCTCTCTTTGCAAAGCAGGCCGAGCTTTCAGGCTGAGGAACAGATCTCGGAGTGAAACCTTCACGCTTTTCTACGATTGGCTGCATTTGTAAACTCAAAAGCAGCATCTCGGGAGTGCCTCAACACATTCTGCGCAATCTAAATACTGGAAAGCCAGAGCCCAAGCCAGCCAGCCTACGACGGCAGGAATAGAAAGCAATTTAAAACTGGAAGCGCTTTTTTATGCATACAATCACGAGTTGTGCTCAGTATCTGAACGCGGCCAAACGCAAAATGTTCACCGGGCACGTCAGTGGGCGAAATTTAGGCAGCGGCGATGCACGGCTTACAGTACCAGTCGGACCGAACCGCAAGCTTGATCGACCAAATAAAGGTACGATTAATGGTGACCGTAACGCGCGCTTGCGGAAAGTTTGATCGAAGTTCTATGCATTGATCGGCTGCCGACGCGCTGCGAGAAGCGAGCTTCCCCAGCAACGAATCGTCTTAAAATGGATCTGCCGCAGTAGCTCGACGCCCGATGCCACCTGCTGCCACGAACGTGTGGGTGACTTGGTGGCTCCCGTACTTAGCCGCGGCTTCTTGCTGGCTTATCTCAACAAATGGCGATGGGTTCTAAGCTCCCCAAGATTCCGTTTGATTAGTGGCAGGTCGGGGGAGCAAATAGGTCGGCTGCCCGAGGGGAGAGTTCTCCCAAGAGCAAGGGATGAGCGCTCTGGCGAACGCATTCCGTCAGGCCCCATTCGTCTGAAGCTTCGAGTTCTTCGCGTCACGCGCGCAGAGAAGATTCCAGAAGGTGCTCGCTGCACTCAAGAGTTCGAAGTGGCAACTATTGTAGTTTGACATTTTCCCTAACGGCAAGTACGAGATATCGCGCAGAACACCGCGAAGCGGGCTCACAGGCGTTTATTCGCACGGACGCCGCCGCGAACCGTTACACCCACCGTCCTGCCTGGCGCCCTCGACGTAACTCCCTGGGCCCATGCCGCCCGTTACTTATCACTACCATAAATCACGACAGCCCATAAACCAACGGCAGTGTCATAACCTCTGCTGGCCCGTAAATCACTCCAAGCCACAAACTGGCCGTAGGAGAAATAACAGCACAATACACGCTATTGACCCACAAACCACCAACATCTCAAAATAGCCATAACTATAGGGCGTCCCGAACCGAATTCAGCTGAAAGCACACCCTTATTCATTCGCGCGAGCGCACCGAGATCTCGTTCGTTTCTCGCCACGCCTGCCTGCTCCCCCTCCGAGAATGCTCCGGAAACACGAAATCAAGCTATACGCCGATTCGCCAGTATAGAGCTTCTGTCGTAGCTCCGAGACTGCGAGGTTGCTGCCACGGCCGGCTGGGCCCTTACCGCAATCCGGCTGGGTCGCCGCATGTGACAGCGAGAAACGTAAAGCCACCGTGGCGGCTACATTTTTTTGCTATTTCAAACGAGGCAGAGGCGACGGCATCTGTGAAAAGTAATTCATAAAGGGTGAACGATCTAACTAGCGCTTATAAGAAACCTAACCGGCTTCCGAGGAATAACTAATTTTTCGGGACCAATTTTAGCTTCATCCGCAGCGAAATCGCTCAACTATCGATTCAGCTGCTGGGGTGGAGCGATGCGAGCGGGACCGGATGTTACGTTACGGCTCAGGTGCTAAACTCGGCCACTCAGGTCGCGAGTGACGTGGGTAACTGTGTGACTTCCTACTTTCATCTGATTGCAATTGACCTCGAACGCGCAGCCGGCGAAATTTCCCGAAAAAAGCAAACGCTCTCGATGGATCAGCGCATACAACCGAGTGAAAAGTACTTCTACAAACGTGCGATGGTGGCTTCTCACTATAAGGTACCTAGTCCGCAATTGCAGTGAGTTAAAGCGGTACCGGTCGCCTCCGATGGGCTGCAAATACCGGCGGCGGCGGTGATGCGTGACAATTGTACTGCGGCTAGCGACTCGTGAGTGCAACTTGCTAGCGGAGAATGAAAGCAATGAAGACCGCCGATATCTTAATATAAAAAGTCCGCATGCGTTGCCTAAAGCCATCAATTCGAAAGCAACGGAGGGGTATGGGTATCTGGCACCAGCCATTGCCTACCTCAATTCTGCTTCTGCGAACAGAACTCGACCGCCGGGCACAAAGCCTAGAGCACAACAAAGCCGAATATTACATGAATTGCGCTTTTGTTATGGTCCTATCATGGATCGTGACATCGAAGATTCACAGTCATTTCAATTGTGGAGCTGCGAATAATAACTCATTCATTACATGCCAGGTTTAGCTCGCCAGCTTGTAAGTAAGGAAGTTGAACACTGGCACGCTAATAAGTCAAATTATGATAGTCGCTGGATATTGCTAGCAGTTCCAGAGTGGTGACTAGTGGCACTAGCTTGATTTTTTATATAATAGTTTAAATATAGTAAACGATTATTGAAGTGATCATACATTTTCCTACCGCATCCTCTCTGGAAAGACGGCGGCTGAAACAAAATTAGAAACATTGCTATGAATCATATCATTTAATGGATCCAAGTGACTCGTCATCTGTGCACTTGTGCGTGCTGACAATTTGTAGGCTACTGCTAACAATATTTGCATGTTGTTCATGTGCATGTCATCTATAACCATCTTATACTTGTTGTCATTAAACATACTACCACTAATCTTTCGATCATGCTTCCTTTGCAGGAAATGTAAAGTCCTTACAAAGAGATTGAGTTCTCTTAGGGCACTAAAATAAATGTATTATTATTATTGTTATTATTAAGGTTTACGTTTTGGTTTACCTTCCCAATTTCTGAATCACACTTGGTAGTAGTTTGGTTTTATCATCATTCAATCAAGAAAGTTTGCTGCCATCCAAGTGCGGATGTCATAAATACCTGCACTAAGGGAGTTGAGAAAATTCGACAGGCTGGAGGGCTGGGAGAGATCAAAGCGAAGGTACAACTAAATTTCATTTGCATTAAAGTAAAAGCCAAGATTGTGCCTGGCGATCACATTGGGTAGAGAGATAGAGAGAGAGAGAGAGAGAGAGAGAGAGAGAGAGAGAGAGAGAGAGAGAGAGAAAGAGAGAGACAGAGACAGAGACAGAGAGACACACACACACAGAGAGAGAGAGAGAGAGAGAGAGAGAGAGAGAGAGAGAGAGAGAGAGAGAGAGAGAGAGAGAGAGAGAGAGAGAGACAGAGAGACAGAGACAGAGACAGAGACAGAGAGAGAGAGAGAGAGAGAGAGAGAGAGAGAGAGAGAGAGAGAGAGAGAGAGAGAGAGAGAGAGAGAGAGAGAGAGAGACAGAGACAGAGACAGAGACAGAGACAGAGACAGAGACAGAGACAGAGACAGAGACAGAGACAGAGACAGAGACAGAGACAGAGACAGAGACAGAGACAGAGACAGAGACAGAGACAGAGACAGAGACAGAGACAGAGACAGAGAGAGACACAGAGAGAGACAGAGAGAGAGAGAGAGAGAGAGAGAGAGAGAGAGAGAGAGAGAGAGAGAGAGAGAGAGAGAGAGAGAGAGAGGCAGAGAGACAGAGAGACAGAGAGACAGAGACAGAGACAGAGACAGAAACAGAGACAGAGACAGAAACAGAGACAGAGACAGAGACAGAGACAGAGACAGAGACAGAGACAGAGACAGAGACAGAGACAGAGACAGAGACCAAGACAGAGAGAGAGAGAGAGAGAGAGAGAGAGAGAGAGAGAGAGAGAGAGAGAGAGAGAGAGAGAAAGAGAGAGCGAGGGAGAGACACAGAGAGAGACAGAGAGAGACAGAGACAGAGAGAGACAGAGACAGAGACAGAGACAGAGAGAGAGAGAGAGACAGAGAGAGAGAGAGAGAGAGAGAGAGAGAGAGAGAGAGAGAGAGAGAGAGAGAGAGAGAGAGAGAGAGTGAGAGAGAGTATAAACCGTGAAAAGAACGGGACCAAGTACAAAACCTCGAGGTACCCCGAATTTCAGAGGTTCCTCGGACGATCTTTGTCCATTCACATAAATACTCTGGAGTCTCCTACTTACATAGGACTGAAATATTGCAGAGCAGTACCAGTGATGCCCAAGTGAGATGAGAGGCCCTTATGAAGGACTTTGTAATCGGTAGTACCAGCAACTGCCAAAACATCGAGCAAAACAAGCAGAGACACTCTACCCAGCTCTGCACTCCCAAGTAGGTTGTTATACACTCGAAGCAATGCCGACTCTGAGTATTGATTAGCTCTAAAACCTCACTGGAACTTACTAGCAAGATTTGAAGTTTTGATATCTGAGTATAGCTGGTCTGCCACGACTCGTTCTAGTGTCTTTGATAGGAACGATAGATGGGAGACAGGTCGGAAGTTGTTCAAGTTCTCTTGGTCTAGTGTCGCTTTCTTGAATAGTGACCCGACTACAGTGTTTTTGAAAGGTGCTGGGACTTAAAGCTAATGATATAAACCAGGACCTAAAACTTATGGACCTAAAGCCAATGATATATTTATGATATTAGTTATGCATCGCAGAAGCGGCAGATCAATGCATCTTAGAAGCAGGACAGTGGACTAGGGTCCAGAGGCCTAGTTGTCTTCTTTGATTGGTGTATAAACTACTTCAAGACAAGGTCACTGGTGGCCTTGAATGCAGACATTGAGGTTCTGCATGGTATTGCGGGACAGGATTCTAGGGGGAACGCTGCTTCCCTAGGGTTGGACTCCCCGATCTTGTCTATCTTGTTGACAAAGAAGCTAGATTAGCAATCGGCTAGATCATCAAGATGCCGCGTCAAAATAATAATAATAACCCTTCGCGTATTCAAACACACGTGCCGAAATGCGTGATACTTTTCTGTGACCAGGAATCTCTCCGCATCAAGCAGCACGTCGATTTGTCTCTCATTTCTTTTGCAACCTCTGTTCGCTTGCTCCAGATTATTTATCCCAACTACTTAAATCCTCGGCCCTCCCCCGTGCCACACGATTCTCTGACTCCAGTCGTCTAGTCGCCTTCGCAAACAATTGAGAACCAATTACACCGGAACTACTGTTGCTATGAAATTGTAGCTTAAAATAATTTAGCGAATAATGCCAAGATATCCCACGACTTGACGATATTTGAATCAAAACTATGAGCCCCGGTTTGGCTCTAGGGGTTCGCGTGCTAGCGTTAAATGACCGAGGTCGAAGGTCGAGGTCGAGGTGCTCACCTTTAATATCGATGTCATGGTCTCATGCCCTACAAGATTCGTGAAGTGCGAGGATAGAGATTCAGTTCTCATCTAGCACTAAACAAATGAATTTAATTAATCTGCTAGTGTTTTTTGCATTATCTGACTAGTTTACAAGTGAGTTTTCCATTTATTGTGAAATACTGAGATATTCTATTTATTAGATTACAGCTGAGCCGTATTCAAGATGTGAAGACTAACGTAACTAGCACCACGATGCATTATTCCAAATTGGCCACAGACCATAAACTATGGGTTACAGTCTACTCACATATTTGCATTGGCAATGCAAAGTATCACAATGTAGCACAATGTATCAGATAAGAATGAGTGTTTAGATTTGCAGATACAAATATATATATATATATATATATATTTATGCAATCACATATGCATGCATAAATAAACATGAATAAATAAATACCTACCTCGATAAATTCCTCTATAGAAACTAAATAATAATTCAGTTGCGTGCACCTAAATTAGAATTGAATATTTCTGACATTGGTAGATTGTCGAAGGAATAATGCCTATGATGCCCATTTAGTGGCATTCAGGATTTCTCCAAATCCTGTAGCTTGTAACCTATAGCGTGAGGTTAGCTAATGAAAGTGTCACGTAGATATGAGACAAGAGAATCAAGTGATCTTTCAAGGTTATTTTGTGTAAACGATCTTTCCAATTATCCCCTGTGTTTCCTTAGAAAGGGAAAATTATTTTGAAGCTAAATGATCAGAGATTGCTGGCTTTGCGTGGAGAACGTTGTAAAGAAGTAATAAATTTAACACAAATCACACATGAGCAGCTCATAAATAAAATCAAATCGTGACTACTGAATTTTCTGACGATCTGAGTATGACTCCCAGCATTACATTCAAAACATGGTAACCGATAAGTAAACATAGTTTAATAACGGTTCCTCCGCAAAGGAAGCGTTCTTAGCAGCCTCTTTTCAGTAGAATAAGCTGCATACCTCCGCCGCCTCCTCTTTTTTGTCTCTAGTAGCTTGCGAGACGGATTAATGTCCCACCCACCTGCCCTTTGAAAAGCCCAATAACTATAATTCTGAGAGATTTTTTGTGCAGGCCTCAAGAGAATGAAACCACTTTTCAGGTGCTTTAAAACTCGCTAAGAGATAATCAGCAAGCCAAGTTTATTAATAAAATCCATGTTATGGAATTTATCACCGTCTGTAACTCCACAATGCCACAAAGACTGTTTGGGTGCTATGCACGAGAGTTTTGTATAGCGCACTCACAGCCTAAGCGGCTTTCATTATGCATTCGGTAGCCAACAGACTTCGTCTCACACAAAAAAGAGAAAGTGGGAAGCATAGCAGAGTCAGGAGAGCAGTTGAGGTAATGAGTAGCACGGATGAGCCATAGTCAGCAGCAGGAGAGTAGTTGTTGTTGCGTAAGAACGTTTCATGCTGCCGTCGCTCGGCCAAGTCAAGAGCGCACGCGACCGACCACTCTCTCTCTCTCTCTCTCTGTCTGTCTGTCTCTGTTTCTCTCTCTCTGTCTCTCTGTCTCTCTCTGTCTCTATGTCTCTGTCTCCTCTGTCTCTCTCTGTCTCTCTGTCTCTGTCTCACTCTGTCTCTCTCTCTCTGTCTCTCTCTGTGTCTATCTCTAGGTCTCTTTCTCTCTCTTGCTCTCTCTCTGTCTCTCTGTCAGTCTGTCTCTCAACCAACCGAGACGACGACGAACGTGCCGAGGCGGTCGTGGGAGAGATAGCTTTCGAGTCGCCGTCTCAGACCGGCGAACCGAATGGCTTCTCGTGCTCTCTCAGAGCGCCGAGCTCGTGTCATGACTCTTCGAGCCTAGCACCGACGCGGTGCCACCTCTTCCAGTGCTCAGAGGTGTCGCTTGACGGACAGGTACCTCGCTCAGACAAGTAGGTAGAAGCACACAGATATGATGCACATAGACCAGCATGTAAAAGCACAAAGGAAGACAGGATTCAGGGCTGCTGATTATGTGAGCCACTGTATAGAGCATGCCCTGAGAATTTAAGTCACAGGTAAGGATGTAAAGCAGGAACAAGAAACAAGAAAGACTGAGAAAGATTCTGAGGGGGGAAGGGGGTGGGGCACAGGCATTGCTAAGCATAACAGATTTGTGTCTATTTAAGGCTTAAGCGATGCAAAGTCACTGCAGTTGGTTAAAGCAGCCAAAAAGAGATCAAATTTGTGTGAATTCTAGATTTAAATAGCTGGTAGAAAATGATAATTATGCCCTGAAATCATCCTGCGGTATTTCGCTTCCTGTCTCCTGTACTTCAAAGGAATGCACTACTTAATATATTTTACGATGGACACAGTGTATATAAATAATAATAATAATAATAATAATATTGCACTTGATAAAGCGCCCTCAGAGAACTTAATCTCTTTCTAGGCGCTTTACATTTGCTGCAAAGTGATACGCAATAGAATAGTAAGTAAAATCATGCTTGAAAAACAAACAAAATGAATAACATGGTTAGGGGTTACATGCACTGGGTCAGCATGCAAATGTGGTTAGTGGCAGCATGAACAGTGTCAGCACGCATAAGCACATCGAGGACGAATCACAAGGACCCACTAAATGCTGTCCTAAATAGGTATGTTTTTAAGTTTCTTTTAAATGTGGTCAGGTCAGGGGATGTTCTGATGCAGGTCGGGAGGGAGTTCCAGGCTGTGGGAGCATACGAGCTAAATGCACGGTCTCCAAAGGATTTAAGGTTTGTACGAGGTATTTCTAGACTGTTGGATTCCGAAAAGCGAGTGGTACGATGCTTTGCCTGATGGGGTAGTATATCTGAAAGATAGGCTGGAGCCATAGAATGAAGAGACCTAAAAGTGAGCGACAAAACCTTGAAGTCAATCCGTTGCTTGACTGGTAGCCAGTGCAGGTCGGCGAGAAGTGGAGTAATGTGGCAACTGCGACGCTCACGACAGACAAGCCTAGCTGCAGAGTTTTGCACCAGCTGCAATCGCCTGATCGCACATGCTGGTAGGCCAGTAAGCAGTGAGTTGCAGAAGTCGAGACGAGATGTCACGAATGCATGGACCAACTTGGACTGGTATCCTTATCTAAACAAGCCCTAATTTTAGCAATGTTATGAAGCTGAAAATAGGCTGATTTGACTGTGGAGCTGATGTGGTCGTCTAACGAGAGGTCGCTTTGGAATATGACACCTAGATTTAGAGCTGATGCAACTGGAGATATGCTGGCAGAGCCAATTTTGAAAGTCAGCCTTTCCAATTTCTGAATAACAATAGGTTTGCCCATAACTAGTAAGTTAGTTTTATCATCGTTTAGTTTTACAAAATTTGCTGCCATCCATGTGCGGATGTCATCAATGCATGCAGCAAGTGAGTTGAGAGAATTTGAGGTGCTCGAAGGCTGGGAGGGATCAAAGCAAAGGTACAACTGAGTGTCATCCGCATAGAAGTGAAAGCCTAGATTGTGCTTGGCAATCACATCAGCGAGAGGGAGAGTATAAACGGTGAAAAGGACCGGACCTAGCACAGAGCCCTGAGGTACTCCATATTTTAGAGGTACTTCAGATGATCTTTGTCCATTCACGTCAACACTCTGGAGTCTCCCACTGAGATAGGACCTGAACCACTGCAGAGCAGTGCCAGTGATGCCCAGGCGAGATGGGAGGCGCTCTAGAAGTACTTTGTGATCGATGGTATCAAAAGCTGCCGAAAGATCGAGCAAAACAAGAAGAGACACTCTACCCATGTCTGCATTCCTAAGTAGGTCGTTGTATACCCGAAGCAATGCTGACTCTGTGGAGTGATTAGCTCTAAAGCCAGACTGGAACTTACTAGCAAGGTGTGAGGTTTCGATATACGAGTTCAGCTGGTCTGCCACGACCCGTTCCAGTGTCTTTGATAGGAATGGTAGAAGGGAGACTGGGCGGTAGTTGCTTAAATCTGGGTATTTATATTATACAAGCAATGTGATCTGCTTTAACTAAATGCTTACAGTAAAAATTCTAATTAATGTTAGCTTAAATGCTTGAAAGGTTGAAATCAAATAAGGCTTATTGTTAATCTTATAGCTCTTCAAAAGTGTGTGACTGATGTGGCAAGCGGCATCTTATTGCAGATTATACTAATAAAAACATTCATTTAAGGTGACTTTACTCAATAGTAAGGCGCTATCGCAGTCCACAAGTGTGCCATGCCGACTGGACCTTTGTAAGTCACTAGTTTGAGGTGTTCCGGCCTGTGTAATTAGGAGCTAGCAGTTGGCGAAAAACTCTGCAGTTAGGCTTGTCTAATGTGAACGTCTCGGTTGCTAAATTACAACACTTCTCATCGGCCTACACTGGCGCCTCATCACGAAGGGTATCGATTTAAACGTTTTGCCACCAACTTTTAGGCTCCTTCATTCTCATTATCTAGGTTATCTATCCGAAATTACTTTCCAATCAAGTGAGGCACGCTTTACACTTTCTTTTCTGACCCAGGCCTTGCATCTGTGCCTCGAACCAACCTCAAATCCTTTGGAGATCTAGCCTTTATTTTGAATAGTTTCAAAGAAAGGAAATTCTTCCTAAACGACGTTACAAAATCCTCTGACTTCATAACACTTACAAACTAAAAATGCACTCGTTCCTGACTTTACTGGGTCAGTGCAAATAGTCTATTTTCGCATGCGAGTGCTGACTGTGCGTGTTCTCACTAACTGCATTGACACGTTTAGCTTACACCAAAAGTAAAGTACCTGCAGAGAGATTAGTTAGCCAAGGATGCTACACACAAGCATTATTATCATTATTATTAATATTAGTTGGCTGATTTCTTTGCTTTAAGTGGTACTTCAAGATATCCCCTGACTTGACGATATTTGAATCAAAACTCTGAGCCCCGGTTTGGCTCTAGGGGTTCGCGTGCTAACGTTAAATGACCGAGGTCGAAGGTCGAGGTCGAGGAAAGCCATACTTCAAGCAGCTTGACGATTGCAAGATACCTGACTTTACAAAGTTTTCTTAGAGTAGCACTTGCTCAGGTAACTACTGGTTGCGGGATTGATCAGGCTAAAACACGGCTATTTCCTGCTCTTAATCGATGATTAGACCTGAAATTTAGAACATCGTCTTAAGAACTTTTATTTTCTAATGCAATCAAAATAAATTCATCTGAAAAAAATATAAAATGCTTCCATCACCGAGCTGAATATCAAATAATCTTCTAATCTGAGCAAGAGAGCATAGAAATTGTGGAACAAGGCAGATATAGAAGTGCTTATTTCCAATTGCTAAGTAGCAGAGGCTTAACATGGAAATTAGCAAGATTTACAAGCTTTCTAAAACTTTTAACAACGTATTTATAATAGTAGTCGGAGCACCCCTAATAAGTATTTTAGTCCATAAGCCTACAAATATTGAAAGAGTTTTTAAATCAACAGCCGCTCAGTTGTTAAGTCTTTAGAAGAGGCGAGTAATTCCACTGATATTTCATTTCAAAGGCGTCTTACAACTTTTTGGTACGATAGATGGTGTAGAAAATGACACTTTCAACTGTTCTTAAATATATTAGTAAGGCGAGCCACAATATCTTAGATTAAAGATTTCATAAATATCTTGCTGTGAAGGTATATTTATTGATACCAACAGTAATACAACATTATTATTGCACGCAAGAGAAACAAATATTTTATGAGCACTTTACATTTTCTAAAAATGATATGCCAATTGATTAACAATGACATGCATACAAATAAGCAAGCGTAAGCACATACAAAGACGATGCTACACTCTGATGTGCAGGAATATACTTTATTATTTGCTTCCCTACACAAGTTTGGCAGAAATTTATCTGCTATCTAGCTGCAGAGAAGTGTGAAGAATTGTAAAATATTTTATTTAAAAGTACCCGTAAATGCATACAATCAAGAAAACCAAAGATCCGCTTTTATAGAAAGCAACAATATTGATTCGACGTGATGTCACGTTGGTTCCATCTGCTTGTGCTTGTGTTGCCATTGAGGAGGGCACTTGCCTCTTTGATGGTGATGATGGAACTCCCTTCAGAAAAACAGGATATGTTCTTAGATTTGATGGTTTTGAATATCAGTACTATCCCATGGCTAATATAATAGTGAATGAAATGAATAGGCACCCACTGATAATCAGAATGCATATATTCAGCTTCTGCACCTAATAAGTGAATATGTATGACTCATAAAACCTATGCCCATAGCAGTTTTAGCTCATTTAACAGCACTAAGTGGTTTTTCTGCATGAACAAGATAAATTCCTCATAAAGTACAGAGAAAGCCTTAACACGTGACCAGCTTATCAATATTGACTACTGAAGTGGGCAGTGACTGTGTTGACAGTAGTAATTTTCTGTAATCAAATATGGCTAGTAGATTTAATTTGAAAGAATTGAGGTAGAGCATCCGTAGACACTCACTCATCAAAGCATTTGTGTCAGGCCAGATTCAATGGAATGCGCATAAGACTGAGGGATTTGGTTGAGATTTTTAAGAACTCAGAGAATTTTCCAGTGAATACGTGAACTGAGAATTTTTCATAATCAAACAGAAATTTATTATTTTTAAAGGAAGTACCCATATTAAGTTTAGATTTCTGCAAATCTTTTCTTGGTAGTCTTTCTGATCTACCAGTGAGCCCCTTAGAGATTATGAACTCCTCTGCTAGGTTATATGCTATGAATTTCGCAATGCATGCATAGAAACACCTTGATCTCACCTGCAATTGCTCCCAATCATACAGCAGATCGACCCCAAGATCGAAATCAAGAAGCTGAAAATCCAGCAGCTCATGACAGAATTTATTCCAACTGTGAATTGTCCTCGGTGTGTTTATGCCTGCTGAAATTGTTAATGATGTCACTAATCAATTGACCTGCTAAAATAATCACTTAATAATATTATCATTCCTGTGCTTAGTCAATAGCATACTAGAGTTTCTGAAATTAAGCTAGTTCTCTTAAAGCGGCACAAACTGTTTGAGTACTATTATTGTTATTACTTCGGAGTACCGTCACTTCTCATTGACCTGCTCTGACTCCCCAATAAGCTGCTCCATGGTTCTGCCATTTACTTTAGTTTCATTTCTGTTCGTGCCCGGGCTTTCGTGTCCCAAATACGACTTAATCAGGCTTCTAACTTACTACGTGCTCCCCTGACTTGAGTCATATTGCTTAGCAACTAACCAATTTCAAAACTTGTGGAGATATTGCCTTCAGTTTAATGTTCTCAAAGCTTGGAGCTCACTTCCTGCTGATGCCACAATTTACGAGCATACTACGACACCGCATCTCTTCCTCACAGATTTTGCTCTGTCTATTTGAATAGTCGGTCGGGCTCTGAATTTGTCCACTCTAACACAAATCATCTGACGTTTTATTTTATAGAATGTTTGCACTTTCTAGAACTACATGTTCTTCTCGTATGGTAGCACCAAATATCTTAGCATTTCATTACTCTTCCTTTGCTCAGTTTTTATGCACATTCGTGCTCATGCTCAGATGCGCCCATAAAAAATAAAAAAATAAAAAATTCGGGTCGCCTTGTGCAGTCTTCTCTAACGAACAAGTCCGTTTTGCTCTACCACTTTCAAACCTACCTCTTTCAAGCCTCAAATGGATCGGAGAATTCTGCACCCCTAGTAAATATTCACTTAACGGTTGGAAGACATGACATCAACCCCTGATTTACAAACTTTGAAAAACCCATCATGCACCTAACAATCTTTGCTCGGGTCAGCTGGCATTGTTCTTTCTGAGCTTTTGCATGCGGAAGTTGTGCACGGTAGACTTAACAAATAGATAAGCTTTTACACAGCTATTAAAGTGCTTAGAAAAAGATTCAGTTCTGTCGGAGCCTTATATTAATTTGTTACTATTACTGATGAATTATCAGGTCTTGTATCTTTCATACCTGTGGAGTCCCTAAAGGGTCTGTACTCGATCCCTTGACGTTCTCCATTTATACTCAACCTATGGGAAAAGTGATTAAGGCCCATGGAATAGGATATCATTTTTATGCTGACGATACTCAGCTGTATTTGTCATTCAAACCGTCGGAATCTGCTGCAGCAACTGATAAACTGAATGCTTGCCTTTCCGAAAATTCGATCATGGATGTAGGAAAACTTAATGAAACTAAATGACGATAAAACCGAGCTGCTGCTCATCGGACACCCTAAGCTTGTGGCTGGATTAAAGGGCTTCGCTCTTCTAATAGGTGATGCTGTAGTGCGACCATCACCACGTGCACGAAATTTAGGCCTCGTTTCCGACAGCTGCCTAAATTTTCAAAGCTTCCTTCAGACGACTGACTCTACAGCTAACCATCACGTCCGATTCCTGTCTAAGATTACAAGCTGTCTCACAGTGGCTTGCTAAAATTAAACTAGCCCCTTCGTTCTGTCTCGGTTTGATTATTGCAATTCCCTTTTGGCTGGGCTACAAAAATAAGCAACTAGGCCGCTGCAGCTGGCTATGAATATGGGTGCAAGGCTAGTTTTCAAGACCAAGAGGTTTGACCACACGTTTCTGCTAAAGGAGTTATGATTGCTGCTGGTTGATCGACGGATACAGAGCAAAGTTGACAACGGCACTGACCCACAAGGCCCGCCATGGCTTGGCTTCTCCATACCTAGCTGAAATGCTGCACCAGTTTCAGCCTTTTCATGCCCTCAGGTCTTGCATGGACAATAAATTAGCTGTTCCATGCCTGTGCTTAAAGATCGTTGGCGACAGCAGCTTTAGCTCTGCAGGCCCTAGACTGTGGAGCTCGCTTCCACAATTCTTACGCAACTACAACTATGCTCTCCTGCTGCCGACAACGGCTCATCTTTTTCAGCGGTCCTGAGCTGCTACTTCCATGCTACTCACTACCTCAATTGCTCTCCTGACTCTGCTATACTTCCCACTTTCTCTTTGTTGCGTGAGACGAAGTCTATTGGTTACCGAATGCGTACCGAAAGCCGCTTAGGCTGTGAGTTCGCTTTACAAACTCTCCTGCATAACATCTAGTCTTTATGGCTTTGTGGAGTTACAGACGGAGGTGCATTATATTACACTACATGCAATATGAGAATAGACATTAAAGAGAGGTGAGGGATTGTAGCATGGAGCATGGCTGGGATACACCAACCAATATTATTATTGCAACTATATTAATCTTAAAGCATAACAAAAGTAGTGAAAGAGACTTAAGTCTTTGTTTTTTAGAAAATTAAAAGTAATGAAAAAGATCAGGTCACCAGTGGTTATTGATACTAGCAAGCACAATTTATGCATCCATAAGCTAACGAGTATCAATTTTCCTAGACGGAGCAAAGCCTGTGATAAACTGACAGGGTTTTAGCTTCTTTTTAAATTTCAGGAAATGACGATGGAATGGAGATCCCAGGAGTTTAAGCTTTGAGTAGGAAGTCTGCCTACATTCAGCTGCATAGCATGGCTCAAATTCGGGCTCACTTAGACAATAATACTACATCTAAATTGATTCATGCACTTGGGGCATCCCGTCTCGACTTCTGTAACTCACTATTTGCTGGTCTCCCGGCGTTTTCAATCAATCACTTATGGCTGGTGCAGAGCTCGGAAGCTAGGCTTGCTTGCCGTGAGCAGCGCAGTTGCCTCATAACACCACTTTTAGCAGACTTACACTGGCTCCTAATTAAGCAGCGTGTATACTTAATGGCTCTGCCACTCGCTTTAAGGTCCCTTCATTGGCTGCTCCGGCCTACCTATCAGAACTACTCCACCAATAGGTTAGGCATCTCAGCATCTAGTTTCCTGAACCACATCGATTAGCTATACCATTTAATTATAATAATAAAAATATTCATATATTCAAATAATCCTATCACGAAAATTAGTCTTTTTCTAGGCACTTTACTTCCTCTGTAGCACATATAGTGCTGCAGAAGAAGCATGATTAAATGATTAGTGGTAACGAGCACAATATCAACAAGCGTAGCATGGTTATAACAGATATGCACAGGGTCAATATGTAAATATGTTAGTGGCAGCATGCTCGGTGTTAGCACGCATAAAAGACAAAGGACGAATTACCAGGACCCATCAAGTGCTGTGATGAGGACGAGCATTTTTAGCTTCTTTTTAAATGTCGTCAAGCCCGGCGATGTCGTGACGTCAATTGGAAGGGCGTTCCAGGCTTTGGGAGCAAACTAACTAAAGGCACAATCTCCAAAGGATCTGAGGTTCGTATGAAGCGTAGCGGCACGATTTAATTCGAAAAGCGGTGGTACGATGCCTAGCCTGGACTAGTTCTGCCCCTGGGTCTTAGCCCAGGAGTTAAGGTGCCCACTCTTCACAACACTGGCCGTGGGTTCGAATACTAAAATGGGCAATTTTTTATCACCTGCTGCAAGCGGTGGTGATTGCCGCAAAGAGTCTTCTGCCGCTATATAAATCAGGCTGTTAAATAAGCTAAGCTTTTGTTCTTGAGGCAAGCTTGAGCCAATTAAAGGACCTAAAAGTGAGTGGCAGAACATTGAAGTCGATACGTTGCTTGACTGGGAGCCAGTGCAGGTCGGCGAGAAGTGGTGAGCTGTGGTAACTGCGACTTTCGCGGCAGACAAGCCTAGCTGCAGAGTTTTGCACATGCTGTTAGACCAGCAAGCAGTGTGTTACAGAAGTACAGAAGAGACGTCTCGAATGCAAGTACAAATTTCTCTGTAGTATCCCTGTCTAAGCAAGTCCGAATTTTAGGAATATTACGCAGATGAAAGTAGGCAGGCTTGACTGTGGAGCTGATGTGGTCGTCTAGTGAAAGGACACTTTGGAACAGAGCATCTGGATCTGGTATGTACCTCATAATTATGTTTAGACCGTGTCTTGAGATCGTATGCTCCGAAAGCCTTGAACTCACTTCCAACAGATGTCATGACATACCCTGACGTTGACAGTTAAAAAGAAGCTAAGAATGCACTTGCTTATCACAGAACTTAGTGAGTCCTTGTGATTTGTCCTTTGTTTTCTTATGCGTGCTAACACTATGCATGCTGCTACTAATAAAGTTTAACGTGTTGACACGGTGCTGTCACCTCGATTCTTGTTATTCTTGTTGACATTGTGCATGCTACCACCAATCATTTGATCGTGCTACCTTTACAAGTGAAGACAAGTGCCTAGTAAGTGATTAAGTTCTCCGAGGGCGCTATGCAAGTGTATGATTATTATCATTATTAAAACTTGAAGGCACGGTCTCAAAGGAGTTTGAGGTTCTTTAGAGGCACAACCAAACGACCGATAGTAAGATGAGCGTATGGTGCGATGGGATTCATTTAAAGCATTTAATATTTATTCCCATGAAGCATTTAAAAAACGCAAACGGGAGCAATAGAATTAAGGCTCATACAGACCAGTCATATAACCTTAAAGTAAGACGGCTGTTGTATGCGTAACTAGACAGGTCTGCAAGAATTATTGGCATTCAACAGCTCTGTCGCTCACAAGAGACCAGCCTACATGAAGAGCTCTGCACCCACTACAAGCTTCTAATCACGCAGGCAGGATGACTTTCAATTAATGATTGACGCGGTTAAGCTGGGATTTCACGAGTGAATGCACCAAATTGTGTACAGTATAGTTATCTAAGAAAGTTGCAATTTTTGGAAGGCTGCAATGCTCAAAAAATATAAATGCAGATTACAAAGTAGTAGCATCATATTCTGAGAATTATAGTTCACTGGTTACCTATCTTTTTAGCCCTTGAATGGGGATCCTGTTTTAAACAGCCGTAAAGCAAATGCAGTAAAATGTTTTGCGTTGGCTCATTGATGGTATATCGGACTGTGCAATTAGGCGCTTACAGCTTATGACACTCAGTTGTACCTTTGCTTTGATCCCTCCCAGCCTTCGAGCACCTCGTATTCTCTTAACTTCCTTGCTGCATGTGTTGATGACATCCGCACACGGATAGCAACACATTTTCTTAAACTAAACGATGATAAAACTAACTTATTAGTTTTATCATCGTTTAGTTTAAGAAAAGCTGACGCTCAAAATTGGCTCTGTCAGCATATCTCATGCGGAATCAGCTCAAAATCTAGGTGTGACGTTCCAAAGTGACCTCTCGTTAGACGACCACATCAGCTCCACAATCAAGTCTGCCTACTTTCAGTTACATAACATTGCTAAAATTCGGGCTTGTTTAGATAAGGATACCACGTCTAAGCTGTTCCATGCATTTGTGACATCCCGCCTCGACTTCTGCAACTCTGCAACTTCTGCAACTGCTTACTGGCCTACCGGCATGTGCGATCAGGCGATTACAGCTGGTGCAAAACTCTGCATCTAGGCTTGTCTGTCGTGAGCGGCGCAGTTGCCGCATCGCACCCATTTAGGTCTGCAAACCTAGGAGTGGGTGTTGTACCGTAAAGGATTCTTCAGAAACGTCGAAACATACAAGTATTTCAGTACCTTCTTCAAACACATTGTAATAAACTATCCTCATTTCACGGAAAAAAGGAGAAACATACGAGAAAGTTATAAAAATCCATTTTCACATTGCGAGAAATAATGGCAACCAGTAAATCATACGCTTGACTTACACATAAATTTGCTTGGGTCCCACTGTCTTCAATGACTGAAAAACTGTTAGGAGAGCCAAGAGTGCCAAAGTTACGACGATGGCGCCAATAGAGGTTACCAAGACAACTATCCACCAGTGGTTGAATTTTTCTTCAGGCATGTCTACTGGTGGCTCTACAGTTATATAATACTGATGAGCGTACAAAGCTATCGATGCCTGCATAAGTGGAGCAACGTCTTTATTACTTAGTTCAAGCTGATCGGTTTCAATTATTTAATCAATCATTAATTAAATTAAATTAGTTAATTTAATTTATTAACTAATTCAATTACCTAATTGCAGAGTGCTGTTGCGGTATTTATTTTTTTACGCGAGCGGAAGACAATAGAGCAGAATGACAGAAGCGAAAATCTCAAGAGGCGTGCGCTCAAAGAGAGACACTGTCTCTAGCTGATACTGGTCTAACGGAGGTCCAGCTTCATGCACTTTGTTATTCCTACCGATCACTGCTGTCATCCTCCCTCCTCTGAACGTGACTTCTGGAGAACAAATAGGCGCAGTCGCATCATCTGAGATGAGCTGGTTGAAATTCAAAAATGTCCAAGTACCAGTCTAAACATGATTGCAATTAGTACAGAAAATCCGAATGGGACTCAATAATTATGAAATTAAAGTGAGGAGTTTCAAGTTGCAGTAGTGAAAAACGACACCCACAAAAAAAAGTTTCGAAAAGTCAAAAGTGGAAGTTGTCTCTACGAAAACTTGCATTCATTGCAAATCCATTCACCCTGATGTCGGTCAATCAAGGTGAGCACCATAACCCCTGGGCCAACACAGGTCTTAGCGACGTGTGCGATTGGCTCCACCTTATTTCAACAATTGCAGGCAAATAGACGTAAGCAATTTCTAAGTAAGTCAGATTAAAAACGCCATATTACTGTTTACTTATGAACAACTCAATAGCCCTTTTCGTGTCAAGATAGTTTGGCCCAGCGGTTAAGGCGCTCGTCCCGACCAAGGTCATGGTTAATGTATTTGATAACCGAAGTCGTGAGCTCGAGCTGCGCGGCCCATATGTGAAGCGCCTGGATGGAGATTAAGTTCTCTTAGGGTGTTATACAAATGAATTGTATACTTATTTTCTACAAGCAAAATAAAAAGTGCATATTTCATTTTAAAACCCAGTTAAAATCTACATATTTCTATACTAGAATAATTCCTTCCACGTGTAAAAACGCATCTCTCTCGCAGTCAGAACATGATCAAGCTTGAATTGACGTACGCCGGGGAATTTGGTGCACGCAACATCTAACTTGACTCCTAAAGGCCCAGTTGACTTGCGACCTCAACCTCCTCGCACCCCGCTCCTGATCAGAAGTGTTGTAACATAATCTTAGTACGCATTTTTTGAAGTATGCTTATTCTGCCTTTGTTAGTTACATTACTCGTTAGTTATATAACTTAGCTATAACGGTATTTAGCTCGAGCTAATGCCTTTTCACCCGCGGAGGGGTCAACTGCTACTGACATGCAGCGTGCAAAAGCAAGCGCCCTCGCATTCGACATATGATGAATTATTATGGATTGGTTTAGTATAAAAAATGAGCCTCTGAGGGAATATACATTAAGCCAATTTTTGTAGGATTGGTTGACCTTAAACGTCTGCAATCTAGTCGGCAGTCAGAGCTTTTATCTCGATGGCTTTCTGAACCGTCCGGTAATATCATTTGGTATGGCCAACTCATTCGCTTAGAATTGGCATCATGCTCACGCAGTGTATATATATATATATATATATATATATATATAGTTTAATTTTGACCGCATTTGCTGTGCTTCTGCTAAGTGCCAAAAGTGGCATCTGTGATTGCCAAGATTTGTCTCTTTGTAGAGATGCATTTTAATTCATACATATTACTGAACAAGCTGGGCTGTTTTCTTCACAACTCTGGAAGCCGCCCAACCTTGATTTCTTACCGTAAATTCTATGTATGTTCTTCAGCAGCGGCATCGCTATTGCGAATGTGTCCGTGACCCGTCCTTGATGGTGACAAAGTTATATGCCTCGAAGTCGTCCACTCTGATTAAAAAGTGCAGCAGATCCTGAAATCCGATTACTGTGTCCGTGTATGCCGTATTAGCACTTCAGTACCCGCTAGCAACTGCTTTCCTCAACTGATATCATCAATCGCATTTTTACTTCAACTCTGGCACTCAAAGTATTTAACTGCAGCAGACGCATGTCCTTATCATCCAATAATCACAGTAATAAAAATAACATACTTTTATTTGCCTTAAGAGAACTAAGTCTATTTCTTAGCCATTTATATTTGCTGGAATGGAAGCTTGTCAATTAGTTAACTATATAACAAGCTCAGCGTCAGCACCGTAGGCTCACACATAAAAGAGCACACGGACTCAGTAAAATTTAGTGTGGAGCAAGGGTTCTTTTAGCTTCCTTAAATGTCCGAGTCAGGGGATGTCCTAGCGTCAATTTGGCCTGAGTTCCAAGCTTGCGAGAATACGAACTGAAGTCACAGACTCACAAGGATTCGCGGTTCGGGACACAGTTAAACGACATTAGTCGGACGAGCGCGCGGCTCAATGCCAAGCCTGGTTGGGGAGTAGCCCTGGCAGGTAGGCTAGAGCAAGAGAATAAAGGGACCAAATAGTCAGGGACAGATCCTTGAACAAGATACGCTGCTGGCTAGGAAGCCAGTGAAAGTCTGCAAGAAGCGTCAAGCGTAGCGCTTGCTGTTTCTTGAACTTAGCTGCATTTAGGAAGTGCGCCAAGCGTAATGGTCACATTTCAAAAGTACCGGTGCTCAGTAGGTGTTCAGCTGCCCGTCGTCTAAAAGGCTTATGAGACACTTTTCATTAAGCATCCATTCTGAACCAATAAAAAAATAACAATGAAACGTTCGTATAAAGCCTAAAGAGAATTTAATCTCTTTCTATGCACTTCCCACAGGATAGAAAGGAAAGAGATTATTCCACTACATCTATTGCTTAAAAGAATCAGCTGCTGAAGTTAAGACAAAGGTACAATGTAAGTAAGCCTCACTTCAGTTCGCTCTGGGACCCAGGCCCTACACCATGGTTATGGCTTTTGACGTGATTGAGAGGGAGTGATATTGATATGGAACTTGCAAGAGTCCCGCGTACTAATGTGTTTAGATGGTTTTAGTTATCCCATGTTGAAGTCCTCAATCCCGAAGTACGAGAAAACGCGACAGGAAGCATTTTTCCTCAGACCTTTTACATGCTGAGCACATCTAATAGGATTTTCTTGCTATGCATAAACCAGGCAGAGACTCATAATCAATGGAATGTTTCTTGGGAATTACGGATCATGTTATGCTTGGGTCTAGAATACGTTTTAATGAATATCGTCAGCCCCTTGTTATGTACTTTTAAATCATCGTTCAATGCAGAACTACATCTAGATTTTTTGGCCTTGTTATGTTCAGTAAGTCGTATCAGGATTGCAGTACAAGGTATAACGAAAAGAGTACTGCAATGTGTTTGGCCTACTCAGCTGTACAAGCACAATGATGACCGGCTTAGCTGAAGTTGGTCGTCAGAACCAGTTTTTCATAAAATTGTAATGTAGGCGCATGAATGAGGGTGCTGGTAAAACTAGGGTATACCTAAAGTGACATTTAGTAATCGGCTGACTTTACATATTGTTTAGGTCAAGTTTGGTCTAAAGAACGATGGGTCAGCCTTGCAATCGGAGGGTCTTATAAGCCACGTACGGAGTACGGAAAAATGAGAACATTAAATAAATAAATATATATAAATACATGGATACATTCAACATAATCGTAATGGCAGCAACTTTTGTTTATATGATCCACCGAGGAAATAATTTAAATTCAAATTTATATACGTTTGTTAATCATTAAATGACCTAGTAATATGGATTGGAGGTGGAGATATAATTCAACCCAGTTAATTGTGAATGCGAATTCGTGGGTACAATCATACGAAAAGGCATTTTCGTGGTGCGGACTTTAAGCCCTTGGTGATACTTCATAGTAATGAAACGATGGTACAGCAATGATGAGTGTTATTTCAAAAGACGGGAAACATTAAACCCCCGTGCTTATGTAGAAGCAACAAGAACTCTCTTGGCTTATGCAGAAGCAACAAGAACTCTCTTAGCTTATGCAGAAGCAACAAGAACTCTCTTAGCTTATGTAGAAGCAACAAGAACTCTCTTGGCTTATGTAGAAGCAACAAGAACTCTCTTAGCTTATGTAGAAGCAACAAGAACTCTCTTAGCTGAAAACAAACCGAATTTATTTTGTATTGAATTATGCAAAAGTGAGGCTGAGTGCTTCTGTAGTTTGGGGTTCCTATTTCATTGTCGGGTTACTTATTTCAGGTGAGGTTGAGTTTAGTTTAACAAGATTCATCGTTTCTGAGATGAATGCAAGCGGCTTAAGCTGTGAAGCATTGGAAGTAGTTAGATGCGAAGTAGCAGGAATTGCATCCCAATGATGGCAGAAGCCATAATACACATTAAGGTCTCATTTACTTCACTGTAGTGCCACTGTGGAGCGAGATTATAAGACGAGTTAGGCGTATCCACCCCATTATGACTTTCGAGATATTAATTTTTTGGGTTACTATAACTATTGTAACCAGAAGACCGTTATGAAATAGCATATGGTAAAGCTTCATAAAAGCTGAATTCAGGCCGTAATGAAGCTTTGAGTGTTGCCATAATCGTCATACGTTTCTGAATCGTATCTATTGGTTTTGCCTCTAGCGAGCTTCTCAGCTGTTAGAGACTGTGCTTTCAGTAAGTTATGCTCCTAGTTCCTGCAAATCGACACCGAGTTACACTAAACAGCCTGGAATTGGAAATGCAGATGAAAAATTTAAGAGTCTAATTCCTTTCTCGTAGCCTTTGCTGTAATTGTGGATTGTATTGTGCATGCTCATTAACGCTGAGACTTTGCATGTTAAAAATATCCAATTGACAAGCGTATTTTTGAGAAATTAAAAATTCTTAGAAAGAGGTTTTACTCTTTCGGGATTGTATTTATGTAAATGTAGTGCTATTTTAATTAAAATCGTCAGAACGGCCATTCGACCCGATATTGAAATTGGGTCTGAATTTGGGAAGAAGAGTTCTGCTTTGTTGAAGAAAAGATTTACGTGGCAACCCATACTTTAGAGGCTTACGGGAAGATCACTGGCCCGTCAGGGTTTCAAAATCAAGTAATAGGGGAGAGATTAACATGCTACCTTGCATGACAGTGAGTGACACTTGGGATAGGCAGTACAGGTTCCAGAAATGGGATTGATGATATCCATCGGCCAAATAGATTCGGCAGAACTGGCAGACCCTACCTAAGTTGTCATTTCGCGAAAGGTAGATGCGCAGTCGTAGCTTTGCATTCTCGATAGATTATTAAGCTTGACATTGGCTCGCCTTCTCTCACTAGAAAATCTTAAACGTCCCTATCTCTTGTGCATACTCTCTCGAATTCTCGTCTCAGTGGCGGAAACCTCATCCGCCATAGTAGCATGCTATCATCTAGGATCTTTTTATAGCGCATGTATCTGATGATTCATAATACCAGCATCGTTTAATTTCTTACCGTGCTAAAAATTGAGATGATTTTCTGTTTCGCTCACTTTCATTGCTTTGTTCGTCAAAAACGTCAGCATAGCACGTCAGAAGACAAACGAGACGCACCGGCGCTTAAAAAGCCAGTGCAGGGCTAAAAATTATTTCATCTAAACGACATGATGCAATGCACAGATTAAATACGCTGCGAGAAGGGGCTCGTCAAAGCGAAATGCCCTCCGATTACAATTTAGTTGTCACTTAACTAACCAATTATCATGTACTAGTTAATATTTATAGACTGCTCCGCACAGCATACTAGTCCATGGCGATTAAGAGTGTACATGACAGAGTGATCAGGTTACAGTAGCTCAAGCCAAGAAGGACAACTGCAGGCCTATAGATTAAGTGTAATGATGTCTTTTGAGTGCATTTTCACATCGCAACTGCACTAGCATATCTTGCGTTCAAACTGAAGCCTTCGCAATTATGGAAGAAAAATGCTGTGCTGGCCATACTTAGTAAACCTCGATAAAAGATCAAGGAAGTAATGTAGATATGCACAGGAAAATCGGTAACAAGTAATTCAACAGCTGAGACTAAGCGTAAAATTTTGTCTCCTCAAAATGTTATACCTGGTTTACAATAAGTTATGCCATGTCACAATTATATGCTTAGCAACTTAGCAGGCCAAGGATATCTTTCAAAAACTAGGCTATCAAACTAGAAGAATTCCAGAGAAGAAAAATGCCAATAGAAATACTCAAGATTTATCATTGATGCAGACGAGGTACGTTAAATAAAAATAAAACGGATTAAAAAGCAAACAATCAATTAAAAACTGCTTGTTCAGGATGGCTTAAGACCAAATGCTACAAAGAAACTGAGTACCTTGAAGAATAGTATCTTCACGAGGCAAAAACATTATTATAAAAAACACGTGACTCAATTTTTGATGCCAATTCAACAATAATCACTATTATAAGCTATCTTTATTAATGCCGTCTTTCAAATGATAAGACTGCCCAATATCTTGGACATAACTGTTTACTAGATAACAACAGCTTAAAAAAAGTCGCGATTTCTAAATACAATGGCAGACACATGTATTGGAATACTTCAAACCTTAATACGGAGTATTTTCAAATGGTAAGAATTTAAAGCTAAATAGGCTTTTGGCTAGCTTTTGTTGAAAACTGGCCATCCACAACACTGGTTGGTTATATACTTCGGGGCCACGAGTCTGTAAAATTAATTGCAGTAAAATCCTAAGCAATTTTCTGCCTCTGAAATTGGAATTTGTTTCTGAAATTATATTTATATAGTCTCTTACAAAATGTCTGGTTTACTTTGAGCAATAATTTCGACCAAAGAATAGTAGTTACCGTTCTCGTTTTCGCTGCTCTTCGTTTTCCTGTAGTATTTGCTTGTTAGATGCGTATATCGTTTGACAGATTGTTCAGGATTCTGTTTGGTTAAACTGAAAAGCAAAATTGTTACATCATGTAATAAAATATGAATTTAAACATTGACCTACTTTAAAAGTTACTGCGTCGTGATTAATTTATTCAACGACATAAGTATTTGCCTTTAAGATGACTACAGTGTATTGCACAGGCATTGTCACAGAAGCTAAAATAGAAAAAGATGTAATAGGTTAATCATTTACAAGGTGAGGAAAAAGTTAATGCACCTTAATTTTAATACTAATTAAATGAGATAATATTTTAATAAATTTATTAGTGATTTAATGAAAACATGGCACATTAAGATTTTTCTACACCTTATAATTTGCGTAGGGCACTTTGAAAACTTACTATATATCCAGGTGCTTTGCATAGGCTAAAGGGTTCGCACTCATGACTTAACTCATCAAAGGCATATTACACCCGGCCGCCCTTCCATTTTCCCCATTAAAATTAAGTATCGCACAAACAGTTCTAGCTTCAAATATAAAGTGACCGGACGCCATCTGCTGCGCAACCAAGTGCCGAAAACAGAACTTCGCTTCTAATGGTGACCGATCTCGAACTCTCTCTGTCTCTGAAGTAATTCAGCTGCACTTCGAAGCGCAGCTACATCAGTACCAGTCGCTCGTCTACAAGCACAAGCAGCCATTACTTGCACTTTAACCTATACTTTAATAACCTATATATACCTTTAGCCTATACATATACGGCAAATGACTCCAGTTCAGGACC
Organism: Cristatella mucedo; assembly: GCA_009760855.2. Taxonomy (NCBI): domain Eukaryota; kingdom Metazoa; phylum Bryozoa; class Phylactolaemata; family Cristatellidae; genus Cristatella; species Cristatella mucedo. The sequence goes on from WPIO01000119.1 coordinate 205,975, forward strand.
AGAGTTTAGTAGCTCTGAGCTGACCCAAGCGAGTAAGGGCTACGCTTTATCAAGTGCCTTATTATTATTACTATTCTTATTATTACAAGCCACACTCGGATTCACAACAACAGCATGCCTGTCAATGCACGAATGGATGAAGCGGATGTTTCCTTAAGCAAAGGGAAAAGAAAAAAATGAGGCTCGAATCTCATGCTTAAAGTTAGAGGCTGCTTTTGTTGTCTATTAGTCGGCTGCGGACGGCTTTAGGAAGCTGAGCTTCAGCCAGAATAACTTCCGTAGTCGTCACTCAGCCGAGCCAGCCTCATGAGCACACGGATCTAAGACCACCCACTACTCATTTGAGGACTTATGGAACAGTAGCTACTTAAAATTCTTCGTTAAGAATAATACTTCATGCCACTGGTCTATGATTTATATCCGAAGCCTCCGTCAAAGAAAGCAAAAACGTTATCTAGTCTACTTTCCAAAGATCTGGCGTTCTGCAGAATCTTTTCCAAAAAGATGCAAAGCAAGAAAACGAACGCTGATAATAACCTTTTTTAACAGTTACGCTTTATTTAATTTATTTTTACTCGATCAGACCAATGTTCCGTAAAATTCTGGATCTGCATATGTTACAAATCGATTTGCACAGGATAGAGTTTTCACTAATTTTGAAGCAATTTTATCGTGCTAAGTATATTCGTATGAAACCGAAATAACAAAATTTGTGAAATCACAGACAAAAATAAATGACATACGTTAAATTACATCTCAGGGAGCAAAGAGAATCTGAGAAGAATAGCTTAGTCAAGAGAGCAGTTGAAGTAGTGAGTAGCATGGAAGTAACAGCTCTGGACGGCTGAAAAGGACACGCCTGAGTCGACAGATCAGGAGAGTAGATATCGTGGCTTATAGGTTTCGGTAGTAAGTTGCAGTGTCTAGGACATGCAGGAGAAAGCTCATGTTACCAAAGGTCTTTTAGCGGAGGAATAGAGCAGTAGATGTGTAGTCAATAGAAGATCTGATAGCAAGAGGAGGCTGAAACTGGTGCAGCGCCTTAGCTAGGTATGAAGCAACCAAACCGGGGTTGACTTTAGGGGTCAGCCCAAGATTTTTACTTTGTATCTATTGAAAAACCCGAAGCCATTGAAGTTCCTTCTGCAAAAAGACATGTGGCTGAACTTCTGGGATTTGTTAGCTAGCCTTGCCGCCATAGTCATCACCAATTGCAGCGGGCTAATGAGTTTTACCGGCAAACCAATCAGAATAGAAAGGCAATAATCTAGCCGAGATTAAACCAGGGTGTTAATTTTAGCAAGCCATCGTGGTTGACAGTCCCTGTACTAAGATACGGATAGGAAATTATGGCTAGTTGAGGAGACAGTAACTTTCAAAGTTTAAGCAGTTTTCAATGACAGCACATAAAATCCGAGCCCACGGTGATAGGGGCACAACATCGTCACCTGACAAAAAAGCAAAGTCTTACAGTCCAGCCATACGCCTGCGGTGTCCCATGAGTAGCACTTTTGTTTTACTGTGGCTAAATTTAAGAAACTTGGCCGAAATCTAAGGTCGAATGCCTGCAAGGCTAGCATTAAGTTTATCAGACGCAAATGCAGATTCCAACGGTTTAAAAGGTAAATGCAGCTGAGTATTGTCGGTATAAAAATAGCCCTAATATGTAGCGACAGATTGATTGAAGATGACATCAGTCCGATTTATGTTTACAAATTCATCTGGTAATGTTTCTCTTGTAACTAAGAGAGTTTGATCTATGAAATTTAAAAAAATGCTCTGTAAACGACCTACTTAGGAATGCAAATATCGGTAGAGTATCTATGCTTGTTTTACTCGATCTTTCCGTAGCTTTTGATACTATCGATCACCAAGTTCTTTTTTAGCACCTCTCATCTCGCCTGGGCGTTACTGGCACTGCATTGCAATGTTTAGGTCCTATCTCAGTGGGAGACTCCAGAATATTGATGTGAATGGACAAAGATCATCAGAGGAACTACTGAAATATGGAGTACCTCAGGGCTCCATACTTGGTCCTATTCTTTTCACGATTCATACTCTTCCTCTTGCCGCCAAGCACAATCTAAGCTTTCACTTTGATGCAGATGACACTCAATTGTATCTTTGCGTTGGTTCCACTAGCCCTGCAGTACGTCAAATTCTCTTTACTCCCTTGCTGAATGTATTGATGACATCCGTAAATGGATGGCAGCAAAATTTCCTAAATTGAATGATGATAAAGTCAATTTACTAGTTCTGGGTAAACCAAGCGTGATTCAGAAATTGGAAAGGCTAACGCTCAAAATCGGCTCTGCCAGCATATCTCGTGTTGAATCTGCACAAAATCTAGTTGTCATGCTCCAAAGAGACCATTTTTTAGACGACCACATCAGCTCCAGAATCAAGTCTGCCTACTTTCGGCTAAATACAATTGGTAAAATTTGGGCTTATTTAGACACGGATAACACAACTAAGTTGGTCCGCGCATTTGTGACATCCCGTCTTGACTTCGGTAACTCACTGCTTGCTGGTCTACCGGCCTCTGCCATAAGGCGCTTTCAGCTGGTGCAAAACTCTGCAGCTAGACTTGTCAATCGTGGGCGTCGCAGTTGCCACATCGCACTACTTCTCGCCGACCTGCACTGGTTACCAGTCAAGCAAAGCCTCGACTTAAACTTTTTGTCGCTCACTTTTAGGTCTCTTCCTTCTTTGTCTCAAGCCTACCTATCGGATCTACTGCCCCACCAGACTAAGCATCGTACCGTCCGCTTTTCGGAATCTAACTGTTAACCTATACCTCGTACAAACCTCAAATTCTATGGAGACCATGACTTTCGTTCGTATGCTCCCAAAGCCTGGAACTCACTCCCGACTTGCGTCAAAACAATCCCCTGACTTGAAAACATGGAAAAAGAAATTAAAAACGCACATATTTATGATAGCATTTAGTGGGTCCCTGTGATTTTTTCTTTATATGCTTATTCGTGCTGACACTGTGCATGTAGCCAATAAGCATGTTATCATTGCTATTTATTGAGCAAGCTACTACTAGCCATTCGATCGTGTTTCCGTTGCAGCAAATGTAAAGAGCATAGAAATAGATTGAGTTCTCCACTTTATAAGTATGTTCTTATTATTGTTAATGCACAGAAAAAATTTGCCAACTAAAGTTTAAAATCCGCAAAGTATTAGTTTACCCAAAACAATCTCAATACATATATTTAAGATGGTCATGGTATTTGTAATAATGCCAATACTAACATACTAAAACATGCATACTAACGAAACAGACATCATATGCTTTCTAGGCACTACTCATAAACTCTAATTGAAGGATATTGACCGATCGGTTAGAATAAAATACTCAACAACAGCAGCTTTAAATACGTAAAAAGACGTATAACATTGACGTAGCGCACTGCTGTAGAAAGGTAATAATAAAAAACAAATGCTAGCTGATTTAGAAACCTCCTTTATAGAGCAACAGAAGAGCTTTTACGGCTATCACCACCGCTTGTAGTGGCGATAAAGAATCACCTGCCACATGATTCGAACCCAAAACATCGGGAGCACTATCGTGAAAAGCAACCACTTTAATAATAATAATAATAATATTGCATTTGATAAATCGCCCTAGGAGAGCTCAGTCTATGTCTAGGCACTTTAAAATTGCTGCTTAGGAAGCGCTATCGCATGGTTAGTGGTAGCATGCTCGATAAATAGCTAGAATAACATGGTAAGGGGTGACATGCACAGGGTCAGCTTGCAAGTGTTGTTAGTGGCAGCATGCACAGTGTCAACCCGCATGAGCACATAAAGGACGAATCACAGGGACCCACTAAATACTGTCATAAATAAGTGCTTTTTAATTTCTTTTAACATGTGGTCAAGTCAGGAGATGTACTGACTCAGGTTGAGAGTGAGTTCCTGGCTTTGAGAGCATGCGAATTAAAGGTCCGTTCTCCAAAGGATTTGAATTTCGTACGAGGTATAGTTAAACAGTTGGATTCCAAAAAGCAGGTTGTACGATGCTTAGACTGGTGGGAGAATAAATCTGACAAGTAGGCTGGAGCCAAAGCATGAAGCGACAAACAAGTGAGTGACAAAACCTTGAAGTTGAAGGTAATTGGCTTGCTGCATTTTAAATATAAACAATTAGGTCTGCGTCATAATTTCAGTCGATTTAGAGCTCCATGCTTCAGATGTATTTTAAAGGAAGGAACTATTTACTATGATTATAAGTCAGTTAATTGCAGAGGAACGGGATTTGAGTGAAAGGAGCTGGTGGTATGCTGAGTAGAGTGAGGAGTTTTTTCAATAGGTAATTAGGATGTGCGGAATAAAAGCACCGGCAAAGAAAAGCGGAATCTCATTTTCCACGCACTGCATGAAGGTGAATCATTGAAGTCGGATAGAAGCAGAGCCTAGCAGCAGTTAGGAGGTTAAATGCAAACATGCCTAGCTGGTAAAGCTTCGGTAGAAGTATAGGCGTCTGAGTGCATACCAGACCAGCGAGGGAAAGGTTTTAGGAGTCTACGTAGAATGCATAGAATGCATCAACTCGCATTGCTTCGGTGCGCTTACCCAAAGACACTCCAAGTTTTGTGTTATTACTAGGTGGAGTTTATTGTGGACCATATTAGCCCATCTATGCAAAGGTCACTTTGAAACTGGACGCACAGACTTAGAAGCTGCCGGCTGGGAATTTCGGCCATAATTATCTTGAGAATAACAGTTTTTGTTCTCAAAAATAATAGGTTACCTTTGCCATAATTAAATTTATATAATTCTGCATCAATTAAAGACTAAAATTGGTAGTAGAACCAACCAGAGAATTAAGAGAATCTGGGTTTGCAACAAAAGTTGGTCTAATTATGAAAATAACTATAACGATAAACCTGTATAGCAGGCGATCTTAACCTCTTTCTAGGAGTTTTAAATCTGCTCTCAAGCAAGCATGAACACATGGTTGTCTATATCGTGCACATTTTCATTATCATAATACTGTACGATGTAAAATGCACATTATGAACAGGTATTACCGAGCGAAATGCAAATCATACGGACAAGCAAACGCTGAGAGTAAAAGGTTTTTGTTTAGCTTTTCTTTAAGTATTGTCACTTTAAAGGATGCCATAATCTCAGTCAAGAGTGAGGTTCAGGCTTTGGGAGTATATTAAATAAGGAAATGATCTCCGCATTATTAGATGTAGGTTCGAGGGACGGCTAAATGATTTGAGTCAGAAGAGCGGATGGTACTATTCCCAGCCTGCTCGTGGAGCAGTTGTGAGAGGCACGCTAGAGTCAAACTTGACGAGACCTAAAAGTAAGTGACAAAACTTTGATGCAAATATGACGCTCAATTTGGAGCCCATGTAAGTTGGAAAGCAGTGATATATTATGTCAACTTCGAAGCTGAGGGCAGACAAGCCTGGCTGCAAGTTTCGTATCAACTGTACGTGCTTGATGGCATAAGCTGATTAATCGGCACATATTGAGTTCCAGAAGTAGATAAGGAATGTCAAAAATTCATGGACCTACTTGGATGGAATATCTCTGTCTAAGTATGCAGCTGAAAGTAATCTGACTTGACCAATGAGCTGACATTGTTGACTGGTGAAAGGCCTCCAAACAGGAAAACCAGATTTCGTGAAGATGCAGCAGAAGATATGCTGATATAGTCGAATTGAAGCGCTTAAATTTCCAGAATCTGATTAACACTTAGTTTGAAATTACTAGGCAGTTGGTTTATCGTCATTCATAGTGAGAGAGTTTGCTGCCATCAAAGTGCGGATGCCAGCAATACAAGCAGCCGGGAGTTAGTAGATTTTGACGACCTGAAAGGCTTGAAGGGATCATAACATAGACACAGCAGAGTATCGTCAGTACATAATTGATAACCTATATGATTCGTCGTCATTACATTGGCTAGAGGGGAGAGGATAGATTATGAAAAGACGCGGTCCAATCCCAGAGCTCTGGGTTACCCTTGTACTTTAATGGCTCCTCTGATGATTGTAGCCAGTCGATGCCAATACTCTGGAGTCTGGCACCGAGAGAGGACTTACACTATCGCTGTGCTGTCCCAGTGATGCTCCAGCGAGAAAAAAGGCACTCGATAAGGACTCGGCGATAAATCGTATCAAACACTGGCAGAAGACAATGAAAACAGCCACCGTAAAGAAGTTCGAGATTAACTCTAAGCAATACATAATCCCTGGAGTGATTAGCTTTAAAACTTGGCTGCCACTTACTGACTAGACCTAAAGTTATAATGTAAGAGTTTAGCTGGTGGGCCACTACTCCTCAGAAGTCCTTAAAGTTCTCTTGGTCCACTGTTGCTTTCTTGGTTGTTAACCTATCAATAGCCTTTTAGAAAGACGCAGGGACAAGAAATACGGATAAGCGTGTTATTAGTAAGTTTGGTATCCATCAGCAGCAGCTGATCCACTAAAAACTGAAGTAGGAGAGTAGAAAAAGGGTGCCTAGGGCTAGCAGTCTTCTTTGACTAGGAGATTAATTTCAGAATGAGGTCATTGGTGGCAGGCCTAAATGCAGACATTGAGGAGCTGCAAGGAATTTAAGAAGGGGAGGCTCGTGGAGATACTACTGAGGGGAAAGAATCTAGTGATCGCGCCGTTGCCTTAGGGATAGAATCTCCTATCTTGTCTGTGTTGCTGAAAACAAAAGCTAGAGTAGAGATCTGCCAGATAACAACAATGATCTCACCAGCCTCAAAGCGGCTAAGGTCATTATTGACTGTCAAAATGAGCATTTTTGAATTTTGTATCGGTGATTAGACGAAATTTTTCGCAGACACTGGACTTGGTCTTTGCTAAGATAGATTTGATGCAAGCAAAAGCAGACCACACTCTTATCGGGGAAGTGTAAGGCTATAGGTGCTTAGGGTGAATTGGAGCATGGTGGCTGGACAAGCGGCTCAAGAGGCTAAGGCGACTACAGAAGCTCAATCGGCAAACGTTTGGAGGTCCATGGGACAGCAATTTCTTAGAGCTTCTGTCAATTAGCAAGTATATTTGCTTTAAACCGGTCATAGCTGCAGTTGTTTCCTGTTTGAATGTCTGCGAGAATTTTGATTTTCGTAAAGAAATTATAAAATTGACAATAGGAGCTGTTAGCGCTTGATGTCTGGGGGCAGAAGATCAGTTTCATTCGGGAAACATTTCTAGAACTCGGCAGTAGTGAGCACAAAAAATTACGTTTTAGATATCATTTCAAGATTTAGCATTCATTTATCAATGCGCTTTTATTGCAATGTCAAGCTCAGGGTATCTAAATAATTTTACTTTGAAAAAGTAAAAAATAAAACTAAAAGCTCAAAGTTAAAAGTTTCATAAATAAATTTCTCAAACAAACTTACTACCATGTTCAACCTTACTAGCTTAAAATTGGTATATCGTGTACATTATCACGGTGGATTAGTACTTATAAACTGAAAAGGGAGATTCTTCGATGCACCCATTCAAAATCTCTAGCAAAAAGAAATTGAACAATTTCATTTGCAAAGATATAGTATCCCTTGAATAAGCACTAGTACATAGCTAGGACCACTTAGCAATGCAATTTGAGAAAAAACCAGAATGCTACCTGTTAACTGACAAAAAATGGCGGGCGAAAACTTGTGCATAGGTCTTCCATAGCTTTGCATGTTTCCAACTTTTCTTGCGACAAAAGCCAGTAAAAGTTCCAAAAAATACAAACCATGGCTGCGGCAGCACAGTGAAACTACATAAAATGCTTATACTGGTTGCTGCTTGGCCGACCACCCTCACACGCAATACTTGCAAAGCAGGTGCCATCAAAGCTGATGAATGCATCTCGTGACTAAAATAGACAGTACTTTGTGTTGCGAGATATTGAAAGCTGCAAACTTGAATTAGTAGAATATGCAACTTGAAACATAAGACATGATGATTTTAGTCTGTGAGATATGCACTTAAGATGCCAGAAGATCAAGTATGACATAGTATTTGGTCATTATCCTTTTGGTTATCTACTTGCACGCAACCTTGAAACAAAAATTCAGACCACGTCCGAAGATTGATTCTGGAAGATTAGCGCATAGATGTGGGTTATAAGTTGTGACAGTAAATACAATTGGTGGGAGTTCAGGTTCGTGAAGTGTGCAGTCAGGGTGTTTTCTGTCCAAGAAATAGCAAGATTCAACAACTTTAACCGAACGACCTCTTTTCGTGCAACTAAAATTACTCTTACCGTCCACTACACTTGAATCCTTAAAAGACTTAAAGAACTAACAAATAATCTGTTGAGTTAAACACACAGCTAGACTTAAATTTTAGGGATATATTTAATGGATTATTTAAATGCGGTCGATTCTTATACAAGAATTACTCATCAGAGCTGTCTGAGCAGCTTTGGAAGTCTCGCATCGTCGGTTCCTCATCTATGCTGATCCATGAGCGTCTTGGAGAGGCAAAGTAAGAATTCAAATGTAGAACCATTGTTTATATTTTCGAAAACTTGTATAGGTTCTTGAAATACATTTCATAGGATTTTTTTAAGTACTTTTCTCCACCAGTACGTTAGTAGTCAATGTATTAATGGGAAATTTCATATTTCAAAATAATGCCCTCTTCTTTAATACGAGTGACGAAGTTTGAACAAACTTGTTGAAGTATCTGATGTAGCTGATCTAAAGATTACCGTGTTTCACCAGCAAACATACATGTTAGCTTAATTTATATTCCAAAAGAACTGCTTCATCAATCACCACCTCGCTTGCAGAAGTCCCTAAATAATGAGCAATTTAGTACTCCATTACAAGAACCCATGAACTAGACCTTGGAAAGGGGTAACTTACAATTCGGCTCATAAACAAAGAGAATCAATCGATTAAGCGGCAAGGTCTGATTTGGTTAGTGTTGACACGAAGTGAATTTCACATTAGAGCTGAGCAAACTCATCCCGACTAGAACTTGGAGCACTCACTTTCTTTGCCGTAGTTTGTTATGCCTATTGAAATCACGCAGGTGATCACACAAGCTGTCTCTGACTTTCACTACATCCAAAATCTGGAATTCAAGATAACTCTAGTAACTTTTAGATCTCAACCTCTCTTGCAATGCTTCAACCATCTGAAATAAATTACTTAGATTTAGCGTGGCCACTAAAGCAGCCTGATCTCCTAAACATGCAGATAGCAGCTTAATAGATTGACGTTCTTTAATTGATTTCTTTATTTTTTAATTGACCTCAAACCTTGATTTCCATTGCAGTACTTAATTTAAGTTGAGAAATTCATGGTATGGACTAATTAGGACGCTCTCGCTTGTATTTCCACACAAGCATATACGTTTACTGTTTGATTCAAAATGCAGAAGTATTGAAGAATATTGGTCAGATGGCCGAGTAATGAAACAATTTGACCTCTAGAGGGCACTAACTTGGCGACTTCTAGATTGCTGGCCGAGTGATTGGACGATTGGGCTACACAAATTAATTGCTCTTTAATAGGTGTTCAATACATAATATAGGCTTAGGCAGGTGAGTAGTTGTAGCACACGCACGCACACACACACACAAACACACACACACACACACACACACACACACACACACACACACACACACACATGCACACGCACACAGATACACACACACACATAAACACACGTACATACACACAAACGCACACACAGATGCACGCGCTCACACGCACATGGAAACACACATGTATATATATGTATACACACACACACACACACGCACGCACGCACACACACACACACACACACACACACATATATATATATATATGTAGAGCTTGTACTCTTTTTGTTTGAATTGGTTAGCACAATAGAGACTCCAAACTTTAGATTAGCTGATTTAAATGTTTTAATAGCATACTTTTCTCCTACTTAATACTAATTACAGAATTAGAAATATATTACAATACAAGGCTCAACTTTTACATTCACCAAGATACGTGACAAGCGGCTTCCAGTACGTTAGGGTAATAAACTTAACCGGCTTCAAGAATAGTACGTTCAAAAATACACAACAATTATAGAAAGAGAGAATCAAGATAGCATACTGTTCAAAACAGCTCGACATTTCATTTTATTGAACTGCTGTTGACGTTTCGGAGCTCGAAGGCATCAGGGATGCTGACTGGAGTGATGCCGATGGGCCTTGGACACTCGGGCGTGGTGCGATGCTGGCATTTGATGGCTTGCTTTGATGGATCTGGGCGCCAAGATTGTTCGCTGGCAAAATCTTATCTCCGACTTGAGGCACTTCTTCTGGCTTGGATATGCATACATTAGCAAAGGCTAACCCACCAATTAAAATTGATACGCAGAAAATAACTGGTCCAATCAGGGAGATATATCTTACTAAGATGTTACCCACCTCTGCCACAATAGTCTCTGAAAAAAGAAGACAGAACAGTTAAGCTATTAAGTTAGCACATGAGCCATCAATTTAAGAGTTTTCCATTTAATGCTTAATTCGTCGTCACTGTTTTCAAGCTTTCAGCCAGCAAAAGCTAATTTAATGTCACACATTGTTTTTATTACCGTTTACCGTATCTTTTCTGATGAAATAAAGTAGCAGTCACGTAGATCCAGTATTACCACACCTCAATAAAAATTTAGTTTCTACCGTCAGATAGTTGAGACAAGTACATAATTTTCGCAAGTATGTTTAGCTTTTAAAAAGCTACAATGACGCGTAGGTTAAGCTACATACTAAAGGCAGACACATTACGTTGGAGTCTGGGGAGAATGAATCATGAGAGGTAATTGTAACCCTTCATCTTTTGGAGGTAAGCTCCAGACTCAAAAGTTAGGTAATTACGAACTGTCCAATACAGTCTTTAAAGTTTGCTATTATTTATTAGAACACGTAAATTTAGGTAAAGTCCTGGAAAGGCCAGTCTACAAAAATTGAACAAGTTTTAGGTCATTTCATGTTTTAACATTAGTTATGTCTATGTTAGTTCACAGGTTCCTGTACGTGTTCATGGCAATTACAAGCTTTTCCTAAGTTTTGAAGTGTTTAAAGAAACCAAGATAGAGTTTAAAAATGACGTTCGATTCACAAAACTTAAATTAATCAAATAAGTAAGCATACAATAGATGCAGAAGTTATGGTGGACGATTAAAAAATAGCCACGATAAATAAAATAAGTTGCGCAATTAAATTTTATGCTTTATCTAGCCGAAATACGCGATGCATGCTACTGGAATCTCTAAAATTTACAGTGGTATATACAAGTATTTTCTGTGGCATTATTGATTGTGCATTCCAACGTGCATCAGCAATCGGTGACACAGCTCTTATGGACCGTGGGACTAAGCCTAGGCGTGAAGAGCTCGGTCTTCGGAACCCTGCTCGCGAGTCCCAGTTCTGCATTGGGCAATCCTTTATTGAGCACCTCAAGCATTGGCGTTAGCCGTTAAGGCTCTTCTGCCGCTATATAAATGAGGCTGCTAAATCAGCTAACTGTTACAATTCAAATTAGGAGAGTTAGTTCTCCTGACCACGTATACACGTATATATATACAGCAGCGAAACCAGCCATCAAGAAAGTACTATTTGTCTTGCTTGCCGCATTACCAATTCAGCAGAAAGTATTGGCATGTGTAAGTTTATCTTATCCATCCGAAGCGGTGCCACAGAAACAGAGTTCCAGACTCGCCTGAACAGAATCGGAGAGCCAATAGTATCTTTAGCCAGTCACCGCATTAGCTAGTTCCTAAAATGTTTCAGCTAGCTAGTGAATCAAACGTTTCGTAGTATGCCATCTTATCTATTCTCGTTAGGGCAGAGTTGTAGTTTCTCTGATGGGAAGTAGGGAATTGGTCACTTGGAGTGCTGTTAACTGCTGTTGTGTAGACGTCGAGTTTTTCGGGGAGCATGCACTGTGACTAGCTAGCTAGCTAGATAGAGCCATGTGTAGCTTAACAGTTAGTCTATTTCCGTTTTGCAGCTGGCGTATAGCGTGCCTAACGTTCCAGAATTCCCATGCTTCAATTTGAAGAGCAGCTGCAGTTTTTCAAGCTCAATGTCTTGCCACACTTGGTCAACCTATCCAGGTACACTTTGCCAAAGCTGTCTAGCAGCCTACTTTCACGCATTCTCGCTTTATTTTTAAAAACTGCGCTACTACAGATTGTCAACCAACCATGGCAGATTTTGTTAAGATTTCCATCATCACCTACTCACTCCCTCTCGCTGCAATTTCCGCACGTTTCTCGCTGTTGTTTCAACCTGTCTAGCAGCACTTTGTCATTACGTCGAGCTTCATTACGACAAGCTACCTAGCTACTCCACCTGCTGTCTGGCAGCAATTCCCCACACTCTCTCTACCAGAAAACTAGCAAGCTTTCTAAATGCCTTTTAGAAAACGGCACTGCTAGAAAATTTGACCTGCAATCCATCTGCATTTCATCAAGCTATCTAGTGGCAAGTGTTTAGCCGCACGGAAATAAGTTATCTATACTGTTGGCTAAGTAATACCATGGCAAAGGTAGATTATTTCGACATATGTTCTAAGCAGTTCACGATAGCTACATCGATCACAGTATTAATCTCGTGAAAATGGTAGGACACCCTAATAATTGCATCCAATATTCATTCTCTAGGATTCAGTCTTAGAACCCTTTCCTTGCAACACTTATGTTCGCCATCCGGCCGACATAATCACACAATGCAGGGTTAGTTTTCATTTTTTAACTGAAGACACAACAATCAAGCCATCTGGTAACCCTTCGCAGCCTGGCAGTGAATATGCACATTCAACTTCAATTGGATTAACCAGGATTTTCAAGTACATGGAAAGACTTGGAAGTCGTGATAAAGCATAACACACGATCATAATATTTTTGTTAAGCTCATACTTTCATCATCGATGGTGATGGCGACTATAATATTCGTCTCGATATAACAAGAAATAGCATCATTGAGGAAATGGGTGCTCTGTATTCTGGACACTGGTCTTTTAAACTTTAAAGCCTAACTGAATCCCTTGGTAGAGTTCAATGCAGTCAGTAGTGTGCAGTTCTTATTAGGGCAAGCCCCTGATAGTTCATGTGTGATGAGCAGATGATCAATCTTCATCAGGTGCGAAATGATATTGAATTTGAATGTTAAGCACCAATGCGAATTTGAACATGATACTGAGAAGTGACGCTACATCGTCGAGCTGCTCAACCGTGCTACCATCGACCTGATCCTTCGAACAACTTTGACCTTCGAGCAATACGCTTTGTAATTCATGGGGTGGAGTGCCCTCCAGAAGGACGACTTGTACGTGTCACCAACGCAGTGTCCTCATGCATAATACTAGTAGTCTCGAGCTGTAGCTTGCTGATCTGAACCAGTGCAATTTATAATGCCTGTTAAGCAGTTGGTCGGCGTGCTTTCACTAGCTAGTCTTCACATTGATACTTTTATCGATCAAAGTGCAGAACAGAGATCAATATCAAGAATGCCCTTCAAACATTGCTAGTGGTTATTTCAGGCCGCAAGTTGAAGAGTCGATCTCCTAGTATGCCAATCTTGGTCAAGATGAAGTGGTTGACGAGGACTGCTCATTCTTTCTCTCATCGAACGCCTGATCGAACGTCATGCAGTAAATAGAGCCACGATGTTCATCGTAAAGCATATAATACGCACGGCCTTGGTTAATCACACCGTAAGTTGTTGCTAGTAGTTCTGATATTTTACGGATCCTTTCCATTGCAGCAGTGGTAAACGCGACATATTGTACTTGATCTGGTGAAAGTTTGATGGTATTGAAATATGATTTGGACTCATCTGGCTCTTGTAACCAACCCCTGCTTCATTTGGATTACAAATGCATCAATTGAATCATCTAACAGAGTTCGACTGCCATCCAACTCCTCAGCCATCTGCTACTTGAAACGAGACTTTCCCGTAATGATACGGCCTCTTTACGCCAACAATATCTGAATTTCCTTACCCTATTTTGTGGAGACAGCCATCGACGCCTTGATGTGTTACGAGTTTTCAGGCCTTGAAGCTAACATTCTTCCTGTTTCGTAATCCTGGTTGATAGAACCAATCACTCCAACAGTGTCGCAGCTTCTTTAAGAAAGGCGGAAGCATATTTGAATCCTTACAACGCCACATCTGGTTTTTGAAGGAGTATAGCAATCAGCTGTGTTTCCTACACCTATCTGACTATAGGCAATGGGCTAAATGTCTAAACTACTTTGCTGGGCACATGCCATCATCCTATATGCGTTGAAGTAAAAACAGCGGATCTGCTACTGGTAATGATGAAAGGTCTCGTCTACATTTTGATGGCTTTACTTTTACATGAGAGTTCCTGATTTCAGGAATGGTGGTTGATGTAGCCATGACACGAAAGATAATGGGACTGGTGGATATTTATTCCATGGTCAAGTCACTTGGTAGTTTAGCAGCTCGTTGGTAGATTAATATTGGCAAGAGCACAATCATCGTTCGAGTAGAGCTATTTAAGCTCAGTCTGATTTAAATTCCTTTACAGTGGTCGCTTTGAGGTCACTGATAACGCAGCCGCTACCGATGATGACACTTATAATTCTGACGACAATAGAAAATCACCTTGGCCGCATTTGCTTCCAATCTGCTTCAACTCAAGGCAAGAATCAAGACTGAAAGTTATGATTAACTCTCTTGTCCTAATTGATCAATTCGTTAGCAGTGCTTATGGTTTTAACTTAAAATTGATGGCTTTGACAAGAATAGTATTTACAGGCACGAGTCACTGATCTTGTGTCGTGTTAAATATCGCTACCTCAAGATGCTAAATGACCGTGGGAATGGATATTTTGTTAAGCTTTTTTGAAGTCTTTGCTTTAAATGATGGAAGGTTTGCAGTGTCTGCTGCCCCAAACCATGCCTCATCAACGATTACAGCGTCCCTGAAGATTAAGATTTCGGTGATTTCGGCAGTCGTCCACTTAATGAATCTGAGCCTAACTAGAGTTTTAAAATGTGGTGGACTTATAAAAACAAGCGTCCACATCCGCGCCCGACTGCCTCTACCGCTGCTCCCGCCCTGGCCGACATCGGATGCGACCTAGGTCGCCTCCACCTACACAACTGGGCCATTGGCCCTGTTCAATCTCGGCTCTTCGCCCACCGCTTACCTCCATTGTAGCTTGTATCGACGAGATTCGAACTTGAAAGCACACTAACTTCCCAAAACTAGCAGTCAAAAAACCAGCCTATTAGGTGTCAGGTAACCCTGGAGTCACATTTAAGCTAGACGACCTTGCATTAATGAATTTCTTACATTAAAATTTCTCAAAAACTTGTAATTGGCTGAGGTGGTTGCCTCCACTAGCAAGTAATCCTAATTTTCATCGGCCATTATTCCAATATTAGGACTCGGATGAAAATGAGTGAGACAGCCAGACTAGCTCTGGGGCTCGCTTTAAGATTAGTTAAATTTAATTTATTTAGGACTTCCAGCCTGAGACTTCATTAGTGTAAATTGGGGGTCAAGATCTGCAGCTCTTATGGATTGTATCGGCCTAGCTGAAACATTAATCGACAATAGTTTTAAGATTTACTATATTTCTAGCTGCCCTAGAATACAATTCAAGATCTCTTCGGTACAGATGCTGCTTCAACCGCTCTTCAGTGACAGTTGCAGACTGTAGCGGTCATTTTGTAAAAATCTGTCAAGCACACTGCAAAAAATTAATTGTACTTGAGCGAAAAATGTAGGACCCATAAAACATATGACATACATTGACCACTCAGCTGATCAAGAGCGCAGACCCATATTGGTGTTCATATGATTAGGCTGCTCCAAAAACATTTATCGATGCAATCAGGTGAACGCCAGCTCCTAATCACTGCTATAAAAAAATGCTGTGATAAATATTGGATCGTAAGATGAAGGCGATCAGGTGTCATTGTAGTATGACACAATTTATCCTTAAATCTTTTCAAATACACCCTCTAATTATTTGAAAATTCAGCACCTCTTGCTTGCTATATGACGTGGCTTGCCTTGGATATATGAACCTCGATTGTGCATTATGTAAGCTCTGTTCTAGAAAAAAAACCTACCCTAAATCAAATCCGCCTGTTTTTGACCACGAAACTTGAAATATTGGTTAATTACCGTGTGACGTAACATACTACAGAAAAATTGCGTCGACGGTAAAGGGCAACAAAGCTTATTTGAAAAGTAGGGGACTGCATGCTGGCGCAGCCTCCTGAATCGTCTTTCCAGGACTTTCAATCTTCGCAGCTTCTCGAAAAGTAATCCAGTACACTGAATCTCGCTCCTGTAGTAAGATTTTGGTTGGCTCTGCAGCGCATCAAAGACCAAGTGGTAAAATGTGACGTGCGACCCTTTGATGATAGAGTTCGAGGGCTAGAGCCACGTGAAATGTGAAATGCCCGGATAGAGATTAATTTTTCTTATGGCACTATACAACACTATGCTATAGACTATATTTATGTAAATGTAAATAATTTAAGGTAGGTTTTTGGAGTTATTTATTTGATTTCCTTGGCCACTTTATGCTACTTCCGACTGCTTGAAAACTAAAAATCTTGAAAAAAGACGTGATTAACTGATTCCCATAATTTATTGCAGTCAACGAACTGCCTCTCTTTTTGGTTTGGTCGACATTTACCGCCATTTTATCCGGGGCTTTACACGCTTCCAGCAGCATATGTATTCACTCTAATCAGCAGTGCTCTACTGATGCCAACTTTTCGTATTCTTCTGAGGCTCGGACAGCCTTTTAAAGCAGCAAGGATACTTCATACACGCACCAGATTATGCCATGCCCTATAGGACGCCCCCATGTCTATTACGTCGCACGAATTTGATACCTAAGCAGGTACTGTCTCGCAGCACTAAGTCGGGCAGTTTGGCCACCTCAAGAATCTTTATCAAAGACAAGGTCGTCCTTCATGCGGAAGTCTTCAAGTCTTCAACCTTCACCTAAATATTTCTTAACAGACATTTAGCGGTGTTCTATCTTCGATTCGTCACGTGAGCTTGCATATTCTATGTTTGACCAACCGAAAAGAGTCACGATCACACGTGGCTCTAATTTTGATCATTTCTTGCTGTGCCATGGTTATCATATATGCGAGCTGGTTTGGCCCAGCGGTTAAGGTACTCGCTCTAACCAAGATCTGGCAGAGGTCGTGGGCTCGAGCCCTGTGGTATATGTAAAGCGACTGAGTAGATATTAAGTTCACTTAGGGACCTTTATAAATAAATTATATTTTATATTTTATTTATGCCAAATTAAGCTCAGATAATCAACATAAATAGGTGAAAAACCGTTTCGCACTCCCGAATGACCACATGCGCTATTAGCATTGCTTTCCGCCACATAATTCTTTACCGAAAATCGAAGTTCTTGCGAACATCGCATATGGAAACCGATACAGCTTAGACCTGTTAAAAGCTCACCTGTTTGCTTTTTTGACCGTAGCGCATAAGAAATTACGTGCCTCTGGAAAACTAAAAGTTTATCATCTGGGACTGCCAAGCCGGCGGTGGCATTAGATACGCCAGCGGCTAGTAACCTACTTCCTATATGCTGTTGCTGCTGGTCCGTAAATTACGCAAAAAATAAAATAATAACAATAATAAACTTGATACAGCGCCCTCAGAGAACTCAATCTCTTTCTAGGTGCTTTACATTTGCTGAAAGGAAACACGATCGAATGGAGAGAACTATCATGCTTGATAAACAACATGAATAACATGGTTAGGGGTTTCATGCTCAGGATCTGCGTGGAAGTGTGGTTAGTGGCAGCATATACAAAAGGAAGGTGCCCCGTAGAGAATGGGCCTCGTGAGCTGAAAACCCGCTCGTTAGGCGGTGGATGCGAGCTGAGAATCAGCTCGTTTGGTATTCCCTAGCATTGTCTTGAACCACTCAACGCCTTCTTCCTCAAGCATCGTAGTGAATCTCTCTAGCACAGTGGTTGTCAGGCCTGCTATAACTCCGGCGGCACAAATAAACGCTTGTCTTTGGATTCCTTGCTAAATGTCGTCGCTATAGACCCCTATTAAAAAGTGACCCTCTTTCTAAAAATACCACGACCTGCTCGTCTTGACCGAAACCTGACTAAAATCGGTAAACAGCCCGACGCAACCCTAAATGGCCTCTCATTCTTTCAAACCCTTAGATCAATCAAAACAGGAGGCGGAGTGGCAGTCATTACAATTGTAATTTTAAGCCATTTGTAATCCCGTCAAAGTAGTCTTTTGAATCTACCGTTCTGAGTTCATTTGATAACAAGCCAACCATGGTGGCACTATTCTAACGTCACGCAGGTACCAGTTTTTTCTTTATCTCAGATTTCTCTGATCTCATTTCGATTTTGTGTACAGGAAATTGATCCTTTCTCATGATGGCCGATATTTAAATTCATTTTGATACCTCATCCAACGACTTCAGCACTAAACTTCGTGAACTGACTGACTTATTGTCGCTTGCGGCTCATGTGCATGGCCCAACTCACATCAAGGATCACACACTCGGACCAAATTTTCTCCTACAACTGTACGCCATCATCACCAATTTTTTTTTACCAAACTCTGCTTATCTGACCACATGCACATCTCATTTAGTCTACAACGAGTGCAATCTTCACCTAAAATCATCCGTGAATGGCGAACCTCGAGACCCTTGACATCGATGCCGTTCGTACAAGAACATCGGCTTCACCTTTGCTGCCTTATTCTCCTTCCGACCTGTCATTACTGATAGATTGTTACAACACGACATTAGCTGACATCCTTGACGAGTTTGCACCTCTGACTATGCACACTGTGCGCCCTGGCCAAAACGGCCTACGGTTTACCACCAACATTAAACTAGCTTGTTCTACTAAGCGCAATCTTGAAAAAAGCTTACAAAAGATCAGGAATCATTGTCCATAGCTAGGCATTGCCAGGCGCAATCTAGACTTTCACTGCTATGCGGATGACGCTCAGTAGCGACTTCGCTTTGATTCCTCCCAGCCATCCGGCATATCCAAAGGTCTCGACTCTCATGCTATATGTATTTATAACATCTGGACATTGAAAACAGCAAGTTTTGTTGAATTGAATGATGATAATAAAATCTTACTAGTTATGGGCAAACAAGTGTAATTCAGAAATTGGTAAAGTTAACGCTCACAATTGACTCTGCCAGCATATTTCCTGTTAAATCTGCACTTAATCTAAGTGTCCTGATCCAAAGTGACCTTCCACAAGACAAATGTATCAGCTCTACAGTCATATCTGCATATTTTCAGCTACATAATGACTAAAATTGAGCTTATTGAGACAGGGACACCACATCTACATTGGTCCATGTATTTGCGACATTGAGTCGTGACTTTTGTAACTCACTGCTCGCTGGTCTATCGGCCTGTGCACTCAGGCGCTTACAGCTCGTGCCAAACTCTGCAGCTAGGCTTGTCTGTCGTGAGCTTCGCCATGATCACATCACACCAATTTTCGCTGACCTGCACCTGCTCCAGTCAAGTAATGCATCGAATTCAAGGTTCTGTCTCTCACTTTGAGGTTCCTTCATTCTTTGGCTGCAGCCTACTTATAAGATCAACTCCAGGCTAAGCATCGCACTTGCGAATTTTTGGAATCTAATCGCTTATCAATAAAGCGTACGAGCCTGAAATTCATTGGAGACCGCACCTTGAGTTCTATGGTCCCAAAGCCTGGAACTCACTTTCGACTTGCGTCACGACATACCCTGACTTGCCCACGTTTAAAAACAACTAACAACGTATATTTGTATCGCAGCGTTTAGTGAGTCCATGTAATTCGTCCTTGGTTCACTTATGCGTGCAGACACTGTGCGTGCTGTTACTAACCAATTTGACATGCTGACCCTGTGTATGCCACCTCTAACCATGTTATGCTTTTTGTAATTAAGCTTGCTCCCACCAACCGTTTGATTATGCTTCTTCGGCAGAAAATGTAAAAGAAAAAGAAGAGTTATTTGAGGGCGCTGTTGCAAATAGTATATTACTAGTATCCATAATCAAGCTATAGATCATAATGACATACTGAAGACAAGCAAGCTGAATGCTACGTAAGGCCAATCATTCTAGAACTCAGTAATAATACTTGGGATAGCACTTAGGCAACTGCATTGCATTCAAAGAGAATTATTTCTGGCTAGACACTTAAAATGTACTATAAATGAAGCACGTCGATTTTTCTAGGGATAACATCCAGTGCAGTGTCAAAAAATAAAAGTAAATTAAGGAAAATGCACATGGAAATAGAAAATTTTGTGAGTTTCAAGTAGGTTCAAAGTTTCAATTTTAAATGCAACCCAGTCAGGGTTATATTTAAGACAATTGGAAACTAGTTCCAGATATTCGAAGCAAACGAACTAAAGGCATGGTCACAAGCGGGTTGAAGTGGCGAGAGGAACATCTAATCACTCGAGTCGTAAATGCATGTGTCATTATGCGAACGTCATGATTGACAAGCAGTTTGGTAAGTATGCTGGAGCGAGAGAATGACGAGACCTAGAAGTGAGTGAGCAACGCACCCTTTAAGTCTTATGCTGAAGCTACGGGAGGCAGTGTGGACCATAAGAAAAAGGTGCACTTGGCAATTGCAACATTCACGCCAGAAAAGCAAGCCACAGAGGTCTGAACTAAATGAAAGCGCCTTACAGATCGAGCCGAAAGACAAGAAATGCGACACGGAGTTGCAGAATTTAAGAATCACATTGAATGTGTTATCCGTGTCTGGGCAGGTCCGAATTAATTCAAAATTGCTAGAATTTGGTAGACTTGACTGAGCTTATGCGATAGAAAAAGTTGTGAGTTTCTTAACAGTAGATTTGCTAGCCGAGCCGATTCGGGGGTCATATTTTCCAATTTCTCAGTATCACTAAGTTTCGCATATCTAGAACGTTGGTCATATAATTTTTAAATTTGAGAAATTGTCTTACCCTCCAATCTACAATCCAAGCAACAGATGCTATAAGTAAGTTGTAGGAGCCCTACTGGAAGGCTGGCAGGGATAAAAGCTTATGGACAACCATGTGTCATATGCTTAACGATGGAAGTCTCGGTTATGGCTATTAATAGAAGCTGGCTAGAGGAAGAGCTGACATTTTGCAAAATGACGTAGGCCGAGAATACATCCTATAGGTAACCTTTAATTTTAAGGCTACTCTGATGCCTGTTGCTCATTCATAGCAATGTTGTGAAATATCCTTCTACGAAATAACCTTAAAAATTGCCTTGCAGCCTAGTGATGCCCAGGCTTGATGAGTGGCGCTTACGAAGTATGATTATTAGTATCAAAGGCTGCCGAATTGTTAAACAAAGTAAGCCAAGCCTCTGACTAAATCAGAAATCCTGAAAGTTTTTTTTATTCACTTCAGCAGTACTGGCTATATCTAGTGGTTTTCTCTTAAGCGTTATTGGTAATCAGAACATTTAAAGTTCTTTTGCATTAAAAATTGAATATTTTGACGCTTATCAAGTGCATGAGTACTTTGCAAGATGAGTTACAATCGAAGATGAAGTTATTCATCTGCTGCAATGTTACAGCGCTTATCATATGAACAATACAATGTGCACACAAGTTAATGACATTTAAACACTTTTAGCAGAGGTGAAACGCGCTTCGCTAAGCTGCTAGCAGTAATAGAACTATGATAAAGACCCATAATTATTAAACTAGAAAGTATTTAGTATGACTAAAACTTGATAGCAAACGCGTACTTTAAATATTAAACTCACCTGGAACCAAAATGATGCTCTTGTTTGACCGTTCTCTCTTATCCAATATTTGGTACTCGACAATGCAAGTACACATTCCTCGAAAGTTGGGACGAAGTTTTAAATTGTACTTAAGGGTTAGAGTGGCTGAACTCTCGGACTCGCTTGAAACGGCTGGTCTAACAATGCCGAACGACGAATCTTCGCTTGTTTCATCTATTAGTGCTTTCCGTCGGGCTAGCTGCCACAGCACTTTAATTGAGGTCGCTCGAGGGTCTAATAGATAAATGCACTGGACTTTAATCTGCCCTAGGTCTAGAATCGCTTCCACTGGAGAGAAGCCAGGTAGAAATGATATATTCACAGTCGGAGGTCCTGCAAAGAAAGACATTTTAATTTGTAGGAGTGAAGTGGCTTTGAGCCTTCACGAGATGCTAAAGGTATGTTCATATATGACTGCAAAAGGTGAGAGAGTAAACGATATTGCTTTGCAGTCGCTCGCCGCCTGGATTCAGGTCTTTGGTTATGGCTGAGAATTTCCTCGGCCGTAACCACTAATATTATTCCTTTTTTGAAGCATTTGGTTTGAATGAAAATTTGTTGCATTTCTTTTGAAAGCCAATCGACCGCTGAAGTTCGGCTCTATGGTCTTATAATAATAATAATAATAATAAAAAAGCACTTGATATAGCGCCCTCAGATAACTCAATCTCTCTCTAGGCGCTTTACATTTGCTGAAAATAGAAATGCAATTGAATGGTGAGTAATATCATGCTTGATAAACAAACAAAATGAATAATCTGGTTAGGGGTGACATGCACTGGGTAACATGCAAATGTTGTTAGTGGCTGCATTGACAGTGTCAGCACGCATAAGCACGTGCTGGACGAATCACAGGGACCCACTATATGCTGTCCTAAATAGGCATGTTTTTAAGTCCTTTTTAAATGTGGTCAGGTCAGGGTATGTTCTGACGCAAGTCGGGAGGGACTTCCAGGCTTTGGGAGCATACGTACTAAATGCACGGTCTCCAAAGGATTTGAGGTTTGTACGAGGTATTTCTAGACTGTTGGATTCCAAAAAGCGGGTGGTACGATGCTTGGCCTGATGGGGGAGTAGATCTGAGAGATAGGCTGGAGCCAAAAAATGAAGTGACCTAAAAGTGAGCGACAAAACCTCGAAGTCAATCCGTTGCTTGACTGGTAGCCAGTGCAGGTCGGCGAGAAGTGGAGTAGTGTGGCAACTGCGACGCTCAAGACAGACCAGTCTAGCTGCGGAGTTTTGCACCAGCTGCAATCGCCTGGTCGCACATGATGGTGGGCCAGTAAGCAGTGAGTTGCAGAAGTCAAGACGAGATGTCACGAATGCATGGACCAACTTAGATGTGGTATCCTTATCTAAACAAGCCCGAATTTTGGCAATGTTATGAAGCTGAAAAGAGGCAGATTTGACTGTGGCGCTAATATGGTCGTCTAAGGAGAGGTCACTTTGGAACATGACACCTAGATTTTGAGCTGATTCGACAGGAGATATGCTGGCAGAGCCAATTTTGAGCGTCAGCCTTTCCAATTTGTGAATCACACTGGGTTTTCCCATAACTAGTAAGTTAGTTTTATCATCGTTTAGTTTTAGAGAATTTGCGGCCATCCATTTGCGGATGTCATCAATGCATGCAGCAAGTGAGGTGAAAGAATTTGAGGTGCTCGAAGGCTGAGTGGATCAAAGCAAAGGAACAACTGAGTGTCATCCGCATAGAAGTGAAAGCCTAGATTGTGCTTGGCAATCACATAAGCAAGAGGGAGAGTGTAAGCTGTGAAAAGAACCGGACCTAGCATGGAGCTCTGAGGTACCCCATATTTCAGACGTACCTCAGATAATCTTTGTCCATTCATGTCAATACTCTGGATTCTCCCACTGAGGTAGGACCTGAACCATTGCAGAGCAGTGCCAGTGATGGCCAGGCGAGATGAGAGGCGCTCAAGAAGAACTTTGTAATCGATGGTATCAAAAGCTGCTGAAAGATCGAGCAAAAAAGCAGAAACACTCTACCCATGTCTGCTTACTAAATTGAAATAACATGCTTCATCGGCTAACCAATAGTGAGGGCAGATAAACATGCTGATTCATTCCCTTAGCCTTTCAGCGAGCTTATAATAATAATAATATTGCACTTGATAAAGCGCCCTCAGAGAACTTAATCTCTTTCTAGGCGCTTTACATTTGCTGCAAAGTGATACGCAATAGAATAGTAAGTAAGCTTATTAGTCAGTTATTGGCTGAAAAATGATACAAACATTAATCTCGGTTGCCATGTAAATTTTATGGGCTAAAGTAAAAATCTTTACATATATATATATATAGATATCTTAAGTGGAAATAATTGGAATGGATGAATGCGCCATCATCAATCCAAGCCTGTGAATTGTGTATGATACAAATTCTTAAGGAAGCTGCTGCACATTACGGTAATGGGCGATGAAAAAAGGAAAGAAAGTTCACCTCTTAACAAGTCTATGCAACTGCTGGCCATCCGGCAGTGAGCTGCAGGTAGCGGATTCTAGAGGCGTTTCGGTCTGATTGACTGCAATAACTCCCGAATTAATCCTCACCTCTGCTGCTCTTGCAGCCAAAACGACTGTCTACTATGTACGGCAAGTTCCTGTCTGCCATGCGGATGCCAGTCGTAAGCTGAGTGAAAAATGGAGCACAATAGCAATTCAGTACAGGCACGCCTAGGCTTGCCGGTGTAGAAAACCCGGCAAAGACGCGGTGGACTCGACGCTATATTATTAAATCCTCACTTTTAATTTGCTTAAGTAGCGACACTGACAACGTAGCGATTATATCTCGCTCACTGGCAGCTGGAGCTGCTTCCCGATACGGGGCTTCCCCACTTCTTTTCTACGTTTCTGCGTGAACAGTACCGTTTAGAGCACAGGCAGCAAGGCACTATAATTAATTTTAAATGTTTTTAATTGCAAGCAATATCTGCTTCAGCTAAACCAGCCACTTGTTTGGTTTTCTTTTAGGCGTTAATTCTTAAAATCAGTGCAATATATATATACATATATTTATAGGATTGAGTTTTTTTGACACATTCTCGTGCACTACCTTCAATTTCAAATGGCTTGTCTCTTCATGTCCTACTTCTGCACTGTTCAGCTTGTCCAGGTATGGGCTAACCTTCATTTTAAATTTCAATGTTGAGCTATGATGGCACACTAGGTAAGGTGGTTGCTTTTCACAACCTCGATTCTGAGGTAGTGGGTTCAAATCCTGCGGTGGGCAATCCTGTATTGCCCTACAAGTGGTGGTGATAGCCGTAAAGGCTCTTCTGTCGCTATACAAAAGGGGCTGTTAAATCATTTTTTTTCATGTTCCCTGCTCCTTACAGTTTTCCTCGAGATTCAAGTCAGCTGAAGGAAAATATAATGTTTAAAGGGCCCTGATGACAAAACAGTATACGGGCACCGACTCTTCAGCATTCAGCAGAATGATAATATCATAATTACAAAATTCTGCCACCATCAGCCATTCGCCCTAAGCAGTGAGCCCAGGGTTAGGAAAGACAAAAAGCAGAAAGTTTTGAACTTATTTTGCAAGATTTCACTGGAGAGAGGATATCGCATCCCGTCCTCTACCTCCCGTTGAACGTTTCTGACGATATCGCTTGCCTCATGCTCTAATTTCACATTCTACCGTGTCTCTTGTGCACCATTAGCGAATGAGAGGCCCTTCGTGTACACTCCTAATGACTCCACGGAGGCTGATAGAATCTGGATCAGCGATCCCACTGCATATAATCTTACACACCCGTGGTATCAGTGTCAGTACTGAGTCACGAATTGACCAAATTACTCAGCCTTTCAAAGGGGTCAGTTGCAGCCCACAACAGGTACGACAGCCGTACATGTTCCATACATAGATATTAGCTCGGTTTGGCAGAGCTGATGTTGAAGCTGTCCCACGTGAGCCCCGTTTTAATTAGACTAGCATCGAAATTCGCACGCCTTCCGCAAAAAAATTCTGTTAAAAACTCACAGTTCTCTCTCCCGAAAACGGCAGCATAGTTTCCAATGTTGCAAGCCATAGCCCCGATGATCCAACAGACGTTATCCCTATAAGATCGGTTATTGCCAGGCAGTATACAAGATCTTATGCAGCAGCATCGACTCGCACTCTTCTCTCAGTAAACAGATCCTTAAAAGTGTGGCCGACGGGACTATCCGAAGACGCTGGAAAGATTACTTGCAGTCTGACCATTTCAACTTCATACTTCTCAACCATAAAAATAATCGAGGGATAAATAAGGTGAATGCAAGTTTATGTTAAACATCCTCGGTAAGCGTTGTTACTTGCTGATGGGGCAGCCTAATTTCTGGAAGATTCTCTCTACTGGGCTCAACAACTTGTCATATATCAAGAGATGCGATACAAGTCACGGTATGAGGCCAATCTGGTAGCACCCACTTAAAAAAGTATCAGCGGCATGCATTTCAAATACAGTCTGTGAGCTCATCTCTCACTCACGTAGCCTTTCAGTTATTGTAATTGAGAAGTACGTCGCAACTCTTGTAAGCGGCAGGTTAATTTAAAATGGGACGGCTGATTCCAGACGAATCATGTCTTAACACAACAGCCCATTGTACTACAAAAGAGCAGCTCTTACCGGGCTCGAACACCGAGAGAACCCGGGGAGCGACTCTTCTGAGCGCTTAGTTTACTGTTAACTATCGCAATTTCATCCGCAAATGCCAGCATTGAGGAACTACTGCTATCCCAGCGACTACGGACTTTGCATAGTGAAGGACCTTATAGAGAAAAGAGTACATTTCAGAAGTGCAATAACAATCACAATAAGTATATAGCCCTAAAAAAGTAAAATAATTTTATTGGCACTTGGCACATGTTGCAAAGAAAGCATAAAAATATGTTAATAATAAGATGCACAGTACCAGCACGCATAAGCATACAAAAGAACAATCGCACGGAATAGGCTAATGATGCGAGGAGCATGTGAATTTCATGCTTTGTATTTTAAAGTCGCCCAGTCAGGGGAAGACGTGTAGTCATCCAGCGCTCTGGGAGGATATGAACAAAAGGCAAGTATCCGTAGGATTTGATTTAGATTAGAGGTACAGAAAAGTGACTTGAGTCGGAAGATTTGGTGGTCTAATGCATAGCGTAATGACTAGAATGTGGTATTCCAGTGTAACCAATCCCAAGTATTCGGAAAGTAACTTGACTGAAAGAAGGGAGACTTGACTGTAAAGCAGATGTTGACTTCTAGCAAAAGTTCAATTAGAAATAGGACACTCAAATTGAGTACAAATGTAATAAAAGATAAGATAGGTGAGTCCATGTTTAAGGTTACTTTCCAAAATCCAAGTGTCCGCAGGTTTTCCAGTAGCTAGTACGTTGATTATATCGTCCATTAATTTTTAAAGTTTGTTGGCATCGTGTTAACAAGTGCGAATTTGAGTCGTGCGTTCAGCAGGAGAATTGAGCAAGCTACCACTGACCGCTCAATCGTATTTCCTTTGCAGCAATTGTAAAGTGCATCAAAAGTGATTCAGTTCTCGTTGGGCATTTCATAAATTGTATTATTATTATCATTATAGGTAAATATGGAGAGATTTCGTTAAAATTGAAAGCTTTGATAGCTTCTAGAAATTAGATTAGCTAAGGAAAGAGAGTTAATTATGAAAAGGAGGGATATAACCTCTGATACCAGATCTCTGAGCACTTGCTTATTGTCTCTTCTGGCTCACGTGAATGGCCCCACTCACATCAAGGGTTACACACTCGACTACATTTTCTCATGCAACTGGACTTTGCCATCACCAATCAGTACCAAATTTCGGCTAATCTGACCACACGCACATCTCACTAAGTCTGCAATGTGTTTCCTCATTCTCCTCACCTGAAATTACCCGTGAATCGCGAAACCTCAAAACCCTTGACTTAGATGCTGCCCGTGCAAGAATATCTGCTCCACATCTGCTGCTTAATCCTGTTTCCGACCTGTAGTCATTGGTAGATTGCTACATCACGACACTCGCTGACATGCTTGACGAGTTTCAACCTCTGACTAAGCCCACAGTGTGCCCTCTCCAAGGTGTCCTGCGGTTTACCACTGACATTAAACTAGCTAGGTCGACTAAGCACAAGCTTGAAAAAAATGCAAAAGATCAGGACTGACTGTCTATCGACAGGCATACTAGGCTTGCTGTAGATCATACGAATCGATCCTAACAAAGGCCAATTCTAGCTTCTAATAAAAACTATATTGAATCGCCGAAGCTCAATCTAAAAATGCGGATGTCAACGATCAACCACCGTCTCATCCGCTCGCAGGTTAGCTCCTACCTAATGATCACTGTCATGATCTAGCTGATCGTTTCTCAATCTTCTTTGCGAAGAAGATAGACAAGATCAGTGAGTCCATCCCTAATGTGGCACCATTCCCCTGGAATCCTGTCCACCAATTCCATGTAACACCTCAATATCTACATTCAAGGTCACGAATGACCTCGTCCTGAAATTCATATCATAATTAAAGAAAACAGCTAGACTTTAGAGCCTATTCCCTCGGTCCTGCTTCTACAGCACATTGATCTGCTGTGGCCATGCCCAACTAACGTCATTACTATGTCATTTGCCTCAATTCATGTCCTAGCACTTTCAAAAATAATGTAACCTGGTAACTACTCGAGAAAGCATCAGTAGACTAAGAGAGCTTGAAGGTCTGCCGACGCTCGTTCCAGTGGCTTTGATAGGAACGGTAGAACGCAGAACGGGCGGAAGTTGCTCACCTGAGCTCATATTGAAAATATTGAAACTTCAAACCTTGCCTGTAAGTTCCGGTCTGGTTTTAGAGATAATCACTGCACAGAGTCAGCATTGTATCGGGTGTATAACGAAGTAGTTAGGAATGCAGCCTTAAGTAGAGTATCACTGCTCATTTCGCTCGATGTTTCGGCAGCTTTTGATGCTATCCATCACCAACCCTTATTGAGCGCCTCTTATCTTGCCTGGCCATCACTGGCACTGCACTGCAATGGTTCAGGTCCTATCTCAGTGGGAGACTCCAGTGTATTGATGCGAGTGGAAGAAGATCATCAGAGGAACTTCCGAAATACGTGGTACCTCAAGGATCTGCGCTTGGTCCCGTTCCTGTGATGATTTATACTCTCCCTCTTACCGATGTGATCGCGAAGCACACTATAGGCTTTCACTTCTATGCAGAGATGACACTCAGTTGTAACATTGCTTTATTCCCTTCCAGCCTTACAGCACACTGAATTTTCCAGCATGTCGAATTCTCTTAACTCCCTGACTGCATGTATTGAGGACATCTTCACGTGGATGGCAGCAAATCTTCTTAAATTGAATTATGACACGGCCAACTTACTAGTTATGGGCAAACCAAGGGCGATTAAGAATATAGAAAGGCTAACGCTCAAAATCGGCTATTCCAGAATATCTTCCGTTGAATCTGCACGAAATCTATGTCATGTTCCTAGGTGACCTTTCCTTAGAGACCACATCAGCTCCACAATCAAGTCAGCCTACTTTCAGCTATATAACATTGCTAAAAATTGGGCTTGTGTAAACAAGGATACCAAATCTAAATTGGTCTATGCATTCGTAAAATTCCTGCTTGACTTATGCGACTCACTGGTTGCTGATATACCGGCCTGTGCAATCAAGTGCTTACAGCTGGTGCACAACTCTGCATCTATAATACTACTACAACTACTAATAATAATGCACTTGATAAAGCACTCTCAGAGAACGCAATCTCCTTGTAGGCGCTTTACATTTGCTGCAAAGGGAAATGCAATTAAATGGTGAGTAATATCATGCTTGATAAACAACATGAATAATATGGTTAGGGGTGACATGCACATGGTCAGCATGCAAATGTGGTTAGTGGCAGTATGCACAGTGTCAGCACGCATAAGTACATGAAGAACGAAATATCACAGGAAGGATCGCAGGGACCCACTAAATACAGTCCTAAATAGGTGTGTTTTTAAGTTCTTTTTAAATGTGGTCAAGTCAGCGGATGTTCTGACGAAAGTCGGGAGGGAGTTCCAGGCTTTGGGAGCATACGAACTAAATGCACGGTCTCCAAAGAATTTGAGGTTTGTACGAGGTATCGATATACTTTTGGATTCCGAAAAGCGGGTGGTGCGATGCTTGGTCTGGTGGGGGAGTAGATATGAGAGATAGGCTGGAGGCAAATGATGAAGTGACCTAAAAGTGAGCGACAAAACCTTGAAGTCAATCCGTTGCTTGACTGGTAGCCAATGCAGGTCGGCGAGAAGTGGTGTGATAAGCTTGTCTTTCGCGAGCGTCGCAGTTGCGACATCACACCACGTTTCGCCGACCTACACCGTATACAGGTCAAGCAATGCATCAAATTCAGCTTTTGTCCTTCTCTTTTAGGTTTCTTCATTCTTCGGCTTCAGCCTACCCATCAGATCTGCACCCCATCAGGCCGTACATAGTACCACCTGCTTTTTGGAAACAAACTGTTTACCTATACCTCGTACAAACCTCAAATTCTTTGGAGACCTAGCATTTAGTTCGCATGCTCCCAAAACCTGGAACTCACTCGTGACTTCCGTCACAAATCCCCTGACATGACCACATTTAAAAAGAAATTTAGAACGTATCTACTTATCACAGCATTAAGGGGGTCCCTGTGATTCGTCCTTTATCTGCTTATGCGTGCTGACACTGTGCATGCTGCCACTAAGGATACTTGCGCATGCTGACCCTGTGCATGTCACCCCTAACCATGTTATTCTTGTCGTATATTGAGCATGCTACCACTAACCATTCGATCGTGCTTCCTTTGCAGTACATGTAAAGTGCCTAGAAAGAGACCAAGTTCTCTAGGGGCGCTATATCAAGTGTTTTATTATTATTACTATTTTTATTATTATCCCAAGGCTGGCAACTATGTGGACTTGGTTCAGATCCTCATAAAGTGCTACATTAAAATGGGATGCAGAATGCCACCCATAATCCTCACACTTGATGTTTTATCCGTTGTTAATTAATCAGAGAAGCAAGGTAGTGTTTTCAAATTGACATACTAGAGTTTGAACGTTATACCCAAAAACAGTATTACGAAACATTATGGGTAATATTACTATGGAATGGGGCATAGGCTCAACTGAAAAGACCCGTGTACAGACAGATTGGTGGCTGAAGATGGATTAGGCAGGATCTACTACCTCTACTGGCAGAAAAGCATAGAGGAAAGCTCTCAAACGGTAGAAAATCTATAGAGTTTCAGCTTAAATTAAAGATACTACACATAAAATAAATTGGCCTTAATTATTGATTAGTTGCCTTGGGAGAGGTGAATAATAAGTTTATTGCATTTATGCACACCGAAATAGGATCGTGAGCAACTTCACGGTTAGGATACTACTGCGATATCGGCGATTGAATTAAGGAAAAGTGGAAAACATGTTCAAGCGAAAAGATTTATTGAAACTGAAGTAGTACTCACGAATTACGATGAGGCGGATATTTTTTCTAAGCGTTGCAAAAGCATGCTGAACTTCGCATGCAATAACTCCACTGTTTTTCTGTCTTGGTTTCGAGACTCGCAGGGCTGAAAGAAAAATGAGACTAATTGCATTTTTTAGGCACACTTTTGTTTAAATTGAAGAGGTCTTTTTTAACTCTCTATCTTTTGGCGGAAAAATTTGCAGAAGTACTCTGTACTGAGAAGGTTATTGGCCAACTAACGCATGAAGGTAGTCATTCCAGTACAATTTGGTATAACGTTTAAGTCGCTTGAATTATGTAAATGCAGATCAGTAACAAGATAAAAATATTCTAAAAATACCAATTGAAAAAAGATCACCAACTGCGAGTTTCAATGCTAAAATCAGTAGCCTTATGGCAAAGGAATGATTTCATTATTACTTCTACGGAATACAGGAAGTTGTCAAACCACGTTAACTATTTGACTTGTTAAACTTGGGACAATTCTCACATCTCGTCCAGCATCTAAAAAATTCTATTCTGACGCAGAGCTATTGAAGGAGCATTTCGGATGAAATTAAATACTGTTTCCTTGCAAAACGGTCATCAGCTTCCTACATCCAAGCCCTAATACAAGCACTGAGCATTTAAAAAAAGACAAATTGCGTTTTATGACTATAACTTTAGAGTTAGTAAACACAATTAGTTTTGACAGGTTCAAAAATATGAATTATTCTTTTGTTTATAGGTGATATATTTATTTTTCTTTTAAATTACTGGAGCTGCTTATTCAGCTACATACTGAAATAATTTACGGCCATCAATATGTGTTCTTGCAACCTGAGAGGTGGAAAACGAATAATTTCTAAAACAGTCAGTAACATATCACCATTTAGTGGGTCCCTGTTCTTCGTCCTCTGAGTACTATGAATGCTGACACTCTGCATTCTGCCACTAATCGTATTTACATGCTGACGCTGTGCATATCTCATCGAATCATGCTGTGCTTGCTGACATCATGCATGCCACCATTAATCATTTGATTGTGCTTCCTTTACCGAAAAGTTAAAGTGGCTAGAAAGAGACCAATTTCTCTTGGGGTGCTATGCAAGTATATTATTATTATGTCATCATTACTATTATACTGTTTTGGCTTATAGTGATTTGAATGCAGATGTAAGCTGAAAACTCGTCAAAATCCTTTCATATGGCACTGAAAAATTGAACCCCTAATAAATCCACGATAAAAGGCTACGCACTGTGCTATTATTAATGAATCTTCGGTGCATTGTTCAAGCGATCTTTTAACAGCTGGGCTATTTCACATTACTTAGCCAGGATTAATGTTTAATAGAATGCCTATACTTTGCAAGTGCTGATCGTGTCTCCAGCTGATTTTAACACAGATAGCCGCTTCACAGTGAAATGTTGAACGTAGTTCTGATTCCGACGAGATCGATTGCAAAAAGTTTATTTTTCACCGATTGAAATACTGTGTTAAGGATTTTCAAATATGCTCTAATCATAATTATGATATAAGATATTGATTGGCTCGCTAACAGAACTTGGTTACTATCCAAGCACTGCACAAGTCCCGGCGAAAGAATCAGTACCCAAGGATAAGTGTCACATGTGGTAGAAATCATGGAAAAGCGAACGAGTATCTGGCTTAAACTAGCATCATAAAACAACAAAAAGGATGGAATTCACATCCAAAAGATTTTTCAAGGCACAAGAATTGTTACAGGCACTGAATATTACACCAGTACACATATTAAGCACACCCGAACACAAAAGTCAAATACCCTAAGGTGAAAGAACAGCTGACCAAGAATCACCCAGTCTTAAGATGCAACTCAAAGAATGCAAGGTCGTTAATGATAGTGAGCGAGGTCTGAGGCGAGTTACGGACTTCTACTTCTAATTCTATCTTATTTATTAAAAGATCATCTGAAGTACCTCTGAAATACGGAGTACCTCAGGGCTCCGTGGTAGGTCCGGTTCTTTTCACGGTTTATACTCTCTCTTTCTTGCTCATGTGATTGCCAAGCACAATCCAGGCTTTCACTTCTATGCGGATGACACTCAGTTGCACCTTTGCATTGATCCCTCCCAGCCTTCGAGCACCTCAAATTCTCTCAACTAACTTTCTGCATGCATTGATGACATTCGCACATGGATGGCAGCAAATTTTCTAAAACTAAACGGTGACAAAACTAACTTACTAGTTATGGGCAAACCCAGCGTGATTCACAAATTGGAAAGGCTGACGCTCAGAATTGGCTCTGCCAGCATATCTCCTGTCGAATCAGCTCGAAATGTAGGTGTCATATTCCAAAGCGACCTCTTCTTAGACGACCATATTAGCTCCACAGTCAAATCTGCCTATTTTCAGCTTCATAATATTGCTAAAATTCGGGCTTGTTTAGATAAGGATACCACATCTAAGTTGGTCCATGCATTCGTGACATCTCGTCTTGACTTCTGCAACTCACTGCTTACTGGCCTCCCAGGATGTGCGATCAGGCGATTGCAGCTGGTGCAAAACTCTGCTACTAGGCTTGTCTGTCTTGAGCGTTGCAGTTGCCACATTACTTCACTTCTCGCCGACCTGCACTGGCTACCAGTCAAGCAATGGATTGACTTCAAGGTTTTGTCGCTCACTTTTAGGTCCCTTCATTCTATGGCTCGAGCCTATCTCTCCGACATACTCTCTAATCAGGCCAAGCATCGTACCGCAAGCTTTTCGGAATCCAACAGTCTAGAAATACCTCGAACAACCCTTAAATGCTTTCGAGTCCGTGCATTTAGTTCGTATGCTCCCAAAGCCTGGAACTCCCTCCCGACCTGCGTCAGAGCATCCCCTGACCTGACCACATTTAAAAGGAACTTAAAAACACACCTATTTAGGACAGCATTTAGTGGGTCCCTGTGATTCATCCTTCACGTGCTTATGCGTGCTGACACCGTGCAAGCTGCCACTAACCACATTTGCATGCTGACCCTGTGCATGTCACCCCTAGCCATGTTATTCATTTTGTTTTTTTTTCAAGCATGATTTTACCTACCATTAAATTGCATTTCCCTTTGCAGCAAATGTAAAGCGCCTAGAAAGAGATTAAGTTCTCTGAGGGCGCTTTATCAAGTGCATTATTATTACTGGTTATTCGTTTAAAATTTGATTGTCACAACTTTCGTTTTAGTAGCTAACGGAACTCAGATAGAATTGTTGTAACGTGGCCGTTACACATTTGTCGACAGACCGTAGGGACGTTATATTTGGCACAGTTTGCAGGCGATTAACTGCAGGCCAGGAATATTGAATAAAAAATTAAAAATAATCTACAAGGTACTTCACAAATTCGTGACCTAGTTTAACCATCGAAATCCGATCCAACCAGGTCCATATTTTGATAAGTGGTCTCTTTAAAAAACCGTTAGATTAAACAAATTCCACTAGAACAATTTAGAAAAGATCTCTCACATAAAGTATCTAGAAATTATTAAGTAAAAAAGTAATCAGAATATGAAATGAAGAATTATTTTAAGAATAATACGCATTAATCGCTTGATTTGATCCTAAGATTTGTTTATAATCTGCCCTCCTACGTTTACGGTAAAAAATGGTTATCTATGTCAATTGCATGGTACAAA
The DNA here is from genome assembly GCA_009760855.2 of Cristatella mucedo. Lineage (NCBI taxonomy): Eukaryota > Metazoa > Bryozoa > Phylactolaemata > Cristatellidae > Cristatella > Cristatella mucedo. The sequence goes on from WPIO01000119.1 coordinate 240,883, forward strand.
ATTCAGGCCTAAAATAGCTCACTGGTTCAAGGCCTAAAAGAAATTCTTAGTTGCAGTAGCTCCTTACCTGATCTATACTGCGCCTGGTCAAAGATAATCAGTAAACCTGTCTCTTTTTTTTTTATTTCTTGTCCATTAGAAAACCATGTGAATGTCACAGTTAGGGATTCATGAACTTGACAGATCAAGTCCACCGTTTGTTCCTCAAATGTGTACGTATCGGAAAAAATTGTATCGTTGATCTCTGGATATTTGATCACTGTAAGCTTTATTACTGCTTTCAGAGTTTCATCAGCCGACGAAGAGCATTCATAGTCACCAGTGTGGCTGTCAGTCATCTTGCCCAAGTCAATTAGGCTGTCCCCGTAGAAGCCAGCATATCGTATTCGTGACTTGGTTTTTAAATTCCAGTTCACAGGTAACTGTCTGTTCTCTTCACCACTAAAAGTAGTGGAATGTCGCTTTCAATGCTTGTAGCCAAAGTAGCTCTGAGCCAAAATGATCAAACAGTGTAAATACATTATCAGAATTTGGCCGTTAATCAATTATGTTTTTCGTAGCAAACTAGTAGAATATATCGTAATATAGATAGTCTGCAGAAAATGTATCTTAGGATAAAAAATTTGACAATCGATGAAGTAGCCTAAGCAGTCATTTGGCAACAGTGGATTTTCAGATGCAGTGCAAATAATAGCTATTTATTTTTTGCACGTTCTAAGAAAACTAAATGTCTATCTAGCTATTTAGCACACACTAGCAAGGAAGCTTGACGACTGATTGTTAATATTGGCATGCCTAGGTTATGTTCATGCTAGTGCCTGATAAAAAGTTTTACGCTCAGAACGAATGTTACAAGGGCCATTTATTATTATTATTAAAGAGGGAGGCCTGCTGAGTAATATCTCAGATTGATAAGAAATAAAAAAAGAGTGATACTTCCTTACGCCGACGCTTTCTAAATGAGGAGGTAGTGGTATTTTGTGAGAAGTTCTTTAATCTGAAATTTTTTATCTTATTAATATACGTATTTGGCCGAAGGACAGCTTTTCAATATATTCACTCCCACTGCGTCACTGGCCGTAGGGAATTCAAGTGGTGTATTAGAAGGTATCGCATTATATCACCCTCTCCTCTGAATCGTATCAATCATATCAATCAGATGGTAGCTTTGAATCTTAGAACTTGAGACTCTTATGATAAATGGTCTTTTTATTTTCTCGGTCAGAAGCCTATATCTAGCTTTCAACTTCTGCCATGAAATCCTCAACCCTGCCGTCAATCATTTAGTGAGCCCTTGATAGAATACTCCACAGTTTAATCTCAGTCCCCCTCCATTTCGCATTCTCTACTCTTCCGTTCACAATTTCATTACAAAACACAGTATTGGCACTATTTTTATGCACATGACACCCAATGCTATATATCCTGCTACCCGTCTAAGCATGGATTCAAATACTACTCAATCAATAATTGTGGGGCGTTCATAGTTGACATTCATACTTATATAGTTGCTACATTCTCGAAGCCTTACCATGAGAAAATAAGGATATGGCTACGAGAAAGTTTTTTGAAATGAAAATGTGATGAACTCACTCTCGAGAATGGTTAATGCGTAACGTCACTTCTGTGTCGTTCCTGGTAATCCTGGCACGCTTTTCCATTCTTACACGTTCGAGGAAGGCCAATGAAGGACATCATAGAATATTTCCGGCAAAAATTACAACTAGGCATAACTGGCTCACAGATTTTGATACCGAGTTGGGTTTCTTCTTGTCTTGGAGTCTTCTATTGTTTAGACGTTGATGGAATAGAGCTGTACAATGAAATATGGGACTGTTAAATGCTTCTCACCACACTTAACGACTCCTCACCAAAGACTCCATGGAAATCATGTCTTTCATTTTCAGTTATGGAGAAGACGTATTAAGTAATATGATATTTGCCTTGCAAGTTCTTCTCCCAATAGCTGTATCAGTAGCCAGTTTTAAACATACCTTTATAAAGCTGAAGATAATCCTGACTTATCTAAGAGCATCAATAGGGCAACATAGGCTCTCTGATTTGGCCTTGTTAAGCATAGAAAAAAACGCTGAAAAATATTGATTTTCAAACTGTTATGGACCAAATTGCCACGGTCAATGCCAGAAAAATTTATTCACACAAGTTAAAGCTGTAATAGCTATCTTGTACCTGTTCTACAATTAATAAACGTTTCTAAAATCAATATGCATGGTAGCATGCTTTTTGCATTTCACCTGTTATGGAGCTATTTTGCAGAGATTTTGGATTTCGGAGGGTCGTAATTTGTAGCTTTGTCCCCGGGCGCCTAAAGGGCTCACTACTCCTCTGCTGCCTTTTGATCCTTGTAATATTCTAGCTGATCGTTTCTCTAGATTTTTTAATAAAAATAGACAAGGTGAGGGAGTCTATCTTTAGGGTAGCCATTCTATGAACCTACCCCTCAATTCCTTGAAGTACCTCAAATATCTGCATTCAAGAAAGCCACGACTGACCTCACCCTTAATTTTGTATCCCAATCGAAGAAGACAACCAGTCTTCCAGACCCTATTCCCCCACCATGCTTCTAGGATGCATAGATATCTTACTGCCATTAATAACTGACGTTACACACAGATAATTAACCTCAAGTTACGTCCTGCACATTTTAAAAAGGCTGTAGTTGGGCTATTACTCAGGTAAGAAAATCTAGACCTGCAGAACTTGAGCACTTTCCGTCCAGTCTCCACTTTATATTCCCCCTCAAAGACAACAGAACGAGTCGTGGCAGACCGGCTGAAGTCATATATTGAAAGTTCACTCCTAGCTAGAAAGTAGCTCCAGTCTTGTTCAAGGGCTAAGCAATCCACAGAGTCAGCACTGCTTTGGGTGTATAACGACCTTCCTAGGAGAGCAGACTTATATATAGAATATCTCTGCTTGTTTAGCTCAATCTTTCGGCAGCTTTTGATACTGTCGATCACCAAGTCCTTCTCGAGCCCATTTGATTTCGCCCTGGCATCATTGGTACTGCACTGCGATGGTTCAGGTCCTATCTCATTGAGAGACACTAGAGTAATGCAGTAAGCGGGCAAACATAATCCGAGGAACCACTATATAATTCATTTTATATAGCACCCCAAGAGAACTTAATCTCTATTCAGGCGCTTCACATATGCCTCGGGGCTCGAGCCCAAGACCTCAGCCAGACCTTGGTCGGAGCGAACACCTTATCCGCTGGATCGAACCACTGAAGTTTCAGGTACTTCTGGGCTCCATGCTTGGTCCTATTCTTTTCAAAGTTTATATTCTCTCTCATGCTGGTATGATTGTCAGGCACAAGCTAGGCGTTCACTTTTATGCAGATGGCACTCGGTTGTACCTTTTCTTTGATCCTTACCAGCTCTTCAACATGTCGAATTCTCTCAACTCCCTAGCTGCATGTATTTATGACATCCACACATAGATGGCAGCTACATTTCTTAAATTAATTGATAATAAAACTAACGTACAAAATATGGGCAAACCATTCGCGATTCAGAAATCGGATTGTCTAACACTAAAAATAGGCTCTGCCAGCATATCTCGCTTTGAAAGGAAATAAAATCTCAGTGTCCGGTTTCAAAGTGACCATTATTTAGACGACCAAATCAGATCCACAGTAAGGTCTTCTTACTTTCAGCTACACATCATTTCTAAAATTTGGGCTTGCTTAAATAGGGGCACCACATCTAAATTGGTCAATGCATTTGTGACATCCCGTCTTGACTTCTGTAACTAACTGATTGCTGGTCTACCTACCTTTGCAATTGGCACTAACAGCTTATGCAAAACTCTGCAGCTGGGTTTGTCCTTCGTAAGGGTTGCAGTCACCACGCTACTTCTCGCCGACCTGCAATAGCTGTCAGTCAAGCAGTGCATAAATTTCAAGGTTCTGTCACTCACTTTTAGGTCCCTGATTCACAGTTCTAGCCTAATAATCCGATCATCTCACCTACCACGCTAAGCATCATAACACCAGCTTTTCTGAATCTAATCGTTTAGCTACAGTACCTCTTAGGAACCCCAAATACTGTGGAGACATTGAATGTGGTCCATATGCTCTAAAAGCCTGGAATTCACTCCCTTCTTTCTCTGGATATCACTGACTTGAGGAGTTTTAAAAAAGAAGCTAAAACGTGTCCATCAGTCAAAGCATTTAGTGGTCCATGCGATTAATCTTTTTTGTGCTTACGCACCCGGTGGCACTGCATTCTGTCAATAACCATATTATGCTTGTTGACCTTGGGCATTCTACTTCTAACCATGCTTCCTTTGCAGCATATTTGCAATGCCTAGAAAGAAATACTATTCTCTGTGGGTGCTATACAGGTGTATGATTATTATTACTATTTAAGTTTTAACAAAGCCTCTGACAATGCATCGTACAACTCCAGTTTTATAATGTTCTAATGTCACGAAGAAGCAGGTTCCAAATGCTTCATTGTAATGAGATCAAGAGTTACCAGCCATATAACGAATCTATAACGATCCTAAAAATAATTTTTAAAAACGACACTCTTACAGAAATAAACATCTTATTTTAGGATTGACATTTGAAAATAAGTACTAGAGTTTTCTGATGAGCTGCTTAGACAGCCAGACAAAAGTTTTCTACTTTCGACAGCACCTGGTCGTAGGGTCAAATCTTCTGGGAACAGCAGGCATAGGTCATTGGCTAGAAATATATAACTGAGAAGTAACGGTTTTTATTTACTTTAGAATAATTTAATCTAATTAATCTCAGAAGTTTATTTTAGAGAGAAGTTATAAAAGCGTGGAGGGGTACCAAGTAGGAAGGAAATTTTTTCCGTGGTTGTGAGGATTAGTCGACATCTTTGCATTTATTGCGAGGTGAAAATGAAGATAAGGCAGCTGAAATAAGTGACCAAATTTTGATATGAGTATCACTAGATGTTTTTTTTAGAAACATTTGTAATTTACATAAATATTTTTTCAGAAATTTTAATCAAAAGTGCTTAGTAGGCTGCTGCAAAACAACAATTTATCGCAAACTTTTTGTTTATCGTTAAACGCATCCGAGATACCTTTACCTGAGTACGGAATTACACAAAAATGGCTGCAGATAAACAACAAGTTGTAGCAAATCACTGGTGGTTGGTCTCACTGAAAGATACTTAAACAACGAACCAACGTTTGCTAACTTGACCAACTATTGGAAGAAGCTGACTGCGCCAATAAACCTAGTCAAAGCTAATTAATCACACAGTAGGTAAACTAATCAAATTAATAGCAATTAATTTGAATTAATCGTAGAATGGAATGACAAATAACATGCTGCAAACTCGTTTTAGCAATTCTGAACCAGGGCTAGAAATAGGGCATGCCTTTGAGACGCCCATTCCCGACTAAATTTCAGAAACCGAAATAAAAATGATTAAAAGAAGCAATTGAAGCTGCAAGAGTTGTAATGTGAACTTGCCTCGTAAATATGCAACTTAAATGTTTCTCTGATCCCCACATGACCGTCGAATCCTTGGTGCGATGTAGAAGTCGGTACTCCCTTCGAGAACCACCTGGCCGAGTTACTATTTCATAGGTTACCACATAGGCATAACCATCGAAGAGCTGCACCTTTTGTGACGATACTTTGCATCCGTGTCGCGATAGGTGATCATCTATCTTCACATTGCTCAAATAGAGCGTGCCTAGAATGATAAATAGTAATATATTCAATTCCATAACCAAGCTCTGTTCTAGTCTATATTCAATGAATAAAAATGTCTGTATAACTCTTAATTTACTTTAAGTGCCGAGCTTAAATGGAACACATTGCAACGCGCCGGCGAAAAACGTTTTGTTTCCAGGAAAATAAATGCGCACGCAATTTAGAGATGTATTAATTGATAAAAGTTAGCTTTCCAGTTTTTAGGATTTAAGCAATTTCCCAATAGGAGCCATAGGCATTGATTGAACTTATTAACTGAGGTCTCAAATCTGAATGGAATATAAAACGTGACTGCTTTTAAGCACCAAATAAGAACAGCCTTTGCGTTTTGCCTGATAATCAAACCGAAGGAAATTAAAATTACCAGCCTTTGTATAATAAACTGAAGAAGCAGCATGTTTTGCGTTCTCCAAAGAAATATTAGTTTGAAAATTTGAAACACTTTTTATTTAGTCTGTAAAAATTACTGATCTGTCTAAATAGTTACATAGACATTCATATAGATTATTTTTAAGAATGCTAAGGTAGTGTGTGAATATATTTAATAAGTGCAAGCTTTATGCATATGCAAATGCAAACTAAAAGAGACCGTGGTTTAAAAGCATATCTGAAGACATCTTATGTACAACCTTAGTGTAAATATTAGAGGAATATACATAAGATATTTTGAAGAAGTTAGACCACGGTCCACACCGTCCATGGAGTCGCCCGAGGTCGTACAGGAATAAGACAGAGTCAATAACCAAATTATTAACTTAATCGGTCACTTTTCTATCGATTAAAACGTGCAAATATGTTGTTATTATTTTTAATTATTATTTTTTTAAATTCAAAAATAATGCAGCGTTTTTATGCGCTTGTTCCCTAGCTCATAAACTTTGTATTTTGTACTTTAACATGCACTTTGTTGTGCTGCTCTGAGATAATGTACCAGCCCCTTTCAACATCATATAACGGATCCTAGAATGCACGTAGCTATTATAAACATATTCAAAGCGGCTCAAAACAACCATGCACAGTGCTGTCCCAACGAAATTACCCAGCACGCACTTGATCAGTAGGTAATTAGCAGCAAAGTGAAAAGTGCAAAATAGTAAATTAAAAGCGGCATCATGGCTGAAATTTCTATTATTGCCACTTTTTCAGCGTCCACCTTTAATGCTTTAGAGCCTGGCTGTGAGTTTAAATGGTTGTTCAAAACTAAAATTTATTTCTAGAGTTCAAGGATTATTTCAGTTGTCATCAATGCGGCCACATGGTGCCCCTATCTTTATTGTTGCTGTTTGCTTCCATACAGACACCTAGGCTCACTTATAATGTTATCATCAAACATTCAATAGAAATAAGCTGACTCATAAAGGGCAAGTCCCAAATGGGGCTGTCAACTGCAACCTATCCAGAATTATAAATAGAGCTACAGGCCTGGGTTTTAAAAAGTGACAGAAAGCTAGCAAAAACACAAGAGTTCAGATTCCTTTTGCTAGAATGAGTAACAATACAGCTACATGTCTGAGCGAGTTGCCGAAATGAAAAGATGTAGTCTTATAATTTCATGTTAGCCCGCCACTCTTGGTTGAAACAAGTACAACATCAGATTAGCGCTTGATCTCGTCTTCTCACTTTTTAACAGACCAGAACTGGAAATTCTTGTTTGCTATCAGCAACACAAGCTTTCTGCATTGCCATTCAATGTGACGTATTCCCACACTGATTACTACTATTCCAGTCTGCTGTCATCTCGGCGTAAAGCCTCGAAACGCAATTGACTCATTCCGGTGGGCTCGAGCCGAGACTGTAGGCACATTGAGCACTTAGCAGGTAGATATTGCTTCAATGAGAACCCGAACGGATATAGCAAGCGATTTAGCGAGGGGTCTAGGATTTTTGGTGCTTGTGGCACCAATGTAAACCTGGATACACAGGTTGAGCTTTTACCGTAAAGTGCCATTGCATTCATGTAAAAAGGGTGTCGCTTGCTTCATTTTATCAGCTGATCACGAAAGTCGATCCTTAAACGCAGAAGCGTCCTGCCTTCTGGCGTCATCTTCAATTGTGTTATAGGTACCCGGATTCTATTAAAAATTCCCTTTGGACTCGAAAGTGGCAGGTTTATACCAATAGCTAGCAAGTTAACTTTTCTATCAACAAAGGACAATTATGGGTGGCCGAGCAAGATCGCATGCTCCCGATGTAAGTTCTCGTCAAGACATAGTCATATGCCAGTGACTGGGGTAACTGGTATACGATTGGGGGATCACCTAGTATTAAATATGTATTATTTTTACTCAGATATTTAAGTGTCTGTTGGTATATAATTTTGTGGCCAGTAGCACACAGCAACGCGTACCCATATCATCAACCATGTACCTCCAGTCAATCCTTGGAGTCACTCGAATGACTTCGCGCGAGTTTCCACGGAAGCGGAACCATGAGTAAGTCAATTCGAGTACGTCCTTCGACGGCAAGTACGTTATGTAGTCTGACGAACAAGGCATAATAGCAGTGGAGTAGAGGTCAGCAGTGAGGGTAATCATTTGCATTCCGGGTGAAAAGAAAAGACCTGGAAAGAAACCTTATTTAACTTCTTCGCCGATATAAGTAAAGAACCCTATCATCATTCTATGTTGCTGCCACGCTTTTTCAATAAAATAAATAAATACATATATTAGGTGAGATTTTAAGGCGGATTTCCAAGCAAGGCCAATTTTGTTACGCTGTTCCAGAACTTCTGCTACAGGCTGTTTATAATTTAACTCCACTCATCTTTAAGTAGGTCGACGTCTTCAAACGACAGCTTTTGTTATGAGAAAATACTTTGAATACTTTAAGGTAAATGAAAGTAAATGCAGTAATTTTAATTGCTATAACTTGAGTAACATATAAAATAACATTGACAGCGTTAGGCGGCTATAAACTTAAATACACGGCCTGTTTACTAGTTGCAGTCAATTATTTCCAGTCAATTTAGAATGACAGTAGCACAATTTCTCTCTTGAAATTATACTTATACTGTAAGTGATGCATATCAATTTAGGTAAGGAAAACAGAAAAGCATACATCAGTAATGAAATTAGAATGCAGTTAAATAATTATCACTCTACACAAACTTAAAGCTCAGCTTCTCATCCTGCAGAAAATTGGGAATCTTTTAAACTTCAAAATAGCGCATTTGTTTTAAAGCGTCACTGAAGTGATTATTAGCAGTTAATTCAACCTTGGTTGATCATAGTTGAGCATCTCTTGCGCAAGGTTTGACTTAGTAGTGCTTCAGCTCTATTTGTTCAATTAGGAAAGGTGCTCCGATCCGCATGCTTAGCATTTAATTGAATTTGGATGCTAATGGCCAGGCCCAGTGAACCGCCTCGTAGTTTGAACAGCGACACAGCTGGAAAGTATACTTTGAAAGTGTACTATGAGCCTCAAGCAATTGCGGCTTTCATTCTATATGTTAGATAACACTATTCCAGAGATGTTTACAGAATTTAGCACTACTGTGTATGCTCATTATTATGCAGTGGCCTTTAATGACCCAGCGCCTGCCATTTGTACAATCAGCTTCGAGATACCCACACCCATGTGTCCGTGGGACGAAATAATATTCCGTCAATAAAAGAAAATTGCAAATTGCTGAAAGCCTAAAATTCACAATGTCCTTAACATTTTCGTAGGTCATGAGAGCTGTCCGTAATTTAAAATTGTTTAGGCAGTATAAGATTGTAATATGGCAAGTTTCTTTGAGTTCATACTCCTGGATGGTTCAAACATGGCAATGGAGTGATAAACCAAAACGAGCAGGCGGAAAACAGCGCATTGGCAAGACTGCACCGACAAAAACACGAAACGCCTTAAGCGCAAAGATCGAAAGAACTCCCACAAATGAGTGCAACCAATCAATTTAAGGCATTTCAGTTTCAATAAATATTTACCATAAAGGTTTTGTATTAGAGAAAACAAATCCTACTTAAAGTAAAATTCTGAAAAATTTCAGCAATATTTTAATTTTCAAATTGTATCAAATATTTTCAAAAGTAAAATTATATCACATTTTATATAAAAACAAAATAAATTTCAATCCAATCATTATGAATTCTTCTCAACCATCGTATTTCAAGTTTCACAATAGGTGCAAAAATGATTGAATTGAATTGTTAAGCTGTGCATGGATAAATATTGAATTATTCATGTACAAATTTAACTTAATGATCTGGCATTTATTTAACCAGCTTTAACATGTAATTGTATTTTAGGATAACCATAATACACATAATTATAATAGTTTAATTTTATTAGAATTTCAATGCTCGTTTTTTTGAAACAGCATCTGCATTACTAATACTTGACAAAATCTACATAATATTGTTACTTTCAAATCATCCTTAAAATCCCATAATTGTTTCTTATTGATTTATTAGCAATAGATTTGAGAGAAAGAAAGCCAGTTAAATCAAAGAAGTCGTAAATTTATATATTAATTAAAGTTGTGCACTTCTTTCGTCATGAGAGCAGTCGTTGGGGTTGTAAGCATTACACGCTGCCAGTGCAATCATGTACTTACAGCTCGAGAACAACTCTGCAGCTAGGCTTTTCTGTCATGAGTTTTGCAGTTGGCACATAAAACCACATCTCGCCGACCCGAAATGGCACCCAGTCAAGAAACGCATTGAATTAAAGGTTCTGTCCCTCATTTTTTGGTCCTTTCATTCTTAGACTCCATCATACAGATCAGATAAACTAGCCCACCTGGCTAACCATAGTATCTACCGCTTTTTGGAATCTAATTGTTTACTTAGACCTCGTGCAAAATTCAAATCTTTTGCAGACCATGCCTTTAGTTCGTATGCTCTTAAAAACATGGAATTCACTTCCAACTTGCATCACGCCATCTCCTGCCTTAACTCCATTAAAAAAAAACTAAAAATGCGTCTATTTAACACAGCATTTAGAGATTCATTGTGATTCGACCTTAATGTGCTTATGCCTGCTGACGCTGTGCATGCTGCCGCTAACCTTACTTGCATGGTAATCTTGTGCATGTCATCCCTAACCATGTTATGTTTGTTGTCATTTAGCATGCTACACTTAAACATTCAATCCTAATTTCTTTGCATAAATGTAAATTACCAAAAAAAAGATTGACTTCCCTGAGGGTGCTATACTTTTTCTAATTTATGTATTATTAATATATTATTAGAATTAATATTAATTTTTATTAAGTGGTTGAAAACTGGCGAAGTGCATGAGTAGTTTAAAGGTGGTTGGTTGAAAATGTACGAGGATTTAGATATCCTTCAAAAGAAATAACCTTTCAAATGGCTTATTGGGGCTGAGTGATCAGGATGAATGCACTATCCAAGCTCTGCTGATCATTATAGAAATCTGTAGTGGGTGATCGAACTTTCAGGAAGACAGCAAGAATCCCTACATGATGGCATCATGACCTCCTTAAGCACCAGCTAGCCACAGCTTGGTTGGTAGCAGAACTGAATAACTTTGAATTATAATGGCTCAATAAGCAAATATTATTATATTGAGGTCAAGTCAGAAACTGCCCACTCCTAGTTGAGCTTGTTGTTACTAAGGACCGGCAATTGGGCATTGGCAAAAGATAACCCAGTCGAAGCAGGAGTGGTTGCAGTCGCTGGTGACTTCATTCCCTCGGTATTCCCAGCTTTATCTCATGCCACCATATTTAATCTTCCCCTAGCCCGGCTGTAAATCACTCTAACTTGGTGCTCATCAGGACTGCAATTGATCTGGTTGCCCATCTTTAAGCATGTCATTAGAACGCCGAATATTGCACGATGTGTTTCTTGACAAAAATCTCCAATCGCTTGGTGTGATCAAAATCTGGCTGAAATCGACTAATCCCACGACTAGAGCCGACGCAAACCCCACAGATTTCTAATTGTTTTATGCCCAAAATTTGATGAAAACTGGTGGAAGAGTAGCCATTATCGTAATTTCTTCACTCAATTTTAAACCTTTTGCAGCTCTCTTAAATAAGTCGAATCTCTTGTTTTAAGTTCCTTAATAATAATAATAATTAACTTGATAAAGCGCCCTCAGAGAACTTAATCTCTCTCTAGGCGCTCGATAACAAGCAGCTAAAGGTGGCCGTAGTCTATCCACCTCAAAGTTCTAAATATTTCTTTATTTTAGATTTGTATTTACTTAATTTTGATTTCATGTTAAAAGATAATCTTTCCTCGTCATGTTTCATCTTAAATTTATTCTGAAAAATCACGTTACACATGGAGTGCCAAATTTCATGCACTGACCGACTCATTCCAATTGTGGCTCTTGTGTATGACTCCACTCAGAACAAGGTTGATGTACCCTATCAAAATTTTTTTCACAAGCATGCACTGGCACCATCTGTAATTACCGAGTTCTGCTCATCTGACCATTTGAGGATCTCATTGAGTCTGCATTGTGCGCCCTCTTCCGCATCTACAATAATTTGTGGATCGCGAAACCTCAAAACCATTACCGTCGATGCTCTTCCTCGCCCTAGCTGCTCGACCCCTCTTCCGACCTGTCATCGTTGGTAGATCCCTCCAAAACTAGCTGACATGCTTGACGAGTTTCCTACTCTCGCTGGGCACACTATTTGCTATCGTCCTGCGGGCTATGGTTTACCATAGATATTCAACCAGCTAGATATACTAAGCACAAGGGTGAGAAAGCATTCAATAGATCAGGACTGACTGCCCATCGCTAGGCATACGAGGGCTACTGCAGATTATACCAATCTATCCTAGAAAAGGCCAAGTCTATCTTCTACAGAATTAAAGTTGATTCACGCATGTAAAATCCACAGATGCTGATGTTCCCAAAAATTTGCAAATGATGAAATATCTTCTTAACCGCTCAAAAGTTAGCTCCTTGCCTTGGGATCCTTGTGATGATCAGGCTGATCACATCTCTAGCTTTGTTGTCAGCAAGACAGACAAGACGAGAGAGTCAATTCTCAAGGTAGCAGCATCCCCTCTGGACTCATGTCCATCACTATCAAAGTCCACGGCACTCCACTTCCTCAATTCCGTGCCGCACCTCAATGTCAACATTCAAGGAGGCTATGAGTGACCTTATCCTGAAATTTGTCTTTCAGTCAATAAAGACGGCTAGTGCTCTAGAAATTATTTCCCCTGTCCTACTTCTGACATGTTGATCTGCTACTGCCATGCATAGCTAATGTAATAAATATGTCATAACCCTGAGGTACTGTCTCTGCATCTTTCAAAAGAGCTGCAGTGAAGTTTTTAATTATAAGGTTGATTTAAAGAAACAGTTCGTGCGCCGTGTTTTTCATTAAATAATGATTAGGTTCATTAATTATCTTTTCATTAAGTTATAATAAAATAATTATCTTAATACAGATCCCGAACTTTTTCTTTAACTTTATAGGAAAGCAACATTAGACTATTTGAACTTGAGCTATTCGCACAGTCTTCATTTTACCATTCCTGTCAGACACCGTATCAAATTGTAGCAGGCCAACTGAAATCTTACATTAAAACTTCCAAACTAGTTCCAGCCTGGTTTTAAATAAACAAATAAATAAATAATTCATTTATATAGCGCACTAAGAGAACCTAATCTTTATTCAGGCGCTTCACATATGCCTCGGAGCTCGAGCCCACGACCTCAGTCAGGCCTTGGTCGGGGCGAGCACCTTAACCGCTAGACCAAACCAGCTCGAACATTGAAACAAGAAATTTCTTTTAGAGCTAACCAATCCACTTAGTTAGCATTGATTTGGGTTTATAACGGCATGTACAGTATATCTTTTTGTTTCGCTTGATGTTTCAGCAGAAATGGATGCTATAGATAATCAAGTCCTTCTCGAGCGGCTCTCTGTCTCGCTTGGGCATCGCTGGCACAGCAGTACAATCGTTCAGGTCCTATCTCAGGAAGACTCCGGAGCATTGACGTGAACAGAAAAAGATCATCTGAATAATCACTGAAGCACAGGATACCTCACGAATCTGTGCTTGGTTAGCTTTTCCCATAATCCTTACTTTTCTTTCTTGGCGACGCGATCACCAAGCACAATCTAGGCTTTCACTTTAATGCAGATGACATTCAGCCACAATTCCACGTTGATCCTCCTCAGCCATCCGCACATCATTTCTCTCAACCAACTTTTTGAATTTTTCGCTGACATCCGCACATACATAGTAGCCTACGTGTTTGAGTTGAATGACGATAGAACCAACTTACTAACTCTGGACCAGCCAATGGCGATCAGAAATATGAAAACTTAACATTCGGCTCTGAAAAGCATATTTCCTGTCGCATCTGCACCGGGCAGAAGGACAGGGGGCAGGTGTGCTCGGGCGCTGCATCAAGGGGGCTGGATCAGGGGGCGCAAAAATCGGTGCATACTACTGGGGGGGGGGGGGGCGGGTGCCATCCGTGTAGTTCGTCCCTGCTCACACAATACCTTAGTAGCGCCAACAATCGTCTCACCGGCTTTACTGAATCAATTCTTTAAGCCATACCTAATAGGAGCCTCAAATCCTTTGGAGACCCTGCCTTTAGTTCGTAGGCTCCCAGAGCCCGTAACTCCACCTAGAGTAACATAACGGCATCTATTCCCTGAATTCACCACATTTAAATCGACGGTAAAAAGCAAATAGTTATCTTACGTTATGCGAGCCCTGGAGATTCTTCCTCTGTGTGTTAATGCGTGAAGACACCATAATGGCTGCTACTAACGGCACGTAAATGTTGACACTGGGAGTGTCACTTCTAGCTATATTATGCCAGTTGAGATTATGCGCGTTTCCTGTAACATGATACTTTTTCTGTACGGTAAATGCTACGAGTCTAGAAATAGATAAAGTTCTTCGATAGTGCTATACAAATGTATTATTATTATTATTATTTTTAATATTATGAACTTGGAGGAGTTTTTTAACCAACACAAGCGAAGCAATAGTCAACTGAAAAAATAATTTCTGGATGTTATTCTATTGGTAAAGACCGTACCTGCTGTTCGGAATATTACCGGCGCGGTTACTGCAACGCCTTCAGGGCTTTGAATTATGCATTCAAATGAGCCTGCATAGCTGTTCTGGTCAGCTGTCAGCTGGGCAGCAGTGACCGTCAGTCTAGCCTCACTAGCTCGACTCTTCTCTTTGTGCCACGCCTTGAGCACTTGTTCATTGTCGCACCTCCATTCAGCGGTGACGTTTCTTCAAAGACAACCGAAAAGTCGGAGGTTCAGGACGTACTATATTTAAGAGCACTAGAAAATCCCTACATCTCTATCCGTAGCGTGTGAAAATTGCGATGCACAAACAGCTACAAAATAAAATTCAGCGCACTCGGGTAGGTTTCTTGCAATTACAGTCTCTCACAAATGTTCAGTAAGTGAGATACAGCAATGGAAGTGCTGCGAGAATGCACTATGTCTGTGGTTAAGTAAAAAAATTGATACTTTAAAAACCATGCTATGCAAGTATTTAATGCGGGAATGAAATTAGGTTTTCGCTTTCATACCCACCGATCCGGTCTGTCAGCCTGGCAGACAAGCGACTGATTTTCCCTGAATGACCTCAGTCCGAGAAAGCTGTCTATGTCTCTTTCGAGCGGAAGGCTTACAGCTGGCGGGAAGCCGTAGCCTGAAAAGAAATGCTTACTAATTGCGTTCAAGCAACTCACTGCTTGTAGACTCTCTTTGCTGAGTCATTCTAGCTTCCATTCCGGAAGACAACGCTGCGCTATCTTTCCGCTTGACTGAAGTGTCTTGAAGAATCTTGCGGCTTGACGAAATTTCTCGCTTTAATTAGTAGAGATAAAGCAGGATTTAGGGATGGTTTAAGAACATAAAGACAGCTTTGCTTTCGTATTGCAAAGCATGTCGAGTTTTAGGCTGAGACATACGTAACATGCTAGAAAGTGATCGTCTTAAGGCTTTTGCCTTACAACTGCCTTTTGTCTATTGTTACAATAGCTATGCATTTTTTGAGTAATGCATGAATAAGCTGCTGTACGTGCCGGGTTGGGAAAAGTGGCAATAAGGTAACAAAGTACAGCTACTTCAGTAATTCCCACGCTCATCCCATTCTATCAACACTTCCTCCGAATCAATCCTAAAAGCAACTTCTTCTATTTCAGTAAGCAAAGGAAATCTCAGCTCGTCTTTGAAAGAGATTGTGTTCTCTGAGAGTGCTATAACAAATACATTACTTTTATTTGTATCATTCGATTAGCAATAGCTTCGTAAAGCTAATGGCAGGCTTTGAGCAGGATAAGTCGTTTTCGCAGAGATTCACTCCAATGATTTACAATGACGAGTTTTAAATACGTACCAACCGTAGGCGCCATCACATTAATTCAAGTCTAGCTGTAACAAAACAGTTTGCTAAATTTAGTGACTTGATATAGTGCCAACCTAATAGAATCGCGAGCCCCGAATGCTCGCCACTTGTTGCTAAAGGGATGGTGGCTGACTGCAGGCATTCCTGGACTAACTCAGGTTCAGTCAGGGCCCGAATATCCTGCATTCCGGCCCTGACCAATTTCCAGCAGCTAGTGGCCAAGCGAACGGCTTTGGACGTGTGCTTTTTCCTAATCCAGATTCTTCCTAATTCCGAATCCGCTTCTTCCTAATCCGGACAGGCGTCGGGGCCGGAAGTTATCAATCGTTAGGCGGCTCCCGCCACCCAGAGTGGCCAAGCCTGAATGTCTGAGAGCTCATCCATTCATCGGCAGCCGGGTGACACCGGCAGTAGACAGTGGATTCGTCAGCTTGGGCAGTGAGCCGCGAGGCGGGTGCACCATTGCAGCGCCACTGTGACTGAATTTGAAAGAGAATGTTAGCCGGTTAATTACAAATTCGCCGTCTACTATTTCAGAGCGTATAAAAACGCTGGACTGCCCAGAAACGAGCGCTCAAAGACAGCTAGAAATATCTCAAAAAGTTCATCGTCGGAGAGTATTGTGCTGCAGCTCAGCAATTTGAACTTAGCTGATTAAACAGCCTCTTTTTGTTTAGCAACAGAAGAGCCTTGACGGCTATCACCACCGCTTGCAGTGGCGATAAAGAATCGCCCACTGCAGGAATCGAACCCACGACCTCGGGACTGAGGTCGTGAAAGCAACCGCCTTACCTAATGTGCCATCACAATTTCTCCCTTCGCGCGCCTATCGACGAGTCCTTCACTTTACGCTTCATGGCGCACGACATAGCGGAGCGAAGGCGCTTTCATGAGCCCTGGAATGAGCATACTTGTGCATCGAGTCGAGGGTGGGCGGTTCATTATGATGCCACATTATGGCTGCCGGGATTTGCGGTTTCTGATTTATACTGACAGGGGAACTTGGGTATAATTATCTAGCCTTAATATAGACGCTGCTACTTATTCACGTTCTCTCATCCGAAAGGTGCATACATGAAACGATGTGACTGAATGTAATGATTGAATTTTTATATTCAGTCGTTAGTTAGGCTCAAGAATTTGTTCGCATGATGTGGCAACAAGGCGTCATGCTGTCTCGTAGCAACGATAGAGCCTGCTTCAGAGTTGTCTCTCACTCCCGCCTGCCAGCTTTAAGGTACTTTTATTTAGTCAAGCGGCCATAGGGTTTAACACCGTAACGCGTTCCGCGCTTGTGGTAAAGACCCTAGTTCTCGAGCCTCTGTCGCTCGCTGGCAAATTGTATAATAGTGGACAACCAAAGCTGCCAGTCGTGGACTAGGAAATGAATTCTCGACAAGCTATCTGAACAGCCCAGCTACCAAAAGACCGACTCAGCAACCGGACGGGAGGGTTCGGGAGCAATTGAGCTATTGAGAATGAACTCTGCTGCTCTCTAGGCAATGTTTAAAGCCTTAATTAGTAAATAAAATAAAAGCCCATTTACATGAACTGCTAACGAAAAAATATTCTTCAAAGCAGTTAGAAAGGCAAGACAGGAAGAATACAAATAATTGCTGATAATTCAGAGCACAATCATAGCAATTGGTTCCTACTGAAGCATAAGCATACGTTTATAATTAGTACATATGCGATGCCTTAAATTTAAGCACAAATATGCTTTCATAGTTGTTGCATATTTACTACTTTAAAAAAAGAAAAACAAATATTTTCAAACCATTAAGATTCCTGCTTTCATCTAAAATACCATGTTGTAAGAATACGTTGTGATATCATTAGGTAGCGAGTTAGTGGTTGTAAGCGTAAAGGAAATGACAGCATAGTTTTCAAGAATTTGACTTTGGTTAGAGTCATTGCAAAGCAAGCAAATTCAGTGGAGCTTTGATGTATCCGCAGAGCCCTTGGTGATTGTGCCACCAGTCAATAAGCTTGAGCAAACGCATGAAAGTGCGTAACATCAAGTGACAAGAAATTAAAGGAAGTACTTAGCTTGAAGTAAACAAGTCAGTACCTACCAATACGTAGTATAATTTGAAAATTGAAATACGAATGACACAAAAGAACACCTGCAAACTTTGACAACATCATTAAGCGTCTTACTAATTACACTAGACCAAACTTGTAGGTTAAGGAATTTTTATAGGGATATCACGATTGGTCGATGATCTTATTACAGCTACATTAAAAGCTCAAATAATGGAATCTGTTTATAGCGCATAGGTTTTGATTTGCATGAATAATTGAGAGCTCAAGCCGATTATCGGCATGTGGGCTGAATTTGTGTATATGTTTTCAGTGGATGGCTAATTTATGTAATGTAGAGTAATGCAAGCTTGCCTAGCTACAAGTATGAGTAGTGCTGTATCTATATGTATGTTTCTGGGTAGCCGATGTGGTCACGACTGCTCAACTTATATTAAGTGGGTTCAGATTTACCCTTGCACGAGTGCTCACACTCACACACATAGGAACAAACGCGGGAATGCACCTACAGGCACGGGTGCACACACGCATAAGAACCGATACAGGTTTGCTCGGCAGCACTGACTTGCTTCTCTTATATCAAAATATAGAACTTCCATTTGTAGCCCGCTGATTGGCTTCGGCAAACATTTATTTCTCATAGGGTTGGTTATGGGATGAGATGACCGTTTGCTTCGAAGAAACTAAAAACTTTCGCAAGACGATGATCGTAAAAACAGCTGGACATGATTTCAACACTCTCCCTCTTGTTCGGAGGTTCAGAAAATAAAAGGCATACTTAATTCACCTAATGCTAAAAGATTTAGTTGCTCATGGAAAACTGGTTTTGTAAGAAGTTCAAAGTGCTTGAGATGCTAAGGCGACCAACTAACTTTGATAGAACAAGGAATTTGTGCAAATTGATCTAGCTATCTGAAATGTCTATATCTGGACAGGGTAAAGTGGTAACATTAATAGGTCTCCCAAACCATGGGCTTACCTGGTAGAAGTGAACTGAACAATCATATTAACAAAAAGAGTGCCTTATTTGTATAGTGGCGGAAGACTGGATAGCACCGTTACTTGCAGTGGGTGATAAAGAATCGCATACCACATGGCTAAAATCCACTATCATGAAGAACAAGTACCTAACCCCCGGGTTAAGATAAACTGCTAACCTGAACCCTAGCTAAATCAAGAAGAAAATTATACCATCAAAAACTACGTAGTTTAGGTTCTCAAAGCCTTCAAGCATTCAAATATTTTAATTATCTCAACTCATTGACAGCCACGTTCAAACCGATATATGCCTATTCTCAGGTATAAAAGCAGAACACATGTCTCTGAGTTCAGAGTTCTTTGTAATCACAGTGTCGTCGCCAATGAGTGACATTTCACGCTAAGCAAGCAGGATTTAACAGTGAACGTAAAGAGGTCTCAGGAAATTAAGCTGGATTTAATGTTTTGTTCTAGCTTGAATTAAGTTAATTAAATCAATGCGATGCATCCCCGATTGTTGTAATAAAGCAAGGTGATTATTTTGCAAGATATACCTCTTAGTAAACGATTCACCGAAAAATGTATAAGCAACTTTCACGATATAATCAGCTTAAATAGAAAACAGAGCTACTGTCCGAGGTGGCTTCAAGTGCTTTGATATGCAAACCACTCGACCAGAAAGGCACAGCAGTTTGTTGACCAGAACGTGTGATCATTGCCAACAATTCAGAGAGTTGTATTATCGATGCAATTTGATAATACGGTCCTTTTAATTCCCTCTGAAGGATTTACTTTAAAGTCACATTTTTCAATCAGTTTCGAAAATATTATTTTGACTGATATCCAATGATTTCCGCTTGGGGTTTTGGAAATAATGGCAAATAGCAATTAATGCTTTTGTTATCCCATCGCTTACAAAAAATATATAGGCCATTGACCGATATTTTTATATTAAAACTCTCCATGTCAGTTTGATCTAAAAGAAGGTTTGGATTCCTTTTCTGACTTGGTTTGCCGATAGTGCAGATTCGTCTTTTCCCTTTTGTTATCGGCAATATTGTAGCAGTATATGAGATTTTGCATACATTTTCTTTGGCTTAACGTTATCTCTTTTTCTTTCCTTGTTCGAATAAGTAGGATTTTGAGAATCCACTAAGCATTTCGCATAAGAAACATTTGAGAATTTCTTCAACAAGATTTTCTTAGCTTTGTAAAATGCAGTACATCATCAACGATGAGCAAAATCAATTTAAATAGTTCTTTGCAATGCTATCTTCATTGTGAAGTAGGCAAATGCCATGATCTTAGGCGCGAGAAAAGTAGCAGAAAGTAATACGGGGATAGCAATTCTTCTAGCACTATCCCAGTTCCTTAATTCATTCACAAGTTTTTAAAAGTTGACATGTAGATGTATTGGGCCAGGTCATGCATGAGAGAGTGTTTCTGTATTGACTTACTGTCTCTCGTAATATTTATTAGCATAAATTACTAATATATTTTTAGTGCAGCAAATTTAAATGCTGAAGCTAACCTTTCGTAGAAATTATTTAATTCGTCTTTTTATAAATCCTAATGCGACCACAAGGGTCTTGTTGCTTCTTATCGAGCTTTTCACTATCTCTGTAATTTCAATGAAGATTAAGCTGTCCCTGATATCGCCTGCTGGTGGTAGCTCTTTAACCTCATAGACGTCAATATATTTTACCAAATTCGATTGATCGTTCAAAGACTCCTAACAGTTTCCTGTTGCTTTACAACTTCGCTTTTTCGGTCAGTGGCTGGCTCATAGCTTGCTGGCACAGCGAAAGCTTTTTTCGCTTTGCCAGATCTTTTGGCCATGGCTGGTCATCCGAGCACACGCATAGTCGAACAGACAAATTTTGCAGCAGCTGTAAATAATATTGTCTCATTGACTGGATTGGTCCGGCTGTTAAGGTGCCCCCCCCCCCGACCAAGGTCTTGCTGAGGTCGTGGGCTCGAGCCCGGAGGCGTTTGTGAAGCGCCTGAATGGAGATTAAGTTATTTTGGGGCGCAATACAAATAAATTATATATATATATATATATATATATATATATATATATGTATATTTATACACACGATTGTCTTACATAAGCTCCCGGGGAGACACAGCTGCTTGGTCTCGGGGATTGTCCATGAAGTATTCAATTTCGTCACCAAAGACATTGCTTTCTCCCAAATTGAAGACGATGCAGCCCATATTTTTTTTTATGCTGTGATTTTCCACGTGCCTCGTCTGGATGACTTGTTTGAAGGCAAAATTGCGACAACTGACGGAACACACAGTGTGGAACAAGTTTCATCACTGTAGTGTTCTACACCAGTTTCCATTATTTCGGCTGTTTGCTTGTCCCTGGAACTAGGGCATCGGCCAATAAGCAGTTAATATCATATCTATATGATAAGTCAGGTCATCATCGAGAAAATGTTTTGGTTTTTGGTATACACCTCAGAGACAATGAATTAGTGCGTTTCCATAAATATTCAGTTGGAAAACTGTACCTGGAAGGATGCTCATACCTCTTTGGAGACCGTGCATTTAGTTCGTATGCTCCCAAAGCCTCGAACTCCCTCCCGACCTGCATCAAAACATCCCCTGACCTGACCACATTGAAAAAGATTAAAAACTTACCTATTTTGGACAGCATTTAGTGGGTCCCTGTGATTCGTCCTTCATGTGCTGACACTGTGCATGCTGCCACTAACCACATTTGCATGCTGACCCTGTGCATTTCACCCTAACCATGTTATTAATTTTGATTTTTTTTCAAGCATGATATTACTCACCATTCAATTACATTTTTCTTTGCAGCAAATGTAAAGCGCCTAGAGAGAGAGAGAGAGAGTTTAAGTTCTCTGAGGGCGCTTTATCAAGTGCATTATTGTTATTACCTCACATCTATCTGCTTAGGATATCTTTGGGGAAGCTATCACAATGAAAGTTCAATCGATCCACTGGCTGCACCACGGTGCTGTCAAGGATATTGGATGGCCATCTGATGCTCAATAAAGTGACACTGTTGATGTCATCAATGGTCAGGAGCCACTAACACTCAACCATTACGCGACCAAGTGCTTTGATGCTTCGTTCACTGGATTTCTCCGCTTCTACAGTATTTTTGTCTTTAACCTCACTCTTTTTGCTCATAAACATCACGCATCGGTAGCTCAAGGAATAATCCATATATCTCGCCACCATTTCTATCTTGCCTCAGAAATATTTCATAAATAAGGGTAAACAAACTTTCTAATAGATAAAGAAGCTAGTGGGCCTGTTTGCTTGTGGGCATTGTCTTAAGGCGAGTATCTCTTAAAAGGACTGAAAGATTATGCGCATTTGTGCCTCCATAAAACCCCTCGACTACTTAAGCCATCGTGCAAGACAGTTCCTTATCTCAGATATTGATTGGATGTGATGGCTGGCTCATAAGCAGTCTTCTTAATCAAGCTTTCTTAAATTTAGGCAGCTGTCACCTAAATTCCGAGCAGGTTATGCGGTTTCAAAACGATAACGATTCTATGAGAAGAGTAAATCCTTCTAATCCAGCCACACGGTTAGGCAGTCCTATGAGCAGCAGTTCAGTTTTTCTTCATTCATTTTACAGAAATTTTCCTAAATCCGGGATCGAATGTCGGCAAGGCAAGCATTCAGTTAATCAGTTGCTGCAGCAGATTCCGACGGTTTAAATGACAAATAAAGCTGAGTATCTTCAGCATAAAAGTGATATCTTATTACATGGGCCTTAATCACTTTCCCCAGAGGTTGAGTATACACGGAGAACAGCAAGGGACCGAGGATAGATCTTTGACGGACTCCACTGGTGACTTGTCTCGTGGGTGAGACGTGACCGCCACACGACAGGGATAAAACATGATCAGACAATGTAGACCACGCCAGTGCCTCTATGTGCTATCTAGCAATGACGGGAATGTCGCAGCCCTAGCCCAACTAAATATATTAGCTGCCTCCGACCCCGTTAATCATAATATCCTACTTGAACAAAAAACGATTGGTCTAGCAGACGAGGCATTGGCCTGGTTTAAATCGTACTTCTCTGATCGTATTCAATCCGTGTCATTTGAGGGTGAGGTCTCATCCACCAAGAAAGTCCCATGTGGAGTCTCTCAAGTGTTTGACTTTGGTCCCTTAACCTGTGGAAAAGTAATTTATGCTCATGGAATTGGATTTCCATTTTCTGCTAATGATTTGCAGCTGTTTCTTTCACTTAAAAGGTTAGACTCTGCTACTTCAACTAAATCTGTTTAGTGTCCGACTGGCAGGAATTTAGTTTTCTAATGAAAAAAAGAAGCCCTGGCTTTTTTAAGCTTTCGGGTGTAAACTCGAAGGAAGTCTTTAAAATTGACTAGGTCTGCCTCAGACCCCGATTTCTTGAAACGACGTTCCAGCCTGCGCTTAACACGGCGCATCTTAAGGATTTTTTTGTAAATTGAAAGCAATCTCGACGAATTTGAGCACGGATAGAGCGAACGGGAGCGTGCTTGTCAAGAGCACTCCTGAGTGTCATGTTTATCGCATCAGTGAGGGTATCGAGAGATCAAGAAGGCCTGCATCACAAACAGATTTCAAAAACTTGTCCAAGTCAATGCTTTGTAAGTTACGTCGTTTGGAAAATTCGAGCCAGTCGGACACTAAACAGATTTATAAGACAGTAAACCATTTACTGGCCAATGCTGCAAGGTCTGACTCCCCAGATATTAAGGGCTCAGCCAAAAAGTTTTCAGCCTTCTTTACTGAAAAAATTGTGCACATTCGTGCGTCCATTAAGCCCCCTCCGACCAAAGCAATCGCCGTTCCTCAACCTGTGGCCTTTCTTAAAAGGTTCTCTGATGTTTCTGCCTGTGATGTGGCTGCCTTAATAAGGTCTAGCAAAAAGAGCTCGTCTCCCGAAGACCCTATACCTTCATCTCTGTGGCCTTCACTTGCAGACCAACTTAGCCCTGCCATAACCAAGATTTTTAATGCTTCTTTGGGAAAAGGGGTCGTCCCCAAGTCCTTCAAATCGGCAATCGTTAGACCTATTCTTAAAAAGCCTGGATTAGACACAGAGGTCCTAGCAAACTATCGTCCAGTTTCCCTTCTTCCGTTCTTATCAAAGATTCTTGAAAAAATTGTTGCTAAGCAGCTAGTTAAACATATTGAAAATAATGGAATGTCAGAAACATTTCAATCAGGTTTCAAGAGGCAGCACTCTACTGAAACTGCTCTCCTCCGTGTTAACAATGACATTCTACGTGGCAACGACGACGGGAATGTCACTGCCTTAGCTCTACTAGGTCTGTCTGCTGCCTTCGACACCATTGATCACGAAGTTCTGCTTGAACGATTGAGAACAACGATCGGTCTGGCAGACGAAGCACTGGCATGGTTTAGATCATACTTGTCTGATCGTGTTAAATCCGTGTCGTGTGGGGGTCAGGTCTCAGACATAAGAAGGGTCACCTGTGGAGTCCCTCAAGGGTCTGTACTTGGTCCCTTGCTGTTCTCCATTTATACGCAACCTCTGGGAAAAGTGATTAAGGCCCATGGAATAGGATATCACTTCTATGCTGACGATACTCAATTGTATTTGTCATTTAAACCGTCGAAATCTGCTGCAGCAACTGAGAAACTGAATGCTTGCCTTGCCGATATTCGATCCTGGATGTCGGAAAACTTCCCGAAATTAAATGACGATAAAACCGAGCTGCTGCTCATAGGACACCCTAAGCGTGTGGCTGGATTAAAAGGCTTTGCTTTTCTAATAGGTGATGCTATTGTGCAACCTTCACCACGTGCTCGTAATCTAGGTGTCGTGTTCGACAGCTGCCTCAATTTCAAAAGCTTCATTCAGAAGACTGCCTCTACAGCTAGCAATCACATCCGATCCCAATCCAAGATTAGAAGATGTCTCCCACAGTGGCTTGTAAAAAATTTAACTAGCTCTTTAGTTCTGTCTCGGCTTGATTATTGTAATTTCCTTTTGGCTGGGCTACCAAAGAAAGCTATTATGCCACTACAGCGGACTATGAATATGGCTGCAAGGCTGGTCTTTAAGTCCCAGCGGTTTGAGCACGTGTCACCTTTGCTGAAAGAGATAGATTGGTAGCCGGTTGAGCAAAGGATACAGAGCAAAGTTCTTATGCTGACCGACAAGGCCCTCCACGGCTTGGCTCCTTCATACCTAGCTGAACTGCTGCATCAGTTTCAGCCTGTTCTCGCCCTCAGGTCCTGTGTGGACAATAAATTAACGGTCCCATTCCTCCGCTTAAAGACAGTTGGCGACAGAAGCTTTAGCTCTGCAGGTCCTAGACTGTGAAACTCGCTTCCACAATTCTTACGCAACGACATTTACTCTCCAACTGCCGACTATGGCACATGTTTTTCAGCGGTCCTGAACTGCTACTTCCATGCTACTCACTACCTCAACTGCTCTCCTAACTCTGCTATGCTTCCCACTTTCTCTTTGTTGCGTGAGACGAAGTCTGTTGGCTACCGAATGCGTACCGAAAGCCGCTTAGGCTGTGAGTGTGCTATACAAAACTCTCCTGCGTAACACTCACATGGTCTTTATGACTTTGTGAAGTTACTGACGGAGATACATTACATTGCATTACATAATAAACACAATTTTTATGCCGATATTTGATTTTTAATGTCCGAAAACATACTTAAAGTAAACGAAGCTAAAACTAAACTGCTGCTCACGGGACATCTCAAGCGTGTGGCTGGAAAAGAAGGCTTTACACTTCCAATAGGCGATGCTGTTGTGAAACCGTACAACCTGCTCGGAATTAAGATGACAGCTGCCTACATTTTACAAGGCTTGATTAAGAAGACTGCTTGTAAGCTAGCCATCACATCGGATCAATATCCAAGATTAGGAACTGTCTTGCACGATGGCTTTCAAAATTAAACTATTTAGTTCTATTTTGGTTTTATTATTATAATTCCCATTTGGTTGGGCTACAAAAGAAAGCAACCAGACCACTGCCGCTGGCTATGAATACGGCTGAAAGGTAGTCTTCAAGTCCTAGAGGTTGACCGTTTTCCCCTTTGCTAAAAGAACTAGGATGTCTGCCGTTCAATCAGCAGATATAGAGCAAAGTTCTTACACTGACCGACAAGGCCCGCTACGGCTTGCCTCATTCGTAACTAGCTGAACTGCTACACTAGTTTCAAAATCCTCCTGCTGTCACGTCCTGTACGGACAATAAATTAGCTGTTCAATTCCTCTGCTTAAAAACTGTTGGCCACAGGTGCTTTCGTTCTGCAGGTCAAAGACTGTGAAGCTCAATCTCGCAATTCATAGACAATGGCAACTGGTCTCCTGCCGCCGACTTTGGCGAATCCTTTCCAGCTCCCCTAAACTGCTACTCCGACGCTATTCTTTAACTCAACTGCTCTCTCGACTCCACTTTTCTCCTTTTAGCGTGAGATTAAGTCTGTTGGCTACCCAATACGTACTGAAAGGTTTTTGAGATTTGAGTGGGCTGTGCAAAGCTCTCGTGGATAACACCCTCAAAGTCTTTGTGTTATGGTGGAGTTACAGAAGGAGATAAATCTTAAGCTGCACTTTCACTGGTTTCAAGAAAACGCAGTTTGAAATTAGATTAAAATTTCATAACGATAATGATCATAGTTTTCTGAATAATTTTATCTGACAAATGCAAATGCAAATATGCAAATATTGCCATATAACTGACGTCAGAGACTAAACCCAATCTCTAAACGCAATCGGTTGGCTACACTGCTACTAACCAATAATGGTTCCGTGAATTCTCGAGGCACACTTCAGCAAAAGGATTTAAAGAAATTCAGAAATTAGATTTTTATTTTACTGAAGAAATTACTCACATATTCTCGCATTGCTAATTTTTACAACTAAAAGATGCTTTGCACTTCTTCTCTAACGTGTGTAGAAAAAAATAAATAACAATTTATTAAAGGATCAAACAAGGGCATAGTGGGTAATAGTGTAACGCATAACCAAATGCACGAATATAAAGATATATGTTTAACTATAACAAAATTAAGTGAGTTTTAAGTTCAAAAAAATGCTCTCAACTTGTCGGGACGTCGGGATTCAGCTAAATGTTCAAGCTGCTGTTCTTGTTCAAGAAACTTAATTGAGTTGTGTTGGAACAACTACAATCCTCAATCAAAATTTGAAAAGGCAAGTACGTTTCAGTCAGTCATAGATCTAATTAAGGCGAATAAGTGAACGCTCACCTTGAAAGGTATGCTGACTTAGGGATAGCGTCTCGAATTTTTCTCGACTTCTTGGCATGGTTAACGACTGTTTGACTATAAGTTCTCCTTTAGCTTCACTAGGATTGTCTAGGATTTACTAGCACTGCACTGCCAATGTTTAGGTCCTACCACACTTGAGTACTTCAGAGCATCAATTTAAACCCACAGCAGTCATCCGAGCAACATCTAAAATATGGGGTCCCCTATGCTGTCAGAATAATCGTTTTATTTCCACAATAATGATAAAATGAATAATAAATACATTTGGCAAATTAATGATCATACACTTGATAAAGTACACACAGATAACTCAATCTTCTTCTAGGCGCTTTACATTTGGTGCAAAGGAAACCCGATAGAATGGTATGTGGTATCATGCTTTATAAAAAAAATTAATACAATGGCTAGGGGAGACATGTATACAGGCCAGCATGCAAATGTGGTTAGTGGCAGCATGGACAGTGTCAGCACGCATAAGCACATGAAGGACGAATCACAGGGACCCACTAAATGCTGTCCTAAATAGGTGTGTTTTTAAGTTCTTTTTAAATGTGGTCAGGTCAGGGGATGTTCTGATGCAGGTCGGGAGGGAGTTTCAGGCTTTGGAAGCATACGAACTAAATGCACGGTCTCCAAAGGATTTAAGGTTTGTACGAGGTATTTGCAGACTGTTGAATTCCGAAAAGCGGGTGGTACAATGCTTGGCCTGATGGGGAAATATATGTGAGAGATAAGCTGGAGCCAAAGAAAGAAAGGGACCTAAAAGTGAGCGACAAAACCTTGAAGTCAATCCGTTGCTTGACTGGTAGCCAGTGCAGGTCGGCGAGAAATAGTGTGATGGGGAAACTGTGACGTTCACGACAGATAAGCCTAGCTGCAGAGTTTTGCACTAGCTGTCAGCGCCTGATTGTACATGCTGGTTGGCCAGCAAGAAGTAAGATACAGAAGTCAAGACGGGATGTCACAAATGCATGGACCAACTAAGACGTGGTATCCCTATTTAAAATAGCCCAAGTTTTAGCAATAGTATGTAGCTGAAAATAGGCGGATTTGACTGTGGAGCTGATATGGTCGTCTAATGAAAGGTCACTTTGGAACATGACAGCCAGATTTCGTGCAGATTCAAAAGGAGAAATGTTGGCAAAGCCGATTTTGAGAATCGGACTTTACAATTTCTGAATCCCACTTGGTTTTACCATACATAGTATATTTTTTATCATAGCTTAGTTTTAGAAATTTTGCTGCTATCCATGTGTGGATATCATCTATACATCTAGCAAAGGAGTTGAGAGAATTCGAGGTGCTCGAAGGCTGGGAGGGATGAAAGTAGAGGTACAACTGAGGGTCGCATAGAAGTGAAAGCATAGATTATGGTTGGCAATCACATAGGCAAGAGGGAGAGCATAAACCGTGAAAAGAACCAGACCTAGCATGGAGTATTGAGGTACCCCATATTCCAAAGGTACGTCGGATGATCTTTGTCCATCATGCTCTAAGAGTGCTCAATCTCTTTCTAGGCACTTTACTTTTGCCGTAAAGGAAGCACGATGAAAGGTTAGTGGTAGAAAGCTCCTTAAACATCAAGAGTAACATGGTTTGGGGTGACATGCACAAGGCAGCATGCATGTATGGCTATTGTTAGCACACATAAGCACATAAAGGATGAATCATGGGAACCCACTAAATTCTGTCATAAATATATGCGTTTTCAGTTTCTTTTTAAATGTGGTCAAGTCAAGAAATGCAGTGAGTGAAGTCGGGAGTAAGTTCCAGGCTTTGGGAGCATACGATCTAGAGGCAGGGTCTTCCCCAAAGGATTTTAAGTTTGTACGAGATAGAGGCAAGAAATTATATTCTGAAAAGTGTATGGTACGATACTTAGCCCACTGGGGGAGTAGATCTGATTGGTAGGCTGGAACAAAAAAATGAAGGGACCTTAAAATGAATGACAAAACCTTGAAGTCCATGAGTTTAGTGACTGGGATTCAGTGCAGGTTGGCGAGAAGTGGTGAGATGTGGCAACTGTTAAGCTCACGGCAAACAAGCTTATTGGTGAGTCGTAATGGCTCACTAGGTAAGGTGGTTGCTTTTCACGACCTCGGATCACGACCTCGGTTTCGAATCCTGTGGTGGGCGATCTTTTATTGCCACTGCAAGCGGTGGTGATAACCGCAAGGGCTCTTCTGTTGCTATACAAAAAGAGGCTGTTAAATCAGCTAGTATTATTTTTATCTGCAGAGTTTCACAACCGCTGTAAGCGTGTAGTTGCACAGGCCGGAAGTCTCAGTAAGAAGCGAGTGACAGAAGTCAAGACCGGATGTCGAAAATGCGTGGACCAATTTAGATTTAGTATCCCTATCTAAACAAGCACAATACATGCTCTATATCTTGCCGAAGTAATCACCAGTAAGAATTTGGATCTCATTTTAGTTTTTGTGTGAACTGACAGAAAAGAGAGCTCAGTATTAAGGACAAGAGCTTAGTGTCAATCGTACATCAGAATAACCTAAATCTCAACTGCAAATTAGCCATTATATCTCATGCTGCATCAGCCCGAATTCATTCGCTCAAAACTATCTTGGTTACAAAAAGCATACATCAGCTCTATCTTCAATCTCCTTTTTGCTACTCATCTTTGCTTACTGACAGACATACTTCCTTTAAACCGAACTGGTTTGGTCAGCGGTTTAGGTACTCTCCCCGAGCAAAGCCTGGCTGAGGTCATGGGCTCAAGCACCGAAACCTATGTGAAGTGCCTGAATAGAGATTAAGTTCTTTTGAAGCGTCATGCAAATGATTTTTATTATCTATTATATTTAAGCTAATGTAGAGTGCCAAGATAAGCGAAACGTGTTCAGTATTCTAATGGTTTTATTCAAATGTGCTATTATTATATGTTGCAGGAAACAAGCGAAGAGGCTGCTGCACAATTAGTCTTAAGCCATCAAATCAGAGCCGGTCCTTTCTGACATTGTAAAATACTGCTGAATCTGCTGCCACGATGGGAATGGCACATCTCAGTAGCGACACACGGCAGCAATGAAGAGTGCTCCTACCTTAGGATATTACAGAATAATCATAGCATTGAGAAGCTTCTTTGCACCAGAGACAGAAAGGTGAGCACTTCTTGCACAAACCACTATTTACAACCACTCAGGTAATGCGCCCAGATCATCTCAGAACTGCTGACAGGTGCCAAGTCTCCGTTACAACTTCCGCCCTAATACACGCCAGAGCTGAATTCCCTGCCTATTGAAATACTTTGGCATGTAAACCTTTGAACGACAAAACATGACATAACCCATTGCCTAGTCGTTATAATTCAGGACTAATGATACCAATATGGGCAGGCTTAACCTGGCTGATCTAACATCATTCTGGTTCGATAGCAGAGGAAACTATGTCCCATATGCAACCCTCCGAAATAAAACATCAGAGTATATCACTCACATTGAGTCACTAGGATTGTCTGTAGCAAGCGTCGCAGTTTCCACATCACACCACTTCTCACCGACCTGCACTAGCTACCAGTCAAGCAACGGATTGACTTCCAAGTTTTGTTGCTCACTTTTGGGTCATTTCATTCTTTGGCTCCCGCCTGTCAGATCTACTCCCCCACCAGGCCAAGCATAATACCACCCATTTTTCGGAATCAAACAGTTTACCACTACTTTGTACAAACCTAAAATTCTTTGGAGACCATGCATTTAGCTCGTATGTTCCCAAAGCGTGGAACTGAGTGCCGACTTGCGTCAGAACATCCCCTGACTTGACCACATTTAAAAAGAACTTAAAAACACACCTATTTAGGACAGCATTTAGTGGGTCCCTGTGGTTTGTCCTTGATTTGCTTATGCGTGCTGACACTGTGCATGCTGCCACTAACTAAATTGTCATGCTGACCGTGCTTATGTCAACCCAAATCATTTTATTCATGTTTATCAAGCATGATATTTCTCACCATTTAATCGCGCCTCCCTTTGCAGCAAATGTGAAGTGCCTAGAAAGAGTTGAGTTCTCTGGGGGCGCTTTATCAAGTGCATTATTATTTATATCCAGACAGCTAAATGTCTTTGGAAAATTATACAACTGACTTATTAATGAATAAATACAAGCCCATGCGTCGCAGAATTTTTGCAAGTTTAGTGTCGCTTACCAGGCTTGTAGGGCCCAGACAACAGCCACCGGAGATGAGGATTTTGAGATTGCCATTGCCATGGCCGCAGTCTACCTCATGAAAAAACTTGAGGAAAAGTAAGGTTGGCTAAATCTTGATGTCATAATTCTCAGATTAAAGTGATAACACATGCCTGACGTTCAAAGAGGCAAGTGAACTGAAGGTTTAAACGCAAATCTTTACTTACTCCGAATAATGCAATTGCAGAGTCCTATTGAAAACATCAGTATTTTCATTTGGATTCTACCTTGCTTACGTGATGTATATCGTCTACAGGCAAGCAAGATGTATGCACTTGGTTAAAGTCAGCGTTTGGCCTTGCAATGGCTCAAAAGAGTCAAGGTTTGTGAGTGATTTTGTTATCTAGGCATCATGCGACCACTGATGCTTGTTACTGTAGCTCAATTGCATAAAGTAAAGAAGAATTAGCTAACGTAGATAGAAAGCTATTTCATAATTTAGCAGACAGTGCTTCTTCCTGCTCGAAAATACTACTGCTATTTTAGTGGATGCAACTCAATTTTTAAATTTTTCAGTAGCCACTGCAAGGTATTTGCAAGTTTTAGAAATATTTAGGAGTTTAACTTAGGCAATATGCTGAGAGTAGCAATGAAAATAAGCTAAAGTGGTCAATTTTATATGTAAAATCTCAATCCGCCCGCCATCCAGCGACTACATAAGGGCTGGGGTAGAAACCTTATACCAAACTTCTTCGTAATACCTTCGGGTATTCCACTGAAGTCTTCGCAATGGATCCACAATTCTTCTACATTGATCAATATTCTTTTGGTGCTTCCAGTTGCACACACTTTCTTGCCGTCCTCAGCTTGGACTTCCATGCTACTCACTTCCTCGACTGCCTTCTAGGACGCAATTGGGCGTCTTAATATCTTACTATTACCTTGTGGCATGAGATGAAGGTTTTTGGCTACCACGTGCATGCGGAAAGCTCTTTAGGTTTTGAGCGTGCTAAAGAAACAAATCATGCGTAAAAGCCACCTTGTCTTTTGAGTTTGGAGTTACGGAGGAAGATAAATTATATTACATTACCGTATACATAAAAATGCGAAGTGACTTAAATTTAGGCCCACATCCATATAGTTTTTCCTCTCGGATAGTTTGATTGTGTATGTGCCCTAATCTTTATTTAAAAATCACTCCACTACATATTCATTCAACTCCCTCGTCTTGCAGAGCAGAGATCCAATAAATATACTGTAGCGCTAGATAGTTTTGACGTCACTATCTGGCGCAGATTCTGGTTGGTGTACTTTACAATATCGTTATGCCTTAATTTTAAATCCTAGCTGATTAAACAAACTCTTTTTTATAGCGGCAGAAGAGCCTTTACGGCTCTCACCACCGCTTGCAGTGGTGATAAAGGATTGCCCACCGCAGGGATCGAACCCACGACCTCGGGACCGAGGTCGTGAAAGCCACCGCCTTACATAGTGTGCCATCACGGCTCACCCAAGCTTTAGCAGGCGATGCATAGGGTACATTATGCCTATCGCAACTTTTTAGTGACCCAATGAGGCCAGCCTTGTGAAAAAGAAACAATACATTAACTGAACCAGGATGGTATTTTAAGGTAGCCTTGTCTATAAAATCAAACTCAAATGCCAAAACATTTCAAAGAAATTTTCTCTCTCCGCTAGCACTTATAGCGCAACAATTGCACACCAAAAATAATTTGTGGTTTGAAATATTTAGAAATTCCTGCATTACATAATTTTTCAATATTACGGCAACTTAAAAATTGCTTCTTCCTTGTGGGCTGCTTTTCTAAGACGATTGCGATATGATCTGAGTTCGAAAAAGTGTTGTTAGTTGGAGGACT
Organism: Cristatella mucedo; assembly: GCA_009760855.2. Classification (NCBI taxonomy): domain Eukaryota; kingdom Metazoa; phylum Bryozoa; class Phylactolaemata; family Cristatellidae; genus Cristatella; species Cristatella mucedo. Next base: position 274,245 of record WPIO01000119.1, read on the forward strand.
CCTGCTGAAAAATGGTCATTCAGCCTGTAGAAGAGCTTCATTGGTAGCTTATTTATTTACATCGTAATTATCAAGGTGCTGCGATGGTTTGAGCCAGTGGTTAAGGTGCTCACTCTGAACGAGGTCACGGTAAATGCAACTGATTATCAAGGTCGAGGGCTTGAGTCCAGTGGCATGTGATGCGCCTGAATCTAGATTAAGTTCTGTTAGGCGTTCTAAGAATGAATTATAATGTAATTACAATAAAGAGTTCACGCTTCCAACAGATGCACATGTATCCAGTCCAGGACAGCAGTTCGGAATAACTTAATTTCCTAATAAAAAAAATTATAACCAGGAAAAAGTCCATCTGATCGGTTTTCGGGCAAGTGTCAGTGTTTGAAGTCAGGGAAGTACAGCCATATAAGCGTCGTGGTAGGCATGAGTGCATTGTACGGCTAAATGGCTTGACTGATCTTTTCCACCAGTAGGCAAAGTTGGCTACTTTTTCTGCCTAGCTACTGCTTTTAGCATACATTTAGGCTGCTAATGCATACGAAGGCACATAGTCACTGGGATCGGACAGTCAGGGTGGGGGGTCACTGGAGTAACCTATGCAATCTAGTGCAGCAGGATACCACAATTGACGTGAGTGGCACAGCTGCAGGATTTTTCACTTAACGTCTAACCCCCAAAGGTCGCAACAGCACGCAGACTTGGCTTCTGGGGATCTAGCAGCAGGGGCTCAGGTAATCTTGTTCAAACACTTAACGCCAAGCTGGCATGGGAGGTTGAAGTCATTTCGTTGTGACCACCTTCACGCTAGGTTGCTTTGCCCACACTGCATAACAGTAAGGGCAAGCAAGTGGAGCACAGTTCGTTAAGTGTGTGAACGTATATGTGTGCGTGTGTGTGTGTGTGTGTGTGTGTGTGAGCATGAATGTGTGTATGAGCATGAGTGTGTGTGTGTGAGTGTGTGTGCGTTTGTGCGTGCGCGTGTGTGTGTGTGTGTGTGTGTGTGTATGTGTGAGAATCTTAAGAACTTCACTTCAGGACGCAAACGGGAAACAAGTGCATTCACAAGTTGATCATGGGCTTTTCTGCTTGGCTCTACCTACTGACATAGCCCACTGGGTTCCTCTCGACTAATACAGATACAACGCCTTCGGGAGCAGCATCACATCAAAAGGAGGAATTCGACAAAGTATCCCCAAAAGTTGGTGGGATAGCAGAAGCTGCTCCCGAAATTTGGCTATGTGGCATAATAAAGTAATAATACATTTGTATAGCGCCCGTATAGAACTGAATCTCTGACAAGGAGCTTTACAGAGGCTGTACAGGAAGCATTGCCAAATGATTGGTTTTAACATCAGCAAATAGCAAGCGTAGTGCAAGCAGGTAAACGCACATGAGGAACGAATCACCAAGACTCACCAAAAGCAGTACTAAACAGGTGTGTTTAGTCTCTTTTTAATGTCGTCATGACAACAGACAATGTGACCTGCGTCGGTAGTGAGTTCCAGGCTTTGAAAGAATAGGAACTAACGGTACGCTCTCCAATGGTTTTGATATTCGCAAGAGTTATGGCTAAATGATTAGAGTCAAAACAGCGGGTTGTATCATTCTGGTACTATGTGTGGCCTGGTAAGGGAGTTGATACGATAGGTAGGCTGGAGCCAAAGAAACAAAGGGACCTAAAAGTGAGCAAATAAACCTTGAAGTCAATCCGTTGCTTGACTGGTAGCCAGTGCACTGCGGCGAGAAGTGGTGTAATGTGGCAAATGCGACGCTCACGACAGACAAGCCTAGCTGCAGAGAGTTTTGCACCAGCTGCAATCGCCTGATCGCACGTGCAGGTAGGCCAGTAAGCAGTGAGTTGCAGAAGTCAAGACGGGATGTCACGAATGCATGGACCAACTTGGACGTAGTATCCTTATCCAAACAAGCCCGAATTTTGGCAATGTTATGAAGCTGAAAATAGGCAGATTTGACTGTGGAGCTGATATGGTCGTCTAAGAAGAGGTCGCTTTGGAACATGACACCTAGATTTCGAGCTGATTCAACAGGAAATATGCTTGCAGAGCCAATTTTGAGCGTCAGCCTTTCCAATTTCTGAATAACACTGGGTTGGCCCATAACTAGTAAGTTAGTTTTATCATCGTTTAGTTTTAGAGAATTTGCGGCCATCCATTTGCGGATGTCATCAATACATGCAGCAAGTGAGTTGAGAGAATTTGAGGTGCTCGAAGGCTGGGAGAGATCAAAGCAAAGGTACAACTGAGTGTCATCCGCATACAAGTGAAAGTCTAGATTGTGCTTGGCAATCACATCAGCAAAAGGGAGAGTATAAACCGTGAAAAGAACCGGACCTAGCAAGGAGCTCTGAGGTACTCCATATTTCAGAGGTACTTCAGATGATCTTTGTCCATTCATGTCAATACTCCGGATTCTCCCACTGAGATAGGACCTGAAACACTGCAGAGCAGTGCCAGTAATGCCCAGGTGAGATGAGTGGTGCTGTAGAAAAACTTTGTGATTAATGGTATCAAAAGCGGCCGAAAGATTGAGCAAAACTAGCAGAGACACTCTACCCATTTCTGCATTCCTAAGTAGGTCGTTGTATACCCGAAGCAATGCTGACTCTGTGGAGTGATTAGCTCTAAAGCCAGACTGGAAATACTGGCAACGTGTGAGGTTTTGATATATGAGTTCAGCTGGTCGGCTGCCAGATCTTACAGTTTTTACAGTAAAATACTAATGTCAGAATCGCATGATTTGCATTCGGAGTGTATATATATATATATATATATATATATATATATATATATATATATATATATATATATATATATATATATATATATATATATATATATATATATATATATATATATATATATATATATATATATATATATATATATATATATATATACATTGCACGCAGTGAAGACTAACTCATTTTAGTTTACATACTCTCTTTTAAATATTCAAATTTTACAAATCGAGAATGGTTGATACTTACTTTCGTGATCCGGCTTGCTTTAAGTAATATAGTATCTAATTGTTGGACGCGACGAAAATGCCATTTTACGCTGAGCTTCAAGGAAAAAATTTTCAAAGAACCGATTTATTCAATTGAAATAATCAGTACGTAATAACTTACTAGAAGTCGAAAAAAACCTTTACCGTGGAATATCCACATTTGAGTGCATCAGAATGCTTAAGTACTATCTTTCAGTATAGAAAAAATCTTATCAGAATTGCTGAAGGGTCTTTAGGTGAATTAGACACTTTCATTGAGAATTATTATCTTTTTAATGTTGTTTTCTAGCCAATGTAAATTCGAAGTGACCACATGCGAGAATAACCTCTTTTTTGTGCCAAGTAAGGCGAAATTGTGCATCAACTAGGCAAACTTCGACTACAGTCTCTAATCTGACGCTCATACCACTGGCTAGCTAGTAAGCAAAGTATAATGATACTACTAATATTACAACTACATTTGATAGCGCCCAAAGGGAACTCAATCTCTTTCTGGGCACTTGAAGTTTTCTAGGAAGGCAGAACGATTGAATTGTGCAGGCCAGAAAGAAGGAGAGTCTTTATACCAACGATTTAACATAAGGAGGGAGTAGACATCGGACGGAAATAAATGGAGTGACATTGCAGCAACGTAGTTGAAGACAACCGGATGAGCATATTTGCATCGGATGTACACTAATAAGGAGGTTGGAAATAAGTCCTAATTTAAATAACCTGCGTTAAAATAGAATGCATGAAATCAGTCGTCGTGTGATTGGTAAAGGCACTGATTTAAAAGTTTTTATTGGCTGACATGAGGCAAACTTGACTGACGGTCAACATTGCGAAACAAATAATAGGGCGAAATGTTACATCGTTTCATTCCCAGTATATTGCTGCTTTTAAGGTCTAAGAAAAAAAATATTCTTCTTTGAGACTTTTCAGCATGGTTTGAATTAGATAACTCTGCTTTCTATTCTTAGAGTCTGTGATAGCACTGCATATATTCTACACAGGTCGGTTTATCAGTTAATTGCTCAATGAAATAGCTGTTCAATAATATCAAAGCTGTTTGAGCTGCAATTAATCTGAATAGAATATTGAATAGAATCCCGGATCCTCTCTCCAATTCACAGTTTGCTTAGTCTTTGCGGGTGTAGGAACGGTTGAAGCGAGACTGGGCGGAAGTTGATCGAGTTTTCTTGCTCTTGTGTCGCTTTCTTGAGTAGTGGCATGCCTAAAGCCTTTTTAAAGTTGCTGGACATGTCTTGAGGCTAATGGCCTTTTTATGATGCTATTTATGCATGGCCGCAACTGATCAATACACAGTTGAATGAAGATTGTGGTAATAGGAGGTATATCTCTCAGTCAAAGCAGGCTACCAGAACTCTCGATCTAGTTGTGGGAAGCCTAAATATGCTACTGCAAGAATAACGGACACAAAAAATATTTTCCTAGCCATCAAATTCTTAAGGCACATTTCGAAAGGCTGTTTATAGGCAAGTAAATAATAAAGCTAAATAAACATACATTGTGCAGCTTCATCCGAGTCTGGCAACGACTGTTCTAAACAAAGAAAATGTAACGAGAGTCAGACTAGTCATAAGCGTACCTCAAAACTTCTAATATATTCAGTAATTTCTAATCTAGTTTTAGAGCTTATCAGTTGTCTGAGTCTATTCGCTCCTGATGTATAACGACATTCTCAGGACTGCTGACTTTAAAGGGAAGTCTCTCTGCTTATTTTTCTCGACCTTTTAATAGTGTTTGGTGCTATTGATCATCACGTCCTAGTTCAGTGTCTAATCTCGCCTGGTCACCACAGTACTGCAGTGCAATATTTTTGGTCTTATCGCAGTACGAGGTTCCAGAGCTATAATATTAACAAGCGAAAATTATCCAAGAAACCGGTTAAAATTGAAGTACCCCTGGGCGCTGCATGGTTCATGTCTTGTCAAATTTTAAACTTCCCTCTTGCAATAAAATAAGTATGCACAATATAAGATTTCAGTTTTATGCAGACTTAAAAAAGCTGACCCTATGCTTTGATCTGCTTTCCCCCTGCGTTCAACCATGTCAAACTCAATAGCGACCTTGCTGCATGTGTTGCTGACATCAGCACCAGGTTGATGCAAAACTTTTCAAATTAAGTGATGAAAATTACCTAGTTAGTTCCCGTGAGAAAACCTAGTGCGACATAGCAATTCGAAAGTATGACGCTCAAAATTGGCTCTGCAAGAGTTTCTCGCCATGCATATGCAAACAATTTAGGCGTCCTGTTCCGAAGAACAGCTCGCATTTAAATAGACGACCACACCAGGTCAAGAATACATTCTGCAAAATCAAGCAGTGAACCGAAGTTAGATTTATAGCCATGCCACTTAAATTAAGGTTTCTGCCTAGAAGGAGATTGAGTTCTATGAGGGGGCTATATCAAATGTATATTATTATTATTATTCTTCCATGTTATTAATAATAATATAACAATAATGCACTTGTTAAAGCGCCCACAGAGAACTCAATCTCTCTCTAGGCGCTTTACATTAGCTGCAAAGGGAAACGCGATTGAATGGTGAGTAATATCATGCTCGATAAACAAACAAAATGAATAAAATGGTTAAGGGTGACATGCACATGGTCAGCATGCAAATGTGGTTAGTGGCAGCATGCATAGTGTCAGCACGCATAAGCACATGAAGGACGAAAGATCACACAAAGGGTCAAAGGGACCCACTAAATACTGTCATAAATAGGTGTGTTTTTTAAGTTCTCTTTAAATGTGGTCAAGTCAGGGGATATTATTACGCAAGTCCGGGGGGGAGTTTGAGGCTTTGGGAGCATACTAACTAAATGCACGGTCTCCAAAAGATTTGAGGTTTGTAAGAGGTATTTGTAGACTGTTGGATTCCGAAAGGCGGGTGGTACGATGCTTGGCCTGCTGGGGGAGTAGATCTGAGAGATAGGCTGGAGCCAAAGAATGAAGTCACCTAAAAGTGAGCGACAGAACCTTGAAGTCAATCCGTTGCTTGACTGGTAGCCAGTGCATTGCGGCGAGAAGTGGTGTAATGTGGCAAATGCGACGCTCACGACAAATAAACCTAGCTGCTGAGTTTTGCACCAGCTGCAATCGCCTGATCGCACATGCAGGTAATCCAGTAAGCAGTGAGTTGCAGAAGTCGAGACGGGATGTCACGAATGTATTTAACAACTTGGACGTGGGATCCTTTTCTAAACAAGCCCAAATTTTAGCACTAACATGAAGCTGAAAATAGGCAGATTTGACTGTGGAGCTGATATGGTCGTCTAAGGAGAGGTCGCTTTGGAACATGACACCTAGATTTCGAGCTGATTCAACAGGAGATATGCTGGTAGAGCCAATTTTGAGCGTCAGCCTTACCAATTTCTGAATCACAGTTGGTTCGCCCATAACTAGGAAGTTAGTTGTATCGTCGTTTAGCTTTAGAAAATTTGCGGCAATACATGTGTGGATGTCATCAATACATGCAGCGAGTTGAGAGAATTTCAGGTGCTCGAAGGCGGGGAGGGATCAAAGCAAAAGTACAACTGGGTGTCATCCGCATAGAAGTGAAAGCCTAGATTGTGCTTGGGGATCACATGAGCAAGAGGGAGAGTATAAACCGTGAAAAGAACCAGACATAGCATGGAGCTCTGAGGTACCCCATATTTCAGAGGTACCTCAGATGATCTTTGTCCATTCACGTCAATACTCCGGAGTCTCCCACTGAGATATGACCTGAACCACTGCAGAACAGTTCCAGTGATGCCCAGGCGAGATGAGAGGTGCACTAAAAAACTTTGTGAGTGATGGTATCAAAAGCGGCGGAAAGATTGAGCAAAACAAGCAGAAACACTTTACCCATATCTGCATTCCTATGTTATGGCTCCGGTCTAATAACCGGAACTACTCCAAAACCTGGCTAGGCATAATGCCAACCGCTCTTTTGTTGCAAATCACTGAGAAACTCCTCAATCCAATCTCAAGTCATTTGGAGATGATGCTCTTAGTTCTTATGCTTCCCATACTTGCAGTACACTCTCAACTGAGCCTCGACACGACTTGGTTGGAAAGCATTAGCAATCTCTGAAAATATACCTGCTTCTTAACACTTTTGCGGGGTCGATGGGGTATTTTCTTTATGTGCGTGTCGCTGCCCCCACTGTTTTCGATTCCACCAACTCACATTAGGGATATCGAGATCAAGCGTGTTACTACTAACCATATTGTGCAGGTTGACATTGTTACGTTCCCAGAAATGTGTGCATGTCACTAATCATATGGTCATTCTTTCTTTTACAATCATTAGAGTACCTCAAAAAGCTCAAGTTTTCTCGGGCTGAAATACAAAGGCAGTTAGATATTAATAGTTTGACTGGGTATCTCATTTGCTGCAGGCACAATTGAACGACTAGAGTCAAATGAGAACCTTAGAAGTGAGACCTAGGTGGAAGTTGCTTATTTTTCTTGGTCTGTTGCTTCTTGAGTAGTGGCCCGACTACAGCCTTTTTGAGAGGTGGCGGGACATGATTCGAAACAAGTGACATGTCACTAGTACCCGATGTCAGTTATGCATGGTGGCAGATGATCTAGGCATCGTAGAAGCAGGACAGTGGCACAAGATTCTACAGGACTAGCTTTCTTCTTCGATTAGGATATGAGCTACAGAACGAGATTATTCGTTTCTTCCTTGAATGAAAAAAATTAAGGTACTGTATGGAGTTGAGTTACAGGATTCCAGGGGTTGATACAACAACTAAGGTAGATTGCAGAGGCAACGAAGTGGTTCTCACTTGGTTAGTATTGATGTCAATGATTTTGCATTTTTGTAATTCACATTAGACTTTAGATGTTGGAGAGGGTAGATACTACAGACTTAATGATATCCCCGTGTGGTCAGATAAGCAGAATTTGATAATAATAGGTTACGATTGCATACCATCGTCGGAGGAAATTTCATCTAGTGTAACCTTCTTCATGTTAAAAGGGTCATTTGCAACAGCCAAACAAGAAAATGAGCCGCCCAGAGCATGAATGTGGCTTCGTTTACGTATAATTCTTATGGGCTTCACTTTAAATCTTCGTTTATAAGCTCATTCTATAATTTTTTTCAAACGAACATGTTTATTCCACGAGCAATTGTTTATTGGCCATCACTAAGTGATGGAGATGCATGGTAGAAAGATTTGAAGTTTGATGTGAATCACCTTTTATGCATGCTGTTGTTCAACAATGCACAACTCGAATACGTGAATACTCGACTCTCCAAAGGAAGCTAACATGTATAGCCCCTCCAATCTGCTTGACAAATTGTAAGTGCTACTGAGCAGAATGCTGTGTAGTACATACTCTTTTGCTTGTATAATTGATGTATGTATAATAGAATGTAATCACGACCTTGATAATGGTAAGAAATATAAAACTAAGGTTTGAACTGTTAATGATAACATTACATTTGCATAGCACCCTCAGAGATCTGCTCACTTTGTAGGCCGATTATAGATGCTATACAGAACTCATTCCAAAATGATTAATGATACTATCCCTTAGCAGCAGTCCCTGTAACCAGGTACATACACATGAAAGACGAATCACGAAGACCAGCCAAATGCTGTAATAAACCTATGCGTTTCAAGCTACTTTTTAACCGCTGTCATATCAGCTGACTGACTTACATAGAAAGTGAGTTACAGGCTTCACGAGCATTGAAAGTAATGGCACGATCTCAAACCACGGTTTTGAGGTTCGTACGAGGCATGGCTACACGATTCTAGTAAAAACAGCACATTGTACCATTCTTCGATTGGATGATTAGTTCCGATAAGTAGGCTGGAGCCAGAGAATAAAGAGCCCGTAAAGTAAGCGACAGACCCTTGAATTCGATGGGCTGCTTGATTGGGAGCCGAATACTGGTCGGCAAGAATTGGTGAGATGTGGTAATTGCGACACTCCAGACAGACTAGCCTAGAAGCAAAGTTGTGCACCAATTTTAAGGGCCTCATTGCACGTGTAGGGATACCAGCAAGCAGTGAGTTACAGAAGTCGAGAAGGGATGTCACAGATGCATGGACCAGCGTGGATGTAGTATTCCTGTCTAAGCAAGACCGAATTTACGGAATGTCTTGTAGCTGAAAGTAGACAGACTTGAATGTCTGGCTGATGCAATCGTTTAATGAATGGACACTTTGGAACTGCACACCTAGATTACGTGCAGATTCAACTGAAAATATAGTGGCTCAGGCGATTTTGAGCGTTAGATTTTCTTATTTCTGAATAACAGTTTGGTTCCATATAACTGGTGAGTCAGTTTTATTTTTGTTCACTCTAAGAAAGTTGGCTGTCATCCAAACTGACAAAGTGAGCCGTTGGAACTAACAAAGTAAGCCATAATAAAACTAAAATACAAATATTCAAGGGTCTTAAGCCAGGGGCTAATGGGCTCACACTTCCCGATTCATGTCATAGTATAAATCTGGTAGCAGAAAAATCTTTTAACCTGCTAGGAGCACTATTACTGTGACACAGACTTTTCTGTCGGACTATACATGAGGCCGTTGCATTGTTCAACCTTAAGCTTACTTTGCCGAGCTTGTTTGGTGCAGTGATTAAGGTGATCACCTCGAGCAAGGTCTGGCTGAGGTCATGGGCTTGAGCCCCGAATTATATGTGAAGCGCCCGAATAGAGATTACGTTCTCTTAGGGTGCTATGCAAACGAAATATATTTAATTATATTTTGCACTTTTTCTGTATTTCTTTTATTTGATACACAGATCAATTAGAGAGGCAAATAATAGAACGACTACCGTCCGACACCACTGGGCTTAATTTGATCTGGGCAACAGCAAGCACAGTAATAATACTCAAAAAAATTTATGAAACTGTGAATTATCGTACTTTAAAAAAACGTGTATGCAGGTAGCACAGTGAGAAGAAAAAAAGGCAATATCCATATTGCCATGAGGTGATTGCTTAATTTATTTTCAGGCGTCAGCTTGCGAGAGGAAATTACGCAATGGCATAACTTTATCACCTTGATAAAAATTCTAAACTTACGCTTACATGTTTTGAATCACCACACCGGCTGTCGTAGTAAATGTATATAGCTTTGGTGCTCAGAGATTCCTCAAATCTACTTCAGGGAATTTTTCACGGCAAAGTTTTCCAAATGATTCAAACAAATATATAAAAAGGCTTTGCCCATATGTTGGATGTATATGAAACTTTCATATCGCAGTCACTAAAAATGAATCGATCCATTCAATTGTTGAGTTATCCACACTACAGTTTCAATAGTGCAACTGCTCACCGATGCTTAACATGCGACTATTTGTTATCTTTTAGGCATTACACTGGTATTTGGTTCCTGTGTGCAAGTAAAAATTTAAATCCGAGCCCACATAGCCATGTGCTGAAATCGGCAGGAGTAGTAGTTTAATTCGCTCAATTGGGAGTACACTAAACAGGTCGCTCAAATGTTTTGGGATTTTTACCACTCTCGCGAACTCCTTTTTTGGCGTTCGTTCTCACGGCAGGCAGTATGCTATGGCTTTTTTGATAGACATAACTGTTTCATTCTCATCAGCAGCTAAAATAAACATCAGCACTTACATACAGCATGTAGAAAGGCTACCAAAGAGGAGTTGTGAATCGAGTTGTCAGACAATTTGCAGAATGCTTGGGGGGGGGGGTTCTCCTGCTTTTCACGACCCTCGGAAGTCGTACTGTGTCGCTCTTCGGTCACCAGCTATGAAAGGCACAATGGCAGCACTACTTACAAAAGTTAGCATATATAAATATTTTTTTATTTCTAAACAGAAAGTTATAAAATATTAGTAATTATTAAAATAAAATATTTAGATCTAGTCAAGTTACAAACCTGTATTCGGCCTGGATAATAATATACCACTTGATAATAATAATAATAGAAGCGGGCATGTAAACCCGAGGATTCAGATACCCTACTCAGAGTATCGGACTAGCAGCAATAGCAGTAACTTTTAATAATAATAATAATTATAATGCACTTGATAAAGCGCCCTCAAAGAACTTAATCTCTCTCTAGGCGCTTTACTTTTACTGCAAAGGGAAATGCAATTGAATGGTGAGTAAAACCATGCTTGATAAACAAACAAGATGAATAACATGGCTAGGGGTGACATGCATGGGGTCAGCATGCAAATCTGGGTAGTGGCAGCATGCACAGTGTCTGCAGGCATAAGCGCATCAAGGATGAATCACAGGGAACCACTACGTGCTGTCCTAAATAGGTGTGTTTTTAAATTCTTTTCAAATGTGGTCAGGTCACGGGATGTTCTGCCGCAGGTCGGGAGGGGGTTCCAGGCTTTGGGAGCATACGAACTAAATGCACGGTCTCCAAAGGATTTGAGGTTTGTACGGGGTATTTGTAGACTTTTGGATTCCGAAAAGCGGGGGGGGGTACGATGCTTGGCCTGATGGGGGAGTATAACTTAATCGTTAAACTACTACGCCAATAAGGGAGAGGGTTTAAGATCACTTTCTTCTTGCGGTAACTTATTTTTCGGTGTCTAGCGCTACCGCAGACGACCTCTAGTTGCACAATATTTTAAAACTACAGAGAAAAACTACCACAGGGCTTATAGTCGCTCACCATTCACGGTCCTTTTCCGTAAACAAAATAGATTCAATTCATCTGCGTGCAAGTGCAGCCTGTAGACTAAGCACTTCAACGCAGCTAAAAAGAGACGCTGAGACAAAGAGAGCAGAGAGAGAGAGAGAGAGAGAGAGAGAGAGAGAGAGAGAGAGAGAGAGAGAGAGAGAGCGAGAGTGAGAGATTATATGGAAAGTTAGTGGTCGCAACTTACGGTGAGGTTACTCGGCCGGTTCTCGCTGAGGAGAGTTGAAATCACAAAATAGATAACAGGAAGATACGTGATAGTAGTTGAAATAAGCGCAATCATGGAACTTCTCTGCCACGGTATCTTTATTTTTTTTTTTATACAATAATAGCGTTCCTGGCGCTGGTAGTGGCCAACCAAGGTCTCAGTGTGGCAGGGTACCAAAATTTTGCCGGAGCCACCAGCCCAACATCTTTTGCGATTCGTACTGCCGCTCCGTCCTCGAATTCGGTTGCAACCATAATAATAATAATAATATTGCACTTGATAAAGCGCCCTCAGAGAACTTAATCTTTTTCTAGGCGCTTTACATTTGCTGCAAAGTGATACGCAATAGAATAGTAAGTAAAATCATGCTTGAAAAACAAACAAAATGAATAACATGGTTAGGGGTTACATGCACTGGGTCAGCATGCAAATGTGGTTGGTGGCAGCATGAACAGTGTCAGCACGCATAAGCACATCGAGGACGAATCACAAGGACCCACTAAATGCTGTCCTAAATAGGTATGTTTTTAAGTTTCTTTTAAATGTGGTCAGGTCTGGGGATGTTCTGATGCAGGTCGGGAGGGAGTTCCAGGCTGTGGGAGCATACGAGCTAAATGCACGGTCTCCAAAGGATTTAAGGTTTGTACGAGGTATTTCTAGACTGTTGGATTCCGAAAAAAAGCGAGTGGTACGATGCTTTGCCTGATGGGGTAGTATATCTGAAAGATAGGCTGGAGCCATAGAATGAAGAGACCTAAAAGTGAGCGACAAAACCTTGAAGTCAATCCGTTGCTTGACTGGTAACCAGTGCAGGTCGGCGAGAAGTGGAGTAATGTGGCAACTGCGACGCTCACGACAGACAAGCCTAGCTGCAGAGTTTTGCACCAGCTGCAATCGCCTGATCGCACATGCTGGTAGGCCAGTAAGCAGTGAGTTGCAGAAGTCGAGACGAGATGTCACGAATGCATGGACCAACTTGGACGTGGTATCCTTATCTAAACAAGCCCTAATTTTAGCAATGTTATGAAGCTGAAAATAGGCTGATTTGACTGTGGAGCTGATGTGGTCGTCTAACGAGAGGTCGCTTTGGAATATGACACCTAGATTTCGAGCTGATGCAACTGGAGATATGCTGGCAGAGCCAATTTTGAAAGTCAGCCTTTCCAATTTCTGAATAACACTAGGTTCCAAGCACATCTCATCAGACAGGATCGTAAGTACTGAGTGCCACTGGGCTTTGAATGACTTTTGTTAGCTTGAAGAAGAGACAGCAGTCGCCACTAGATTTGCTTGTGCCAGCAAGTATTTTAAGATTCAAACTGTGATATAGCTGCCTTTTTCGAAAAATAACTTGCACAGCTGATTTGACTCTCAATTATAGAGAACAGCGTGGCAATTTTACCCAACCAATTTTATGTGACTACCCTAGTCAATTGCTATGATCTGGGATGGCCCGGTCCACATTTCAGCCCAATGTATTTGAACTGCAATAAAGCTGATGTTTCCAGAAGGCGCCTCTATTAACCGTGATTGCCATTCCTAATTATAGATACAATTTTTGCACATTAACCGACCAGATGTCATTCGATTGCTCTTTTGAATTTAAATGTTGTGGCCTCTAGTGGCGCAATACAGATAGCTGCCTTAAATAATTGATTAGCGATACAACTGACGTCTATATAGAAAACCTTAAGCAAAATGCAATTTGAAATTCGAATGATAGTGTTTCAGGTTTACCAGAAAAATTGCAATGCAATTGCATTTGCAAGTTCCTATGTTACAGCATCCGATGGCCTGGCTCAAATGACAGCCGAAAAAATTCAAACGACAACGAAGCCGCAATTTCTGCTAACCGATTTTCCCAAATTTAAAGATTTAAGTTTATAATTACAGAAAAAAGTGTTGCACGATAGCCCATAAAATTTAATAAGATTGAGCTTGAGCGTTCTCATGCTGTGGCATGCAGTTCTCCGGCCCAACTATGAGCCCAAAATAAATAAACTGAGATACAGCTGCCATTTCTACAGAAAGCTTCACGAAACCGAGGTTTTCATTTCAAATTATAGGCCGTAGCATAGGAGCTTTAAACAAAAAATGTCATGCGATTGCACTTGGACGTTCTCATGCTATGGCCTCAGAGTGCCCGGGCCAGCTAGCTTCCATGAATAATCCATGTAGTTAGTGGTAGCGTGCACAGTGTCAACACCCATAGGCACATGAAGGAAGAATCACAGTGACCCTCTAAATGCTGCCCTAAATAGGCGTGTTTTCAAGTTCTTTTTAGATGTGGTGAAGTCAGGGAATGATCTGATGCAAGTCGGAAGGGAGTTCCAGGCTTTGGATGCATGCGAACTAAATGCACGGTCTCCACAGGATTTGAGGTTTGCACGAGGTATTGGTAAACTGTTAGATTCCGAAAAGCTGGTGGTACGATGTCTTGCCTGGTGGGGAAGTAGATCTGACAGATAGGCTGGAGCCAAAGACTGAACTCACCTAAAAGTGAGTTACAGAAGTCATGACGGGATGTCGGAAATCCATGGACCAAGTTAGACGTGCATCCTTATCTAAACAAGCCCGAATTTTGGCAATGTTATGTTGCTGAAAGTGTGCTGATTTGATGGTGGAGCTGATGTGGTTGTCTCACGAGAGATCAATTTAGGACGTAACCTAGATTTTGAGCTGATTCAACTGGATATATGCTGTCCGAGCCAATTTTGAGTTTTAGCCTTTCAAACTTGTGAATCACACTGGGTTTGCCCATAACTAGTAAGTTTGTTTTATCGTCATTTAGTTTTAGAAAATGTGCTGCCATCCATGTGAGGATGTCATCAATGCACGCAGCAAGTGAGTTGAGAGAATTCGAGGTGCTCGAAGGCTTGGAGGGATCAAAGCAAAGGTTCAAATGAATGTCATCAGCATAGAAGTGAAAGCCTAGACTGTGCTTGGCAATCACATCAGCAAGAGGGAGAGTATAAACCGCGAAAAAAACCTGACCTAGCATGGAGCCATGAGGTACCCCATATTTCAGAGGTAGCTCGGATTCTCTTTGTTCATTCACGTCGATAATCTGGATTCTCCAACTGAGATAGGACCTGAACCTTTTGTCGAGCAGTGCCAGTGACGCCCAGGCGAGATGAGAGGGTCTCTAGAAGCACTTTGTGATCAGTAATATCAAAAGCTGCCGAAAGATCGAGTCAAGCAAACAGAGACACTCTAGCTGTGTCGGAATTCCTAAGTAGGTCATTCTACACCCTAAGCAATGCTGATTCTGTGGGGTGGTTAGCTGTAAAGCCAGACTGCAACTTAATAGCAAGGTTTGAAGTTCTAATATAAGAGTTCAGCTGGTCCGTCACTACCACTTTCAGTGTCTTTTATAGGAATGGTAGAAGGGAGACAGGGTGGTAGTTGCTCAAGTTCTATTGGTCTAATATCGATTTCTTGAGAAGTGGCCTGGATACAGGTTTTTTGAAAGGTGCTGGGACGCGACCTGAATAAAATGACATTTTTATGATGTTAGTTATGCATGGCAGCAGCGGAAGTTAGTTATGCATGGCAGCAGAAGATCAATGCAACGTAGGATCAGGACAGTGGGAATAGAGTCCAGAGCACTTGTTGTCTACTTTGATTGAGATATGAACTTCAGGACCAGATCTCTAGTGACCTACTTAAATGTAGGCATTGAGATGCAGCCAAGAATTGGAGAACGGCATTCTAGAAGGGGGGGTGCTCTTATCGCAGGGATAGACTCTCTGATCTTGTCAATCTTCTTCAAAAAGAATCGAGAGAAGCGATCAAGACGCAGCACTTCATTGAAACTGCTCTCCTCCGTGTTAACATTGACATTGCACGTGGCAACAATGAAGGGAATATCACCGTCCTAGCTCTGCCTGATCTGTCTGCTGCCTTCGACACCATTGATCACGATGTTCCGCTTGAACGATTGAGAGCAACGATCGGTAAGGCAGATGAAGCACTGGCATGTTTGAAATCGTACTTCGCTGATCGTGTTCAATCCGTATCGTGTGGGGGTCAGGTTTCACTTACGAGAACGGTCGCCTGTGTAGTCCGTCAAGGTTCAGTACTCAGTCCCTTGCTGTTCTCCATTTATACGCTACCTCTAGAAAAAGGGATTAAGGCCCATGGAATAGGGTATCACTTTTATGCTGACGATACTCAGCTGAATTTGTCATTCAAACCGTCGGAATCTGCTGCAGCAGCTGATAAATTGAATGCTTGCCTTGCCGACATTCGATCCTGTATATCGGAAAACTTCTTGAAATTAAATGACAATAAAAACAAACTGCTACTCATAGGACACCCAAAGCGTGTGGCCGGATTAAAAGGCTTTGCTCTTCTAATAGCTGATGCTGATGTGCGACCATCACGTACTCCAAATTAAGGTGCCGTTTTCGAGAGCTGCCTCTACTTTAAAAGCTTCATTCAGAAGACTGCCTCTACAGCTAACCATCACTTTCGATCTCTATCCAAGATAAGAAGCTTCCTTCCTTCCCCTGTAAAAAATTTAACTAGCTCCTTAGTTCCGTCTCGGCTTGATGATTCTAATTCCCTTTTGGCTGGGCTACCAAAGAAAGCAACTAGGCCACTGCAGCTGGCAAGGAATATGGCTGCAAGGCTAGTTTTCATGTCCCAGAGGTTTGAGCACGTGTCTCTTTTGCTAAATGAGCTAGGATGGATGCCGGTTGAGCAACGGAAACACAGCAAAATTCTTCGGTTTAGTTCTTACGCTGACCCACAAGGCCCACCACAGCTTCGCTCCTTCGTATCTAGCTGAACTGCTGCACCTGTTTCAGCCCTTTCGCACCCTCAGGTGATGTAAGGACAATCAATTAGCTGTTCCCTTCCTCCACTAGAAGACCGTTGGCTACAGAAGCTTTCGCTCTGAAGGGCAGTAGGCTGTGGAATTCGCTTCCAAAATTCTTACGCAACGACAGCTACTCTTCTGCTGCCGACTATGGCTCCTCCTTTTCAGGTAGTGAGCTGCTACTTCCATGTTACTCACTACCCCACCTGCTCTCCTCACTCTGCTGTGCTTCCCAATTTCTCTTTGTTGCTTGAGACAAAGTCTTTTGGCTGCCGAATGAGTACCAACAGCCGCTTAGGCTGTGAGTGTGCTATACAAAACTCTCCTGCGCAACACCCACACCGTCTTCATGACTTTGTTGAGTTACAGCCGGATATAAATTACATTACATTACATTGGGCAGACAGCAAGGTTAAACAAAAGGTGTTTTAGGACTTTTTTAGAGTTGCTGTTTCCGTAATAAGCTTTGAGCCATGGAGGTTTTATTTCACGTTACAGAAAACATTTCTCAGGGTTTACGTATTCTATTCCTCGAGATTGTGAAAATCTGTTCCAATGCTACAAGCTCTCATCGTTCGGGCCAACTCAAATGCCTAAGACTTCGCAGTGGGATGAAGCAGACATTTCCACAATAGAAAAGGCGCAGCTGTGGTTTTGATTCCACAGTGTGAAAGAAAGTATTTCGGGTTTACCAATCATGTTCCATGAAATTGCTCATTCGTGTTCCAATGCTATGGCTTCCAAGCCCCGGTTCATCAAAGTCCATAACATTATAACCCTTCAGCCCAATCGCATCACATTTGGTGGCTAAACTGGGTACATTGGTTTACATACAGTTCGATCAAAACCGCAATTTTGCGACACCCCTTTTTTAAACAGGTGCTGTATTTCAGTCCAAAAATTGAAAGCAAGGCGAGCTATTGGATGTAGTCGCACTGTAAAGCCCATGCAAAATGGCGTACAATTTATTGGTCAATGGGGGAACACTGTTTTCTATAACATCAAAACTGCAGTTGCTCAAAGACTCTTGTTCTAATGAGAGCAGTGCGACCATTCGAATATGCAGAGAGGCTGACTGACCCGGGCCATTGAAGGCATTGCAAAAAATGCCGGTGTAGAGTCATTTCCAAATTGAAAGTTGAGTTGAGAGTCGCGTTATCTACGACGAAGAAAAAAACTGCAGCTGCGCTATGCCTTTTGTGGTAAAAACAGCTGCATTGCAGTTCAAATCTGTGAGTAAGCTTGCTGTCTCTGGCCACTGGAGGCTAGAGCATAAGAGTGGGCACATGCTATTCTAGGAAGTCGTCTCTAAGAACCAGGATCACCGTTTTATACGTTATCGCAGCTGCAGCTGTGCCCATTTTATCATAGCTGATTTAACCGCCTAATTCACATTGCAGCTGAAGAGCTTATCAGCTATGACTAGCACTAGCAGTTGGCTATAAAGGATAGCTCAACTGCAGGATTCGCTCCCACGAACTCTGTCGGGAAGAGCGAGCCATTCACCTCCTGGGATATTACAACCCAGTTTGCGGTGACAGCAGCTGCATTGTAATTTAAATAAGCCAGGAGACTTTCTGGCCCATACCATTTTAAGAGAGCGCCCAAGCGCCACGCCATGGAAATTATTCAGTCAACCCGAATTGCTGTTGACTGCAATTATCCATTAAAATCACTGTTGTAGATTGCCTATTGTGGAAGCTCAGCTAGCTGCAGTACAGTTGGAAATCGCCCACTAGCCCAGATCATTGGAGGCGACAGCTTGAGAATATGTACATTCAATTGCACAAAACTTTTGTGGGTTAACCTTAAATACCATTTTATATCATAGTGAATCTAAACTGCAGTTGCACAATGCTTATGGCACCTACCTCACAGTTCAATTATGAATGGAAGCTAGCTGGCCCAGGATATCAGAGGCAAAAGCATGAGAGCCCACAGGTGGAGTTCTATGAAATCTGGTGATATATCTGGAAAACTATTGTTATCCTGTGGGATTAAAAGCCCAGTTTGCCTATTTTCTTTTAGAAATGGCACCAATATCACAGCCCAATTATTCAGTCCTGCTACCCGAGCTTGGTCACTGGAGTCATCAGCATGAGAGCACGACCACACGAAATATCCTCTGGTTAGGTTGAACACTCCTATCTGTAATTAGGAATCGAAAACACCAGAGTTTCGCGAAACTTTTTGCGGAAGTGTCAGTTTTATTGATGTTTGAAAATTTCTGGCGAAGGGGCGTGGCTCGTCAGAAATCTTAACGTAGGAATATGCAAGCTCAATCCCATAAAATCTATTAGGTCAATTTTGCATATTGTTCTCTATGATTTAGAATACAAACCAAAATTTAGAAAAGCGTTTTATGGAAATGGCAGCTGTATTGCATTTGAAATGCCTTAAAAGACTGGCTGGTGCTAGCCATTTTAGCCCAGTGCACGGCATTTTTTAGCGAGCACACCTACATTATCGTTTTGGATAATTTTAAATCACAGTTTTCCGACTTTTATGGTTAATAAGGTGCTTTATTGCAGTATTTTGAAGTGTATGGCAGTGTATTAAAGTTATTTATGGAACTCCGAGGCATGTCGAAAGTGCAGAAGCTGAAAGGGCAGTGATCGTGGCCAGTGATGTAACATTTCGGAGGCCCATGGCCCTAACCCGCTGTGACCAGCTTAAAATTGACAAGAATAAAGAAGGCAGACCAATTTTAGCCTAAGGGTAAGATGCTAGAGCTTCATGACATCCGAGTTATGTGTTGAAAGCAGCAATTCTTGATTGCCTAATGCATGCCGGCTGGATGTCCGTTAATTGGCTATCCTTGTGTCATAAATAGCTACTTATGTAAGCTGACCTTAACAACACATTGTGTAAGCTCAAAATTAGAACTGGTGAAGACTTGGAGTAATTTAATGAATCCCTAGGTACTTGGAGACCACTTATGTAAACATGCCGTGGCAGTACTTGTGATTCAGCATAAGAACTTTGCTCTGTATCCGTTGCTCAACCGGCATCCATACTAGCTCTTTTATCAAAGGAGACACGTGCTCAAACCGCTGGGACTTGAAGACTAGCCTTGCAGCCATATTCATAGTCTGCTGCATTGGCCTAATAGCTTTCTTTGGCAGCCCAGCCAAAAGGGAATTACAATAATCAAGCTGAGACGGAAAACGTAATAATACATTGTGTAAGCTCAGGATCAGAACTGGTGAAGACTTGGAGTAAATTAATGAAACCATAGATACTTAGAGACAACCTATGTAAACGTAAAGAACAAAGTGAAATTTTCGAAGCACCAATTTCACGAAATCATACGTTCACAAGATTTTCGTCCGACTTCAGCAGTGGTAAGTCAGTAGTGCGGTTACCTGAACATCAGCTCACAAAATGAATGGCTGAGAATTAATGATCACTCAAAAAAAGCTGGGCTAGAAGTAGTCTCATACTTTTCCAATCGATCTATATTCAGTGGCTTTCTAAAAATTTTATTAATAATTTTTAATGAAAACAGATATGGTGATAATTGAGACATATAATTAGCTGGTTGGCAAAGTGTGTATGCACCCATTGGCATCACAGCAATTAGGCCATTCTGGAGGCTCAACCTTGATCTTTCCAGACCACCTGATCTTAGGAAGACGACGGGCATATCGTGGGAAACCCAGCCATCCAACGCACTGATTGGTTCAAGGGGGTTAAGTTGGCTGGTCTCCTGCTAACCTACATCATTGCCTGAAGCCTGATTTTCTAGAATCAGGAGTCGGATCTTACTTTTTATCTGTATATAAATACCTTTTTCTTCATCTTTTCTCTTGTTATCCCTTTCTACCTCTCTTTCTCTGCACATAAGCTTTTAGCCTCAGAGTTAAGCAATCATGATGTATGTAAATAGTCGCATTCCCTACTACTTGTACTCATGGACTCTTGCTAGAACGCCACGGGTCACGCTTGCTGGAACCAGCAGTTTGCTTCTGGCCACAATAGAACTCAAATGGCCCCAACTAAGAATTATCACCAGTGCAGTGTTCGGCGGTCCGGACAAGAATTGAATCTTAAAAAACGACAGGAATGAATTCAAGCTGAACGAAGTGACGATGGATTAAAACACTAGCTTCCACTCAACAATCGTGGTGAACAACTCAAAACTTCGATCGCACCTAAGGTTTTAATTAATAAGATCCGGTCCTATCGAAGGATGGTTAAGAGTTAAATGATATTGCTTCAAGGGCACTGGACAGAATTTTTAGGGTTCAAAAATAAGAAGCCATTTGGGAAGGAAAATACTAGCTTTTCTGGTTCTCTTTTTCAATTATACCTTGATTACCGTCAACATTGCATGTTTTACTATCCTCCACAGCCTGGGAACTGATGAGGTTAGATGACATATTTACGCATGCAGGCAGCTTTCTTCTGCTGCCACGCCCTCTCTTAGGCATAGTATGCGATTCAGACTGTCTGCCAGGTAGATTTCCCGTATTATATACTCGCACTGAATACCAAGATTACCTGCATTTTCAGTTTCCGAACAAAGACATCGCTGCCTATTCTTTGACGTTTTTGAAGGACAATAATAATAAAATAATAATGCACTTGATAAAGCACCCAGAGAACTTAATCTCTTTCTAGGAGCTTTACTTTTGCTGCATAGGAAAATGCAATTGAATGGTAAGTAAAATCGTGCTTGAAAAACAAACAAATGAATAATATGGTTAGGGGTGACATGCACATGGTCAGCATGCAAATGTGGTTAGTGGCAGCATGCAAAGTGTCAGCACGCATAAGCACATCAAGGATGAATCACAGGGACCCACTAAATGCTGTCCTAAATAGGTGTGTTTTTAAGCTCCTTTCAAATGTGGTCTGGTCAGGGGATGTTCTTATGCAGGTGGGGGAGGGAGTTCCAGGCTTTTGGGAGCATTCAAACTAAATGCACGGTCTCCAAAGGATTTGAGGTTTGTACGAGGTATTTGTAGACTGTTGGATTCCAAAAAGCGGGTGGTACGATGCTTGGCTCGATGGGGTAGTATATCTGAGAGATAGGCTGGAGCCATAGAATGAAGTGAGATATGCCATCTTTAAGGCTGTCATCTTTCTAGTAACAAGTATAAGCAGTACTGGAAAGGCCACAGTTATAATTTTTAGCTGAGTGAGTTTGTACTTCGAAGGTAATGTTGATTATGTAAGTCAATTTCAATGTAGTTCCCTAAAACAGACTCCCAATGAACGTTGAGAGATGGGTGGTAGACCTTATAACAAGATAGGAACATTTTTTCAATATATTGGTTCTGGACATCTAACGGCATAATAATGTTGCTGAAAATTTTTATTACTTTGCTATTCCTCACAGAATAAGAACTTAAAGTTATAATTACTAGTGCAGCTGTATTATTATTGCTTATTATCGAGTGCAATACATATACAAGCTGATTCGACCACCTCTTTTGAACAGCGACAGGAAAGCCTTTACTGCTATCACCACCTCTTGCATCAGCAATCAATATCGCCAGCATAGGATTCAAACCCACTATCTCGTGACAAAGTTAAGGTCGCACTAGTCGAACTTCAGGCTGCAAGAGCTCGAAGCTCAGGCCTCTAGCTGACTGCAAATTCGGTATGGCCAATGCTTTTCTCGACATCCAGACCAAGGTCGTGAAAAGCAGCCGCCTTACCGAGTGTGCCATCACCACTCACCAAGTCTTCACACATGGGCAGTATATTAAAATCGTAGCTAATTTATTTGGAGGATGATAATAAAAAGTAATTAATAGGCCGTTTGCATTGGGTCCTAAGAAAAAAATCTCTACTAAGGCTCTTTATCTAGGCACTGCAAGAGAATCAATATCCAAAGACTAATAACGTGCACCTTGTTGTGATGATTCGATCGTACAAAAATTGACTAGTATTGTCGTTAGCATAGCAAGGTAAAACACGAAAGAAGGCATTCAAGGCTGCTGCTGGTTTGAAGGACTCAAGTTAGTAGCTTGCATGGTTTTATCACTCACTTTTAGGTCACTTCTGCTTTAGCTCCAGCCTATCTCTTAGATCTACTCCCCCACCAGGCCAAGTATTGTAACGCCCGCTTTTTCGAATCCAACAGTCTACTAATACCTTGTACAAACCTCAAATCCTTTGGAGACAGTGCATTTAGTTCGTATGCTCCCAAAGCCTGGAACTCCCTCCTGACTAACATCAGAACATCCCCGGACGTGACCTCATTTAAAAAGAAATTAAAAACACACCTATTTATGACAGCATTTAGTAGGTCCCTGTCATTCGTCCTTTGCTTGCTAGTGCGTGCTGACCCTTTGTTAACTATGTTATTATATGTTAATAACCATGTTATTCATGTTTATCAAGCATGATATTACTCACCATTCAATCGCGTCGCCCTTTGCAGCAAATGTAAAGCGCCTAGAAAGAGATTGAGTACTTTGAATGTGCTTTATCAAGTGCATTCCTTATATTTTTATCATTATTATTATTATGCACTGAATTTTTCCCTAGTAAACCATCAAATCCCACAGAAGTTCTCAAACGAGTTCTTTATTTTCTAGGAAAACTCAAACAGAACTGATGTAACTGTAGCTGAAAGTTAAATGACAGAAACTAATCGAAGGAGGTGATAAAAGCCGAGAGAATGTTCCACATTTCAGTGAACACGATCAGACGGCAAGATTACCAATAACAATAATCAGATAACTTTTGATAAAGCGCCCTCAGAGAGCTCAATCTCTTTTTAGATGCTTTATATTTGCTGCAAAGGAAACACGAGATATTTAAACTTAATGTGAAGAATTGTGAGGCAGATAGATGCCACGGAACTGGATCGTTTCGATATAATTCTGAAGGATTAAATAACTCAGATCTATAGTACCGTGATAATTAGTGAAGCGAACTGAATTCGGAGAGGAGATCTGGAAATCAACTAAATGTCTGGTAGGAAAACCATACTGCTCCAGCATAGTCGCCTGACGTAGCAGCTGTGCTTTAGAATTATAATTCCTCAAAAAATTCCTATCATTACTCAAGTGTAATTCTATAGGGGTTTGGGTTTTTCCCTTGCATAAAGTTAACTTTGCAACTAGATAACCAGTTTGCAAGAAAGTTGTCCATTTGTTATGAAATACACGGAGAATATATTGATTGAATCACAGCAGAGGTATATTTCAGATAAATGTTCATTTATTATTCATTCATAAATTCAGATTCAGGTCAATACAATAGCTGACGTCCCAAATCATAATTCAGAATCAACCATAAGTTCGTTGCTGCATTATACAAAATTTTTAGCATCACCAATGCCTACGATGATTCAGATAAGAACGAGCGTAACGGTTTATAGGTAAAGATTCTTGCTTACTCATGAGCCTACCTCTCTACATAAATAAATCTACTTAAACTCAATAATAGCCTAGTTACAAGTATCTAAATTGTATATGGATATTTCTGACATTAGTAGATATCATAGGAATAATATCTATATTGCTGACTTGGTGGCTTCCAGAATTTCAAAAATGTTGCAGGTACAAAGCTACAGCCTGAGTTTAGGTAATTGGAATGTCAACTTGACATACAATAAGAGAACCAAGTAATATTTTAACGTTACTTTTGCATTGGGGATCTTTATTATTCCCCTCTCTGTATCCTCGAAAGGGAAATTTTCAAAGTGAAACGATCAGAAAACGAGAGCTTGTACGGAGAACGGGAGAAAGGAATTAATACATTTTAGCATTTAGCACTGATGCTAAACTCAAAAGTAAAATCCATAATCTGTTATTTTTCTTAAAATTTTTATGATGGCGTGACGTTTGGCTTTTACAATTGCAGTCACTACTTGGTGACCGATTAGTACTAAGAATTATAACAGCTCCTCCACTGAGGAAACTTTCTTACCAGACACACTCTTCTCTTTAAAGTAAGATACATGTTTCAGCTCTCTCCTCTTCTGCGTGCATTTGCAGTTTATTGTGTGGAGAAACCAATTTCGACATACAGGGGAGATTTAATACAGTGAATTTGAAATTTTCATAAAGCAACTTGATTATTGTACAATAAGTCACTCTGTAAAGTAGCCCGGACACCGAATACTCTTTGAAAGGTCATTTACGGTTAGATTAAAATTAGGATATACAGAAATTGCTACTGAAATACTGCTCATGCTAATAATACTAATACAAATAATAATACTAAGATGCCTTTGGTATGGGGCCCTAAGAGAACTAAATCATCATTGAGGTTCCTTATGACTCGCCGAGAGAGAATAAGTAACCCAGGTTTTTTAGTAATATGCAAGGTTAAATACATAGACCAGTATGCATAGTTAACGAATATCGTTCTTAGACCAGCATGTAAATCTACACTGGAGTACACCCGGGCGGCTGGCTATTAGGGCCAGGGTACTGTAGCTTTCTCTCAATGAGTCATACATAAGCATGCAAATCTCACAGCAGCAGAAAAAAGGCAAAGTCCCTCATGTGAAAAGGTGAAGGCATTGCTAAGCATAACCAAAGTTTGTCTCTTTGAGACTTGAAAAGTCACTGCAGTTGGTTAAATAAGCCAAAAGCGACATCCGATCTAAATACATTCTGGATTCAAACAGCTAATAAAGAAAGTATAACCAGCACTGAAATCAGCCTGTGCTATTGCCATTCCTGTGCTCCATAATTTAAAGGGACTCACTAATTGCTATTTTGTAACAATAAATGCAGTGTGAATCAATTTAGGTATTAGATTTTACAAGCGCAATTAAATAGCTGGTTTAAAAGCTTCATTTTCTTAGCGGTAAAAAGCAAGCCTTAGCAGCTATCACTATCTGTATTGCAGTAGGCAATAAAGGATCACTAACTGCAAAATTCAAACCCACGATTTCGACGAGAAGAGCGAGCAACAGACCTCGTTGACTGTCATGGCCCTTTACTTTTATTCAATGCTTGACTGTGTAACATCTTGATAGCTAAGAACTTTAATGCTTGAAAGGGCTAATTCTGAAAAGGCTTCGTGTTCATTTTATAGTACTCCAAGGGCGTATGACAGATGTGGCAATCAGCATTGGAATAAAAAAAAATCCTAGCTGATTAAACAGCCTCTTTTTGTATAGCGACAGAAGAGCATTTACGGCTATCACCACCGCTTGTAGTGGCGATAAAGGATCGCCCACCACAGGAATCGAACCCACGACCTCGGGACCGAGGTCGTGAAAGCAACCGCCTTACCTAGTGTGCCATCACGGCTGGTGACTAGTTTTGGATGCTAGTAAAACTGAAATTTCTTCTAGATTAACGTTTACTCCCTTTTTAGTGTCGATAGACTAGTTTTGATACTATCATTTCATCGATAACCTTCAACTGCTCCATTGCTTTTCGTCAACAAAAGCAATTCGAGCTTAAACTTCAAAGTACCAATAGTTGTATGTGTTCGCTGCACGATCGTCACATAAATAGCTTGTATGAAAATAAATATGAAATCTCTAGCAAGCAGCACCGTACCGTTTCAAGACTTATTGAAATTTCATAGAGCAATCCTTAGACTTTACGGACCTTGTTTAATTGATCACACCTTAATGTCTTCTGTCTTGGGCCACGTCATTGACATTAATGAGAGCATATTGGTACGCGATTAGAACTAAAATAATAATCATAAAGTTCTATCACAGCTTTCCATTGTGACATGCCGACTTAACATCTGTAGCTCACTAGCAGCACGTGTTCAAGCCAATGTATTAAAAGTTAACAGTGCGTGCACTAAACTCGGCACTCTCTTGCACTAAACTCAGCTCGTCTACATTGAACATACCTTTTTTGAAATCATACTACTCTCGTCAAGCGGCTCAGGCTTCTCATCAGGATGAATATCGAATTAAAGTGTTCGCACTCAATAATAACTCCCTTCGTATTCTTCCTTTAGCCTACCGCTCCTAAGTAAAGCATTATTATACCGTCTTTTCATTCTCGAGCCATTTATCTGTGCCTCGAACCAACCTCAAATGTTTAGTTGATCGTGCCTTTAGTTTTGATATTTATTAAAAATATGTATCCCTCTTAACTGAGGTCATGATATCTAACCTGAAAACACCGACAAAGAAAAGGAGCATTAAAATAAAAGCGAACGTTAACGGAATTAGTGGGTTTGTCAAAATCGTCTTTTTTACGCTGGTGCCTGGTGAGTTAGTGCTGGTTATCACTAACTGCACTGATAAGTTTCCCTTTTAACTTCATTAAAGTGCCTAGAGAGAGAGCGAGAGAGAGAGAACGAGAGAGAGAGAGACACACACACACACACAGAGAGAGAGAGAGAGAGAGAGAGAGAGAGAGAGACAGACAGAGACAGAGACAGAGACGGAGAGAGAGACGGAGAGAGAGACGGAGAGAGAGACGGAGAGAGAGAGAGACGGAGAGAGAGACGGAGAGAGACGGAGAGAGACGGAGAGAGAGACGGAGAGAGAGAGACGGAGAGAGACGGAGAGAGACGGAGGGAGACGGAGAGAGAGAGAGAGAGAGAGAGAGAGAGAGAGAGAGAGAGGGAGAGACAGAGAGAGAGAGAGAGAGAGAGAGAGAGAGAGAGAGAGAGAGAGAGAGAGAGAGAGAGAGAGAGACAGAGACAGAGACAGAGAGAGAAAGAGACAGAGACAGAGAGAGAAAGAGAGTGAAAGAGAGACTCAGTAACCTAAGAGTGCTTTGCAAATCATAATTTGCATTGTTATCCTATTCAGGCATATTAGAAAGGGTGATTAAATTCACTGATATTTTATGTCGTTGTTATAGATGGTGCACAAACGGCTGTTTGAACCATCATAAAGTGCATTTGTATGATTAGTATATATAATATATTTAATTCATTTGTATAGCGCCGTAAGAGAACTTAATCACTATGCAGGTGCTTCACATATGCCTCGCGGCTCGAGCCCACGACCTCAGCCAGACCTTGGTCGGGGCGAGCACCTTAACCGCTGGACCAAACTGGCTCGGCAGTATTATGATTGCAAAACTATGATTTGATAAATAGCTTTATGGGATGCTATATTAATTTATATGCGTAGCAAGATAACAATCTCAGTCTAAGAGAGAATAACATTTTTCTAAACACTTTCGCTTTGCTATACAAAATGTGCCAAATGATTGACATGCATGCAATACAGTAAGCATAAGCACATACTACGACTGTGCTGTACATTTTTATGTCAAAATATGCTTCACTTTTCGCCTTTTTTACACAATTTTGGCATAGTTTTATTTGATGCATAACCATGGAGAAGTATGACACATTTTAAAAGATTTTATTTAGCAATGCCAAAAAACGCTGGAAGTGCAAAAAATTAAGAAAACGGGAGAGCTACTTCCGTAGGTCGCTACAGTATTGATTCAAAGGGATATCATGTTGATTTTATCCACTTGTAGTTTATTTGCCCTGGAGGAGGATAACTGTTTGTTTGACGACAATGAGGGAATCGTGTCCACAGACGATACAGCTCGTCTTCTTAGATTTAGCGCTTTCAGGTATTAGCTTTTTATCACGTCTAATACCATATCGAGTTATACGGATAAGCACCAACAGGTAACAATAGGCCTGTATTCACCTGCTGAACCAAAATTAGTGGATGTGTTCACTTTATCAACCTATGTCCACAACAGTTTTCGCTCATGTAACAGTCGTAAGTGGTTTCTCTACACAAACAAGACAAATCCAACATAAAGTACAGGCAAGCATTAGAGCGTTATCTCATCAGCTTCGTAATATTGATCACTGAAGAAGGCAGAGAATGTATTGACTGTAGTAATCTTAGGAAATTAATATATAGCTAGCAGATTTTAATTGAAGGCCATCAAGTGTATAATCCCTGGAGAATCACTTATTGCAGCTTTTGTGCCAAGCCAGAGTCAACGGAATCCACTTGTAAGTAAGGGATATCGTTGAGGTTTATAAGTAATAAACATATTTGCTAGTGAATAGGCTAAGTCAGAACTTTGATTGATCAAACACAAATTTATTTTGTCTATAGGAAGTGCCTATATCAAGTTAAAATTCAAGTAGGTCGTTTTTGTATGTCTTCCCGATCTAGCAGGTAGCCACTTAGTGACGATTAACTCGCCAGTTAGGTTTTTAACAGTCAATGTCGCAACTGCAGGCTTAGGCAAACTGTGCAATTACCTGCATTATCTCATAGTCACTCCTTGTACCAACATCAAGATTTGACATTTAGAAAACAGCTGAAGACAGAACAGCTGCTGAGTCAATGTTCTGCAAGTGTCGATTGCTATTTGCGTGTTTATGCCTGCTAAAATAATTCACGATATAAATAATCTAATGATATCCTATAACAATGTATTATTTCTAACATTACTATGCTTAATATATTATATATAAAAATTTTCTGAAAATTAAGTCAGTTCTCTGTATACGGAACATATATTCTCCAGTAAAATGTGGTTGTTATTAATTTGGGACAACCGGACTTCTCATTGAACGGCACTAACTTTCCAACAAAATGATGCATGGTTCTATCACTTACTTCAAAGAAATTCCATTTTCTCTCGAGTTTTCCGGTCTAAAACACTACTTTATTAGGCGTCTAATTGTATTTCCTTCAAAACAAACTGATGTTACATAGCTGAGAAGCGAACTAACTTCAAATCTTTTGAATACATTGCCTTAAGTTATAAGTTCTAAAAGCTTGGAGCCCACTTCTAACTTACACCATAATTTAAAAAGATGTTATGAAAACACCATATCTTTATTTCAGATCTTGCTATGCTTATTTTATCAGTTGGTCGGGTTCTACATTTTCCAGATTTAATAAAACCCAATTGATATCATTACTTTGTAAGAATATGTATACTTTCAAGAACTTAATTTGTTTGCAAATTTTTGCTATGGCAGTCTTACCCACCCAAAATAAATTCTGATATGCCTGGCTCAGTCCTAACTAATAAATAAATGAACTTTAATAATAAAAATTGGCTCGGCTACCCCATTATGAAATCTCAAATGGAAATAAGAATAATACACGACAGTAATATTAGCGTCACTACTGGAATTAAAGTATTTAAGATACTGCACCAACCTTTGATTTAGAGATATTTTAATACCTGTCCCTAATAATCTTTACTTTCCCAATATTTACTCTGGTCAGCTAGCATTATTGATTTTTACCTATTGGGCATGGAAACTGTGGCTTGGTATCACTAAGAAAAATATTTACTTTTCTCAGCTATTTAAAATTGCTTAAAATAGATACAGTTCTATCCGAGCTATATATCTACGTAATTATTCTGATTGATGAATTGTCATGCCTTATATTAAAGCACATATGATTCATGCACTGTTAGAATAATCATAAGAGAGGAGAGGAATAGCAGTATGGGAAAATTTGAAAACTATTATTATAGCAACTGTATCAATAAATCCTCAATAAGTAATGAAAGTAAATTCAGTCCATTTCGGATTTTCGGCTACACATTTTATAGAAATTTATAAAAGATTAAACTTTCAGCTTCTTTTTAAATTTCCTTAAGTGAGGAGACATCTTGATACAGGCAGTTTAACCTTTTAAAGAGTAGAAAGTCTAACTACTTTAGATATATAAAACTTGTGCTTCGTTTCAAAAGGGATTCTAGATTCAAATTTTTTCATGTGCTTAAGACATTCCGTCCTATTTCTGTAACTCCCTATTTTCTTGCATACTAGCCTTTGAAATCAGGCATATCCGGCTATTATACTTAATGTGTGTAGTTAGCCGCAGTAATTGAACAGAATAAGTTAAAGCACATTTCAAATCTTTTGTGAGCATCACGATTCAATAATGCCAAGATCATGAACGAATGTGCGTGTCTCTATCTTTAACTTATGAAACGTCACAGCGACTAGTTGACTGTTTCTCATAGTACTTTTCATTACCTCGATGCAAGCCTAAGTGGCTCTCGGTAAGCTTACAGTAGTCAAAATAATTCTTCTCACTCTGCCACTTCCCCAAGAGGCTAAGTATTATCACAACACAATTTCTAAATCGATTTAGTTAGCTATACCTTACACGAACCTCAAATTATTTGGAGACCATGCCTTTAGTGCATATGCTCCCAAAGCCCGGACCTCGCTTTAAGCTAAAGTAACGACATCCCCTGATTTCACGATGCTTTGAAAGAAGCTAAAACGTAAATGTTTACCGCAGCATTTCATAGGTCCTTGTGATTTTTCCAGGTTGTTGGTTACTGTAATGCTCACGTCTGTGGCCATATCCGGGATCTTTTTATCACTAAGAAAGAATCTCCCCACCAACCTTTTAATTTGTCTGGTGACCATCTTGGATCTTCACTCTGTCTCATGTACTCTTAATTAACGTTCCAGCTTTGTTGCACCTGCATTTTTATGTCAAATTTGTCCAGCAGGGCAGCTTAAAATGCATTAACCAGGATACAATTTTGAATTTTAAGTGTGACGCCTGTAAGGCAGACATTCTTGGTCTATATCCTTATTCCACTGTAAGACTCGATACCTTCATGGAAATCGTAAAAGTGAACCTTAGAACTGCCTTTGATAATAATCATGCACATGATAATAATAATAATGTAGTTGAAAAAGCGCCCTCAGATAACTTAATCTCTTTCTAGGCGCTTTAAATTTGCTGCAAAGGGAAATGCAATTGAATGGTAAGTAAAATCATGCTCGAAAAAACAAACAAAATGAATAATATGGTTAGGGGTGACATGCACAGGGTCAGCATGCAAATGTGGTTAGTGGCAGCATGCACAGTGTCTGCAAGCATAAGCGCATCAAGGACGAATCACAGGGACCCACTAAATGCTGTCCTAAATAGGCGTGTTTTTAAGTTCCTTTTAAATGTGGTCAGATCAGGGGATATTCTGACGCAGGTCGGGTAGGAGTTCTAGGCTTTGCGAGCATACGAACTAAATGTACGGTCTCCAAAGGATTTAAGGTTTGCACGAGGTATGTGAGCCTGCTGCTTTAAATTCTCTCTACATAAACTTTCTATGTAACATATCTTTCATTAGAAGACCAAATCAGCTCCGTTGCCTAGTAACCCTACTTTCAGTTACATAGCACTTCTAAAATTTGGACTTGTTAAGACGAGGATACCACATCTAAATTGGTCCATGCATTTATGACGTCCATTGTTGGTATACGTGCCTGACTGCCTGCTTGTCTTCCGGCCTGTGCTAGCAGGTGCTTACAGATTGCGTAAATAACTGCAGCTAGGCTTGTCTGTCATGAGTTTGGAAGTTACCATATCATTCCACTTCTCGCTGACCTGCATAGGCTTCCAGTTAAGCAAAATCAACTTCAAGGTTCTCTCAATGAGAGGTGCTCAAGAAGGATTTGGTGATCGATAACATCACACTCAGCCAATAGATGGAACAAAAGAAGCAGTGAGACTTACGAAGTCCACATTCCTTATTAGGTCTTTATACCCCCGAAGCAATGCGGACCTTGCGGAGTGATTAGCTTTAAAACCAGACTAGAACTTACTAGCAAGGTTTGAATGTTCTATATTTCAGTTTAGATGGTCGTTAAACAGGCTGTAACACACAATGTACTCAAGACTGTGCCTAAACAATTTCCTACGCTGTTCAGCAGACATCGCTCCACTGGAACTTCTCTTCCTCTTTAAGCAAATGGCATCCAATTCAGAAACGATGATGGAAATATCACCGGCCTATCCCTGCTAAATCAATCAGCTGACTGATCACAATGCCCAACTGGAACAATTGAGAAAAATTATCAGTTGGGCAAAAGAGGCACCGTCGTGGTTCAAATCGCACTCGTCTAGTCGAGCTTAATCCTTATCATATTTTGGGTTAGATATCATTCAGCAGATCGGTCACCAGTAGAGTCCACAAATTGTCCTTCTTCGGTCCTTTTCTGTCCTCTATTTATACTGAACCTCTAAAAAAGTAGTTCGTTAAGCTCATGTAGATGGTAGGTTTAATGAGTGAATATACAAAATTGGGAAGGGCATAGTTAGCTGCAAAAGTTTAATTTTTTGGAAGGCAGCACTACTAAAAGATATAAATGCAGATTACAATCTAGTTTCATTTTGGAAATAAGGCGGCACAGCGATGTACTAACTTGTAAATAGATTTAAATGACTGCAGAGAAGATACAGTAACTCCTTGCAGGCGCTTTTTTAAAGTCTGCCAGCCGGTGCTACCAGGCGCTTATAGTTGGTGCAGAATTCTGCAGCTAGGCTTGTCTGTGGTGAGCTACTCAGGTGCCAAATTACACTCCTTAAGCTCTGCAAATCTAGGAGTGGGTGTTTTATCATAAATGTTTCTTCAGAACCATCAAAGCCTGAGAGTAGTTCTTCAAATGTACAGTAATAAGATATTTTCGATTCATAGATAAATGAAAACGTTAGAAGCAATGGGAAGTTAAGGCGGTACATTTTCACGTTAAAAGAATCAACCTCAATCGGCGAATCGACTCTGGACTTACACTTAAATTCGCTTGCGACTTGTTGTTTTCAGCGATTGGCAAACTGTTAGGAAAACTACGAGAACCAGCGTCACGAAAATGGCGCCAATAGAGGTAACCATGACAATTATTCGCCAATGGTCAAATGTTTCTTCAGGAATGTTCACAGGTCGCTCTACAGTTATAGAACGACTGACGGATCAGCCAACAATGCTATAAAAGCATGAAAATGTGAACGAAATCTTTATTAGTTCGTTCAAGCTGAATGGTTTTTAATTAATTGCAGATAATTAACTGGGAATAGTAGTGTGCTATTGCGACATTTCTCTGTCTACGAGCAGAACACACATTAAAAAGCTACCTAAAATAAAAGCTCGCGTGGCATGCGCTCGGAGAGACACTTTTTTGAGCTCCAACTGACCCGAGAGGTGGCTTCGTGTGCACCGAAAGTCCTGCCGATGGTCGTCAAAAGCTTTCTCTGAAGGAAACTTCCGGAGTCAACCTTTGTGCAGTCGCAGCCTCCGAGATGAGTTGATTGAAATTCAAAGTATTAAAGTAGCAGTGTAACTTGAACTTCAATGAGCGTCAACTATCACTACGGTACTCTATTATTCTGATATTCCATAGCGGAGTTTCAACTCATGGTAGCGAGGAAACAGTCATACAAATCTTTTTAAATTCAAAAGTCGATGTTGTCTCTAGGAAAACCGACACGGCTCATATGCAATGGCACTTTCATTGTTGTGAAACTACTCGTAAAGTTTTGGACGATGATATCTTTTCACTAATTTTGACCAGGCTTTCGAATGCACATGTTACCGATAGCTTCAAGAATTTGTACGGTGTGTTGCATTGAGGAACAAACTGCAGCACATTTTTGGATATCATTCTTGAATTTCTTGTAGGGCTAGTGGCAGTTAATCCTTACATTATCTTATAAGAAATCGCCACCCACTGGTTATAAGCGAGATATTACTCTTTAATCTGTTAGTCGTTTCTTAAATTTACTAAACATCCTCCGTGAATCACGACAAGAGTTTGTATCAACACAACTGGGATGCCCGCAAACAATTGCGCCATCATACAGTTTGAGAGAACGAATTTTAAAGAAAGGATAAAAATACGTTTTTTACACGCCGAGTAGTGGCCTTCAAGCATTGATACTGCGTCTTAGATGCTAGGCTCAAACTCGGGGGCGCTGTAATGTCAGGATGCAATGGAAGCAATAAAAAGCGCCAATGCCACGATAACAAATCGGCCACGATAACAAGTCCGAACTCTGAGCAGTCTGCTATGCTGTCTCAGAGAAGCTAGATTTACAGAGCACCTGACGGGTCATGCGACTAAATAACAACCAAAAAGGCTCTAATTCTACACGATAAAACGTTGAGTACCGTTTTTAAACCAACCCACAAGCCCTCGCCTGGGCTTACCTCTGCCATACCTGGCTGAACTGCTACACCAACTGGTTTCAGCTGCCTCATGCCCTCAGGCTAACTGTTCCATTTCTCAACTTTAGGACCGTTGGTAACTAATGCTTTTTCTTTGCAGGCCGTTGTCTTTGGAACTCACAACTATGTTTCTCGCACTAAAAAATATTCTCCTTCCGTGGTATGTGACATTTTCTTTCTAGCCTATTGAGCTTCTACTTCCGTACTACTTACTGCCTTAACTGACGTCCTGACTCTTCTGTGCTTCTCAATTTTGTATCGCTGAGTGAGAAGAAGTCTCTTGGCGAACGTATGTGTACTGACCGCCGCCGATGCTTTAAGTGAGGCACAGAAAACTCTTCTGTGTAAAAGAAATTTGGAAGTTGTGACTTTGTGGAGTTTCGGACGGAGGTACCTACCTATTGCTTAATTATCATGAACAATCTTATTGCAGGCATCGAAAACTGATGACAAGGGAAATATAAATGCAACCAAGGAATAAAGAAACACATAAAATAACTAAGTTAATAAATTAACGATCTAAAATACAAATGAATGAATAAAGTTTATTTTTTCATGTTCATCTAGTACACATCTCTGTACATTTGATCTTTGCTCGGTCATACCCAGCTATTCGCATCAATTCCTCTGTTGAGAGGCTACGCAAAAATCCGATGCAGATATTGTGCACAGTAAAAGATGACTGAACTTTGCCAACACCATGTACGATTACCAAAAACTACTGAGAACAATTACTAAAGGCTTGAAAACTACCGTATCGATGATGATTGTTATAGCTATGACAAGTAAGCCAAGCTACCTTAGCGGTAAGAGGTATTGAATGTTTTTAGCCGGTCAATTACGCATAAATTGCATACATCTGGCAGTGAGGAATCAAGTTGTCACTTTTTAGCTGAATATAAGGAAAAACTATAGCTTGGATGTATTATTCGCCTAAGTACAGTTTCCACTAAAAAAGCATTAGTTTAAGAGACTTATCCCATGAAGAGCTTAAACGTAAAATTTCCCGAAGTTATTTGGTAACTGGTTAAATCCATATTGATCTAGAACTGTTCACAATTTTTTTTTAAATTCATGCCTAGACCGCTTGCTGAACCAAAAAATCGAAGTGAAGCCGCTCTCGGGTCAATGATTCAGCCATTGCCTGATTGCAACTATCATTTTAGCTCAATCATCAATTTTTACCAAAATCTGCTCCCTCTTATTATTTCTCACACGGTCAAGGCTTACTCGAGTGCCAGCTTTGAGTAATCTCAAGGCATCTACCTCTAAGTATTCATAGTTACGTGATTAGCTAAGGAGAAGCCGCAGACGACTGAGGTACGTATATGGAAGCTGCAACATGTCAGTAGGCTATTTATAGGGCTCAGCAGGCCACTTTCCCAGTCGCGTCTTTCATTAATATATGCTCCCAGCCTCAAGGACTTTCATGAAGGCTCATCCCGAGTTACAGCATTATGAACCTGACTTGGCTCGAGTGCAACAAATTGTTGGGAAAAAGACCGGCACGCCCTTTTGCAAAATGTTTGAGGGAAAAGTGGAGGAGAACAATGAGAACGCTGATAGTCAGGATCAGCATTGGGAATGGGCCCATAGCCGCCTTGATGGGCACGTAGTTAGGCTGCATTTCTCAACATTAAGAAAGGAGCAAAGAGAGGCAACCAACGGTCGCTGAAAAGGTTGGAGCGATCGAGAGCCACGGTGTGAATGAGCGCATCTAGAGCCACCAGCAAGCATTGGAAGCATGATAAGCCGTTTCGAATAAAGTAATAGTTTTGATGCATCAAGATTTCACGTTTTAAAATTTTCGTAACAAAGTATTTAATCCGGCCGACAGCTGATAGTTCGGAGGTCACTATGCTGGTGCTAAGTACAAATTCATCATTTCAGAGAGAGAGAGAGAGAGAGAGAGAGAGAGAGAGAGAGAGAGAGAGAGAGAGAGAGACAGACAGACAGACAGACAGACAGACAGACAGACAGACAGACAGACAGACAGACAGACAGACAGACAAACAGTGACGAGGTCCATATCTCGTCATCCTTTTCGGGTGCAACTGGGTTACAGAAAATCATAAGGAAAAGTAGCTGTTATTAATTTATTAATGTTGAAAAAATAATAAACCAAAAAATGTATTCATAATATCGTAAATTTAAAAATTCAGGAACTGGCTCTGCCACTCTCCAGGTTTTGGTTAGGGCTGTAGAATTTTCACTGATGTTGTGAACATGGAATATGTGTCGAAGATGTCACTTAATATGCTGACTTTTAGAAGCAAAGCTGACCATTGGTGATTTATACGAACCACTGTGCTTTGCTCCGATATTGGACGACTGTGCAGGCACATTTGACCTAGCGATGCTAGCGGCACTGTGCTGCAGACCGGACCTTGGCTTTTCATCATTTGCGCGAGTTGTACTGTTCGCTGTGGGGTTGTCATGACGTTGATTATTTTCTCTCCTGCGCCGTCTGTAGACGATGTTGACTCCAACAACAACTGCTATCACGGCAATACTAAATACCACGATTCCCATCCACCAGTGCTGCTCCAGAAAACTTACAGCGCTGGAAGAAACTGGAAAAGCGCACCAAGAAGAAAGTCTATGTAAGGAAGTCTGATGCTCCCAGAAGAAAATAAGATGGCAAGTCAACCCGACATACCGTGTTAACGGCGTTGCCACCGATGGAAGGTTGTTGAGGCTTCAGCACGGCTAGCAGAGTGCTGGTTAATGCTTGAGCTCTTTGGCTGACCTCCTTCTCATTTGACCACCCATCTCCTTTGCTATAAGAGCTAAGATGGCAACCGGTTGATCGACAGATACCGAGCAAACTTCTTATGCTGTCCCACAAGGCCAGCCACGGCTTCGCCCCTCCATAATTAGCTGAACTGCTGCACCAGTTTCAGCCTCAGCTTGCCCTCAGGTCGTGTACGGACAGTAAATTAGCCGTTCCATTCTTCCGCTTAAAGACCGTTAATGACAGAAGCTTTAAGTCTGCAGATCATAGACTGTGGAACTCACTTCCACAATTATTATGCAACGACAACAATTCTCCTAGTTTCGACTCTGGCACATTCTTTTCGCTGTTCCTGAGTTGCTACTTCCGTGCTACTCACTACCTCCACTGTTCTCCTGACATTGCTATTCTTCCCAATATTTGTTTTTCAGGCGAGGCGAAGTCTGGTTGCTACCTAATGCATACCGAAAGCCGCTTCGGCTGTGAACAAGCTGTAAAAAACTCTCATGCATCACACCCACATAGTTTTTATGGCTTTTTGGAGTTACAGACTACGATACATCACAGAAACCTTCTAATTTACTATAGTCCACCAAGAAACTATGGCCCATGAATGAATTAGATGTGACTCGGGCAGGCAATCTGTTTCAAGGGAGATGTTTTGACTGAGTGCATACGTGATATGAATTGTTTTATAAAGGCAGTCATTTGTTGCCAGAACTGCAATTTACTATCAAAAATCTTAAAGGTTTTATAATCTTATAGTCAAGAAGCGTACTTGGTTAATAGTTGGTTTATCTAATTATGCGTTTGGACGCTGACGAGGTCAATGGCAGTGTGTTTTTCGATTATTCCGAAGTCTGGAAATCCTAAGCTTTCTTCATCGTGATAATCCAGAGTGTGAGAAATACTTGCAATCCAGGGCTACGCATTGAATTCAGTAAGACAGGTGAATTCAGGATGTCTATAACAAATTGTATCCTTCGATTAAACTTTTGTAAAGCAAGCCTAAACAATTTTAACTCCATTGCTGTAAATTCTACGGAAACGAGTTTACAAATAAGTCGTCTTTAGAGCCCTGAGGAAACGTATTTAGCTATACTGGAACTCAGCATTTGGAAGATTAAAAAAATACAAACAAGTAAGTAATTAAAAACAAGAAGACATGATTAGCGTAACAAGTAAACGTGGTTGAGAATCATAATAAAATCGGGCATCTTAAGGAATAGCCAGATCTATTCTCACATAGCCTTTGCAAACATGGGATCGTGCTTTTTTTTTAGTGCAAATTGTTCTGACCACTTAGAGCAATCATCATGTATTGTAATGTTCGTACAGTTTTTGGCAAGCATTTAGGCGAAGAAAACCAATTGCCACGTCCTACCATATTGACCGATCTTGCCTTGTATGCATACGTTAGCTACGTTTTTCCTACGCTTTTAAGATTAACATTGATTTAAAAGAGATTTCGTCAACAGGCTAATCGTAATTACAAGTTCGATCTAGCATAGTGGCTTATGGTAAGGAACAATAATTGTTATCAGCCTCCTCACCAAACTAGCCAGGGTACCAGTGGTTGTGCTTTCCCAAATTCTCGGTTATTTATGTAGAACTGGTTATGCAAAATTCTCTAACGCGAACTTCATCTTTCTAAATGACTCTAATGTTTCAAGTAGTGCAGCAGTAATTTAAAATATTCAATAAAATTGTTTCAAAGAAGCTGCAATATTTTTTTTAACTCTTTGCCAATTGATCTGAAAAAGCTTCTTGAGCTGAGTGTCTGGCGATTTCAATTGGTCACTCGTCTACCTCATACAGTTCAGCTTCATCGAGAAGCGGTGGTCTTCTTTTTAAGTGCTTTTCGGGCTCCACCATGGCGAGACAATGGCTTGCGAGTTAGTTTTCAGAAAATTTTACAGTACATTACCAAAATTAAGGTCTTTTAAGGCTCTCTAAAATGATTACACAGTTATCATTATACATTTTATCTTCGAAGTGTAAACCAACAAATCACAAAAAAACAAACTTTGTATTAGCCTAAAATTTACGAAACATTTATGTTATTACCTCCTACAATATTATCGTCAGTACAATACATTATATATATATATATAATAGTATATAAAGTTATGAACAAAACATATAAATATAAAGTGTAAATATTTCAACGCCATAAATGGGCCTGATATCTATAATAATAATAATAATAATAATAATAATAATAATAATAACAATAATGCACTCGATAAAGCGCCCGCAGTAAACTTAATATTTTTCTAGGCACTGTACATTTGCTGCAAAGGAATATGCAATTGAAATGTGAGTAAAATCGTCCTTGATAAACAAACAAAATGAATAACATGGTCAGGGTGATAAACACGGGGTCAGCATGCAAATGTCATTAGTGGCGTCATGCACAGTGTCAGCATGCATATGCACATGAAGGACGAATCACAGGGACCCACTAAATGCTGTCCTAAATAGGTGTTTTTAAATTCTTTTTAAATGTGGTCAGGTCAGTGGATGTTCTGACACAAGTCGGGACGGAGTTCCAGGCTTTAGAAGCATATGAACTCAATGCACAGTTTCCAAAGGATATGAGGTTTGTACGGGGTATTTTTAGACTGTTGGATTCCAAAAAGCAGGTGGTACGATGCTTGTCCTGATGGAGCAGTATATCTGAGAGATAGGCTGGAGCCAAGTAATGAAGCGAACTAAAAGTGAGCGACAAAACCTTGAAGTCAATCCGCTGTTTGACTGGTAGCCAGTGCAGGTCGGCGAGAAGTGGTGTAACCTGGCAACTGCAATGCTCATGAAGGAGAAGCCTAGCTTCGGAGTTTTGCACCAGCTGCAATCGTTTGATCGCACATGCTGGTACGCCTGCGAGCAGCGAGTTGCAGAAGTCGAGGCGGGATGTCACGAATCCATGGACCAACTTAGATGTGGTATCCTTATCTAAAAAAGCCAGAATTTTAGGATTGACATCAAGCTGAAAATAGGCGGATTTGACTGTGGAGCTGATATGATCATCTGAAGAGAGATCGCTTTGGAATATGACCCCTAGATTTTGAGCTGATTCAACTGGAGATGTGCTGGTAGAGCCAATTTTGAGTTTCAGCCTTTCAAATTTGTGAATCGCACTTGGTATGCTCATAACTAGTAAGTTAGTTTTATCGTCATTTAGTTTTGAAAATTTTCTGCCATCCATGTGAGGATGTCATCAATACATGCAGCACGTGAGTTGAGCGAATTTGAGGTGCTCGAAGGCTTGGAGGGATGAAAGCAAAGGTACAACTGAGTGTCATCCGCATAGAAGTTAAAGCCTAGATTGTGCTTGGCAATCACATCAGCAAGAGTGAGAGTATAAACCGTGAAAAGAACCGGACTTTGCTCGGAGCCCTGAGGTACCCCATATTTCAGAGGTACCCAGATGATCTTTGTCCATTCACGTCATCTCTATCCTTGAGCATCACCTATGCCACAGGCTGTTGCCTACGACCTTGATGGTCAAAGGTGGGCATCTTAATCAAGACCAAACTTTTAGCTCTCCTAACTTACGTCAATAATAATAATAATGATAAAAATAATAGTGCACTTGATAAAACGCCACCAGAGAAGTCAATCCTTTTCTTTGTGCTTGAAATTTGCTGACCCCTGAGTACTGCTTAAACGAACCTTCCGTGACACTAAATTATACTAAAGCTATGTTAATATAGCCACAAATGAGGAGGTCATTGGTGCTATTAAACAAAGCTTCAGCAACGGTCGCATCGATCGGTCATTTAAGATAGTGAGTGATCAATTAAAATAATTATAAACCAACCGAGTCCAGTCGTTTCAAGAAGGAATTAAATTTCACTTGTTGCCCTAATGTATCAGCAGGTCGGCAGTTAAATATATGCAATTTATCCTCTAATGAAGCAGGACACAAGTTTTTCGATGAGAAGTGATAATGCTAAACCTCAGGGATTGCAGTCGAAGCCCCAACAGACATATATAAGGTCTTTGTAGCACTTCACTGGCTTAGAAAAAATGCAAAATTGTAAGTTGGAGAATTTAAAATAAAATGAATCGGTTGTACTTGTCATCTTGTAGGCAGAAATGCCTGCATCTAGCAGTGTAAGAAATTGGCTACACCAAATATTCATATAACATGTGGCATATTTTATCATGAAATTCCCTTCTGTGAAGGTACTAAAACAAACAGTTAAAGTACCCATTTCACTGTAGCTTATTCTAATATATGTCCTTAAGAGCAGAAATTTACCCGAACTTAAATGTGTATAGTCATGGATTCTTTTTCTTTTTTACCCAGCATCTCATTTTAATTTATTGCGCATCAGTAAGATGTCTTCTAATAATGTTTTCTTACCCGGTGTATTCTGCCAAGATTCCGAAGGTGTTGCATCTACAGAAAAACGATAGCTTGTAACGTTTTGACATGGCGTTTCGATAGTATTTACTGTACAAACTATGCTTCTAGTCACAGCCCATAGATAATTTCTACCAGTAATTTAATGTAGTGTATCTCTGTTTGTTACCCAACAAAGCCTGTGATAAGAATTGGCTTTTGCATAGTTTTAATATATGAGCCTGGTCTTTTCTAGGCATAAAACTGTACAGCACCATCATAGTATACTTCATATATCGCTCAGTTATCCTTACGTTGGCCTCATTTCGTAACTCTACTGTTCTGATCGGTACGATGTTACCGAAGTATCTCGTGTAAAGGCATAATGAAATTCTACATCACAACAATTAGGATTTACCTAAACTAGCGACATTATTAGCTAATACTACTGCTTAGCTATTTGATCTCTGATCAGCAACACTAGAAGGTGAATGAATTCGAAGTGACAGTATTGATAATAGCATTTATAGGTATTCAATAACGTATACATGCCTACAAGATCTCCTTAGTGTAGATAGAAATAATATTGATATGTGCCCAAGTTTAAATGCACTCTATATATATGTGTGTGATGTTGAAATGGAGGGCATCTTCACAAATAAATCTAAATAGCAAAAAAAGACTGAGTCATTGCTAAACAGGGCATTTTTCTAAGGAACACTTAAAGCCTAAGAGCCTTTCAGTATGCATGTGGTAGCCACCAGACTTCACCAGTACTATGGTAATTAAAGGCCTCAAAATATGTGATCTTTTGAAGTGACTGCCTTGCTAACTGCAGATTGATGTAAGTTTAATTTGCTCTGCCAGCATATCTCCAGTTGAATCAGCTCGAAACCCAGGTGTCATGTTTGAAAGTGAAGTCTCATTCGACGAACGCATCAGCTTGACAGTCGAATCTGCCTACTTTCAGCTACGTAACATTCCTAAAATTTAGGCTTGTTTAGATAAGGATATCAAATCTAAGTTGGTCAATGCATTCGTGACATCCCATCTTGATTTCTGCAACTCACTTCTTACTGGCCTACCGTCATGTGCTATCAAGCGATTACAGCTGTTG
The DNA here is from genome assembly GCA_009760855.2 of Cristatella mucedo. Classification (NCBI taxonomy): domain Eukaryota; kingdom Metazoa; phylum Bryozoa; class Phylactolaemata; family Cristatellidae; genus Cristatella; species Cristatella mucedo. The sequence continues at coordinate 317,023 of WPIO01000119.1, forward strand.
CAAAACTCGGTAGCTATGGCTGTCTGTCTTATATGTCCCAGTTGCCACATCACACTACTTCTCGCCGACATGCTCTGGCTACCATTTAAGCAACTGATCGACTTCAGAGTTTTGTCGCTCACTTTCATGTCACTTCATTCTGTGGCTCCAGCCTATCTCTCATATCTACTCCCCCATATAGGCCAGCATCAAACCACCCGCTTTTCGAAAGCAAGCAGTTTACCAATACCTCATACAAACCTCAAATCCTTTGGAGACCGTGAATTTAGCTCGTATGCTACCAAAGCTTGGAACCTCCTCCCGACTTGCGTCAGAACCTCCCCTGACTTGACCAAATTTAAAAAGAAATTAAAAAACACCTATTTAGGATAGCATTTAGTGGGTCCCTGTGATTCGTCTTTCATGTGCTTATGCGTACTGACACTGTGCATGTCACCGCTAACCATGTTATTCATTCTGTTTACCAAGCATGATATTACTCTCCATTCAATTGGGTTTCCCTTTGCAGCAAATGCAAAGTGCCTAGAATCAGACTGAGTTCTCTGAGGGCGCTTTATCAAGTGCATTATTATTGTTATTATTAATAGGTTGGAATAGAGATAGGGTAACAAGTGCTTCTTAGCTCAAATACAACTTTATTTTTCAGATTGTTATGCACAGCTTTTGTAGACCATTGAAAAATTTTCCCCTTTAAGGATGCAAGTCATTTTTCAACTGGTTCTAGAAGTTTTTAAATGATAATGTTTTTAAGATCTTACTTACACGGTATTTCTTAAAGTTTATTTAGAACCAAGTAATGTGACTTTCCTCAGAGCTTGAATTAGTGCATGATTTGTAAGATTGGCTTCGCTACTGCAGTAAGCATTTGGTTTTTTCGAACTTTGTGATTGATAGTCTCAAAAGCTGCCGAAAGATCGAGCAAAACAAGCAGAGACACTCTACCCATGTCTGCATTCCTAAGTACGCCGGTGTATACCCTAAGCGATGTAGAGTGATTAGCTCTAAAGCCAGACTGGAACCTACTAGCAAGGTGTGAGGTTTCGGTATATGAGTTCAGCTGGTCTGCCACGACCAGTTCCAGTGTCTCTGATCGGAATGGTAGGAAGGAGACTGGGCGGTAGTTGCTCAAGTTTTCTTGGTCTAGTGTCGCTTTCTTGAGAAGTCGCCTGACTACAGCTTTTTTGAAAAATGCTGGGACATGACCTGAGGCTAATGACATATTCATGATGTTAGTTATGCATGGCAGCAGCAGATCAATGCAACGTAGGAGCAGGACAGTGGAAATAGGGTCCAGAGGACTTGTTGTCTTCTTTGATTGAGATACGAACTTTATGACTAGTGACCTGCTTAAATGCAGAAATTGAGGTGCAGCCAGAAACCGAAGAACAGCATTCTAGAGGGGAGGTTGTCATCGCAGGGATGGATTACCTGATCTTGTCTATCTTCTGCACAAAGAATCGAGAGAAGCGATCGGCTAGATCAACGAGGTACATCAGGTAAGGCGCTAATCTGGGACCGGTTGAGATGATTTATTGTCGACATCAGCATTTTTTGGATTGTGTGTCTGTGATTCAACAATGTTTTATAGAAGCTAGACTTGGCTCTCGATACGATCGGTTGGCACGACCAACAGTAGTCCTTGTATGTAAGTCGATGGACAGTCAGTCGTGATCTTGTGTGTGCTTTTTCAAGCTGTGACGAGGTAGACCTAGCTAGTTTTATGTCTGGCAAACCCCATGCCATCTGGCGAGGGCGGGCAGTCTTCTTACTCGGAGGTGCACATCGTTGACCGTGTAAGCTAGTTTCATGTTGTAGCTATCTACGAATGATGACAGATCTGAGGGGAACTGAACAGCAGAGGTGAGGCATATATTATCCCACGGACAGCACCGATGTAAAAGATCTTGAGGTTTCGCGATCACAGGTGATTTCAGAGGAGAAGGTCGGCACACACTGTAGATTGCAACAGATCTGCATGTGGTCAGATAAGCAGGATTTGGTAATAATTGGTGATGACAAAGTGCAGTTGTATGAGAAAATTTGGTCGAGTGTTTGACCATTGCTGTGAATAGGGCTGTGCACATGAGCCACAAGAGACAATGAGTCGGTTAATGCACGAAAATCAGTGCTGAAGGTGTCAGATGATTAATCAAAGTGAGTGTTGAAATCTCCCATAAAAAGGAAGAATCGATTTCCTGCACACTCAATCAAAATGAGATCACATAAGTCTGAGATTAAGGAGGATTTGGTACCCCGTGGGCTATAGACTACTGCCATAATTGGTAGCTCGTTTTTTGGGTGAAATAAAGACAGTTGATTCGAAACACTGCTTCGAGGGTATTAAAAATGGCTTGAAGTGTAATGGCGAGCGAACGATAACAGCAACTCCACCTCAAGTTTTTATTATTATTATTATTATTATTGATCTAGAGGTGAGAAAGAATGAGAAAGCAGCTTGGGCAGCCTCTTTAATTGTCGGAGAGTTTATCAGCTTAAGCCATATTTTAGTCTGGGCGAGCAGGTCGAGACCAATATCAGAAATATGGTCGCTTATTACCAGAGTTTTATTGCACATTGAGTGAATACTCCAAAGGCAAACGTTAATTTGGGTCGATGGAGTTAGAAGAGGCCATATGACCACTAAGTTAGAGAGATTCACAGTGAGATATGAACTCTCATATTTGGTTCATTTTTTGACAAGGAAGCAAGAGAAGCAGTTGGTAAGATCTCCATAAGATTGATGGTAAGGGGCTAACCAAGGAATGGCCGAGGAAGTGGTTAATTGCAGACATAAGAATTTGTTTAATTTGCATTTGTGGTTTATCAAGATTTTTAAGATGCCAGGCTTGACCGTTTCTAGAATCGATTGGTATGAGTTAGAATATATATATTAGAATATATTAGAATGAGTTAGAATAGTCCTCGTTTTCCTATTCACTAAAAGTTACTCATGATCTTGTGCATGCTTTCTCATGCTTTCACTTGGGAGACCTAGGTATTTTAACGTTTGAGGTAAACCCCCAGGCCGTCGCAGAGGGCACATAGTGTGCACAGTCAGAAATGCCAGCTCGTCTAAAATGCCAGCTAGTGCCATGTCATAGCATTTGACTAACTGCCACAAATCAGAACGGGGATTGAGCTGAAGAGGTGAAAAAGCTAGTATTGGGCAGACATAATTGGTGTCTAGGGTCTTGAGGTTTTGTGAATCACAGGCGACTTTAGATTAGGGAGACTTTGCACTCTGTAGAGTGAATAAGAAATTCAAGTGGACAATTAGGGAGACTTTTGCATTAATAGGTCATACAAGGATACAGTTTTAGAAGACTGTTTTCTAGCATATGACCCTTGATGTAAGTCAGGTCATACTAACGAGCCGAAAGAGAAAAGTCAGTCAATGACGAGTCATAAATAGAAATGAGTCAGTCAGCGACGAAAATATGTCCTTAAGGTGTCAGACAAGTCATCAAAGTAAATTTAAAAATCCTCCTCGGTAGGGAAAGACGCACTTCTTGTGCACAGAAAAAGTAAGAAAGGGGAGATGTGATATTGATGAGGACTTTCTGCCCTAGGAATGAGAGACTACCGCCACCATTGGTGGACGGTTGTCAGATTAACTCATAAATAGAGTCTCGAAAACAGCATCAAGGGGACAGCAAACCGTTTGAAATTTATAGATAAACGATCAATTATGGCGAATCCAAAATCAGTTTTATTTTATCAAGGGGTATGAAAGTACGTGAAGCCAGTCGAGATTGCATCGTTTATGGCATGAAATGTAGCAGATTTCCGCCAGGTCTTGGTGTAAGCAAGCAGGCAGTTTTCAGCAATCATGATATTTAACATCTGTGATTTATTGCACACCGAAAGAGAATTCCTAAAAGAGCCTCACAAAGGGCCAACAGAATTATTGAAGGTGTGATGATCGCAAAGTTAAAGATATTCATAGCTGGGTTTCGGAGGCAGTACAACGGCCAGTTCCTGAGAGAGCTCGGAATATTTAGCGAGCAGGGCCTTTGTCGTCGACCCCAACACTGTTTATGTGTCGCTTTTTTCTGATAATGCCTAAGTCGTGGACTCTAGTAAATTGCAACCGTATTTAAAAATGCATTTGGAAGACGCTAACTAACCGATGACGGCAGGGTGGGGCCTAAAATGTAATTTAACCACAGCCAACGAATAGAACGCCATCATCAGCTTGGCAAAAGGTAGCCCAGCGACAAGTGTTAAACCTTTAGATGCCTATAGGTACTCAATTATTATGGACCGTGCTAACAGAAAAAGCTTTAAACAAATCTTAGGTGCACAGGTTTCCACGTTTTTTCTACCTTAGCTCTAATTCCTCCAACCCCACGAACACTTTGATTCTCTTAAATCCTCACTGAATGCATTACAGACATCGCAAAATGGATGGCAGCTAACTTTCTTAAATTGAATGCTGATAAAAGCGAATTAATATTTAAGTGAAAAACAAGTGCGAACAAATAAAGGATAACCTATTTATCAAAATAAACTCGGCCAGCATATATTTCCTTGAATCTTTGCAAAATCGTGATCTCTAGTTCCACGACGATCTTTCATTAGTCGACCACATCAGCTCACCTGTCAGTTCTGCCTACTTTCAGTGTCACAAATTTGCTAAAATACAGGCATGTTTGGAAAGGGATTTTACATCTCAATTGATCTATGCATTTTTGTCATTCCGCCCAGACGTCTGTAAATTACTGCTTCCTGGTCATCCAGCCGGTGCAATCAGGCACTTGATGGTGCACAAGATGGTGCAGAACTCTACTGCTAGGCTTGTTTGTCATGTACGTTGCTCGGGTAGCATCACACCACTTCTCACCGACCTTTTCTGGATCTCAGTCAAGCATATCATCGATTTCAAGCTTCTCTCACTAACTTTCCGGTCTCTTCATTCTTTGCCTTCCACTTTTCAGATCTACTCCGATTCCAAGATATATTTCATACCACCCGCTTTTCGGAACCGAATCTTATACGACATCTAAACCTGAAATCCTTTGGAGGCCGAGCCTGTAGTTTGTATGCTCCCAATGCCTGAAACTCACCTCGACTGGCATCACCACAAGCCATATGTTGACGAAATTTAAAAATAATATAAAACGGTTTTATTTGTTACAGAATTTAGAGGTTATGTGTAACTTGTCTTTTGTGTGGGTATTCTTACTTACCATTGTTCATGCTGCTACTAATCATATTTTCATGTTCACCTTGTGCATGTCATCTCTAACCGTGTCATGCATGTCCAAATTGAGCATGGTACCACTGAAAATTTGATCTTGCTTCCTGTACAGCATTCTTAAAGTGCAAAGAAGTGATCAAGATACATTAGGGCACTAAAGAAATGTATTATTAGTATGCATAGGGTCATAGCAGATCCTACTATTTTTCTTTAAATTCGTTCACCACATTCAATTCCAACATTAAATGCTGGTCCTGCCTAAGAAAGCTGTCCTTAGTAAAAGGTAGCCTATCAATTTAGTAAGTATCGTTACTGTCGTTATACTGCGATGTCACTTAAGGTCCGCAATGTAAATGAACTCAAATGTTACTTGCAAATGTTACATCATATAAGACAAGAATTATAGCTCTTCGCGACAGGAGAGAGCTATTCTCTCTCGATTAATCAGCTCAGCAAGACATGAAACGACGGTTCACCCAACAGTGAAGTCAAAGTTAGCTCGATGTTATAATGCGAAGGAGGCATCGCTAAAATAATTCTGGTGCGATAAAAATGGCATTGCAGTAAAGGAGTTCTATCGTTTCAGAAATTAAACCATTTTTGTTGAGTCAAATCCGAAGTACTTTGATTATTTTGGAAATTCGTTTGTTGTTCTATTGTTTATCCTGCTCACAGCATCGAATTTAAAGCAATTATAAATGTGAGCTTACCTTGTAATGTTGATGAGTACTGGCCCTGAAATTGATCTGAAAAAAATTAAATAATTTGAAATAATGAACCTAGTTCTGTTTGAAATAGCAAAAAGCACTTAATGGTATATACAGTTTACCAAAGATGCTTAGTAGAAAGGCTCGTTTGCAGTGATTATTGCAAATGTCACATTTGCTAAATCTTAGGCCTGGAGTGGCTACTCACCTAGCAAAAGATTGAATTCAAGAACTTGCTCCCATAATTTAAGGAATAGTTTATCTCTGGTCAAAGTATTCTATCGTAAACACTTGAACGCACTCCAGTAGGCCTCCATTTAGTCCCAATATCTCTGAAGAACTTCAAAAACGTGCTAAATCATAGGGCGTGCACTCAAAATATGTTACAAAAATTAAATTTAAATTAGCCTGGCAATTGGTGGTTTTATTTTAGGTGTCATCATTAGATATTTTCACACTTACTCCTCATAAAAAGTTCATAGCAAGGGATTTAGGTACTAAGGGTTGCCATTTAAATGCAGTTCTTATTTTTGTTATTTTTTGCTAAAGCCTTTTCTCAAACCACCCGCTCTGCAGGCTCATCATTGATCACTGATCCCGTTGCAACAATACATCTTTTGACAACGCGACAGTCCGTTGGTGGTGATTCACATCGGATATAGCCAATTATTGACATAAGGACATCCGAAAACTTGGCAGAATCCATCGGCTGAAGAAAAGATGTTTTTTGCATCATTTGCCTTGCACTGCTTTTTCTTTCTTCACCTGTTCACGAATGATGTAATCATGCAGACACGAGGCCACTTTAAGTGTAGCTTTGCTACAGGCACGGTGAATAGCCCAAAAAACGAACTGATTTTCCGTTGCATTATATGAAATAACAATATAACTGATATATTATGTCATTATTTAAATAATGAAACTCGGAGATTTACCTCTATTATTCACTTACACTGAATTATCAGAGTGCCGAACATTAGAGGCCAGTGACTGCCACGCCTGAGAATCACAAGCATGGTTTAAATAGTAACTCACCGGGAGACTCCACGGTATTTATTTGCATGGAAAAGAATCATTCGAGTAACAACTGAAATGTGGGGTTCCTCAGTCCTCAGTGCTTTTTAGGTTTCTTTTCATGGTTTAGACTTTGCCTCCTGCCGGTTTGATAATCAGGCACAACCTAGGCTTTCACTTCTATGCAGGTGACACTGGGTTGTACCTTTGCTTTGATCTCTCCAAGCCCTCGAGCACATCCGTGATAGTACACTAGGTAAGGCGGTTGCTTTCATGACCTCGATCCCGAGGGTTCAATTCCTGAGGTGAGCGATTCTTTACCGCCACTGCAAGCACTGGTGGTAGCCGTAAAGGCTCTTCTGTCGCTATAAAGAAGAGGTTGTTCAATCAGCTAGGATTTATTTACTTAAATGTATTTAAGCATGGGCAAATAGACTGCTGACAATTTTCTTCAATTAAAAGTTGATAAATCAACCTATTAGTTATTGGAAAACAAAGTGTGCCTCATGAACTGGAAAGTTTGAGGTAAAGAATCGGCTCGGCCGGCGTATCTTCTGTCCAGTATGTACGAAATTTGTAAGTCCGGTTCCAAACTGGCATTTTATTTGACGAACACATCAGCTCCACAGTACAGTGTGCCTACTTTCAGCTACATAGCATTGCTAAGATTAGGGCTTGCTTAGGCACGACGAATAAATCTAAATTGATCCATTCATTTCTGACATCCTGTCTCAACTTCTGTAAATCACTGCTTGCTAGTCCACCAGCTTACGCAATCAGACTCTGGCAGTTTTTTTCTCAGAAGACTTTCTGCTAGTTTTATTTGTCGTAAGGTTGCAATGGCTAGGTTAAGCCAATTATGGCCTAAATACACTGGCACCCAATCAAGAAGTGCATCAAGTCAAGGCTCTGTCACTCAGTATTAGGCCTTCCTATTCTCTGGCTGCAATCGATCAATTTTGTCAAGCCCTGAAGCACCAAGTAACCTATACAAATACTCAGCCCCTGATATATTAAAATTGAGCCCTGTAGGTGAATCTCAAGCCAGCTCAAGTATTTTATAGGAACCCGACGCCACTCCTGAATAACTGGCTGGTTAATTAGGTACAGCTTTATTTTAATATTCTGGAATATTTTCCAACCAATTAAAGATGTTCGATAATAGATTCGTTGGTTAAAAGTGGGATTGCATGGAGCTGCGTCTAACAGAGATTAATCTGTCGTAATTTTTCCTTCTCTGAGGCTAAAGCACGCCTTAAAATCGGCACGTCTTCCTCAATAACATCGCATTTCACGGTCATCTGTCTCAATTGTTACAGTAATGTGAACACTTCTAAACACGAACAAGTCTAAAATTGGCTACTCGAGCAACGCTAGGTTCCTTGATTAAGGCATACTCTGTTTTGGTATAACGCGGTGTGAATCTTTTATTGTGGTTAAAGTGAACTAACCAAAATTATTTCATTATTTGCCATTGCTTAATTAGTAGTTTTGTGTCAAAATTCTGCTTGGGCATTTTCTCATCTCACAGATCTGCTAGATTTTACCAGGCATATCTTACATATTTCTAAATAAATGTACAGCAGAAAGGAATGGGTTGAGTAGGCAAAGCTATACATTAACCTGAACAGCTGCAGTTGCCTCCAATCTTGCAAGGGAATAATGCTTAGGCTGGATAAAGTTATTTATAACTCTTCAGTCTAAAATACTCCCGGTTTTCATAGCGGCCTAAAATTGCATATGAAAATAAGAACCAACAAACTGGTTCCGGATCACTGATCAAATCATTGTCTTGTTCAACTTATAGCTAAAGGCAGGGGCAAAATGACTGAAATTCATAATAAATTAAGTTATGTCAAATTTCACTGCTGAATCTTAGCCAAGTAGTCAGTTCGTTGGCATTCACCACGACCATTGCCGAAATAATGTATGCTCTGCAAGTGGAAGGCTGATAATGATTAAAATTCTTAAGCCAACCCACAGGGTCCACCACGGCTGGGTATATCATGTCTAACCGAACTGGTGCACTAGTTTCAGCCTCGTCGTGTCCCCAGGTCCTCTACGGACTTTACATTTCCACTATGCCGCTTAAAGAGCATTGCTTTTACACATCTTGCCTAGCTGTTCGGAGCTGGTACTTTGGTCTAGCTGTTAAGGTGCTCGCCCCGACCAAGGTCTGACTGAGGTTGAGGGTTCGAGCCCCGAGGCATATGTGAAGCGCCTGAATAGAGCTTACGTTCTCTTGGGGCGCTATGTAAATGAATTATATTATACTGAATAGCTCATTGCTCTGCAGAGTCACATATGCTTTCCACTTTCTGATTTTTGGGTGAGATGCCTGTTGGCCGCTGAATGCATTCCAAAAAGTCACTTGGTCACTCAGTGCTACGTGGAAAACTCTGTATTGTACCACACATACAGCATGTGTGACTTGTGGAGTTACATTCGGCGAGTCATTAAATTAAGATGCTATATTGTAGCTAAATTTTATCTTATGAAAGTGTCAAAATAATTGAAAACCTGAACCGCTGATTCGCTCTTAAGGTCTTATAAGGACTTTTGGACGTACCTCCGGATATCTCCTTTTAAGGCAGTTAGCTGGGAGGTCATGATAGATCAGGTTGTATTTTTACTATTTATTGTCTCTGAACTGCAATGGCTGTGAGCTAAATGGGGCCGAATTATCATTCATATTTATTGTTCGCTATGTCTGATTTGTCGATGGTAGGGAAATATCGTTCCCTAAACTGTAGTAGAAGACTCATACAAATCGAGGCATTGAGTTACATAGGTAGTAGGGTTAAGGAAGTAGTCCTAGGAGGTGGAGCTGATTCCAGCTCCGGACCCGGGTTTTGGTGGTGTATGTCATAGCCACTGTTGAAAGCCTCTAACCATTTGGTGGGGTGGAATGAAGGTTTAAGTTAAGGATAGGTCGGATGTTGTCGGAAGATTTGGGACCTCTGCGTATCTCCTTCTATTTTCGCGATGCGGTTGACTGTACCACTGGGCACTGGTGCTGCATGTACAAGTTGCTAGCGAAGAAGAAAGCTTTGGGCTTTCCCAGCATTCACAGTGCTTCTCTGGCACCAGAGCTGCTACGAGCCACGTGTTGGCGGCCCAGTTCTGCACGGACATGGTAATCGCACATCACGTTTGTAAAATTGCATACTGTTCCAAGATTAAAACGTGAAAGCTGATAGTGGAATACTTCAAGAATCTGGCTGAGTGTGCGGCCGCAAATGTCTTCTATAATTCAGGAAGAATGACTTAAGTTTAGGGGTGCCAAATTGTTTCGTCGCACGTGGGGTCTCACCTTGGGTTGTTGCGATGTCTTGATTTGAAGTTGCCACGTCTGGACTTGAAGTTGTCTCTGCAAAGTCGACATAATTTTTTGTATAAGTAGTATTTATATATAGAAGAAAATAAATAAGTGAATTATTATAAAAGTAATTCTAAATTTTTTGAATAGCAGGGAATGTACGTTTCATAAATACAGAGAAAACACGGCTGAGATAGTAAATTAATGATTTTAATCAAATTTTAGTACCCACTAAGACCTTTTTAGTTGATATCGGCCGAATGTGGATTCTAAATTTTGAACATGTAGACAAGTAAGTGTTTAAATCATCTTGAACTCTAAATTGTGTAGGTGTAATTACTTTGGAACTTCACTAGGTAATTATAATTGAACTACAGCAGTACTTTAAAGATGAAAATGAGGGCTACGGATAAAACCATCGCGGTGCTGTGGAGAGTTTTTCCTTGAAAGATGAAGTGCAAATGCATAACCACTGACACTCATTCTACAGGCTAGATGCTCATATTTCAAGACAGTAGTAGCGCTTAAGTCCGGATTTATAATTGAGGTTCCATCAGTCAGCTGAAACTAAACCGAGACGGATCGTCTTCCTTGTGAGAACGTAGGGTCCTGCTGAACCGTTGCAAATTTTAGAGGGATTCCATCTGTAAACATCTGGCCGATGCTGGATTTTTTCGTAGCACTGTTTGGCCATTAATAAAAAAACGTTACTTCGATAATAAGGAAATTCGTACATTTAAAGAGTATTTATTTTCCTAAACGTTGCAGGCATAGCTCTTGCTAAAGGGTTTGTCTTGCAAATAATTGTAAAATCGATAGTGATTCAAGTTGTATGGGATGCATATTGTGGCTGTAATTAATCCTAGAACAAATAACACATATTTATATCCAGGTATATCATCACGCTAAATAGATGAGGAATAAATCGTGTATGCATAAACATGCTTTAATTATGTGTAGCTCGTACAAACCTCAAAACCTGAGGAGACCGTGCCTTTAGCTCGTATGGTCTTAAAGCCTGGAACTCACTTCCGACTTGCTTCCTGACATCCCCTGACTTTGCCACGTTCACAAAGATACTAAAAGTGCACCTTTGTATCACAATATTGATAGATTCCGTGTGATTCATTCTTTACATCCTTATACGTGGTGAAACTATGCATGCTGCCACTACAACTATTTGCACGAGGACCTTGTGCATGTCACCCCTAACAATGTTTTTTGCTCGTTGTCGTTGAGCATGCTACCACTAACAATTCAAAAGTGCTTCCCTTGCAGAAAATATAAAGAGATAAAAAGATATTGGGTTCTCTGACGGCGCTGTATCGTATGTATCATTAATATTATTAGTATTAATTTTAATTTTTCGGAAACGTTGAAAGCAATGCAGTGGCCATCACTTTGTATCTGGGAAAAATGTAAGAAATCACATACGTACCTTGTTCAACTGTTAGGCGAACAGCGTTTGAGGAGGCAGTCAGCTGCATATTAAGCAACGTATATTTAACAATGCAGGTACAGTCTCCCACTGCATTGCTCCGTGATTCGTTATCGACAATCAAAATAAGGATAAGTGTATTGGGAGAAAGACGTTGTACTGGAGGCTTATACAGTCCAAAAGTACTGTCAGCTGTTTCCTCAGTGATATAGTCAGACTTCTGTGCCATCTTAAACACCAACTTATCATTCCTTGCTCTTTCATCCAAGGAGTAGGTACAATTGAAGTATATATCATGGACTGTGTCAATTGAAACAGTGTCATTTCTGCTTGCAATAGCATTGAGAGCCATCGTTGGCTTGCCTAAAAGAACCAACCATTTAATTCTTATTTAGTTAGTGAGAACGTCGTTGCCACTGATGTCTTACGTAGTGCGTGTTTATATATATATATATATATATGCGTGTATTTATATTACTAATATAACACCATATATACCACATAATATACCAACACATAAATGTTAAATGTCATGTTAAAATTAAAACTGTATTTGCTAATTGGCATTTCTAGCTGAGAAGGGAAGAAATTTATATCTAGCCTTGAAATAAAACCCTAGATTGATCCTCAATCGCTGAGCCTAGAGGGAATCAAGTCGTCCTACTTTCAGATACCTAGCTTTGCTAAAGTTCGGGGTTGTTTAGATAAGGATACCACGCTAAGTTGGTCCATGCATTTGTGAAATGCCGTCTTGACTTCTGTAACTCACTGCTTGCTGGCTTACCGGCATGTGCAATTAGGTGCTAACTGCTATTGCATCACTGGCAGCTAGGCTTGTCTGTCGTGAGCTGCTCAGTTGCCACATCACCAAAATTCTCGCCGACCTGCAATGGCCCCGATTGAGCAACCGATCGACTTCAAGGCTTTGTCGCTCACTTTTAGGTAACTTCGTTCTTTGGCTCCAGCCTATCTTTCATATCTACTCCCCACCCAGGCCAAGTATCGTACCACCAGCTTGTTGGAATCCAACGGTTTACCAATACCTCATACAAACCTGAAATCCTTTGAAGACCGTGCATTTAGTTCCTATGCTCCCAAAGCCTGGAACTCACTCACGACTTGCATCAGAACATCCCCTGACTTGACCACATTAAAAAAGACATTTAAAACATATCTCATTAGGACAGCATTTAGTGGGTCCCTGTGATCCGTCCTTCACGTGCTTGTGCATGGTGACACTGTGCATGCTGCCACTACCAATACTTGCATGCTGACCTTGTACATGTCATTCCTAACCATGTTATTCATGTTGCTTATCAAGCGTGATTTTACTCACAATTCCATCGCGTTTCCCTTTGTAGCAAATGTAAAAGGCCCAGAAATAGATTGAGTGCTGTAAGGGCGCTTTATTAATTACATTATTATTATGATTATTAAAAGAACGGGACTAAGCACAGAGCTCAGACGGAACTCTAGACTGAATCCACATTTTCCGACTGCTAGGTGGAATAGATCTGCTGATGCCAAGTATAACTACTATTACAAATAACCCCTTAGCTATAGGCTATGTCACTGTACCTTTCCATTAGATAGTGGTTAGGTAGAATGGCAGAATTAAGGAAGTGAATTACACAACTTGAAACCAGCAGAGCCAAGGTGTTTGTCACTGAATGTCTGTACGCAGATTATTGAAGAGCTAAATCATCTTCCATTTGGGACCTGAAGAGGCCGGACGCTGAAACTGGTTCAGGAGCTCCAATAATTGTAAAGATGCCAAGCATTTTATTCCTTTTGTTTAGGAAACGTGCTGACCCTAACCATTTAATGGCTTTTCCCTTTGCAGCAAATGTTAATCACCTAATTTTAGTTAAGTTTGCTGAGGGAGCTTTATCAAGGATGTTATTATTGTTATTATTATAAGCAGTCGGGATCCACCTGGGTCAGCAAAATGGCTCCACTCTTTATTCCACGACCAGCAGGCAGCCATAATAATTGTATCAGTAAAGTAAACACACGGTCAAATCTCTGGAATTTGTAAACTTGCGTTGCAGCCGTATTCCTTACCAGCTGCAGTGTCCTAAGAGATTTTCACGATAGCTCTTCCGCAATGAAAAAGCAGCTATGTACCCAAGACACAACCAAGGAGCTCGTTTAGTATTTTACAAGCCACCGTGGTAACAATAGCCAATCTTAGTTAGAGACTGAACGCGATAACTGGCTGTAGAAGCAGTCTTTTTATCGAAGCTTTCGAAATTTCGGCACTTCTTCAAGACGACTCATAGATTAAAAGTACAAGGTGACGGCTGCACAGCAGCATCGCCTATTGGAACTGGAGTTTATTGTCTAGCTGCCTGGTTAAGCGGGCTTATGTGTAGGAAATCCATTTGATTAAATTAAAGCCCCTTGAAATATGATTTCGGAAAACATTTGATTCTCGTGAAGGATTAAATACACATAAATTAGCTTGTTATTGACATTGTGTAGGGCTCGATGTTTGACTAGACTAGTGAATATTATGTGTTATGCTTAAAATATTAAAGGGTATCAAAACCCTTTTGCGTCCTAACTGGTAGATATAAAATACATTTTCATCTATGCAGTAAACCTCTCAAATTGAGGTTGTATCATGCAATATATTATTACCAATAACAAGTCACGAACATTTTAAGGATAGTCTATTCAAAGAATTCCAAATGAATTAATAAAATTTATAGTCGATATGCAACAAAGAATTATACGTCCTCTTTCGTATGCAAGGAAAGCTTACAGTTGGTTCAATGCTTTAAAGCTTCCTGTGCCGGCCGAGGAATTTGTAACTACCACACCAAATAACTTCCCAACAACCTGGACCGATTACCATAATTAAGCGCTGAAGTATTACAGTTTTTTTAACTCTACTTTGAGGTCCCTTCATTCTTTCACTTTAATATTCAAATCTGAAATACGTTATAATAATAATAGCATTAGCAATACTTTAATATTGAATCTTCAGAGCACTTAATCTCTTTTTAGGCATTTTACTCATGCTGCAATGAATTTGTGATCAAAAGTACAATCAAGCCTAACATGAAAAGACCCGTTTTTCTTACCGGTAGATTTAGCTTTTCATGTAACTCAATCCGAATTTTTAGGAGCCCATAAACCAAATAATGCCTTGAACTCACAATTGAGAACATTAAAAAGTCTCCCGTGGTAAAGGCATTGAAAAAAATTAAGCACCGTCCCTAGCCTTTAAATAGTTGCTGACTCTGCTTAGATTATTATTAGTGAGCTTTCACATCCAGATACGTACATGTGATCATCACAACACATAATTGACATGCTTTCATTTCAGTATGTCTATGGTGTCGGAGAAATTGCTCTCTCTTTCTCTCTCTCTCTCTCTCTCTCTCTCTCTCTCTCTCTCTCTCTCTCTCTTTGTGTCTCGCATATCTCTTGTTAAACTGTTAATATTTTGGGTCTAGTACTGATTCTTGTATTAATAACCATGTGGAAACTTGATTCCAGCATTTAAAATAACATGTTACACTTTTGGGTTTTACCTCACCCCAATTCAGCGGTCTTATGTATTGTCTTCTTTGTAAGCTCACTGCTGCTGGGCACCGACAGAGAACGGTAATCACTTCGGCTTCCACCTTCCGATGGCACCTTTATTCAGCTTATCAATCTATTAATCGCCTTGGTGATCCTGGGCAACAGATGGAGTCTACTTTTTGAGGTTAATTTTTAGTGTTTTGCCATTTTCTTTTATTAAAGATCCCTATTTCAAAACTTGGTAATTTACAAACATAGCTATCACTATCGATTTACTTTGAATTAACTCGTGATTGAATGAATTCAGCTATTATGATGGAAGATCTGTATCAGACATACCTCTGATTATTAATATACAAGTGCAAGTTCTGATAAAAATTTATTTGGCTAAACAAAATGCAAGTTATGAGGTATTACTGTTTATATATGTATAAACGCAAGTAAATACATTCTCCTCGAAGAAACGAAGCTTAGACAATGACATTTGTGCACAGACACTTAAAATAATAGGTATGTACACACTGCAGAAAAAGATATGGGCTATACATTTAAGATGATTTTTTGAATCTAAATGAATCAAAGTTAAGCCTTAAGGTCGACACAATTTTACATAGTGAGTATTTTAGCTATAGGTACATACCAGTTGTACCTGTAAATAGCCCTATTCCGTCTGTTAATTCAATGGCCCACCAATGCAACCAGTCCACAGCTGTAAATACTTACTGTATATAATCATTCTTATACTGTGTGCAGTTGTTCCATATGTATTACTTGCATAGCAAGTCATGACTCCAGTGTCCCGTAATTCAACATTTGTAATAATTAACCCTACAGCAACAAGAAAACATCAATGTGGATCTAGATTTCAAAGTAAAAATGAAGATCAACCGTTTAAGGCTCTTCTGATGATGTAATACAATAGAGGATGCTAAATCAGTTATTATTTTATTTTGTATTTTAATGCAAATGAAAAACACAGCCTTACCTATGCTTAGATTCCATATAATTCCTAATCACACTAAAATCGCTCAACTTCTTTGCAGCTTATATAGCTGACATCTACTTTATCTCTGATTCTCAGCCTAAAGTATGTTTAATTATGGCTAAACCTTAACTGGACGTAGTGCTGATATTCTCATATATATAGCAACGAACTCAGATTGAATAAATATAAAACAAACTTTTTAGTCGTTGGGAGACTACATGTAACTCGGAAATTCGAAAGAGTAACGTTTTAAATTGGCTATGACAGAATATCTCTTGTTATATCTGTGTGAAATCCCGACAGCCTATTCAAAAATGACCGATCCTGTGTGCCAACATTAGCTTCTCAGTCAAGTCCGCCTCTTTTTAGTTATATAACATTACTCAAACTAGGACTTTCTTAGACATGGATACAGCTTCGAAATTGGTCCGTGAGTTTGTTACATCCCGTCTTGACTTCTTTTACTTACTGCATCTTTATCTATGTTAAAATTAAAAACAAACACTATTAATTCATCTAGAAATTTATTATCATGCATTTTGACTGGTCTTGAAAAATATATATATTAACATTCACTGTGATTTAGCGGTTAGTCTTTTACACGGTCTTCCATTTCACTAGAGCAGCACTAACACAGTACTGAAACAGTCTTACAGCTAACGTGATTTCTTAGTGGAAGATTTAAGAGCTTCAGTTTCAATTGGTGACAATCATCGCAGAGCATATGTGGTAATGAGTAGTCTGGGCTCTATGCTTGGTAAAATTCCTTTCACAATGTAAACTGTATATCTTGTGGATATGATCTCAAACCGCGATATAATCTCTGTATCCCAATGAAACTCAGCTGTACCTACGATTTTATCCCTACTAGCTTTACAGCAGGTCAGACTCTTTATAGTCCCAGGGTGTGTGCATGCATTTCTGAAATACACTAAGGAATGACGGGAAACTTACTCAAAGTGAATATTACATTCCACAACGCACTTCCTGTTGATGTAACATATTTGCTCGAATGGGACATGATCGTATTACTTAGATTGGGCTTCAGCTGATACATTCTTGTAGTATCTGCACCAAAGGTAGGCATCTCTTCCCGAATCCTCCATGTCTCTAGACAATTCTATCACATCCTCAGCCAAATTTGCTACTTTTTACTAGGTAACCAAGCATAAAACTCGGGTCTAATCAGAGGAGGACGCGAATTTGAAATCGGTCCATGCGTTAGGGACATACCTTTTCGACTTTTGTAATTTACTGCTAGCAGTCTACTTGTCTAAGCTCAAATTGCCTTCTCCAGCATATCTTCTGTTGAATCTGCACGAAACGTTGGTGTTGTGTTTAAGAGTGACCTTTGTCAAACGACCAGATGAACTCCACAGTCAAGTCTCCTTTCTATTAGCTACATAACATTGCTCAAACTCGGACTTACTTATACATGGATACAGCATCAACATTGTACTGTGCACTTAGGACATCCTGGATAGACTTGTGTAAATCACTGCTTGCTGGTCTAACGGCCTGTGCACTCAGGATCTTACAGCTGGTGCAAAACTCGGAAGCTATGCTTGTCTGTCGTGAGCGTCGCAGTTGCCACATCACAGCTCTTCTCAGCGATCTCCACTTGCTACCAGTTAAGCAAGGCATCGGCTTAAAGGTTTTGTCGCTCGCTTTTAGGTCCCTTCGTTCTTCGTACCCAGCCTATCTAGCAGATCTACTATCCCACCAGGTTAAACACCATACCACCGGCTTTTCGGAATCTAACTGCTTAGCCTTACATCGTACATATCTCAAATAATTTGGAGACTGCGCTTTTAATTGGTAGGTTCTCAAAGCCTAGATTTATCTCTCGAGTTGCTTCAAAACATCACCTGACTTGTCCACAAGATCACATCTATTTGTCACAGCATTTAGTGGGTCCACGTGATTCATCCTGTATGTGCTTATAGTTTCTGACACTGCATGCTACCACTAACCAAGCTTGCATGGTGATCCGGTGCATGTAGCTCATAACTATGTTATTATTGTTATTTTTAGAGCATGCAAGCACTAGCCCTTCGATCTTGCTTCCTTTCCAGCGAATGTAAAGTGCATATAAAAAGATTTAGTTCTCTGAGGGATCTATATCAAATGCATTTTTATTATCAGGCACGTAGAGTTGTAAAACAAATCTGAAGCTTAACTCGTCTCTAGTGAATTCACAGGTGGTGAGTTTTGCCACTCATCGCCGAACCGCACGGTCAGCTTATTGACTTTGAGGTTTATTCAGTCACGTTTGAGTACTGTATTCTGTTTCCTTCAGCCTATCAATGCGACTTACTCCGAACCATTCTAGTCATCCTACAACACGTTCCTGTCTACCAAGTCTTCCAGCTTAGCCTTTATTGAACCTCAGATCTCCTGAAAGCAGTGCCTTTACCTTGTTGGCTCTGAAGGCCTGGAACGCATTCTGATTCAAATCACGACTACCCTTGGCATGAAACAATTAAAAAAGAATGTAAGAATACATCTATTCCTTGCAACATTAGATGGCTGCTTAGGATTTGCTTTTTAGTTATTGATGGGTGGTCGCATTGTGCATGCTTCCATTAGCCATATTAATTAATATTGACAGTTTACATGTACCACTTAAAATTGTAATTATAACAGCTATAATAAATTGGACCAGCACAATCAGAGAACCTTTCTAGGCACATTACAAGTGCTCTAAACTGTGGTCATGTTTTCTCTACAGCATACGTTAGATGCCTGCAAAGATAAGCATTTTTCCTACTAGGTTATAAGAGATGTAATGCTGTCGTTGTGATTATGATAATCAAACCCTACAAAGGCCAGTAAATGAAAATACGGACATATTTTTTTTACAAAAAATTTTAATATAGCCTAGTAATTTGAAAGTATTGAAACATTTATTCAAATACGTGTATACTGTTTTACAAAGCTACAAAAACTTCAATGAATTTAATTGTAAAGTGTACAAAACATTTACCAGACAAATAACCACAGGGTGGCTATGAATTACATAAAGATCAATACTGTACAGTTATTGATGTGCATCCTCATTTGAAGCCAATTTTATTATTTATGTAAGTTTATTGCTCCTAATTGGGATACAGGCTTGTCGTCTATGGTCTACAAAGCTTTGGTTTTTAGAGAACAATTCGTGTTATGTTCTCACTGTAAAAGAAACAGAGCCTCCCGCTTATGGATTAAGGTTGTCAATTTTTTGCTTTAAGCAAAACCAATTTGCTTTAGCTATATTCAATTGTTGATAGCCTTGGTAGAACTTGTCAATTTTAATTTTTGTGGTTTCCCTGTCGCCAGTCGAACAGTAAAAAGACATACCAGAGCCGAGAGTTACGGAAGTCCAGGACTCGATGTGTCTATTTGTGGTCACCATAATAGAAAGTGGCATTTAAGTGTATATTCAGCCCCCAAGGATTGAAATCGATACCTGGGGCAACTTTTATAGTGAGGAACAGATCAAATGGTTACGCGCAAGGCCAACTCTGGCTCAATTATTCTGTCATTGAGAAAATATAATATATAGTCAATTTTGAGTTTGAAATCAATTTTTAATTGTATACTAAGCAATAAGATGAATATTTACTGAAAAATGGCCAGTAAATCGAGCGAATTAATTATCTTACTCTACTTTGATTATCTAAATGCCGGATTTAGGTGCTGCAATTTTAAAGAAGTTTTCATCACTGAAAAGTCATTGAGTTTAATGAAATGAAAAAGTATTACTAATAGAAACGTAAGTGACTAACAGTCAAGTCTAAATCCCCCTAATAGCCCAAATAGTCATTTACCTAATATATATATATATATATATATATATATATATATATATATATAAAGGGAGGGAGACAGGGAGCTAGAGAGATTAACTCTGGAATCTCAATTTAGCACCAATAGGCATACATTAATCTGGCAAACAGATATTAATATAGTTTTTTTGCACGCGCTATTCCAATGCACCTAATAATGATTGTATTGTTTCCATGACCCAACAATATCATAAAGACTGATACGTTAAAGGTACAAGTTAAAATGATTTCAGTTTCTCGTTTAATCTAGTAAAGTCAGAGGCTGAAATAATGATCACCTTAATAAATCACTTGCGTTTATCAAGGAATGACTGCTTATACATTTCTATGATAATTCTGATAATCAAAGCAGGTATCTAGAAAAGGCGAGACTTTGTTGAAATTGTAATCAAGAGGGAGCTTGCTAATGACTCTATAAAGTGTTGCCTCTAACCAATCAGACTTGTAGACACTCTACCGTTACCACTAATCATTTAATTAAGCTTTTTTACAGCATACGTGAAGTACCTTGAAATTGAGTAGGTTATCTGACTGAGCTATATGAACGTGCCATTATTACTCTTATTCTTATTCTGAAAAGGGAGTGCAGGCGACGAACGGTTTGGTCTCACGAAAGAGCCCTCCTAATATATGGCTACTAGGAAAAATACAAAAGTTTCCACTGCTAGGGTATTTAAAAGAAATTTTAAAATCATCAGTCGGTATTTTCGGTACTTATTAAAGCTGTAAATTGTTTTTAATTTACCTGAAAGTATCGCAACTATT
Source organism: Cristatella mucedo (assembly GCA_009760855.2). NCBI lineage: Eukaryota > Metazoa > Bryozoa > Phylactolaemata > Cristatellidae > Cristatella > Cristatella mucedo. The sequence goes on from WPIO01000119.1 coordinate 337,815, forward strand.
TCCTAAGTACTTTCCGTTGTTCTCCGGCCTAGATGAGCTTGAAAGACTGTTTCAGAGCAAAAATATGTGGTTAGACGCAGTTTTACTTGGAGATTGAAAGTTGTAACCCATTAAAGTGAGCTTGACGATGAATGACCTTGAAATGTACGTGAAAGCAAAACTAAATCTCGACGTTCAGTTCGGAATTAACTGAGCGTTTACTAATCGACAGCATTAGCTCCACATTGACAATCTGCTCAATTTAGATTAGTCTAGACAGAAAGACTGCCAATAAGTCGTCGCTGTGGCCACATTACTCTACTTCTTGCCGACCTGCACTGGCTACCAGTGAGGCAACGGATTGACTTCGAGGTTTTGTCGCTCACTTTTAGGTCCCTTCATTCTATGGCTCCAGCCTATCTTTCAGATATACTACCCCATCAGGCCAAGCATCGTACCACTCGCTTTTCTTAATCCAACACTCTATAAATACCTGGTACAAACCTTAAATCCTTTGGAGACCGTGCATTTAGCTCGTATGCTCCCAAAGCCTGGAACTCCCTCCCGACCTGCGTCAGAACATCCCCTGACCTGACCACATTTAAAAGAAACTTAAAAACACACCTATTTAGGACAGCATTCAGTGGGTTCCTGTGATTAGTCCTTGTTGTGCTTATGCGTGCTGACACTGTGCATGCTGCCACTAACCACATTTGCATGCTGACCCTATGCATTTCACCCCTAACCATATTTTTCATTTTGTTTGTTTTTCAAGCATGATTTTACTTACTATTCTATTGCATATCACTTTGCAGCAAATGCAAAGCGCCTAGAAAGAGATTAAGTTCTCTGAGGGTGCTTTATCAGGTGCAATATTATTATTATTATTATTAAGTAACCCCTTATGATTCACCAGTCGTTATTGACACTTTGTCTCGATTTATGTTGCTCATTACCGGCAGCTGATCATGCTGAGCAATGAGGCGCTGCCCCGATATCTCAAACAAAGCAAGCTATGCGAGGCTATTCTGCAATGAACTTAGCCGTTGCACTGCTCTTCTGTCTATCCAATCTGGCTAAGCATCAAGCAGTGCGTTTGACTTATAGGTTTTCTTTTGACCGAATGCTTTGTCAATTTCTTCTACTCCTTCAAAAGTATCAATTGCTCGAGAAACTCAAATTATTCTGTTGCTCCTGAAGTGCGATTCTAATGATTTGAATTTTTATTTGAAGTCAGTTGTGACGGTGCCTTTGCTTAATGTGCTTCCCACGCTTATCAATTGATCCCGTCTGATGCAACCACTATCCACGAATTCGTGCCATTAAAAGGAAGCTGCAAACGCCACTCTGTGTGCAAGAAGTGTATTGGTCTTTAAAATCTGCTCTTTTTGTGGCAATGATAGCTGTGATTGTGCATTCGACTGATATCCTATTTACATGCTTCATGCAAAATATACCGAAGATATCTAAGAGTTTATTATGCACCTATTTAGGACAGAATTTAGTGGGTCCCTGTGATTCGTCGTTCATGTGCTTATGTGTGCTGAAACTGCGTATGCTGCCACTAACCACATTTGCATGCTGATCCTGTGCATGTCACCCCTTACCATGTTATTCATTTTATTTGTTTATCAAGCATGATTTTACTTGCCATTCAATTGCATTTTCCTTTGCAGCAAATGTAAAGCGCCTAGAGAGAGCGTGAGTTATTTGAGGGCGCTTAATCAAGTGCATTAATAATAATAATAATATTATTATTATTAATATTACTTGTAGTATTATGAATGCAATAATTCTGGATGGTAATATAACAATAGGTTTATTTGTATATATTTTAAGTATTAGTAATCAGACTGGAATCATCAGTATTTCTAAAAAAGGCAATCATTAAATTTGTGTGTGAAGGTTGTGATTCTGCAGGATAGCTATTACTTTTGCAATCCAACGTTTTGATATTTGAGAGATTTCAGGTAAAATAAGCTAGAACATAAACTACTAGACTGCAAGTGTAGAAAATCATGAAAGTGCTGTCAAGCAGTCGTGAAGCGCAATAATAAAAATAAAAATAATAATAATAATGATAATAATAATAGAGCACTTGGCAAAGCGCCCTCAGAGAACTCAATCTATTTCTAGGCACTTTACATTTGCTGCAAAGGGATATGTCAATAATTCTAAGCTGCATTTTCAGCCGCCATAAACACTTACAAAACTCCTTGATTCTAATCGAACTAGTTCTCTTTGACCTTTGTAGGCAAATGGTTGAAAAATGTAGTCCTTGCATATTCTGATTAAAGTCCTGACATCCTCTAACCTGATCACAGTAAGCAAAAAGCTAAATGCGGCTGTTTCTCACAGTATAGGTGGGTCCCTGTCATTTTTTTCTTTTTGTGCCTATGTATGCTTGCACTGTGCAGGCTACTGCTAGCACTAACTATATTTATAGGTTGGTAATGTACACGTGGCAGCCTAACATCTTATTCTTGTTGAACGTTTGCATGTTACCACTACCAATTTCCTCAAATTTGCTTTTATATAAATATGTAAAGTGGGTAGAAAGACATCAGTTTCTCAGACGGTGGAAACAAATTTAATATTACTATTATTAGTTCGATTAAGCAATTACTTTCTGCCGAAAAAGATCATGGATGATTATAATACTGATGGTGAAGTACAATTTCACTAATTCTAGTAAGCCACTGTTTCCTCATTACATACATACATTACATTACATTACGTTACATTTCCTCACACAGGTACGCCATCAGTCGAGAATAAGGACGGCAGCAACCTAGAATCCCATATCTAAAGATAATACGTCTGCTTTCATTGCATACAGATATCTTCTTGGTTGTGATGAATGGCTATAGTTTTCAGAAAAATTCAGGGAGTATATAAAATCTTCTACAGTTTAACTGCCGAGAGTATAAATAATCTTAACTTCTCAGGCATAAAATGTCTGCCTATTTTGTAGCTCAAAATTCCTATTCCCCAAAAAAGTATTAACACGTTGGTAATTTCAATCGATCCTGATAGTGAATGGGTAACATCAAATAGTAAGTTTATCGGAAGTCTTAGTATTGCTGATTTAGCATGCTTTGCTAAATCAGTAATTTAGGAACCGATTGTAAAGTTCTAGCAAACCGCCACGTTAAACACTCGATGTCCATGAAGGTTAATCCATATGATTTCGGGATTCAGCTGTGTAACTGTGGTGCCTGTTCTTGCGATTCTGATCGATATTAGTTCGCCTGTATTCACGATCAGTAGTTCTCCTAGCAGTAAATGCTGCTGACTTCAGAACAATTTTGAGAGGTTATGCAGGGATTACTACAGTGTATGTATCGGAATGTGCAAGAGGCTGCGGTAGCATGTATTCAGTAGTCGTGGCTTGCTTCGCTGGCCGAGTACAGTTGACAGCCGGCATGTGTCGATGCTGGCTGGTTGCTCGGCCTCTGTGGCAGCAGCCAGCACTGTAGCTGCCTACTGCTTTAGTCAAGTGACTAATATACGAGGTATCCTACTGCCGGAATTACCACCATCTTAGACCTAACCACTTGTTGACAGTCTTCTCCGAGATCAGCGTTCACAATGAGCGATCGTGAGACATTGGTCAGAGGACAAATACTAGTCTAGCTATATGAAACCTTGCTAAGCTAAAGGGCTAATGGTTGATGTGGCCACTGGAGTACCTGGCTGTTGGTGTTTTGGGACATAGTTGTTCTAAGGCGAGCTAGATGCCAGCTGCTAATACTGAAGGTGCCAAAGGAAAACTTTGGATCTAAACCCTTGGTATCGGTAGGCTTGCAGATGTAGTGTACCAGCCGGCCGAAGGTTTAACCTGGATAGGTCATACAGGTGCGTTTTGTGTTATTGGTAAGTTTTCCTGCCATCTTCTTTTGCAGCAACTATAAAGCTCCTGGAAAGAGATTGGGTTCTCTGAGGACACTACAACGAAATTATTCCCACTAAAATGTATTATTCTGCAAAATTTAAAAGAAGTGAAAGTATAGAGGTGATCTAGTAAAGGTTATAGTTATAGAGATAAATTTCCATAATTCAGGCGGGTCTTTGTATGTCGGGAATAATGCATTGTGCACTCCATCTTTCAACCAAACCTTTTTCTCCTTTAAACTAGGACATCTAAAGGACCATTACGAGAACAAACTGTCGGCTTTCAACCATATCACTGTAGACGACATGCATGCCTTCAAACTATTACAAGCCTCACTTAAATACCGGGATTCTTCTTTGTTCTGCTAGTCTTATACCGAAAACAATATTACAAGTGAACAATTACTCTTGCAGCTGGGACAGGTAAAAAAAAATTATCAGGAACTACATGACAAAGGAGCATATTATCAGAAAGTGGAATAAGAAACTAGCTGTGCAACATTTGAGGAAAAGCAAAGAGAATACCGTCCGTGCAGTGTCCTTTTGGCTCGACGGAAAGAAAGTGTAGAGGTGAGAATTTGAATCGTCATTGCAAAGGTTCATCTATCTCCTTTGGCGAAGTTTCTTTATTTTGCATGAGAAACCGGTCAGTCAAGCTAAATATGTCAATATCAAAATAATGAGTGCATGTCTTGTATACAAAGCTATAGGGGGAATTGATCTATATTTACGCAATTTACAGAATTTAAAATTTTGAGCAGTAGGCGCCTACTTAAGGAAAGCAAGTTATCATGCTTAAGTTTGTATGCGAGAGTATGCGATTACCATGTTCACGGTCTTTTATGCCCTTGATGAATTGGCGGTAACCAGCTTTTACAGTATACTCAGGAATGCTCCAAGTTTTCTTTTAGAAATTTTAAGGATTAACAAATTTACCAGTTTAATGGCTAGATTAGGAACCTTGACTTTACATTTTCTCGTTACTATTGTTTATTTACATGACATCGTTGTAAAGCGATATAGGATTCAAGCTAGCGCCAAATGAGATTCATTGCAACTTATTAATGTCATTTTCCGATGGCTGAACACTATTTTCATGTCTGCCTTAATTCGCGTAATATTGTCTTTTAAGATGGTTTTCTTGTTCATTTATTTAAAGTAGTAGATTGAGATGTTTGCATGCTTTCCCATATATCAAAACAGTAAATATTTCTAACCTGATTGGAAGCTGTCTCCTGGGACGAGTTGCACTCTCGATGAGTCATACAATATACCATCGTTGTATCTCCAGAAGAAACCTGCATCGGCGGCGTGCTCGACGAGACAAGTAAGCTTTACAGTGGAGCCAACAGTTGCGTAAATGTCTTGCAGAATTGAAGTATTTATCTTTGGGTAAACGATGACTTTAACTTCAATTGTTGCATTTATATCGCTTCCAGGGTAGGAACAGGAGTAAATTCCCCGGTGACGATATTGTACCGATTCAATGACAAGCCTCTCTTTCCCAGGAAAAAAAGTATAGGCGTCAGGTTGTAAAGGCTGGGCTGTTAATTTTTCCCAAACAACACTTTTCGCAGGTCCATGTGGACTAAAACGGACACTCATCAGTCTTTTCACCAAATAGCATTGCAGCATTGTCTGACGTAAAAACAAAAATGCTATACATTGCAAAAAGTAAGTTTTTTTAAGGCCGTACGGATAAGTTCGATGAGTTGTTGCAGCCAAAAGATTTTGCAAATTTTATAGAATCCAAGTAGGAACGAATACTAAGCCTAGTATTTTCTTATAGACCTGAAAATTTTAAACATCTATCACGATTGCAGAAGTATAAATTGCAAGAAAATTAATGTTAAAGTTCAAGTTATTGCTCATGCCTCTTCTTGTTAATAGTGGATCATTGTTAATAGTTACTAATACAATTCCATAATAAAATGTAATTTTGTATGTAATTGAAGTTAGTATAAATATTTATTAGTGCATAATGATGCAATGCACAATTAACTTCGGCTTTGCAAAAACATTGTTAGTAGAAAGAGTTCGATCGCTTATTCTCTATTTGTTAGATTAGAGAATACTTGAGTTTTGCAGGTTATGACATTAAATTCTGGGAAGCAGACGACCTTAATGTATGGTATTAAATAAATTAGAGCTTCTCTTTAAGCTACGATGAAAGATTTGAGTCATAGGAATACTAGATAGAATTGGAAGTCACATGATTCAGTTTACTAATTCGGGACCTCAAAAAATGACGGGCCTTGAAGTCGACAAGAAGTCTGAAAGGAAAAAAATTCAAGGCTAGGAGTATTGTCATATTATGACAGTAGCATGGCTCAAAAAGCAAGCCCAGATGCACTCACATAATCTGGATTAAGATTTTAAGAGAATGCGGCAATTGTTCAGCTCCTAGAAAGATATCGAGTTCTCCGAGGGTGATTTTTTAAGAGTATTGTTATTATTATTGTTATTGACCTGAATAGTCTTTGCTCTTGGCTGCTAAATATTGTGTGCTATAGCATTGATTCTTATAGGTATGCAGAAAGCAGTCTTTATTGTCATTATCGCTCATAACAGAAGCTTAGCTAAGTGCTTAATTATCGTTTAATTGCCTATTAATATATTCCGATTCGACTGGCTGGAAGGTGACTTGCCTCAAGGCAATTCTCCTTACTCTACGAGCCGTTTAGCAGGTTTTGATTATTCAGATAAATTGATGACAGGTGTTCTGCATAAGTCAAATTGAGTTGCTGCTTCTCAGTGATCAGAACAATTCAAGATTTTCGAGGAATTCCTTTGAGTGGTCCGAGGCACTGCAGTAAATCGGGTGTGATGGGTATTTTTTTTATACTGCAGTAAATCGGGTGTGATGGGTATTTTTTTTATACCGTTGTATTTGCATAATTACAGCGGAATGTATTGTGATAAGCAATATAGGAACCATTCGAGTAGCCGAGATTAGATGAAAATGTCTGGCTATTCTAAACAAATAGACAGTAAATGATTCAGGAAGGATCTCTACCGGTCATCGGCCTAGCCAGGAAACTGGAATGCAAACAGTTTAACACAAATCAATACACAAATTGAGCTCTCACAGCCAAATTACCGTGTAATGTGTTAGAATGTCATACATTATAATGACAAAAATATAATACCTGTGAACAGCGTCCTCAGAGAACTCAATCTATTTCTAGGAACTTAGACAATGCTTTAACGATTGAATAATGGATATGAATAATTTTAAATAGGCAATATAACTTGAATAATATTTGAATGTAACGTAAATAACGTCTACTTGAACGCCCAAAAAACCGACACGATGTTACATAGCTAGTACTTATAAAACCATATATTACGAAGTAGTCTATAGGTATTAGATTACTTTGTACCCAATATAAGCACAACGTAGGTGGACAGTGAAGCTTTGGGTGCTGACTAATTATATTCTGGGAGGTAAGCCATTTTGTAGGATAGTTGCTATTCAAAGTATTTAAACGGTTCAGGTTAGGTTATAATACTGTTTCATGCAGAGTGAAATCAAAAATGAAACTTTACTTTGTGAAGATGGCACTGATTCTCAAACTAGTTCTCTGGGATTTTATAACGCTAAGTGAATTTGCAAAGCCGTTTGTAATTCAAAATTCTACACCACGATACAGCTTATAACAGATTCATTGAGGTTTAGGGAGTAAGCTTTGAGTACAATATTATTAGTATTACAACAAGACATTTGTATAGCGTCTAGGGAAAAATGAATCTCTTAGGTGGCAAAGGACAAATGCTATGAGGCACAGTGCTGCCGTGAAGCCATTCACCAGTCTATGGTCGAGAAAATTACGGATGTTTATTGAGCAGTCGACAAACAGAACGTGGTCCGTATACAAATACGGAAATACGGACTAAGAACAAGTAACAAACGGATTCCAATAGATAGTAGTCCTGAATGAATACTATTGGCTGAGATACAGCCAATCAGCTAGGGTCTGCAGCTCCAAGAATAGCTGGTCTTTTAAGTCAGTCAGTATGTACTGCAGGTCAAGGTGATATCGTCCGGCACAGTGGCTGTGAAGCGGATTCAGCAAACGCCTCCACTGGCTGAGTAGCTACTGCCAGTCACGTAGTTGGGCGAAGTGGAACAGTAGTCGCAGAAATCACATGTTTTTGTTTCCCGAGAGGTTTCGTCAGGAACTCTGCTACGTTTTCCTCAGACTCCTCATGGAGCTGTCGAAGCCAGAGGGCTTTGCGAACCGCATGACTCAGTGCCATATATTCAGCCTCTTTTTTGCAGATAAAGCGACGGTAGCTTGTCTCTTAGACGAGCAGGTAATACTGCCTCGACCAATGCTGAATATGCAGCCAGTAACAGAGCATCTCGTGTCCGGATCATTTGCCCAGTCAGCATCACAATAGCCTCTTAACCGTATTTCTGGGTCGGGACTCAGATTGAGTCATCAGTTAGCAGTCCCTTGAAGGTAACGTAGGATTCTCTTTACAGCGGTCTAGTGCTGTGAGCACGGCTGGCTGGAGTAACGACCGAAATCCCTACAGTAGCTACAATAGCTCAACTCGATGCAACCACCAGATACATTAAGCTCCAAACTGTGCTTCAGTAGAGTACTCGTTGCATGTAATTAGCATACTCTTCGCTATCTTGCAATCATAGCTTTTGCAAGCTTAATGCCAACATCAGCAAGAGTAGATACCAACTTACATGTATCCATACCGTAGCGTTGTAGCATGTCCATAATGTAGAGAATCTGATTGAGAGTAACAATTTTACAGGCTCGGTCTCAGGTTATCTGGATGCCGAGAATCCACTGAGCTGTTCCTAGATCCTTCATAGCAAACGCCTCAGAGAACCGCTGCTTGACAAAGGACAGAGCTATTGCAGTAGCACATAGAACTAGGTCATCAGCGTAAACAGCAATAAATGAAATTTCACCCCATTCATCGTGCCTGTAGAGGCTATTGTTAGCCTCAAGTGAGAGAAAGCCCACGGCGCACAGCTGCTTGTCTAGCTTTCTGTTCCGTATAGTGCTTTTTAGAGTCCCCAAAAAGTTGTTCAGTACCTCTCGGAGGTATAACCTCTGGTAGTTCAAGGTATATCTCTTCCTCAAGGTCACCACGGAGAAAAGCCGTGTTTACGTCTATTTGATGGATCTCTAGGTCCATCATAGCAGCCATTGATAAGACGTATTTCAAAGAGTTTAACTTAACGACTGGTGCAAATGTCTCTGTGAAGTCAATTCCGCCTACCTGACAATAGCCCTTAGCAACCAAACGAGCTTTATGGCAGTTTACTGACCTGTGTGCGATTCGCTTCACTTTGAAGACACATTTGCAACCGATGGCTTGCCTGCCCTCAGGTAGTTGGGTGACCTCATAGACATTATTCTCACGTAGGGAAGCAAGCACGTCGTTAATAGCGGCCGTCCACAGATGTGCTACTGTGCTGCTGAGTGCATCGTGCATGGTCATGGGCTCATCGCTCAAAGCGATCATCACCTCAGCCACGTACCCGTATTCATCGTCATACAGTCTAGCAGGCCGTCTTGCACGAAGTGACCGTCAAAGAGGTGCATCATCTAACTCGGTGGGAGCGTGTTGCAGCTAAGGTTGAGCTGTAGATGCATTGTCAGTCGAAGCATGGACTTGTTACACAGACTTAGTTGGAGCTGTTTTCATAGGACCCTTTCATAGGACCTCGGTGTGTATGAGGGCAAGTAATTCAGTCTCTTTGGCACTGCTTCTCACCTTTGGGATGGGGTTGACATGCTGCTTTCCTTCTGCTCAGGCTTGGCAGAAGCTGAGGTCCGTGTGGTTAGACTGGAAGTCTAGTCCGCCAATCATGCCTTGGGTTTTAAGCATGTCCAAGCTCCCACCTAAGATATGGCCGTACCGCTGATGCCATAGCTGAAGAGATTCATCTGATTTGCATGCGTGAGCAGCCGGTGCAGTCTCATAGAGGTTCCTAGCAGGTAGAAAAGTCTCCCTTGTCTTACAACGGCAGCAGCAACGTCCGTTCACCCAGGGTTGATATAAGACATATACTCACCAAACAATTGACCTTAAAGCCTTTTAGGACGCTTTGGCTCAAAGAAAAAGGTTCTTGGCAAGTTTGGGTGCGAGAAAACCCACTCGAAGCTTGGCTTCCCGCCATGCAGTAACTACATGCAGCTGCATACTCACCGTGCCCATGCCAATCGCTTCAAGTACTTCACCGTCACCCACCACGACACTGCGAGCAATTTTCTCCCAGTGCGTTAAGAGCTCGGGCTCATTGCACATATTCTGCGTTACTCCAGAGTCTATTAGCCATTCCAGCTGTGATGGAAGCTGGCAGGCAGTCGAGTCGGCAGTGAAAATGAATGAGTCCGCAGTGGCTATATTGGCCTCCGATTTGGCGTTATTGTCCCGTTTCCTTTTGTAACATTGTGATGCCTTGTGGCCTACCAATAAGCAATAGTGGCACTTACTAGAAAACTTTAGAGTGTGGTGCTTTCCGTGAGTGGTAGGCTAAGCCGCTTTGCTGGCTTTCCAGGCATCTTTCGAAGCCACAAGAGACATTCCTCTTATGGTCTCGTCAAGGGAAGGCCAATTTTCCGCCTCAGACTTTCAGGCATCAGCCTGCTCTGGACAAAGTCAAGCGGTAAGTCGTGCATGTCCGTCGCTTCAAGGGCCATTATCAGCCGCTGCCACGACTCCGGTAGCCGATTAAGCAGGCGTAAGACAATCCTCTCCTCCGGCGTAGTTTTCCCAGCGGCTTTAAGCAAACTTGCAATTGATTTAATTTCGCCTAAGTAATCCTGTACATTATCACCTTCTTCCATTTGGATAAATGCCAGCTTCTGATGTAGGAGTACCTTACTCATCAGCATTCTGGAAGCTTATAGGGCATCCAAGTTCCCCCAGCCTCCGAAGGCGTTGCCACGGTTCCAATATCGGAAATAATTAGCACGGAATTCGAGAACGCCATGACAAGCACTGAAAAGCCATCGCCGTGTGCCTGTCAAACTCTCAGTGTGCCTTACCGTCCTCTTCGTCTTTTTTGCAACTCTTACCGGTAAGTGATGCAACATCCACGGGCCGTCTCTCGTCGCATATAGTACACCCCACAGCTAGATAGCAATGAAGTAGAACTTTGCTTGGGTACTCCACAGCTTACAATTCTCATGCGTAAATTTCTCCGAACCAACAACGTCAGTGAACGCTGGGCCCATAACCTGAGAGACACGGGGCAGCCATGAAGCTATTCACCAGTCAATAGTGTAGAAAATTACGGATGTTTATTACCGCAGCTGACAAACAGAACGTGGAACGTATGCAAACACAAAAATATGGACTAAGAACAAGTAACAAACGGGTCCAGTATAGTGGTCCTAAATGAATACTATTGGCTGAGGTACAGCCAATCAGCTGTAATGTGCAGCTCCAAGAATAGCCGGTCTCCTAATTCAATCAGTGATGCACTGCAGGTCAAGGTGAAATTGTCCGGCACAATGGCTGTGAAGTAGATTCAGCCAACAAATGCCACACACAACCTGACCACATGATTGATGCTCATATTTGCAAGCAACAATTACAGTGCAAAAAGTAGGTACACATGAGACACGAATAACAAAGACCCACACAATTCTGAATAAACGTCTGCTTCTAAGCTTCTTTTTTAACTGTAGTCTGTCAGGGGATGTCGTATCGTCCATCGTTAGTGACTAACAGGCTTTTCGAGCGAAGAAACTAAAGGCTATGTCTCCAACACATGTGAGGTTCATACGAGGTATGGCTAAATGATTTGAGTCAGAACAGTGCCTCATACGATTCTTTTCCTAGTGGAGCATAAGTTCTAATAAGTAGGCAAGGGCCAGATAATGAAGGGACCTAAACATTAGCGACTAAAACTTGAAGTCTATAAGCTGTGTGATTGTAAACCAGTGCATGTCTGTGGGATGTGGCATCATGTGGCAACTGAAAAGCTCGCGACAGATGAGCCTAGCTGAAGTTTTGCAACAACTGTAGTCGCCTCATTGCACACACCGGGAAACCAGCAATCAGTGAATCACAGAAGTTGAATCGGGATGTAGTTAGAGGATTTTTCAATAATGATATAGCATCACAGTCTAAGTGAGCCCAACAAGTGGCAATGTTATGTAGTTTCAAGTAGGAAGACTTGACTGAGAAACTGATGCGGTAGTCTATTTATAGGTTAATTAAGAATTGGACACCTAGATTATGTGCTGATTCAATAAGAACTACGCTTGCTGAGCAAATTTTCATAGCTAGTTTTGAAAATTTCTGAATCTCACTTTGTTTTGCCCATTTATCAGTAAGTCGGTTTTGTCATAATTAAATTCTAGAAAGTTTAAAACCACCCATGTGTTGACGCTATCAATGCATGCAGCGAGGTTCGGTAGATAATTCAACTTTCTCAAGTGCTGAGAAGGGTCAAAGTAAAGGTACGGCTGAGTGTCATCAGCATAGAAGGAATAAGCCAGGATGGCGTTGGAGAGAAATGATAGAGGCAAAACGACAAGACATTTAACACAAATCACCAAACCAGAGCTAACAGTGCTCCGGTAGCACTCAGGCCGCACATGCCCACATAAGAGGACTCCACTGTGAATTTTCTTAAGTTGGTCTATGCGTTTAAGCTAGCAAAGCAAGTGCTTTGAGTGGTGTGAAGCATAACGACACCGAAGCTTCGAGGCTTCTACATGGATAGACATTTTGCATGCAAAAATATTTTTGCCATGACTATAAGTAGCTGCTAGGAAAAGTTAGCAACCCGTAACAAAGCCATCTACACAAAGAGAGTTAGTATAGGCAAGCCTAGGCAAGCCTGGGCAAGCATGCTGACACCTCGCTTGAGATAAGTTAGGCAGCACCAACGTCACAGTAACTGCCAGTGTCCCTCGCTGCAGCCATAGTTTAATATGGTGTAAAATCATAATTGGAAATTCGATGCATCAGATTTCTAGTTAATTTGCAATTTGCAAAGATTCAATATCTTGTTTTAACGACCGTAGTCTCTGTTATGATTAGTTTAATTAGCACTCAATAAATGTTCATTCGCAGCCCGAAATGTAATACTTGCAGCAGGACAGCATCCAAGAGATTTTTACTGGTGAGGATACAAAAGCTGGATAAGTTAGCCAACAAGGTCAAATTTTGGTGTCTACTTTTGGTTCTCTCGTTCTAAATAGCTATGCTGAAGAAATTATAGGCAGGTTAAATGTTAATGCTTCTTAAGCCATGGCTGCATTCTGCAAGCCCGGGGTAATCTTTTATCAAAATTATGGTTTTTGCAGTAGTGTGAAATAAGCTGCAAAATATAAAATGACAAGGTTGTGGTATCGATCAACAATAAGGATAAGCTCTCTACATGGTCATTTGAGCAGCTGGGGTGCTCCGGAATGAGCGTTGAGCCTGTTTATGTTGCCTTGCTGGCTCAATATCTTGTTTAGTTTGATTAGTATAAACGATTTATTAATGGTAAATTAAAAACCAACAGGTAAATAGTTTGAGAAGGCCCCAGCCTTTTAATTTCTATCTTGCCTCCACCTTATTTAATCTCATGCTCTACTTAGTCATGGAAGTGGGCATGTGCACCCAATTATATTGCACATGTCAGGTTTTTTACGAAAGATATAGAGCAAGTCTGCAGGCGAGCTGCTATGAGGATATCAAAAGCCATGAAACCGGAGAGAGAGAGAGAGAGAGAGAGAGAGAGAGAGAGAGAGAGAGAGAGAGAGAGAGAGAGACAGAAATATATAGACAGAGAGAGAGAGAGAGAGAGAGAGAGAGAGAGAGAGAGAGAGAGAGAGAGAGAGAGAGAGAGAGAGAGAGACAGAGACAGAGACAGAGAGAGACAGACAGAGACAGACAGAGACAGAGACAGAGCAAGAGACTCATTAAAATTGCTGATGAATAGGGCTAAGAGATTAAAGCATTCCCCTAATGATGCACGATTTCCAATGTAATCATTTTTAAGTTTACAGAAACGACGCTTACTTATTTCCTAGTGATCGCATGCAGTGTCATAAAAATAGGCTACAGCAAGTCAAATAGACAGGTTAAACTCAATTTCCAGCAGGTGCGTACATCCAAGGCATGCCGTTGTAACCGTCGGTAATGCAGCTCTTCCTGTAGGAGTAATACAAATGATCAAAATCAATCAGCATCACGACTTGCAATATGAAATCACGGTTACAGTAGAAATTATTACTAAGGAGTGGCTTTACACAGTAGGCATACAAAAGCAATTACGGGCATGCATTTACTCTAAAGAAATTTCAAATTTTTTATTTATTTCTTGGCGAATCAATACAAATTTCAGACTACTGAGGAATTTTGGCATCAGGACAGGCATAAAGCTAATTTTAAATGTGGATGAGAGTATCCATTTACACTATCCAAGAGCATACTTATTACACAGACACGAAGCAAAGAGATTAAAAAAGTGTGTGTAGCCTTCAATAGAAAATATGCTTGTGGAAAATAAAAACCTAAGTTTTATTCTGTGAAAACTAGATAGTAAATAGACGAATTCCCTAACAAAAGAGAAATTGATAAGCTTATCCTAGTTATAAGGGCATTTTAGGTAGTGATTAGCTTCATAGTAGCAGATGAGGAAGGCTGAGAGGTATCTGCCAAAGTCAGAGGCAGGAGAGCGGAAGTCGTTTTGGAAGACACTATTAGTGATTTCCAAAGTCTGGAACGTTCAGAGCAAGAGCTTCAGTCATCAAAGTTCTTGAAATGTAGGAGAGGAAAAACTGATCTTTTTCTACGTATATAACCTAAGTTCAGTAGGATGATGAAATTGACGTACGACTTAAGCTACTTATGAGGATGCCAGACACTAACAAGCTTTGTGAGTCAGAGTTAGAATTTCACCCTGCTTCCTTTGTTGTACAGTGAGGATACGCTACACCCTCCGGAAATGATACATATGGCTATGCCTTTGATAAATGTCAAACATCGTTCCAACATGAACATCTCCAGCGCTAGAGTTTCATTTCGTTTTCGGTAGCCAACTCAAAACGGAATTGCAGTAGTCCAGCCTAGAAAATCCAGGTAGCTAGGAACAGTTTTAGCTTTTTCATTGTGGCAAACAGATCTACAACTCTGACAGGGATGGAAAATGATGGCTAAATGTGGATGCAGCCTGCTTAATTAAGCTTTTAAAACTTAGGCTGTAGTTAAATATTTTACCTGAAATGTGTCTTGGATTTATTTTAACTACAGCTTAATAAGTTAGAGCTATGTTCCTCTTTCCAGATGCTAGCTGGAGTGTCCCTATAAACCTATTTCATGCTAATCACCATTTAGTTTAAGGAAAACTATAAGATCTCTAAGATAAAATACATTAAAGATAATAATTCAGTTTATTACTCACTAAAGCTCATTTTTGTAGACTTAATAAGAATTAGGAATGCATTATATAAGCAGATAAATAATGAATGAAATCTGTTATATTTGACGAGGACTTCTCATTGTGAAATTAAAGCCTCTGCAACACTCATCGTAATGTCTGAAGTTTTTTAAATTAAAAAGAATCTATTGACTCTCAGCATGGCAGAGCATTGTCGTCAAGATTTTTCTTAAGTTTCCAGTTTAATTACGTAATAAAGATAGTCTTGCATTGGCCGATTGTCAATTTAGAAGACAAAGCATACATATTTAACCGAACCAATCATTATTTTGAAATCAAGGCTTTGGCAGATGCCTGATGGGAAAAACTTGATCCTACCTTGCTAGCGTGAGCACACTACAGCAGTCAACGAAATTAAGCTAAAATCCCAGACCATAAGCAGTCACACAGCATGGAATCAGTGGTGTAAACCTCCGTTGTGATAAAGCTGTCTCAAACACGAGCACCGATAGGAGTCACACGAAGCTCGCTAAAACAATTTAATCACTAACAATCAATGCTCAATTTCTGTTTACCTCTAATTTCCTGCTTTTACTATTTTATCTGTTACGTAAACATATTTCCAAAGAAAAACATCGAGTGTCAGCATTGAGCTACAAGGGCATTTTATGACACAATTTATAAATAATTTTGAAGAAATAAATAACTATTTTCTTAAATATACTATAGATAAATTTACACGTCGGATATTATAAATTGAATTCAAAGAAAAAAAATCACATTATTTGAACTTACTCATAAAAAATGCAATGTATCATGACATATTTTCCAGGTAAAACTGCCAAATCCGGAGATTTAAAAATCAAACTGACAGCAGTCAAAGAAGTGCCACCAGCATCATTATTAATTGTAGTGATTGGGGAGCTTTCAGTTATTGTAACACCGAATATACCCATTGTAGTTTGCTGAAAAAAATCTGTGTCTTTTATTCCACACTTCAGTGGATAGGTTGAGTTACTTCCGTCAGCAATCGTTACGTTTCTTACGAACAAGGTCCCTGCAATGGATTAAATAATAAATAGTATGGCAAGGACTTATTATGGATTAGTGTGAGCCATGAAAATTTATTGGATTACTATGCAAATTGAGACATTCGTTAACCTTGGTCTACTCGGAATAAAATAGGCATGACAGCTTGAATGAAAAGTCATGGCAAACTGATTTAGAGCGAAACCAATATTAGCCTACTTTTAGCCACGCCTACACTTTTAATGATTTAAATTATTGCCTAAAACCAGCTTTCTCGTTAACCGACATAGAGTGGGCTAATACACGTTCAGTGTTTGTTTCAGAATTCGTCCAAATAATTGTAGTTCTTGGAACGTCATATACGAAAAAGATACAGCTAACACCTAAAACTAAACGATGATGAAACTAGCTTACCAGCTCTGGGCGAAACCAGTGTGATTCAAAGATTGGAAAGGCTGACACTCAAATTTGGCTCAGCCAGCATATCTCCTGTTGAATATACACGAAATCTAGGTGTCATGTTTCAAAGTGATCTCTCGTTAGACGACCATATCAGCTGCACAGTCCAATCTGCCTGCTTTCAGCTACATAACATTGCCGAAATACGACCTTGTTTGGATAAGAATACCACTTCTAAGTTTGTCCGTGCATTCGTGACATCCCGTTTTGACTTCTGTCACCTACTACTTGTTAGCCTATCTGCAAGTGCAATCAGGCAATTACAGCTGGTGCAAAACACTGCAGGTAGGCTTTTGCTCGCAAGCTTTGCAGTTGCCACATAACCCCACTTCTCGCCGACCTGCACTGGCTACCAGTCAAGCAACGGATTGACTTCAAGGTTTTGTCGCTCACTTTAAGGTTACTTTATTCTTTGGCTCCAGCCTATCTCTCAGATCTACTCCCCCACCAGGCCTAGTATTGTACCACCCGCTTTTCGGAATCCAAATGTCTACTAATGCCTCGTACAAACCTCAAATCTTTTGGGGACCATGCATTTACTTAGTATGCCCCCAAAGCCTGGGGCGCCCTCCTGACTTGTGTCATAACACCTCCTGACTTAGCCACATTTAAAAAGAACTTTAAAACATACCTATTCAGGACAGCATTTAGAGGGTCCCTGTGATTCGTCCTTGATGTGCGTATGTGTGCTGATACTGTGCATGCTGCCAGAAACCGCATTTGCATGCTGACTCTGTGCATGTCACCCCTTACCATGTTATTCATGCCGTTTATCAAGCATGATATTACTCACCATTCAATTGCATTTCCCTTTGCAGCAAATGTAAAGTGCTTAGAAAGAGAATGAGTTCTCTCAGGGTGCTTTATCAAGTGCATTATTATTATTATTATTATTATTATTGTAACCTGTTTATGGTTATTCTGATTTTTTTTTACTGTAGTGTGTAAGAAATTACGTGCCTATGAATATTTGAAAGCTCATCACTTTGGGCTGCTGGGTCACCCATGTTGGGGCCTGCCTTAGCTATACCGGCGGCTAGTTAACTGCATTTTAGTTATGATCGGGAGTACCTATTATTGCTTCGTCGTCGTAAATCAAATGCACCCCTAGATGTTAATGCTGTTGCTAAGATTCGTGAATTTCAAATTAACCAAAGAAAAACACCCGGAGCAGCCAATGTGGCTGGATCCACCAGCTTAGAGGCTGCTCATCTGGCTTGAACTGCTAGCCGAGTACCCACTCGTTTAGTGTTGTTCGCAATGCAACGAACCGTTCAGCACGCTCCCTCTCTTGCATTAATGTAATCTTTCTAACCCAGTTGCCTTCGATGTGCTAATTATAACTCAGGCGGCCCGACTTAACACTTGTATTCGGAATTATTGCTGAATGTGCAATAAACCTCTGGTAATAAGCGACCTTATTTCTGAAAATGGTCTAGACCTGCTGGCCTTAACAGAAACTTGGCTATAAATTGGTAAATTTACCGACACTTTGAGAAGCTACCCCGATTGGTTTGTCATTCATTCAGAACCCCTAGATCAATTAAGACTAGAGTTGGAGTAGCCGTTATTGTTCGCTCTTAATTATACTTTAAGCCATTTGTAGTACCCTCGAAGCAGTGTTTTTAATCGAGTGTCTTTATTTCACCGAAAAACAAGCTACAAATGGTGGCAGTAGTCTATCGTCCACCGGGTACCAAATGCTCATTTATCTCAGACTTATCTGATCTCATTTTGATTGTGTGTGCAAGAAATCGATTCTTGCTCTTTATGGGTGATTTCACAATTCACTTTATGAATTATCTGACGCCTTCAGCATTGGATTTCAACTAATAACTGTTTCTGTGTCTCTTGTAGCTCATGTGCATGGTCCTGCTCACATCAAGGTTCACACACTCGTCCAAATTTCTTCATAACACTGCACTTTGTCATCACCAATTATATACAAAATCCTGCTTATCTGATCACATGCAGCTATCACTCAGTCTACAGTACGTGTCAGCATCTTTCTCCTCTAAATTTCCTGTAAATCGCGAAACCCCGAGACCATTGACATCGATGCTGTCCGTTGGAGAACATATGCCTCGCCTCTGCTGCTCAGTCCTCCTCCGATATGTAATCATTGATATATAGCTATACCACGGTTCTACCTGACAGGCTCCCCAGGTTTGCACCTCTGACAAAGCACATGTAAGCCCTCGCTCAGGCGGCCTATGCTTTACCATAGACACGAAACTAGCTAGGTCTACTAAGCGAAAGCTCGACAAAGCATATAAAGAATCTGGACTGGCTATCCCTCGACAGGCGTACGAGAAATACTGTAGGTCTTACCAATTGATCCTAGTAAAGGCCAAGTCTAGCTTCTGTGAAAAAATTGTTGAATCGCCGATGCACAATCAAAAGACGTGGATGTCGACGATCAACCATCGCCTCGACCGTTTCCATATTCGCTCCTTACCTGATGATCCCTGTGATGACCTAATTAATCGTTTCTCTCGATTCTTTATCCATAAGATAGACAAGATCAGAGAGTTCATCCCTGCGATGGCAGACAAGATCAGGCAGTCCAATCTTGCGATGGCAGCATCCCCATAGAATGCTGTTCCTCGATTCCTGGCTGCAACTCAACGTCTACATTTAAGCAGGTCAGTAGTGATCTCGTCCTGAAGTTCGTATCCCAATAAAAAAGACAAGTCCCTGGGACCGTATTCATACTGTCCCGCTCCTGCTTTGCATTGATCTGCTGCTGCCATGCCTAACTGACATCTTTAACGTATCGTTAGCCTTAGATCATGTACCAGCACCTTTCAACAAGGCTGTAGTCCGGTCAATTTTCATCAAAGCGAAACTAGAACAAGAGGACATGAGCATCTACCGCCTGTCCCTCTTCAGCCATTCATATAAAAGACACTGTAACGAGTCGCGACCGACCAGCTGAACTCGTATTTTGAAACTTCAAACCTCAGCTAGCACTTCCGATCTGGCATTAGAGCTAATCATTCCACCGAGTCAGCATTGTTTAGGGTATACAACGCCCTAATTTGGAACGAAGACATTGTGATGTATCTCCATCAGTAACTCCACAAAGTCATAAAGACCATGTGGGTGTTACGCAGGAGAGTTTTGTATGGCACACTCACAGCCTAAGCGGCTTTCAGTACACATTCGGTAGCCAACAGACTTCGTCTCACGCAACAAAGAGAAAGTGGGAAGCATAGGAGAGTTAGGAGAGCAGTTGAGGTAGTGAGTAGCATAGAAGTAGCAGTTCAGGACCGCTGAAAAAGATGTGCCATAGTCGGCAGTTGGAGAGTAGATGTCGTTGCATAAGAATTGTGGAAGCGAGTTCCACAGTCTAGGACCTGCAGAGCTGGGAGGGTATGTCTGCTTGTTCTGCTCGGTCTTTCGGCAGCCTTTGATACTATCGATCACCGCTTTCTGCTTGAGTACCTGCTGTCTTGCCTGGGCATGACTGGCACTGCTCTGCAATGATTCAGGTCCTATCTTAGTGAGACATTCCAGAATATTGACATGAAATGACGAAGATTGTCCGAGGTACCTGTGACATATGGGCTACTTCAGGGCTCTGTGCTAAGTCCGGTTCTTTTCACGGTTTATACTCTCCCTCTTGCTGAAGCGATTGCCAAGCACAATCTAGGCTTTCACATCTATGCTAATGACACTTAGTTGCACCTTTACTTGGATCCATCTCAGCCTTCGAGCACCTTAAATTCTCTGAACTCACTTACTGCATGTATTCATAAATAAATAAATAAATCCTAGATGATTAAACAGCCTTCTTTTTGTATAGCGGCAGAAGAGCCTTAACGGCTATCACCACTGCTTGCAGTAGCGATAATGAATCGCCCACTGTAGGAATCGAACCCACGACCTCGGGATTTAGGTCGTGAAAGTGACCACCTTACCTAGTGTTCATGACATATCCACATGGATGGCAGCAAATTTTATAAAATTAATCATGATAAAACTAGCTTATTAGTTATGGGCAAACCCGGTGAATTCAGAAATTGAAAAAACTGAAGCTAAAAATTGGCTCTGCCAGCACATCTCCTGTTGAATCTGCACGAAGTAAATGTGTCACGTTCCAAAGCGACCTATAGTTAGTAGACCATATCAGCTCCGCAGTCAGGTCTGCCTACTTTTAGCTACATGACATGGCTAAAATTCGTGCTTGTGTAGATAATAATATCACATCTAAGCTAGTCCATGCATTTGTGACACCCGTCTTCACTTCTGTAACTCACTGCTTGATGGCCTACAGGCATGTGCAACTTGGGCTTACAGCTAGTGCACAACTTTGCTGTTAGGCTTGCCTGTGGTGAGCACTGCAGTTGCCACATCATACTACTTCTCGTTGACCTGCACTGGCTACCAGTCAAGCAACAGAAAGACTTAAAGATTTTGGTGGCTTACTTTTAGGTCACTCCATTCTTTGACTACAGCCTACTTATTAGACATACTTCCCCACGAGGCCGAGCATCTCACCACCGGTTTTCCGGAATCTAACTGTTTACCTATACCTAATATAAAGCTCAAATCCTATGGAGACCATTAATTCAGTTAGCATGCTCCCAATGCCTGAATCTCACTTCCGACTTGCGCCCCAACATCCCGTGACTTGAAATCATTTACAAAAGACTTAAAAACCTACCTATGTATGACAGCAATGGTGGATCCCAGTGATTCGTCCTTTATTTGCTTATGCCTGCAGATACTGTGTACTGTATTACTAACCACACTTGCATGCAGACACACCTAACCATGTTATTCATGTTGTTTATCCAGCATGATACCACTCACCATTCAATCGTGTTTCCTTTGTAGAAAATGCAAAGCGCACATACATTGATTGATTTGCCAGAGGGCTCTTTATCAAGTGTGTCATTATTATTATCATTATTACCTGAGATGCAAGTAGATGATGAGTGTAAGTTTTAGATCTTCATTATTATCAAATTCCAAAACAAAGCTTACCGGTTTAAAGATCCTAAATGGCAAATTCACAAACATTGTCGTGCCAGGATATTTTTAAAGTTCCTATTGATTATCACTTCGTCTGCTACTACTGCCTCCAATATAGGTTTGGTTCTTGCAATCGGGCAGCCAGCATTCAACAAAATAATTTCTAATAACAACTTGATAGATATATTTAAAAGACGCGGTAACTTAATTGTGTAGGTATGCAAGGTTTTAGTTTGAAAAATGTTGTTTTGGTAGACTGGATCCTTTGAAGCAATCTCTCATTGTTTTTAGAAATCTGATGCAGTAATTAAAGTGTGGTCAAATAGCTATGGATTAGAAATTCGTCTCATACTCAAATATGCTGCGAACTATTTATTTTCGCATTTGCCTAGATGAACATTTCGGGATTGTTTATATAATGACTTCCGGAAGCTCCTGCAAATAATTGTTAGCAATTTATAAAGTACTCCAAAATGTTTTATTTTTAAAGATGCATTTAATATGCTGACAAAGAATATTTCTCACCCGCTAATCATAGCACTCACATTTTCATACTACGGGACTAAAAAAGCCATTCATTTTGAAGTAAGCATGATGGCTTTTAGCTTGATAAACAACTAAGTTTAACATAAGACACGGTACGTGAGATTGTAAGTTCCGACGTTAATGCAGCACAATGTTTCTTCTGCGAAACATAGGCTAACAATAATAATAATCCAATTCATGAATGCAACGCCATAAGAGAACTTAATCTCTATTCATCCGTTTCACGTATGCACATTTGCTCGGGCTCTCTACTTGGACATCACTTTGCCCTTGGTTTGGTGAATCGCCTTAACAAGTTAGTGAAATCAGGACTGGGCAAGCTTTATCAATTCACCAATGACCTCACTTCGGATAGAAATTTGGATGATCAATATAACGTGTCGTCACATTTTTTGATGAGAAAACTTTGAAAGACCGCATTTAATATTGTTGCAGTACTTGGAGTTTTGTTTCTTGCCATATCAGATTGAACTTTCACTTTTATAGGACAAAATACTAGCCAGCTTCTTTTGCAGAAGGTTTTTGCTGTGAATCTAGTATTTGAAAGTTATTTATCATAACGGAAAATTCAAGCGATGAGCTTAACTGTACCTGTTTAGCCTGTATAACTTATCAGGCGTCCGAAGGATGTTCACTTGTTTGTAACTAATTCAGGCATTCCTATTTCTACACTTGTACTTAATAATAGATGTGGAAATTGAACTCCGTGCTCGTGCTAACTAGAACAGTTCGTGAATCACCGAGAAATATTTCAACAGAGGCTTTGCGAGAGGAAACAGAAATCCATGGCGGCTAAGGCCAAGATGGCACCGAAAGCAAAACATACTTTTTTTGTACATACTTTTAAAAACTTTTTATGTGAGAATACCAATCTTGATATCAAGGAAGTACTTGTTTCAATAGAATTGAAGCAAATTTAAAGCGCCTAGAAAGAGATTGAGTTCTCCGAGGGCGCTATATCAGGTGCATTATTATTATTATTATTATTATTATTATTAGCTGTAGTAATGCCGACTGAGCACATTAACAGATAAAGCTGTTGCCTCACGCTCTCGAGGCACACACACGACGACATGAAACGCTGAGGTGAATTCAACCACCGTGTATTCGGCTGGCCATCGCAGAGAAACAAGCACTCGGCCGCTCACTCCTTGTTCACCTTAACGGTCACCTTCCGGGTTCCAACTGCGTTTCCCGCCTGCTCGCCTCATCCTGCCCGAAAAAGGCTGGCTGCGTCGCGTCAAGGGCCAAATCAAGTCCCCGTCAAATCGCCCGGCCTGCTACGCGGAAACGAGGGCGAGCCAGCGTGCCGTGGCGTGGCATGGATGTGATCAGCACTTTGCTCAACTATGAGCTATAGCGACTATCGACTTTTGACCCGGCCACAGCACTACGCATGCGCCTGACCGGAGTCACTCTCCTCGAGCAGCGGTCTGCCGGTCGGTGAACGCGGAGCTGAGCTTGAGCTGCTTTGGGCTTTTACTTTTTTAAGGGTTTGGCTGCTAGTGTGAGCGGTGAGCGCCGAATATCAAGCAACGTGCTTTTTGTCGTGGACATATTGCTAGCTTCAGGTCGAAGCACAGTAAACGTGCTGTTCCGCGACCGAAACTAGTAAGGGTTTCGCTTTTGAGGACGCCAGAATAGCACAGCTAACAGATATCTGCTGGCCCACCAGACTAAGCATTGTACTGCCAGTATTTCGGAGTTAAATCTTATACGCGAACCTCGTACGTACCTCAAATCTTTTTAAGACCGCACCTTTAGTTCCATTATATTTCTGCTGACTTATTTTTACGAAGCTGTTTAGTAATTGCAGTGCCTCATATATCCATTGCTGATAAGGCAATTTACTCTATCTCATCTGGTACTCCAGAGCACAAATAGGAACTACGAAAGTGTAACGTAGAGCGAAAAAAGACGTCAAACCATTCATTTGCTTACTCTTGGAAGTTTCACCACTCGGATATTATTGCCTTGGCCGAAAAGTTTTCCGAAACATTCGCTGACTTATATTTACATATTGGCATCTCTACCCTTATAAATTATATACTCATATATTTTACTTAAAATTGAAGTTACTGTAAGGATGGACTGCGGGGCCTATGTATTCGAGCAGCCAAGGAGTTCCTTCAATGCTAGGTATGGCTGATCGACTACTCGATGTGCATTAGCAATATCTTCTTCCAAAAATTAAATGTGGTTAAACCGAGTCAGTACAATCATGCTGTTCACTTACTGGCTACGAATCTATGGGCAAGTAAACTGAAAAACGAAGTTTTTAAATAAAAAACCCCACTTCAAAAAAATTCACCCATCGTTATAGAGTCTGGAACGAATTACCTGATAATAATAATAATAATAATAATAATTATAATAATAATGCACTTGATAAAGCGCCGTCAGAAAACCTAATCTCTTTCTAGCCGCTTTACATTTTAAGCATAGGGAAAAGCAATTGGATGGTGAGTAATATCATGCTTGATAAACAAACAAATTGAATAACATGGTTAGGGGTGACATGCACAGGGTCAGCATGCAAATGTGGTTAGTGGCAGCATGCACCGTGTCAGCAGACATATGCCCACGAAGGACCAGTCACAGGGACCCACTCAATGCTGTCCTAAATAGGTGGGTTTTCAAGTTCCTTTTAAATGTGGTCAGGTCAGGGGATGTACTGACGCAGGTCGGTAGGGAGTTCCAGGCTTTGGTAGCATACGAACTAAAAGCACGGTCTCCAAAGGATTTGAGGTTTGTACGAGGTATTTCCAGACGGTTGGATTCCGAAAAGCGGGTTGTACCATGCTTGGCCTGATGGGGGAGTATGTCGGGGAGATAGGCTGAAGCCATAGAATGAAGGGACCTAAAAGCGAGCGACAAAACCTTGAAGTCATTCCGTTGCTTGACTGATAGCCAGTGCAGGTCGGCGAAAAGTAGAGTAATGTGGCAACTGCGACGCTCACGACAGACAAGCCTAGCTGCAGAGTTTTGCACCAGCTGCAATCGCCTGATCGCACATGCTGGCAGGCCAGTAAGGAGTGAGTTGCAGAAGTCGAGACGAGATTTCACGAATGCATGGACCAACTTGGACGTGGTATCCTTATCTAAACAAGCCCGAATTTTAGCAATGTTATGAAGCTGAAAATAGGCGTATTCGACTATGGAGCTGATACGGTCGTCTAACGAGAGGTTGCTCTAGAATATGACACCTAGATTTCGAGCTGATTCAACGGGAGATATGCTGGCAGAGCTAATTTTGAGAGTCAGCTTTTTCAATCTCTGAATCACCCTGGTTTTGCCCGTAACTAGTAAGTTAGTTTTGCCATCGTTTTGTTTTAGAAAATTCGGTGCCATCCATGTGTGGATGTCATCAATGCATGCAGCAAGTGAGTTGAGAGGATTTGAGCTGCTCGAAGGCTGGGAGGGATCAAAGCAAAGGTGCAACTGAGTGTCATCCGCATAGAAGTGAAAGCCAAGACTGTGCTTGGCAATCACATTAGCAAGAGGGATAGTATAAACCGTGAAAAGAACCAGACCTAGCACGGAGCCTTGAGGTACTCCATATTTCAGAGGTACTTCAGATGATCTTAGTCCATTCATGTCAACACTCTGGAGTCTCCAACTGAGATAGGACCTGAAATACTGCAGAGCTGTGCCAATGATGCCCAGGCGAGATGAGAGGTGCTCTAGAAGAACTTTGTTATCTATTTTGTCAAAAGCTGCTGAAAGATCTAGCAATACAAGCAGAGACACTCAACCCATGTCTGCATTCCTAAGTAGGTTGTTGTATACACTAAGCACTGCTGACTCTGTTGAGTGATTAGCTCAAAATCCAGACTGGAACTTACTAGCAAGTTGTGTGGTTTCGATATATGAGTTCAGCTGGTCTGCCATGACCCGTTCCAGTATCTTTGATAGGAATGGTAGGAGGGAGACTGCGCGGTAGTTGCTCAAGTTCTCTTTGTCTAGTGATAAAGTCTGGGGCGAAATAAACAAGGGCTGACAGTCTATATAGTTTTTACAATCGTTTGCTAAAAATATCATCTACTTCATTTTCAATTTATAAAGATAAGTCTTCGTTATTTTAGTCAAACGCTTTTAAACTACATTTTCCTTGACTTTCATCCATATTCAGCAGCTGTATCATGGTACTTTTGGTGATCCAACATTTATTGGCCTTCGCATTAACTTCCTAGCGGCCTTGATATCTATGCTTTGTTTCAAAAACTTCTTGATGAAACGTCCATGCTTTTTGCTGAATATCCCTAAATGTTATGTGAAATAGTCAGAGTGAGAGTTTAGAAAATGTATCTTAACATATTCTGCAGCAAAGTACATTGAAGCGTGTTTTCAATTATTCAGACATGGTAAGGGGACTTGCTATTGCCGAAAAAGTTCCCACCCACTGACTTCACCCAGTTCAAATCGTGCAACTATTAACAAGTCATTGTTGATGTAGATTCTGCTTGTCTTTGAGCGATTCTCCGATCTTGGACCGGCAAACGCTACAGCTTTTCCCTTTGCCTGACATATTTGAGGAAACTTTCTTGTCAGATATCACCGTCTTAGTTCAGAACCTTAAACTTTTTGTATGTCAGCCCAAACTCGTCTTAACCGGATAAGCCGGCCAATAGTGGGAGTTATCCCAGGCATCATGCAGTACCGTGATAATGGACTCCTTAGTTACGGCGGCCCTGGCAGCAGCAAATTCTCAATACATTATCCCTAATGTTCGTCTACTGGCCGAATGACAGTCATTTTCGGTTTGTGATCTGATGTAAACATACCAATGTAAACAGGTTTCTGTCAAGTAAATAAGGAGTGGGCCTTGGAATGCCGTTTACCACCGGTTGCTATGGGCGGGGCTGGAAGCAGAGGCAGGACTAGGCATCCTGCCGATAAGGGGTTTACTCTTTTATGATCTTGTTATACTACCAGTCGGACGTGTGATCTCGAGGGGCGTGTGATTTCAGGGAAATGTTTACGTTTTATCATTCTCCGCAGTTATTTTTTGAGGGTCCGTTTAGGGCTAAGTAGGTTATATTCGCAGAGGTCATCAGAAAACCACAGTTCCGGCTCAGTTATTTGTCAAAGAAAATTATTTCGTTGGGCTCGATGTACGACTTCTGGTTTAAATAGGTTTTACCTAACAATTTTATTGACCATGTTCCGGTCATCTTACAACCACCAAACTTTGAGCTTGCATTTATAACTAGTTTATCTTTAATACGCGAATTTCAAAAAAATTGACCATTTTTTTGGAACCTACCCCCCTTATTTCGGAGGCTACCCCCAAGGAAGGTAGTAGAAATTT
Source organism: Cristatella mucedo (assembly GCA_009760855.2). Taxonomy (NCBI): domain Eukaryota; kingdom Metazoa; phylum Bryozoa; class Phylactolaemata; family Cristatellidae; genus Cristatella; species Cristatella mucedo. The sequence goes on from WPIO01000119.1 coordinate 365,375, forward strand.
CTCTGGCAGTTGACAAGCAGAATATCACGGAAATCGTCACTTGCAGTTACGAACCATTTCTCTCTAGCCCGCCTATCTTTCGCTAATGAAGTGCATAAATGCGACAATCCCTCAGACATAAAAACAGGCTTATTTTGTGTAACCCTATTGAAATCCAAGCAGAAGGGCAATAAACCTAAAATCACCTCAGATCTGCCACTGGTGTTAATCATATTGGATTTTACGGAGAAGTTTTATTGTATTTCCATAGGCCTCTTTCATCTGAACTAATGCACGACCGGAAAAATACTAAGTAGTTTTAATCGTTAAATGAAACCTTTTATTAAACTGTGGTTCAAAGAATCAATTAAAAGTCTACACTCAATTGGATCCTAGCACTTTGTCTTAAGTTAACTTAACTTCAAAAAGTGGCTGCGATATAATAGTAACTCATTGTTCTAAAATACGGAATAAGAGTTCTTAAATGATATGTACACGTTTAAAGGTTAAAACAAAAGCATGCCCTTTTTTAGTACTGATGATTTAAAAAGAGAAAGTACTGACACTATGTTTCTGAATGTTATTTGCGCATCGCTATTGCTCTCAGTTTTTTAGCCCTGGAGAGTGTGGGTCATATAGAATATCTAAAAATCTGTCATTAGCGTCCTGTTCATCAATCTGGTGTGATGATATACTGACTAAAAGTGATTCAAATGCAGCCTAAGGTGACGTTGATGAAAATAATTAGGTTTTGGAAATTCCAACATCTAAATAATGTCACAATATGATCTTGATGACTCAGTGAGAGACCTGGACCTTCCGATAGTTCGGATAAACTTCTAGGTTAAAGGTTATAAGAAAGTCATCTCGAAAGAGGTACTGCACGGTATTTTCTAAAATTTTCAACACCCTTTACACCATAATTATATTATATAATATATATATATATATATATATATTATATAATATATGATAGGTTATAAACCATTATTGGAGCCCAGCTCCTATTCTAACTTCAAAATTTGCACCTATAGTAAGCCTGACAGCACTGTTCGGTAAATGTCGTAATCGGTCGTAGCAGCTCCTTTTTAATAATATTTCTCAGGTGTAGTAGAAGTTATGCAGATAATGTTTGCACTACCTGGGCAATATAAATCATTAATATATGTTTAATTAAACACCAAAGTAAACCTACATACTGGCTATTTTTTCTAGAAAAAATATTACACAACATTCATGAAAAAATATTACACAACTAACTTTAAAATGTAAACAGACTGAAAGCAAGTGTAAGCCTTATGAAAGTCTATATTGCTCCACATCTTGCCTAATGCTACACTGCACACAATTTTTGATGATCAAAATCAACCAATCATGATGTGCCAAAGCAAAATAAAAAAGACCTACCCTGTCTAGCAGCAGACACTTACTTAGGGCTCTGTTTAATCAACATAAGTTCATCTACCCAATTCTGAATTTAAAAATGCTATTGCATTTCAAATATCAAATTATTATATCAGATTATCCGTTAAAATAAACTCTGCTGAAGTCGTTATGTTTATACACCTGAACTTCACGATATGAAGATATGAAAGCTATCAATGATAAGCACGTGTTAGCTGAAAGTTAAGTATAATAAACCTGTAGGTTCTGTTTAGTTTCTTACCAACAAAGTTGCATCATGCGTGATCGGATAATGTAATTTAATGCAATTAGTCACGATTTATAACTTCACAAAGTCACAAAGACCGGGTGAGTGTTGGAATTAACGTAATTGAACATTAAGGACATTAAAAAAGAATAGTTCAAAAATAATTTAATAATATGGAAAGATCATGTGTAATTATTTCCGTAGTCAATAACGTAAAAAATAAGCAGCGATCACTAGCCAACTAATTTAATGTAATTTTACTCACCATATTCATTAACAACTGTACGAGGGTTAGTAACCATTTCGATGATAAGTTCAGTAATTCCAAAAAAACCGGGTTTATTCACTTCACTCGTTAACTTGTACCAAATAAAATTAATGCCAGTATTGTAAACAGATGGAAAATAGCTGGCATTAGACAGCCAACTGCATGTCTGGACTACAAGGGAGCCAATTCTCCATATTAAGTCGACCAGAGGAGGTTTTACATTGGGAATCCCACCAGTGAGACCTACAAATTAAACGAACGTTTGTACGAAAGTTTAATAGATTGACCCGTACAAATTATAACTGAGTTAAATTATGGCTAATTATCGCTGAAGTGAATGGTCTTCAATAATATACAAAATGCCATGAAGACTCCAGATTTGTAGTGCTTTTTAGTACCAGGTTACATTACTAGCATAGGTGAATAAAGAAAACGGTAAGTACATATTAACGTCTTCAAGGTATATGGAAAGTTCAAACTGTAGCTCTCCCAACACTTCTGGTGTTCCAATGCCCTGATAGGCAAGAAAGTAATATAGTAAAAGTTTTAAGCTATATGCAAGTTATTGGACGTTTAGAAAATATGACACGACAAGGTCTTTTTTCAAAAGATTTTATTGTAGCAAGATAAAAGGTGAAAACCCAGAAAACCGGTGTTAGAAACGTGTGAAAGCGTACGTGAATAGCAAGGTGTTTCAAAGGTTGGGCTAGTGTATGCTATTGGAACAAACTTCCGGGGAGAGATACAATCTAAAAGTTCATTTGAAGAAACACAATGAATATCCTGTTCAGCGTAGCAACCTTTTGTTGTTTTAAGAAATTCGACTGTCAATATTAGCAATTTATTTCCAAGAGCGCCTCATCAAGGAACTTTTTACTACCATTATAGCGAAGGAATAGCAGTACTCCGCAGCATTTTTGGTCGCTAATAAAAACATAATTCATGATTTTTACAGCGTTAAATAAAATTAAAAAATCAGTTAACATGTGATATTTTATTTTATTGCTACAAATTAAATGCTGTCCTAAATAGGAGGGCTTTCAAGTTGTTTTTAAAATGTGGCCAAGTCTGGGGATGTTGTGAAGGAAGTCGGAAGTGAGTTCCAGGCATTGGGGCATACGAACTAAAGGCACGGTCTCGAAAGGATTTCAGGTTGGTAGGAGGCATCGGTAAACTGTTGGATTCCGAAAAGCTAGGATGCTTGGACTGATGGGGGAGTAGATCTGAGAGATAGACTGGAGCCGATGAATAAAGTGACCTAAAAGTGGGGCAACAAACCTTGAAGTCGATCCTTTGCTTGACTGGTAGCCAGTGCAGGTCGGAGAAAAGTGGTGTGATGTGATTTTTTAAGCTCCTCAATGAGCTGTCATTAAAATGGTTTAAATTAATATTATAATTGCGTTGCAATAATCTAAAAGTTACTTCCGTGGCTATATTTAACCAGAGAAAAACCTACCTTCAAGGATTGAACATTTTATAAATTTATTTTATTTTGTAATACAATCCACGGCTCTCGTTGGGACCTTGTAAACTAGTATACAACGATTATTATTATTCCATTTAAATAGCACATTCTGAAAACAAAATCTCTTTCTAAGCACTATACGGATGCTGCAAAAAGAAGTATACTTTAATTTTATTCAGTAACATTCAATATTAAGATAGGAATATCCTGGTTTGAGATAAGTTGCCCAGTTTCAGCATGTGAATACGGTTTGGGGTAGCAATGGCATTACCACACTGCAAAAGAGACTAATTTACACTATCCAGCAATTTATTTGAGGACAACATGAGCTTTTAGCTTTTTTAGAATTTCTTCCAGGCCTAGATGCTGAAACTTCATTCTTGCTGGATTTCCATTCTTTTGACCGTACTAACAAAAGTCAAATGTCTGTAAATAATTTTTATGTAGGTTCAAAGTACGGCTAAGCAAGTTGAGTCAGAAGATCGGTTAAAACCATGCCTAGCATGGGGGAGTATATCCGATAAGAGGGCTGGAGCTAAATAACCGAGGGATCTAACAGTATGTGACAGATACACAACGACGCTAATTTCTTTTATTAGAAGTGAGTGCATGCCAGTGAAAAATGCTGCGATGGTGCAGTGGAAAAACCTAAGACAGACATGCCTAGCTCCACAGCCTGATTAAAGAGCAGACCTGTTAACTAGCAAGCAGTGAGCTTACGGAAGATGCTAATGCTTGGTAAAGTTGTTCCATCTACATTAAAGTGAAAGCCAAGATTTTTACTTAGCAATCACATTGGTAAGAGCAAGAGAAAAGTTTGCCAGACGAAGCGCACTGCAGAGACCAAGAGGTACCAGGTTATATCTTCGCTCCTCAAGTACAGTTCGTCTGCTTACAGCACTACTCTGGAGTAGCCCATTGAGATAGCAACTAAAACATTGCAGCCCAGTGATCACATGCTTAGGCTAGAGAAGATGATGCCATGAAAGACTGGGAGATCTATAGCGACAAACTTGACGAAAAGATCAAGCCAATCACTCAGACACTGTGCCTTATGTAGAGGTGCTGAGTCGGTCATTATGCGCACGAAGCAAGGTTGACTTTTTTGACTGATTAGTTCTGAAAGCACTCTGGAACTGAATCGCTAGTTGTAAAAGTTTTATTTAAGAGTTTAGTTATTCTGCCACCTCTTGTTCCAGTGTCTTTGATAGGAGCGATAGAAGAAAAAATGGGAGAAAGGTACTTAAATTTCCTTAGTATGGTGTTGCTATCTTAATTAGTTGCCTAAACACAGCCCTTTCAAATTTGTTTGGGACATGATTGAAGCTGAGGCCACGTAAAATGTTTTTGCTATGCCCGCCCACAGCAAATCTACAAATCGTAGACATAGCACCGTGGGAGGATGGTCTGGAGGGCTAGAATAATTATTCGGTTTGGAGAGGACTTTTAGGAATGCTTTACTTATTGCCGCCTGGTATACAAACATTAAAATGGTGAACTAGTTGAGGGAGAAGAGAACTTAGGTGACATGACTGGTGAGCAGAAATTATCACCTTAGTGATTGAAAATTTGATATTTTCCAACTTTCTAACCGATAAGATTAAGAAATAGCAGTAGAAAAGCCTTTTTTTTTTTACTGGAGCTACGATGTTTGAATTTTTCAATTATGATTCAACTATATTTTTATAGAAGCTCTGCTTAGATGTTGCTAGTATAGATTTGCATGAACTGAAGTAGTCCTCGATTGGCTGTTTATGAACAGTTATTCTTTTTATGTTTTTCGATATATAAAACTGGAGTTGAGCTGCCATAGCTTGTTTGATATCTGATTTAGGCGTTTGGATTGGAGCGATGGAGTACTGTATGATTAGTCAGAGGTGCTAACTCGTCGATAATTTCTACTATTTTTTTCTAGTAGTATTTTTATAATGGTAAACAGTTAGAATTTTGAATTGAGACTCAGATTTTCAATAGGTTTGCGTTTTTTCCCTGATTTTGAAATTCATGTTCCATTTGGATACAACATAATCAGACATGTGCTGCTGCCTTCTTGGGTTTGAGGCCACAGAGTTGTTCACTGCTGCCGTAATTTAAAGGCACCATATTTTTGAGCTTTGCTCGAGCTGGAATTCGTACAAAACCTGGTAATGGATACCTAGTGCGATGTGACTTATTTGGCTCTTTGTTTGTATTCTACAGCTTCGTAATATTCAGTGGTGAGATACTCATGCCTCGAGGTTGCCCTAGCGTACTACTTTATTTGGAATAGTCTCAACCATATCAAGAGTTGTATAGGTTTAAACTTTTCTGAATCAGTGTCTGGTCACAATATGCCATCGCTCTAGCCAGTGTATTCAAAATACTTCCTAACCTAGACTAGCGAATCATTATATACGTCATTTTTTATTTCGACAAGTGGTGGCTGCTGATTGCCTTAACGTACTTCAGTTACGGTGCTCCCACGGCTTGTTGCCAAATGAAATACATCATTTCTAAGACATCCCGTGTAGGATGAGAAAGAGGAAGCAGTTTGAGTATATTAAAGTGCAGTTTGCGATGGCACATCGACAATAACTAAATACAAGACAGCCCAGACTTGTAAAGTTAAGCCAGGCATTGAAAAACACATGGAAGAATCAGCCTCTAGTTAGCTGGTAACCCGAGGTAATATCACAAGACCATGTACATATTAAAATATAATTTAATTTTATACAAATGGGTTGTCTAGGATGCATTGCATCGAAATTTCAGTAGATGCCCTTAGTCAGCTCATCCGTCAAAGGCTAATAGTCCATAGCAGAATAAGACGATTCCCTGCAGGACAGCATTATCGCCTCCCGACACCATGAGCTAAGCTAATAGTGTTTCTTGCTCGTTGCAGAATTATCGTCTGAATATCGGAGTTATTGGGAACATCAAATACGGAAACTGCCAGAACTGAGACCTAGTTAAAGCTTATCCGATCGCTGTTTTACCACAGTGCTTAATATACAGCATACATAGTTACACGTAGCCACTTCCAGGGTCCAGCTGCACGTACCTAGCCCCAGTTGGCCTGACACTAGCCGACTTTCACGAACATTCATAGTAGTTCTACCTTATTTTCATGCAGCTATGAGCTTGTATATTAAGTATGATCGTAAATGCCTAAAATAGTGACGCTACCGTCGTACGTTTGCTTTGCTTAATTCCTTAATGGTGGCAGGGATTCATACACTGGGTTATATAAAAGAGGGCACAGGTGGAGCCACCAGTGTGTCCCGAGCCTCCGTCTGTTCGGTATTAAACGAAGTGTCTCTGAATCCTGCCTGATATCACCCTTGAACCAGTGGAAATTAGTGGAACTTGGTTCAGTCATCAGGCCCACTAACACTCCGGCAGCCCAACTTAATGTATTCTATGAAAAACCTTGCTCGATGTGTAACAAACCCCAAATAATACATGAAGTGGCTATTTAGGGTTATCTTGACCGCTTGCTTTAACCGAGATCTGGTTTAATCGAATAACAGTCCGACTACAACCAAGGCCAAAAAACCTGACGAGAAATCGCCGTTGCCACGCCTACCCAGTGAAATACAAACAATTTCAGTCCCTTGGAAGCAGTCTTTAGAATCTCTCGTTTTAACAACCTCCGACAATAACCTACCAATTGTGGCAGGTATGTATCGCCCACCAGGTACAAAGTCATCCTTTGTCACCAATTTCTCTTATCTAATTTCAATTTGGTGTGCCAGAAATATATCTTTCCTAGATATTTAGGATTTTAACATTTCTTTTGACCAAAAAAGGGTGACTTGCATGCTGAATTTTGTGCGCTAACTGATTCTTTTTCCCTTTGGCCTCATGCGCTTGACCCCACTCACAAAAAAGGTCACACACTCGGTAAACAATAATCGCCGCTAAGCATATGCTATAATTATATATTACGAATTTGTGCTCTTCTAATTGTATATCGATCTACAATCCACGATCTTAAATCTACAATCTAAAATCTCATTCAATCTAGAGCCGATGCCCTCCTCCACATCTAAAGTCACATGTGAATCTCGAATCTGTAGAACGTTCACAGCCAAGTTGTCGGAGCAGAAATATCTGCATTGCTAATACTGCTCAAGCTTCCATCCCATATGTCTTAGTTTTTGGAATGCTACAACATGACATTTGCTGACATGCTTTACATGAGTTTGCACCACTGATGAAGCCTAATGTGCACCCTCACGGCTTATTGTTTACTGCAGGTATTGAAATTGCTAGGTCTACTGAGCTTAAGCTTGAAAAAGCCTATGAAAGATCAGGATTGACTGCCTATCGTCAGGCATGTGAAGACTGCAAGAGATCATACCAGTCGAATCTAGCAAAATCAAAATCTAGCTTCTACAAAAATAATTTTGAATAAAATCCAGAAATGCTGATGCATACCATCAATCATCTTTTTAACCGCATCCAGATTAACTCCTTACCAGGAGATCCTAGTGGTGAACTAGCTGATCGCTTTTGAAGCTTCTTATACAGCTAAATAGACAAGGTTATAGAGTCCGTTCCTAGGTTTGCAGCATCCTCCCTGGACTCGTGTTACTCAAAGTAAATCAACGCAGGACTCATTTCCATCGATTCAGCTCACTAACTCACTGTCTACTTTAAAAATATGGTCATGAGTGACCATATCCTGAATTTGTCTTTTGAATTTTTTCATTTTGTCTCGCAGTCGAAAACGTCTAGTAGTTCTCTATACCCTATTCTCACACTCTTTCTTCTACGAATTTTTTATCTGCTGCTGCCATGCATAATTCGCGCAATAAATATATATTTAGCCTCAGGTCAAGTCCCTCAACCTTTCAAAAAGGGTGTTGCCTGGCTACTAGTTAGGATAGCAGGGCTAGATCGAGAGGACTTGTACAGCTTTCGTCCAGCCTCCATTCTTCCCGTTCGTGCCCATGTCACTAGCAAGAGTTGGGTCAGACCAGCTGAACTTTTACTTTGTGATCTCAAACCTAGCAAGTTCTAGTCTAATTTATGAGCTAAATACTAGAGTCAGTTTTCCTTAGGGAAATTATGTGTAAATATTTACATTCTTTGACGAAAATACCAACTTTATTTTTATGAGCAAACTTTATCATGATTGCAGACTTGCATAAATCTCTCTGCTCGTCCTGCTCGATCTTTCAGCAATTTTTAATACCCTTGATCTTAAAGTCATTTTTAAGGATTTTGAATCTCACCCGGGCATCACTCATCACTAGCAATGCACTTTAATGGTTCAGGTAATGTCTCGGCGGGAGAATCAAGAGCATTGATGTGAATGAACAAAGATCATCCCAGTAGCCCCTGAAGTAGTGGATACGTCTGGGCTCAGTTCTCGGCCTCGTCTTTTGAAAGATTATCTTCCTCCCACATTCCGATATGATCGGCAAGGGCAATCTAGGCTTTCCCTTCTGTTCAAATGGCACTCAGTACATGACACTTCTTGCTTTCATTTCTCCAAGCTATTGACGTGTCATGTCCTCTACACACCATTGCTGCATGCGTTTATTTCATCCATATATGGATGGCAGCTAATGTTTTTTTTAAATTCAGAGACAACTAGACCAACTTACTAGTTATGGGCTAACGAAGTGTGATTCAGAAAATTTATAATCTGAAGCTTAAAATCTCTTCTGCCAATATATCTCATGTTGAATATGCACGTAATTTGGTTTTCCTGCTACAAAGCGACCTTTAATTAGACGACCGCATCAGTTCCACGGTCAAGTCTGCCTACTTTCAGTTACATAATATTGCTAAAAATCGGGATTGTTTGGACAAGGATACCTCATCTACATTGGTCCATGCATTTGTGACGTCCCGTCTCGATTTCTGTAATTCAGTGCTTACTGGTATAGCTGCATGTACAATCAGGCAATTACAGCTGATACAAAATTCTGCACCTATACTCATATGTAGCGAGATTTGCAATTGCCCCATCACACAAATTCTCGTCGACTACACTGGCTCCCAATCAAGCAGGTCATTGACTTTGTTTTTGTCACTTACTTTTAGGTTTCCTCATTCTCTAGCTCCAGACTAGCTAGCGGAAATGCTTCTCTACCAAGCGAAGAATCGTATAATCTGCTTTCTGACTCAAATCCTTTACCCATACCTCGTTCTACTTTAAAAACTCTCGTACAAATTGCCTGCAGTACGTTTGCTTCCTAAGCCTACAACTCAATACCGAGACAAGACACAAAAGTTCCCTGACATAAAAACATTAAAGGAAGCTTAGAATGCATCTGTTTATGACAGCATTTGGATTGTCGCTGTGATTCGTCCTTCTTGTGCAAGTTCCTGCTTACATCATGCTTGTAGTTAGCTGATGTTACCATCAAACATTTGGTAAATCATTATATGCACCTTATCTAAAGAATTCGTGACTAGCACCAGCACTAATATGCCTACTGGTACGTCAACAGGCACGGCGGGACCTTAAGCATTTGTTGTGGCCATTTCGTTAGATTGTAAGGCTCCCTAAGAGGAACAATGAATTTGCAATAGAAACGTATTATTATTCGTACTTTTATATTAACAACGGCTGCATATGGCCTATTGAAGTTCAGATCCCTGTGTAAGATGAAATAAAAAATTACCTCATTAAAACTGCCCCAAGATTCGTAGTGTAGCGATAAATGTGATTATCTAATGATTTGGTTCTAATTCTAGTAATTATTTCCGATCAAAGACGATCTTATACAGGTTGCCATTGAGTTGTAAGATTAGTAGCGTTGAGACGAAAGGTTAGTCTTTGAAAGATTGTATGCTGGTTTTCCCTGCTAGGAATTAATTGGAGTAAGTATCGTGGGTGATGTATTTGGAGGCCTAATTTAAGATTAATTCAGATCAGTAGAGCGGTTCAGGAGTATGAATATAGCTGATGGTGAGTGACAGATCTCGAGTAACTTTGCTGCTGCAGCATTAGCCGTTGCAGATTTGCAAGAACTATTACAATTTAAGGATAATGTCGTTTACGCCAGGTATGCTTTCATGCCACATTTTTCTCGAACTGCACGTTTGGTACAGATTAGAAGCATTCAGCCAAAAAATTCAGAGTTAAAAGATTTTATAATTTATTATACATATTTATATATTGGTTGGGCCTTGATCTCCAATCCCTTGCGAGTTCAAAATTATATAGGATATTTAAGTTGAACTAGGCAGAATTGACCAAGGATCTGATATGCTCATATGGTGACCAGTCACTTAGGATGAGGGTAAAATGTTACCAGCAGTGGCTACTGAACGTAAGCTAACTAAGCCTGAATTGAGGGTAGCCTTTCCTATTTCAGAGTAACGCAACATAAATAGCCAAATAGTTTGACCACAGTAAGTAACGTTATTTATGTATTCGTAAGTAAAACAAATAATGCCTGCTTTTGTTGGGCTATTTTCATCTCAGCCATTATTTGCTCTGTAAACCTCTATATTAGTACTGAGTCAAAATTGCTTACATTTGATCTCAGTGAGATAGTTAAAGTATTTCAATTGAGGTCTATTTTTTCAAAACTTGACGTGTTTTTCAAGAGTAGAGTGTTCTTCCAGAATTTAGAATGATTTTGCTGGAATGTAGCAAGACGGGCAATGCATGCTTTTGATTTTATTGCTATTTTGCATATTTAAATTTTCTTTGAGCCTGCACTACATGCTATCTTCTTCCTTTTCTCTTTCAGCTGCCTTGAAAACCTATCGCTGTTTTAAGAATGTTACAAAGGTTCCGAATTAAAAAGTGACACATCGAACTTTCTAATTTTACTAAGACTATGGGCATTTAGAATATGTCAATCTGCACAATTCCACTTAATAATATTAAAGGTTCTCCACAATAAGTAACTAAACTTTATATTTTTATTCAGTAATACTTAAAATCTAATTTATTTGAAGGAGATGCTAATTATGACACCAGAGTATCGGTCAATATTCCACACTCTTTGTCCTGGCTTTCAGCCTGCAGGGAATGCACACAGAGTGATTGGTGTAGTAATATCTATTTTGTGCTCCGTTGTAGCACAGTAAGATCAGGTTATCTCAGCAAATGGTCGAAAATCACAAATTGGCACTTCACTAGAGCAAAAAACGGGTTTCAAGTTAAATAAGAGCTGGAAGAAATTAAAAAAAGAAATGCAATCGGAAGTAAAATTGTGTCAGGTGTCGCGGAAAATGCCTCCATTATTAGATCTATAAAACTAAATATATCTAGCTTATTTTCTAATTATTTCGTGACACTCAGCGTATGTGTAAAATTAGTTTTCATTTTCAGCGAAAATTATCAGGAAAGATTAATTCTGGTGACCTGTACACAATTTATTACCAACTAGTTCTGCGAACAAAGTTCTTACCTGCGACTGCAATCTTCACTGGACTGGATACTGCTGTTCCTTGAGAGTTACTAGCCACACACTCATAAGTTCCCTCATAAAAACGGTAGCCGTACATTGCAAAATATACACTTAGTAGTGTAATTTCTGATCCATCACTACTTTGAATCCATTGCTGCTGAAGGTCGTGTGTATTAGTTCTTCTCCAATTAATACTTGACGCTCTAAAAAATAATGGGTTATCTGACAGCTGGATTTTGAAGCACTTATTTTTTCAGTGATATACAACTTCCTATTTATTACATGAATAATGTCATAATTAAACTGTGCGAAAATTCCAGGTTCTGATAGGGCTTTAAAGTTTGCTTTTATTGTTCCTCTAAATCTGGTTCACTATTTTCAACTCGGCACTTATTGCAACTAAGCATGGAGGGAACACAAGCACCCTGCGACTTTTCAAGACCAGCAGTGACATGTAGGCCTTGCAAGGCAAATAATAATTACAAATAAGTAGCTCGACTGAGTAATCATCTGTGCATTATGCTTGAACGACGAAAAGTGCGATGCTATGAAAACAATTTGGGTTGCTTCATACCGTCATGTATTTAGGAATAGTTTCGGAAATAATTCCAATTACAAGACCAAACTTCACCTCAAGCCAGAAGCTGGATCAGCTCAAAAATGGTGGGCAAGATGATAATAATATTAATAATGCACTTTATAAAGCGCCCTCAGATAACTCAATCTCTTTCTTGGCACTTTACATTTGCTGCAAAGGAAAACGTGATTGATTGGTGAGTAATATCATGCTAGATAAAAAACATGAATAACATGGTTAGGGGTGAAATGCTCAGGGTCAGCATGCAAGCGTGGTTAGTGGCAGCATGCACAGTGCCACCGCTCATAAGCACAACAAGGACGAATCAAGCGAAAAACTGAATAAAAACGGCGATAAAACCAAACGCTCTGTTTATCTAAATGACGGAAACTTGAAAGGTTGATCAAAACCGGATGAGCCAGCATATTTTTTGTTGCATCAGCACACAATCTAGATGTCTGGTTCCAAAGTTAGGTTAGACACCTGACTACATCTGCGCCACAGTCATGTCCGCATGCTTGCAAGTGCACAATAATTCAAAAATCCAGGCTAATTTAGACAGTAATACTAAATATAAATAGATCTATGCATTTGCAGAATCCCGCGTTGGTATTTGTAACTCCCGGTTTTTCGGATTACCGGGCAGTGCAAATCAGGTTTTCACAATTGATGCACAACTCTGTAGCTAGACATGTTATTCATGACCGTCGTGGTTTCTACTTCACATCAGTTATTGCCAATCCGCACTACTTGCCATCCAAGCAACTTTTTGACTTCAAGGTATTTTAACCGAATCCCTTCGTCCTTTCTCTCCAGCCTGCCTACAGGTAAAAGTCACCTAACTCCTTAGGCATGGTACCTTAACATTTTCTAAGAAACACTGTTTAGCTGTACCTCTTATCAAGCTCAGATTATTTGGTGCCTCTGAGTTTGTTTTATTCGTACGGTTCCCAATCCTGGAACTTACTCCAGACTGACAGACGCAAGATATTCTTAATTAATGAAATTTATAAGATGACTATGACGCATCTGATAGTCACTGCAGTTAGTGCTTCGTTGTTATTTCTCCTGTTGTGCTTAAGCTTTTTGACACAGTTCATGCTAGTACTAATTTTATTTAAAATCCTGACACTTTGGATGTCACTGCCAACTATATAGTGCTTGTTCAAATTGAGTGATATCACGAATAATTAAATTACACTTCCTATGTAGCATATTCAAAGGAAATTGACATAGAAACAATTATCAAAGGAACCTATGCGAATTTAGTCTATTGTTAATACAGTTAAAGCGATAAATATTTTAAGTGCCCCTGAAAGCAAGTTATTTCATTTGATGTTGATTTACGAAATACAGACTGAACTAGCAATGTTCAGCATCTTATCTATGTTCGATCTTGGTAAGAAAAACCAGCTGTTACTCTTCTCAGAAGATGCAAAACATTTCTTGCAGCCAAAACCTCTACTGTACTACAAGTAATAATAATAATGATACACTTGATAAATCACCCTCAGAGAACTCAATCAATTTCTCGGTGTTTTATATTTGCTGCAATGGAAACCCGATTGCATGGTGAGTGGTATAATGGTTGATAAACAACGTGAATGACATGGTTAGGGATGACATGCACAGGGTCAGCACGCAAGTGTAGTCAGTTGCAGCATGCACAGTGTCCTCACCAATAAGCACAGTATGGTCGAATCACAGGGACCCACTAAATTCTGTCATGAATACGTGCGTTCGTAGTTTATTTTGAAATGTGGTCAAGTCATGGGATGTCGTGATGTAAGCTGACGGAACTGCTGCTCATAGGACATCCCAAGTAGAGGCATGACTAGAGCTTTGATCTTCTAATAGGATATGCTGTCGTGGAATAATTAGAATGTGCTTAAAATTTAGGTGATGTCTTAGACAGCTGATTAAGTTTTATTTAGAAGATTATTGTTCTAACTTCCATTCCAACCATAACCGAGCTGGTACTTGTATGCCATATAATATTTTCCAAATGAAATTTTGCTGTTCTAGCTAAAGAAGCATCTGTTTTGCACATCTATTGCCATACTAGTTTTTCTCCTTTGGTTGCATGCACTATGGCTTATTCCCGTGCACGCTTCTAAGCATTTTAATAGCCAGAGGTCGGACTAACATGTTGTCCTGAGTGTCTTCTTATGTGCTTTAGCATGATGGCCTTAGCATAATATCTATTCGCTAATTCGTGCATATCTAAGCATGGCGGCTTGCATGATATTAAACTTTAGATATATGTTCTCTTAAAGGAACTTGTAAAGCAACGGGATGATGATTAACAATGATAGAAATTTGAAGTGGTATTATCGTTAGATTTGGGAAAGGATGCATTTATCGGAGTGAAATCGTCATGAAGAAGCACGAAAGAAGACAAAAAGAGCCATGCATTCATCAGCTTAAAGATCTTCGACGACAGAAGCTTGCCGCTCAGCTCCTACACTGTGAAAGACACATCCACAATTCTTCTGATGCGACATTTAATCTCATGCTGCCAACCATGGCACATCATTTCAAGCTGTTCCGAACAGCTATTTTAATACTACTCATTACCTCAAATTATCTCCTGACTTAGCTATCGATCTATATTGCTCTCTTTTGTGTGAGAAGAAGTACGTTGGCTGCCAAATGAGTACTGAAAGTCGCTTAGGCTGTAAGTTAGCTATACCCCGACAGCTAAATCTTTGAGCATTCCTTACAGAACCTTACTGTGTAACACCCTCATAGTCAGTTTAGATTTGTAGTGAAGATTAAGCTTGGTATTGTCTAGGTTGCTAGCCGTTGTTCGTTGTTTATTAGTCACAGTAGAACTTCTGGAGTGTCACTGTTGTGGCCTTAATGATAAAGCGGTCAACTAGTGCAGTGAGTCACTGTCAACTATGCTTAAATAGAAGAAAATATTTTCTTAGTAAAAATCGATGCATGCTCAAAGCAGATTTAGCAGGACCACTAGTAACAGCTTTGTGAACACTGCCAATCAAAGTGCTAGTGGGTGTATTTTAGGGTACTGGAATTACTGAGCAGCTGGTGTCGGTTAATAAATACCGGTTTAAATAGGGCGGAATCAAGTAGGTGATACATGTGAAAAAAGCACTCGTCACAAATTCATACTATCGTATTATTCCACAATTTTTAAGCAGCAGAACGAGGAGTCCGCGCCGTTCAAATGTGCAGGAAAAAGATGGACTTGCAGACGTTTCTGCCACTCAGACTCGCTCCCCAGTCTTTAGATTATTGGACCGCAATTCAAGCCGACGCTGCTCCGAATCATCATTTACTTGTCGTAAGTCAGAGACACTATGCTAGCCTATCAATAATGCAGCTAGGCGGCACCTTACAACGGAAAGACTCTAAAACAGACACTACCATTGAGCGAAATTTATATGAAATTTGACACACATTTGAAGAATGATAAGCAGGGAGAAGCTGATGTTGGTTTTTCATTTAGCAACACATCCACAAATAATTTAATGTACTGCAAAATATGCATGCAAGAGAAATAGACAATGTTCAATCCAGTTTTTATTCTACACGGGCTTAGGGCTGCACATTGAATGGGTTTTAATGAAATATTTAGTGACAGCCGTGGGGGTTAGATATTGTGGCCTTCGTGGCTATGGCTAATCAAATGCCTTTTGTCTCTGGTCGGATCGACTGTAGGTAGAGCTCGTGCTTAAAGGCTATAGTTACGGAGATCATTCGGGTAGAAAAAGGGATTAAAAACACATATAACGCCCTCGTCAGATCGATGCAGCCACAGATGCTATTTACCTGAGCACTTTTATTCTGACCAACGTCCCAGAATCAGCAGCATCACTCTTATGCTTGTAGAACTATGCAGCTTATGCATCGCCAGTCCCTACCCAACTATAAGGCAGGTGCAACCAGAAGCTGCATCTCATCCAAATGAGTCTTGCAAAATTTCCGGTGAAGAAAAGTTGACCTAGGCAGCTGAAAGAGATATAAAAAACCTAGTAATAAGGTCGGTTATAGTGTGAAACCAGGGACAGTTTCCATGTGGCTTGGTGACTTATTGGTCACAGACCATAAGTGGCGACCTCGAGCCTGCAATAATGCTCCTTCAAGTGACTGACTCAATCACATCTTTCTTATAATTAAAGGCTGTATTTGGAACGTGTACAGTTTTTTATTTAAGAAACGCTGTACATAATTCTGCGTCTAGGCACTTCTCGCCGTATAACGTGTGCTGCAGCTTTATTTCAATTGTAATTCAAAACAAGTGAATTCTTGACTTGTTAACTTCTCCTGTCTTTCTGTATGCACGGCGTAATTTATTTGCCGAATAGTAGCCTCCTCTAGAGTCACTTATTTTCTGTTGTAAATTGTCCATCCATTGATGCTAAAGGAAACTGACAACTAATTTCTCATCTTTATCGCAATAGCAGCTGCAAATCCCAAGCGGCTAAGCTAGCTGCATTTCGGCCAATATTTATGAGCCACATCGGCCGAAACCCGTCATCGTGAGACAGGTTACTATTTGTAACTAAACTCCGTTCCTTTCTGCCACTGTATAGCCAAACCTCTCAATATTTTAAAATAAACAGAGTTCACCTTCGACTGTGGTTTTCTTATCACAATCTGCCACTCAAGCTTCGGCTTACTTTCGAAAACGGAAATAACACAACTAAACCAGCACCACCATAGTCCAAATGTTCCGTGCTAACTTCACTGGTCAGCTTTGCAAGAGCTACTATGTATGCAGTTTTTTCTGCTGTACTATGAAAAAGAACTCATAAAAAGACGTCACGTTGGTGTAGCACAGGAAAGGAATGTTTTCACTATAACATATGCTCTCCGTAATTCCGAAAGTCAGGCACTGCATTTCAGCTACGATGCTACGGTTGCAGCATTCAGCAGGATCTATGGCTATTCTATGGCTCATGCTAGGCTAAGCCTACTCAATACTAAACACTGCATTAGGTATCCCTTAAATAGCGACTGAACTAATCAGCCTTGGTACTTGCCTATCTTTGAAAATGATAGCAAGCTGTATTTCGTTTCATTTAAAAGCTATCCTCATTGTTTCAGTTCTCCCATTTGTCAAAGCTGCTACCACAAAATGCTACTAAATTTCTGGCATAGAAAAGCATAAGCTGTGGCCTGGCGACAGAGTCAGTGGAACACCAATCGTGATGACTTTTTACAGAAAGTGCCACCATGATAATAATGATACAACATTTGATAAAGCATCCTTAGAAAACTAAACTCCTCTCTAGG
Source organism: Cristatella mucedo (assembly GCA_009760855.2). Taxonomy (NCBI): domain Eukaryota; kingdom Metazoa; phylum Bryozoa; class Phylactolaemata; family Cristatellidae; genus Cristatella; species Cristatella mucedo. The sequence goes on from WPIO01000119.1 coordinate 382,940, forward strand.
TGCTTTACAGATGCTGCGAAGTGAGCACGATCAAATTTTCAGTGGTAGTATGCTTAATAAACAAGAATATTAACATGGTTAGGGATGACATGAACAGGGTCAACATGCAAGTGTGGTTATTGGCAGCATTCAACAGTGTCAGCATGCACAAGCACATACAGAACGGATCACATGGAGCCAGTAAATGCTGTCATAAATAGATGTGCTTAGAATTTCTTTTTAAATTTGGGCAAGCCAGATGTCGCGACACAAGTTCTAGCGAGTTCCAGGCTTTGCGAGCATACGAACTCAAGGAACTGTCTCCAGAGGATTTGAGGTGTGTACATGTTATATTTAGACTGGGTTTACTCTGTGAACTACCCAGTTGTAGTTAACAGCAATTAATCTGCAAATACTACTGCTAGCTGAATTAGAACACTGGACTTTCGTCCAGCATTAGAAAGTCGATCCCATCCATCATACTTCATTTGCAGCAAGTTTAGAGTTCCTAGACAAAGATTAAGTGCACCAATGCGGCTACACTAATGTATGATTACTTGTATAAGATTCTTATTTAAATTTTAACTATAATGATCACGTTCTTCAATTAGTCACATACGCTTCACTCCTTCGCTTAAATAATGGCTGACCGAGGAATGTGGAAGTCACCAAACATTCTAGAATTGGAACAAAGCAACAGAGGCTTACTCGTTCAAAGCTATCCTAGTGCTACTCTGGACTTATATACAGTCGACCGCTAGGTGGACAGTGCCAGCATATCTCCTGAAGCATTACTTACTGGGTTCCTATTTCCCGCCAAGACCTTGGTGCCAGGATTCGCACACGGGTAAAGTGCCTACCGTTGACGAAAAACACCGTGGGCTCAATTGATATGGCAAATACAAACACATATGTAAAGCTGCTAAATAAAGACTAGGTTTTCTTCCGGTCTACAATTAAGCTATAGATTTTTAATGTGTATACATATATATGAAGGATTGATTAAAATGTTTAAATTGCATAACTACACTAGCAAGCGGTGCTGTGCCCTGCCTTGGTCGCAGCTGCTACCTGGGCCGCCCGGTTCAGAAACAGGGACCTAACGGCTTCCGTGTGGATGATGACATCCGAGATGCAGAGCCCAGGCAATGCCCTTTTCTCAGAGCGCGGGATGCCGAGGTCAGCTAGGTAAGCTTTGTAGTTTTGGTAACCAGCAACCGAGGGTCCAGACCATGAAGGGCTTCACCTCTGCCAAACCGTGGCCTGCCGTCAGGAAACACGTGGCAAAAACCAAACACTCATCGGTCGTGTTCTGGGCAGCCACCATCAGAGCACCTCCGAGGATTACCAGCAAACTGTTTTAGTAGTATTAGTTCTTTCTAGCAGAGTATTTAAAGACTTTTTGTCATGAACAACAAGTTTCACATAGGGCAACTTCAAGACCGTTGTATATATAATGTTCCTTGGTTGTGCTCATCGTGAATGACTATCCCTCACCTAATCATATAGCAGCTCAATAAAAAGCATAGAATCAAAGGGTGTCTACTGTTAGTGAATTATTCATCCAGTCTCTTATTCTGATAAATTGCTTCGGCCAGTTCTTATATACTGTGCCATATCACACTCAACCTGAGTGTAAACGCCCGCGTCAAGGCAATAATTGAAATTTAGGAATATCGCCGCAGTTACTTCCTGGTCTCATTGAATTTCTATGGGCTGGCTCAGTTTGAGTTCTGATTATGCCTTTGCTGTCACCTGCTTATCACCTGCTTATCCTAGCCTAGTATCCTCTTAAGCTAGATAGTGTCTCACTGGATTGATTTAGGTTACTGAGTATTACCTCTTTACAACTTTAAGTAACTTTCAGAATTCGGTTTCTTTATTGTGCTCATGAAGCTGAAACTACATACTGGGTGAAAGAACGACATTACCTGATATAACGAAATTGAAAAAAATATAAAGCTTATAATTTTTTTAAGCATTCCATTCGTTGGAGTTACTTGTCATTAGCGTCATTCTAAAAGACCACAGGATTCCATTTCAGAAGCCATCCAGCATGCTCCCTTTTCAGCACCGCCAAAGTTACTTTTTAGAGAACTGTTTTTCTTATTTCAGATTAAAGATTTCCAATTTCAATCGACAATTGTAAAGATGCTATTTATAAACCGCTTAAAGGATAGAAACTATTGATACATTACGTTGAAGGAATATTGAGGCCATGATCATTTTTACATGCATGTTTATCCCCAAATGAGTTCGTTACTAGCACTAGAAATTTTTTTTAGAAGGGAGACACTCGTCGGTTACTAAAGAAATACTTAGACATGCTCATATCTTTCTGTTACACTCTATAGAAGTAAAATAGACTACTGATCTTGACAAAAAATGTTCTTCGCTTTATGTTCACGTCACTTGAAAACGGCCTATTTCTGTTTGTTTTAAAAACGAACTATGGAAGCTGGTAGTACCTACAATAGTGATTTCAGTAAAGCTTAGCTTGCACTGCACATGGACCTTCATAATGAGCTCCAAAGTTTATAGGTGGGACAATAGACGCGTGTCTTATCCCATATCAATTCATAAATTCAACTTCAACTATGAAAATTGAGGTTTGTGCATTCTAGGAGTATAAATCAACGTACATGAACCCTTAGACATAAGGAGCAACAATCACAAAAACTGATAGGATATTAGCAGGATATCTTTTAACAAGCTTATTGTACTTAAGGCTTGAATATTGCTACTGTCGCACGTAGGATTTTGGTGGCAACTAAATTCGGCAAAAGCCACCACCGCCAGACAGAGGTTAGGAGCACTGGTAAGGCTGTGAACTTGAACTAGCCGGTACTCAAACACAATGTGAGAAAGCTTTTCATCAGGTTATTATTCACTGGGTTAAATTTTTTCAAGTTCATACTTAGAAAAAGTAACTAGTAAAGCATGAAAGTGTAAGTGTGGCCACGAACATTTTATGCAGCGAACAATGGGGACTAAATATATCCTCAGCGTAAATCCAAAACATATCAATACAAGCGAACTATATGCTTTTAAGTAAATCACGTCAATTCCATGCAATTTAATGTGTCTCCATCTGAAAGTTCATGAAGCCATAAAGACAATATGGGTGACTATGCAGGAGTGTTTTGTGAAACCCGCTTAAAGCCTAACTTCCGCACGAAGTGGTAGCTAACCGACTCATTCTCACGCAAAGAAGAGAAACTTTGAAGAATAGCGGAGTGGTAAGAGAATTTGAGTTAGTAGCCACACAGGACGGTTGGTAAGGATGAACCATAGTCGGCAGCATGCCAGTAGCTGTCGTTGCGTAAGAATTTTGGAAGCGAGTTCCAAGGTCTAGCAGAGCGAAGGCTTATGTAGCCAACAGACTTAGGGCGGAGGAATGGCACAGTTAATTTATTACCCATTCAGGATCTGAGGGCACGAAGAGGCTGAAACTGGTGCAGCAGTTCAGCTAGGTACGAAGGAGCCAAGCCGTGTCGGGATTTGTAGGTCAGCATAAGAATTTTGCTCTGTATTCGTTGCACAAACGGCAGCAATCCTATATGTTTTTGCAAAGGAGATACATGGTCAAACCTCAGGGACTTGAAAACTTGCCCTGCAGTCATTTTCATAGCCATTTTCAGTAGCGAGTAGCTTTTTTCGGTATGCTAGCCGATAGAGAATTACAGTAATTAAGCCAAGACGGAACTAAAGAGCAAGCTAATTGTTTTTTAAGCCACCGAGGTAGACAGCTCCGTATCCTAGATAGGGATCGAACGTGATGGCTAGCTGTAGAAGCAGTCTGCTGAATGTAGCTTTTAAAAATTGGTTGCTGCCGAAAATGACACCTAGATTTTAAGCTCATTGCGGTCATCGCATAACAGCATCACCTGTTATGAGAGCAGAGCTTTTTAATCCGTGCACTCGCTTAGGGTGTCCCGTGAGCAGCATTTTAGTTTTATCTTCATTTGTTTTCCAAAAAAAATTCCCAAATCCGGGATTGAATTTTGAAAATTTGAGAATTCAGTTTGTTGGTTTCTGCTGCTGATTCGGACGATTTTAATGACAAATGCAGCTGAGTATCGGCAGCATAAAGGTGATCACCAATTCTACGGACATTAGCTTGGATATTAATTTATTTATCGTCGAGACTCTCTCACAGCCAAAAGTTTAAAAAAAACTGGGTCTTATAGGTTATAATGCTACCTTGAGGTTACCCGAAGTTTGTGAGTTGTACTTAAAACTTTGCTATTGACGACTCGGTATGTCTGAATGGCAATCAAAGAGTGCCTAATCGAGTTTTCAGATACTGTTATTTAATTTTTTATGATATCATGCTCAGTTCTACGTTGTCAACGTTAAAATAGCCTTCGTAGAAGTATTTTTCTTCATTTAGCTGTTTTAGCCCCAACCTGCCGATCTTTCAAATTTGTCGCAAAAGTCTTAGTCGTAAAGTGAGAATGGCGAGTCTTCAAAAAAGGTCCCACTCTAACATGATTTCTAAAAAAAAGCCCAGTAATCTCAGATATAGTCCTGGCAGGGCTAACTGAATTCTGAGTTGCATTTAGTAGCCAAACTCTTTAATGAGACATATATCTGAGTTACGAAACATATCTGTGTCGCAGGGTTTTTTATGACAGCACTATTCATTCATTAAACAGCAATGTGTAAAAAAGTACTTTTTAATCAGGATCTTCGTGTAGACATTTAGCCTAGGTTTTTCAATGAGCAGACAATACAGCATAATTTTATTGAATTATTTCTATGCTAACAGAATTGCGATGATTAAATTTGTCTAGTCTATCGGTATGAAATCGGATATTGCGATGTGATAAACGACTTTAAAGGTAAGAACAATAATTTACACAAGTTTAATTATGATAAAGCTGAGACTTCAGTCACAGGAGTATCAACATATTAGGAAAATTATTTCCAAACAACGCTTTTTTGACATATATTAGGTGGAAAATTCGTTTCGGTCAACATTTTCGGCAACCACTCGTTATGCAATTACTTCCAATGTAAATACAGTACCAAATTAAAGCTTAAAAAAGCACTTGCGGGTGAAGTTCACTTAACGGCCGCTTGGAATTTCTAGGTTAATATTTGGCTCACATTGAACCTCAGCATTTCTGGCCGCAAACTCTAGGGATTTAATTATTTTTTTCATCCTCTGTGATTAATTAAAATACGGCATTATTATTTTATTGTACATGGTTCTACACTGATGAAGTTAACATAGGTTTTTTACCCAATCGTTGCACCAAATTGGCAACACCTCCATCTGAAAAAGTTGCTCTCACCCGTCAGTTAAGCAGGTTAACACCAGATGTATGAACTGCGGAACTACTACCATCTCATACATGGGTTGACCGTTCACCGTGACATTGACAATCCTTGGCGGAAATAAAGAGTCTGTAAAAAATTAACGTCGCAGAGTCAGCCTGCGTAAATATTGCTGTAATTTATGTATTATGAAATTCTTGTAAGTAAATACTGAATGTGCGGACGCAGTCTGCAGTCAACCTTTCAATTTCCAGCTTCGTCTATAGAAGGGCATTGGTTTTGTCTGTATCAGATAAAAATCTACCAATCGAGTAATTACAAAAGGCACCGCTAAACCACTCGTGTCTTTGAACACTGTAAACATCAGCTTTAATCTACCAGAGGCCTAGAGAGAATTAAAATAATATATTTTGGTAGAAATTATAGTACAATTTCTAAAAAAATTATTTATCTATTTATATTTCTAGAAAAGATCAAATTAATATTTTAAGTAAAAATTAAACAGACTTTAATGTTTGTATCTCCGTCTCGAAGCCCCAAAGCAGCGAAGACCAAGTGGGATTTAGGTAGGTTTTGTAAAACCCACTCAAAGCTAAAGCGAATTGGAACGCATTTTGGGGAAGGCAGACTTCAAATCACACAAGAAAGATAGCTTACAATGCGAGAACGTCAGCAGGAAAGCTGACGTAAAAAGCAGCATGGAAGTGACGGTTCCTAACGGCTGGAAATCAAGTGCCACTGTCTAACGCTGGAGAATAGACATTCACAGTCTAGAACCTGCCGTGCCAAAGCTTCTATCGTCAACGGTCTGTAGGTGTAGGAATGGAGCAGCTACTTAATATCCCACAGAATACCTGCAGGCACTAAGAGAACGAAACCAGCGCAGCCATCCAGCAAGGAATGAAGAAGACGGGCCGCAGTCGGCATTTTATGTCAGCCAAATAACGGTATTCTGTATCTGATTGTTTACGAGAAGCCGTCTAAGCTCCTCTAGCAAAGGCGCGAGCTGATTTTGCTCAGTGGTGAGCTCCTCACCCAGACCAAGGGCACAGACACATATGTGAAGCGCCTGATTATAAATTAAGTTCTCTTAGGGCTCTGTAACAACGAATTGTAATTCCGTCCCTCCTTCGTCGCGGTCCATCGGTTCCAGACTCTGCCACGATAGGTACATTTTCACGAAGTACGATTCTTTATTTAATGCCTTTTGGAAATGAAATAACACCCTTTCAGTCAGCATTACATCGTACTACCCAATATATTAAACAAATTAAGGGATACTGAGACGTAGTAGACGTTACAAATATCGTAATATTTGTAGCCCACATTTTATTACACAAGCAGTTTTTACATACTACCACTAACTTATTAAAGTTATGCGATTTTTGCGATGATGATGAAGAGGTGTACTGCACGGCAAAAAAGAGCATGGTTACTGCTCTCAATGAAGCTGCACCTGTACGTACAGTATCTTGCTAATAATTGGAATGCAGAGGTGTGTAATTGATTCACGCAATTGATATAATCACCATATCGATGAACTTTTTAATGAATGTATTAGAGAAAATTGCGATAGAGCAAATCCACGAAAGTTGAAGCGGGAAGTGAGGAAGGACGACTTTATATATATATATATATATATATATATATATATATATATATTTCTTTATTTATTTATAAATATATATAGATATAGATATTCATGCAGGTGACAACGGTATTTGTCAACTAGGAACACATTCGTATTTAAATAATACTTCAGGAGCCTATTCGGTAGCCTAGTTTAGTTAGAGTTTAATTTATCTAGATGAGACAGTACTAGGGAGCTTGCTAACACTTTTGTGAATCGCCGTTTTAGACAGTCCCTACTCTTAGATATGAGTGCTTAGCGATGGCTAACAGTGGAGGCACCTCCTTTGCACCAAAGAAAATTTCGCAGAAATCTCGGAAGCAATATCATAAGGTTTAAGAACAACGATCAGTCTGAAGCACTGGCTTGGTTTAAATCGTACTTGTCTGATCGTGTTTAATCGGCGTCGGGTGGAGGTTAGGTCTCACCTAGACGACCAGTCACTGTGGGGTCTCACCTAGACGACCAGTCACTGTGGGGTCCCTCAAGGGTCTGTACTCAGTCCCTTGCTGTTCTCCATTTATACTCAACCTCCGGGAAAAGTGATTAGGGCTCATGGAATACTATATCACTTTTACGCTGATGATACTCATCTGTATTTGTTATTCAAACCGTCGGAATCTGCTACAGCAACTGAGGAACTGAATGCTTGCCTTGCCGACATTCGATCTTGGATGTTGGAGAACTTCTTTAAATAAGTGACGATAAAACCGAACTGCTGCTCACAGGACAATATAAGTGAGTGCCTGAATTAAAAGGCTTAGCTTATATAACAGGCGATGCCGTTGTGGGATAACCACCACTAGCTCAAATGTAATATAATATATCTCTGTCAATAACTTCACAAAGTCATAAAGACATGTGGGTGTTATGCAGGAGAGTTTTGCATAGCGCACTCACAGCCTAACCGGCTTTCGGTACGCATTCGGTAGCCAACAGACTTCGTCTCACGCAAAAAAGAGAAAGTTAGAAGCATACCAGAGTTAGGAGAGCAGTTGAGGTAGTGAGTAGCATAGAAGTAGCAGTTCAGGACCGCTGAAAAAGATGTGCCACAGTCGGCAGTTGCAGAGTAGATGTCGTTGCGTAAGAATTGTGGAAGCGACTTCCACAGTCTAGATCCTGCAGAGCTAAAGCTTCTGTCGCCAACTGTATTTAAGCGGAGGAATGGGACAGCTAATTTATTGTCCACACAGGACCTGAGGGCGCGAACAGGCTGAAACTGATGCAGCAGTTCAGCAAGGTATGAAGGAGCCAAGCCGTGGCGGGCCTTGTGGGTCAGCATAAGAACTTTGCTCTGTATCCTTTGCTCAACCGGCTACCAATCTATCTCTTTCAGCAAAGGTGACACGTGCTCAAACCGCTGGGACTTAAAGACCAGCCTTGCAGCCATATTCATAGTCCGCTGTAGTGGCATAATAGCTTTCTTTGGTAGCCCAGCCAAAATGGAATTACAATAATCCAGCCGAGACAGAACTAAAGAGCTAGTTAAATCTTTTTACAAGACACTGCGGGAGACAGCTTTTAATCTTGGATAGGGATCGGATGTGATGGCTAGCTGTAGAGGCAGTCTTCTGAATGAAGCTTTTGAAATTGAGGCAGCTGTCGAACATGACACCTAGATTTCGAGCCCGTGGTGAAGGTCGCACAATAGCATCACCTATTAGAACAGCAAAGCCTTTTAATCCAGCCACACGCTTAGGTTGTCCTATGAGAAGCAGTTCGGTTTTATCGTCATTTAATTTCAGGACGTTTTCCGACATCCAGGATCGAATATCGGCAAGGCAAGCATTCAGTTTCTCAGTTGCTGCAGCAGATTCCGACGGTTTAAATGACAAATACAACTGAGTATCGTCAGCATAGAAGTGACATCCTATTCCATGGGCCTTAATCACTTTTCCCAGAGGTTGCGTATAAATGGAGAACAGCAAGGGACTACACAGGTGACCCTTCTCATGTCTGAGACCTGACCCCCACACGACACGGATTAAACACGATCAGACAAGTAGGATTTAAACCACGCCAGTGCTTCGTCTGCCAGACCGATCGCTGTTCTCAATTTTTCAAGCAAAACTTCGTGATCAATGGTGTCGAAGGCAGCAGACAGATCTAGCAGAGCTAAGGCAGTGACATTCCCGTCGTCGTTGCCACGTAGAATGTCATTGTTAACCTGGAGGAGAGCAGTTTCAGTGGAGTGCTGCCTCTTGAAACCTGATTGAATTTTTTCTGAAATTCCACTATTTTCAATATGTTCAACTAGCTGCTTAGCAACAATTTTTTCAAGAATCTTTGATAAGAACGGAAGAAGGGAAACTGGACGATAGTTTACTAGGACCTCTGTGTCTAATCCAGGCTTTTTAAGAATAGTTCTAACCATTGCCGATTTGAAGGACTTGGGGACGACCCCTTTTCCCAAAGATGCATTACAAATCTTGGTTATGGCAGGGCTAAGTTAGTCTGCAAGTGAAGACCACAGAGATGAAGGTATATAGTCTTCAGGAGACGAGCTATTTTTGCTAGACCTTATTAAGGCAGCCACATCACTGGCAGAAACATCGGAGAATCTTTTAAGAAAGGTCACAGGTTGAGGAACGATGATAGCTTTGGTCGGAGGGGGCATAATAGAGGCACGAATGTGCACCATTTTTTCAGTAAAGAAGGCTGAAAACTTTTCGGCTGAGCCCTTAATATCTGGGGAGTCAGACCTGACAGCATTGGCCAGTAAATGGTTTACTGTCTTACAAATCTGTTTAGTGTCCGACTGGCAGGAATTTAGTTTTCTAATGAAAAAAAGAAGCCCTGGCTTTTTTAAGCTTTCGGGTGTAAACTCGAAGGAAGTCTTTAAAATTGACTAGGTCTGCCTCAGACCCCGATTTCTTTAAACGACGTTCCAGCCTCCGCTTAACAGGGCGCATCTTAAGGAGTTTTTTGTAAATTGATAGCAATCTCGACAACTTTGAACACGGATAGAGCGAACGGGAGCATGCTTGTCAAGAGCACTCCTGAGTGTCATGCTGTAGGTGTCGTTTTCGATGGCTGCCTCAATTTTAAAAGCTTCAGTTAGAAGACTACTCTTACAGCTAGCCGTCACGTCCGATCACTACCCAAGATTAGGAGCTGTCGTCCACAGTGGCATGTAAAGAATTTAACTAGCTCCTTAGTTCTGTGTCGGCTTGGTTATTGTGATTCTCTTTTGGCAGGCCTACCAAATAAAGCAACTGGGCCACTGCAGCCGTCTATGCGTATGGCTGCAAGGCTAGCAATTAGGTCCCAGAGTTTTGAGCACGTGTCTCGTTTGCTAACAGAGCTAGGATGGCAGCCGGTTGATCGACGGATACATAATAGTTCTTACAATGACCCACAAAGCCCGCAACGGCTTGGCCCCTTCGTACCTAGCTGAATTGCTGCACCAGTTTCAGCCTTTTCCGCCCTCAGGTCCTGTACTGACAATAAATTAGCTGTTTCATTCATCCCCTTAAAGAACGTTGGCAACAGAAGCTTTAGCACTCCGGGTCCTAGACTGTGGAACTCGCTTCCACAATTCTTACGCAACGACAACTATTCTCCTGCTGCCGACTCTGGCTCATTCTTTTCAGCGATCCTGAGCTGCTACTTCCACGATACTCATTACCTCAACTGCTGCCCTGAATTTACTAGGCTTCCCAATTTATCTTTGTTGCGTGTGAAGAAGTCTGTTGGCTACTGAATGCGTACCAAAATTCACATAGACTGTTCGCCCGTCTTACGATATGCCTTCATGACGACACACTATTCGCAATGCAGAACATTCCAAAGAGTCCAAAATCTCCACAAGGTCATAAGTTAGTTGACTGTCTACCTTAACTCTGTCCAAAACTAACTTTCAGATAAGTTCTGGTGGAGAAAAAAAACTAAAGTATCTCGGACTATTCTTCTAAAGATTATAATATCGGCTGCTAAGGATTTAGTTGTACTAAAATACACAAAGCCTCATTGGTCACTTGACTCCAATGTTTTTATTTAAATGTGCTTTCCGGTGGAAATAGCCACTTAGCAGTCAGTTCAGCGGACACTCGGCTTCTTGTAGCTCACTGTAGAGCACAGTATTGCTACTCCAGAGCCTTGCGAAAACTATTTAATTCTGTCGCAAGACTGCTAGTAATATTCCTTATGATTTTTGAATCACTCAGTAATTCAAAAATAACACTCGACTGATTAACTGGATTTATAACTAAGCTATGTTCATGTAAACGACACGTGGCTGTATCTTTGTGAACTATGCTGGTAAGGCCTTAGGCTTTCCACTATCGACCGACTGGAGGATGCATCGCTTGAAAGGAAGGATCAAGCCAGACTGCGATGGCATTAATAAATCATTAATATCACAATTATTGTTGCTTTTTAACAGAAAGGAAGATCAAAAGAACATATTTTTGAATTGTTCGAGTCGCTTAGTAGAATTGCAGTGACAGTCGCAATTTTTAAAACTGAATATCAGTCTAAAATATGTAAAATGCAGCTAAGAAATGGAATATATCTGTTTTTTAACTGATGTTGTTGAAAGAAAGATTCCCTGAACCTACAATCAATGTTTCAGCCTGTGGGCTATTTAGCTCGGATTGGCTAAGAGTTAGTTACTGCCAAAAATAGTCTAATGTTACAAACCGGATCACTGGTTCTATAAGTTGAGGTCTGCTCTTTCAGGTAATATAGGGTGCACCATCGATCTTTAAATATTGCTTGGTAGTTTCCTAATCGGGAAGCAATAATTCAAATACTAATAATAATAATGCAATTGATAAAGCGCCCTCAAAGAACTTGATCTTTTTCTAAATGCTTTAAATTGGCTGCAAAAAAACACAGTCGAATGCTGAGTGATATAATGCTTGATAACTAACGCAAATAACATGTTTAGACATGAAAATTCATAGGGTTAGCATGCAAGTGTGGTTTAGTGGCTGCACCCACAGTGTCAGCACGCCTAAGCATAAAAGGACGAGATACAGGCACCCACTAAATGCTGTAGCAAACAGGTGTATTTCTAATTTCTTTTAAATATGGTCAAGTCAGGGGATGTCGTGGCGCACATTGGAAGTGAGTTTGAGGCTTTGGGAGCAAACGATCTAAAAGCATGGTCTCCAAATGATCTGAAGTCTGTACGAGGTATAGCAAAACAGTTGGATTCCGAAAAACGGGTGGTGTGAAGCCTGGCCCGGTGGGCGAGTAGATTTGATAGGTAGGCTGGAGCCAAAGAATGGAGGGACCTAAGCGTAGGCGACCAAATCTTCAAGTGGATCCGTTGCTTGACTGGTAGCCAATCTAGGTCAGCCATAAGGGAACGAGATCGAGTTAAAAACCATTGCAAAACTCAAAACACGTATTATAAGGCTGTGAACCTGGGCCTTTCATCTGCAAACATTCTTTGTAAAACTGTGAGCCTCTTCTAAAATACCTAATCTAAGGTATGGGATATCAAATGGTATGACACCAATGCCTAATTCCGAAAACAAATGTAACTCAGCTAAAGTTAAAAGCGATTATTTTATTTCTCCAGAAAGACTAACTCAGATTGATTTTTTAAAAATGGTAGCAATTATTTATCTTACTAGCAATGAGAGGTAATGAAAATCTATTTAAGAAGCTCCACTGGAGAGAATCACTAGAAAACATGATCGTATCCATAGGATACCCACGTAAGCTATTACTAAGCCCAGTGGCTGATAAACTAGAAATTACTTAAGTATCTCCACCTGAAAAAACGTAAAATAAAAAATAGGAAGCCAGTTACCAAGAGGATAAATATAAGTTATAAAAACACAAACACTAGCACTTCAAGTGACCGTATTTTGTTACAATCTCAAAAATAATATAGTTCATTTTTCTCTGCAATAATTTAGTAAAGTATAGGGAAAACACTGCGGAAGATTAATTGGTCATGAGCCCACCAACTAATGATTTAACAAGCATTTCTGGCTCTATGGGCCCGGTTACTTTAAGGTTTATGCATCCGGACATGAAACTCTGTCGTAAGGTAGGCAACAGAGGTTTGAGTTAGCAGGCGTGGAGTCAGGTGAGAATAGTCTTTCTCAGAGTTCGATGAAGTACTTTGCGGAAGCTAGAAATATTTTTCCTTAAGTTTCCATCACGTCCAATCTCAATCGAAGATTAAGGAGTTTTTAACGTGCTGGCTTAAATTAATTTAACCAACCTGTTGGTTCTGTCTACGCTATATTTTTGAAATTTATTTGTTTCCAGCCTACTGATAAAACCAACAGGCAACTGAAGCTGGGGATGAATATAGTTGCAAGGCTAGTCAACCAATCTCATAGGTTCTTGCATATGCCTCCTTTGAATGTGGCGCTCTGATAGCTTCTGGTTGGTCAATGGATAGAGACTACATTTTTAAAGCTGTGCAAGTAGTGAATCATAGCTTTGCTTCCTCAAGCTTGGGATGAATATAGTTGCAAGGCTAGTCAACCAATCTCATAGGTTCTTGCATATGCCTCCTTCGAATGTGGCGCTCTGATAGCTTCTGGATGGTCAATGGATAGAGACTACAATTTTAAAGCTGTGCAAGTAGTGAATAATAGCTTTGCTCCCTCATTAACTGTCGAGCTGATATAATGTTTTCAGCCTCCTTGTAAACTCGGGTTCTGTTTCAACAGTAAGGTTACTATTCTTTTATCCACTTAAAGACCCGTAGCAACGGAGCCTTTCACTCTGAATATATTATAACGTGGAAATGGCTGTCAAGCTTCTTTGTTAGAAATGCGCATCCTTCTGTTGCCGAGAGCGCAACATTATTTCCAGCAGTCCTCGCAAGCTACTTCCATTGTAAGCACTTTCTCGACTGTCTCTATACTCAATGGGTCTTGTCAATTTCCATTTGTCACTAAAATTAAGTCTATTGGCTACACAATCCGTTGCTTATCACGCTTACGCCATACAAGTGTTCTTGGAAACCAACACGGTCTTTGCAAATTTTTGTAGTTACTAAAGAAGGCACAATATATTAAACAATGCTCATTTACATTTGCAAGAATTCAACTATTTATCAGATCATTTGAAATTGACTGCAGTTAAAATGGCTAGGTTCTAAAACAATTGGCCATGAAAACGACTGGAGGAATCGTAAACCTTAACCACGAGCCTGAAATTTTAGAACACACTATTTAATTGATCATACTTCCTCTCAGTGAATGTAAAACACTTAAAAAAAATTAGCTCTCGAGGGCATGTTATCAAGTGCGTCTTTAATATTTAAAATGAGGCCACAAATTACTGAATCTGAAAACATACGTTCAGATATGCACATGACAGCCACTCAAAAATTCTTCCAGTTTTGCTTAGACCTCAGAAGTCAGTCTCGCACATTCATTAAATACCCTAGGAGGTGAGATATGCTCTCTTCCTGACCTAGTTTGTGCGTTCGAATCCTGCAGTTGGGCGTTAGCTTTTTGCCAGCTGCACGTGGTGGTAAAAGATGGTCAAGTTATTCTGCTGTTATGCAAACGAGGCTATTAAATCAGCATAAAAGATGCTTAGATAAATCCAGCTATTCGGGATTTCAGCTCCTAGCATTTAATGATTCAGGTGCAAGCAAATGCACAATTGTGTATGACCGTATTCAGGATTAGACATTTAATTGTAAAAAAGTAATACAATTATTACAGAGCAAAATATTCTGAATTAGTTTATGTCATAAGCGAGTTAGTTAGGTCATCGCGAAAAACTGACTGAAGTTTCACGTACAATTGACTTTAAAGGAAGTAAGGTTTTAATTTAAATCTATCTCGTTTCAATTATGTGTGCTAGATATAAATTTTTTCTCATTACGGACGGTTTCAACATTCATTCTGATAACTTATCGGGTGCCTTGAGCTCTACATTTTTCGCAGTGACTGACTTATAGTCTCTTGTGCCTCCTGCTCATAGCCTTAGTCATATCAAGGGTCACACAATCGACCTATTGTTCGCATACGATTGCACTTTGTCATCACCAATTATTGCCAAATCCTGCTTGTCCGACAACATGCAGATCTGATTCAGTCTAAAATGTGTGTACTCTTCCTACTCCTCTAAAGTCACCTGTGAATCTGGAAACCTCAAGATACTTGACATCATTGTTGTCTGCCCTATAATATATGCATCGCCTCAGCTGCTGAGTTCCCTTTCCAACCAGTCATCATAGATATATTTCTACGATACGACACTTGCTGACATGCTCGACGCGTTTGCACCTTCAACTAAGCCCACTGTGTGCCCTCACCCAGACTGCCTCTAGTTTACCAATGACTACAAAATAGCTAGGTCTACTAAGCACAAGGTTGAAAACCAAAACATCATGACTAGCTGTAAATAGACAGGCATACGAGGACTAGTGAATATCGTACTAGTCAATTCTAACAAAGGTCAAATCTAGCTTCTCCGGAAACGATCATTGTTGAATGAATGATGCAAAATCCAAAAATGCTTATGCCAACGGTCAGCCATCTCCTCAATTGCTCCCAGGTTAGCTTCTTACCTAGTGATCCCTGCAGTGATCTAGCTGATCGCTACTCTAGCTTCTTTGTCAACAAGATGGATAAGATTAGTCCACCTTATTAGTCTCCTGTTCGTCAATTCCATGCAGCGCTTCAATGTCTACATTCAAGAAATTTACAAGTAACCTACTACGGAAAGCTCATCCCAATTAAAGAGAAGAACTAATCCTGTGGACCCTGCTCCAACTTTCCTGATTTTACGATGCATTGATATGCTTCGGTCACGCAAGAACTATATCATAAATATTTCATTAGCCTCATCATGTCCAAGCAAATTTCAAAAAGGCTGCAGGCAGGCCACTAATCGAGAAAGTAACACTAGCCCGAGAGAACCTGATAACTTTCTCCAGTCTCCTTCTACCATTCCGATCAAAGGCACTGGAACAAGTCGGGGCAGACCAGCTGAATACCTATATTGAAACTCTACCCGTTGCTTGTTAGTTCCAATCTGGTTCTAGAGGTAATCACTCCACAGAGTCAGCATTGCTTCGGGTAAAAAAATAACGACCTACTTAGGAATTAGGACTTAAGTAGGGCATCTCTACTCGTATTGCTCACTATTTCGGTATCATTTGATACCATCATCCAGTAAGTTCTTCTTGGGTGCCTCTCATGTCACCTGAGAATCACTGGCATTGCCTTGCAATGGTTTTTATCCTATCTCAGTGGGAGACTCCAGAGTATTGATGTCAATGGACATTGATCGTCCAAATAATGTTTGAAATATGGGGCACCTTAAGGATCCGGGCTTGGTCTTATTTCTCTCTTTAGTCTCCTTAGCTCTGCTTTTCATGGGCTATACTCTCCCTCCTGCGCATGAGATAGCAAAGCAACATCTAAACTTTCAGTTCTATGCAAATGACACTCGGTTTTACCTTTGCTTTGATTGCTCTCAGCCCTCAGCCACGTCAAACTCTCTAAGCTTCCTTGAGCTTGTATTGTAAAAATCTGTACATGAATAGCTACGAACCTCGTTAAATTGCATTATGATGCAGCCAAGTCACTAGTTAAGGCCAAATTAGGTGTGTTTGAGGAATTTGAAAGGCTGAAGCTCAAAATTGGCTCTGACAGCAAATTTCTTTTTGAATCTGTACGACATTTATATGTCACGTTCCAAGGAGACCTTTCATTGGACAACCACATAAGCTCCACGGTCAAGTCTGCATACTTTCAGCTGCATATCTTTGCTAAAACTACGACCAAAATAGACAGAGTTGAAATATCTGAAATTTTAAATGCATTTGTGACATTCCATCCTGACTTCTGTGACTCACTGCTAGCTTGTCTAACGGACTGTGCAATCACACGCCTTAAGTTGGTGGAAAACTCTGCAGCTAGGCTTTACTGTCATGAGAGTTGCAGTTACAGCATCTGGCCCCTCTTTGCTCATCTGCACGGGTTCTTATTTAAGCAGTGCGTCAACTTCAAGGCGTCGTCGCTCATTCTTAAATCCCTCTATTATTTGGCTCTAGCCTACCTATCAGATCTACTCTCCCACCAGGCATCACCGCACCACCTGCTTTTCGGAAACTAACTGTTTACCTATACCTCGTCCAAACTTCAAATCCTTTGGAGACCGTGCATATGGCTCGTATGCTCCTAAAGCTTAGAACTTACTCCGACTATCTGCGTGACATCCGCTGACTCAACAACATTTAAAAAGAACTTAAAAACGCACCTATAAATGACGGCGTTTAGCGGGTCCCAGTGATTTGTCCTTTATATGCTTATGCTTGCTGACACTGTTCCATGCTGCCACTAACCAGCGTCGCATGCTGACCCTCTGCGTGCCACCCCTATCCATAAATAAATACAATAAATACTAGATGATTTCACAGCCTCTTTTGCATAGCAACAGAACAGCCTTTACAGCTGTCCCCACCGCTTACAGCAGTGATAAAGAATCGCCTAGTGCAGGATTCAATTCCATGACCTGAAGACTGAGGTTGTGAAAAGAAACCACCTTACCCAGTGGGCTAGCCATGTTACTTATGTCGTTTATTGAGCACAATACCACAAACTATTCGATCGCGCTTCACTTAATAGCAAATATAAAGTGCATAGAAACCATAATTAGTTGTCCGAGAGCGATACATCAAATCTATTATTAATATTATTAATATTATTATCTTATCACTTCGTCAATACTAATCAAACAAGTATAGGGCTTTAAGTCTTGATATGGATACATTCAGATGAATTAATTGAAATATATAATCACCACGGCATGGCAAACTAAAAAGATCAAACTGTGACCCTCTTAATTAACATGTTATCAGATTGATTACATATTTTGCTGTAGTAGAAGTCCTAGCACAGTAGGTACCACAGTCTCCCAGGTTATGGAAGGTAATTCGGATTCTTCGTTCGGATATGGAAGCTTACGCTCTGTCTTCTTTACTGGCTATAAGTTGAGATAAATTGTCAGGAAATGTTTTTTTCTGCTGGCAGCATCAATTGAGATCATAACTTTCGTCACTGAGCAGGCAATACTGTTTTGGCTAAAGGAAATTCAACAGCTTTCTTGAACTGGTTTTCAGCATAAAAGGGTTGCTGTCTGAAGATGCAGTTTTCTTAATGAAGCTCTCAAATAGTATACTGATGTCGAAGACGGCACTCAATTTTGAGCACAAGGTGATGGTCTCAAACTGCATTTACTATTGGAAGGGCAAATGCTTCTAGTCCAACCAAACTCCTCAAGTGGTCCAATGAGTAGCAGTTTTGTTTGTCGTTGTTTATTTAAAGAAAATTTGCCACCAGGATTGAATGTCTAAAAGACGTGCATTCAGGTAATCAGTAACCACAGCACGTTCTGAAAGTTTAAATGAGAACTGATGAAAGGCCTCAAAGCCCATGTGACCCAATGACCCTCTATCTTGAACGGTGCTGACCGTGTCGTTTAACGAGAGAACCCGTCACTTCCTATCCCACACATAAGGTGATTTCACGATTCTCATTTGTGATTAAAGCTGACTAAAAATTTGGTAGATTGCTGTTTATGTGAGATTTTGCTCTTAAGGCATGATCTCATATTTTGAGCTATTTTGTCAATGGTAATTGATCTTGCCGTCACTGTAGCTGAATCAAAATCGTTTTCTTCTCTATTGTTCTCCTCCTGTGCTTTTACAGTCTGTAACTCACTTCTTGCTACTAGTCAGAGTCACTCATTTAATGCCACCGAATTGCATAATTAGGGTCAATACAAGTCGATCATGGTCTTCTTGTTTGCTTAAGCATGCTAGGGGAGACTTATTTTGTAAGGATGTTTAAGACTGATAATGCACATGTCAGACTCAAACTTACGGTATTGATTGTATTGCACTCATTTTTATTATGTGCTAATAGGAGCTGATTTCTCAAAATGCCTACAAAGTGATATCTGTTAGTATACCTTTGATAAAATTGAGCAAAATCCTATGGCTAAAGGCCATGCTGCACCAGTTTTCACTGGCCTCAGGATTTAGAAAAATAGAAGAGTATCTTCCCGCCCCTAATTTTTGTGTTCGTTTTATAGATGCATGCATGATCCACTGTTAAACAACTATTAATCAAGTTTATGAAAGCTGTTTCCTAAACTGCTTTCATAGAGTATGGATTGGGTAAGTTCAAATTCTCTCGCATCCACTCTCGTATTAAACTTCTGCTTTAATCTAATATTTGCACGATTCTTTAGCCTTGAATACTTTTTAACTATTTAAAAATTAAAAACATGTTATTTTAGGTTAATTAATGCTTCGAAGTTGTTTTAAATTTCTTAAATTTGGAGTACTGTTATGACATAAGGAGCCGATATTTATACTTACCACCACTAGTTCCCGTCGTAAATTGTAGCAAGACCACAACTAAACCAATCAGGCGTGATGATGGCATGGTCAACCAAAACTCCAATAAAAATCTATAAGAAGTAATCACCATGTGTTATTTATTGATGGTGTTTTTTTATTAGTAACTATGATATCCTGTTCACTTATGGTTATAAAAACATTCAAAGGCAAACGCTTTTAGGTAAAAAAAAGTGAAAAGAGGGATATTTCATCGGGTGGCTAACACAATTTTTATTCAAGTAATTTGGGAGGCAGATAAATTTCAACGACTGTGTTACATGTATGTATATCAATATAATTGAATGGATGCATAGGACTATTGGTGAATTTGTGGATTAAGCATTATTTAAAGCCAAACGCCCTGATTAAGAGCAGATAGGAACCACTCGAATATCTATGCATTATGGAAGTCTTTCCGTAGGCATACAATGCACACGACGAACACTTTGTGGCCATAGCACTCAATGTGTTACCCAGGCTGCCATGGCTGATATTTCTTAAAGGCACTAAGAAGATGGTTTTCTATGCCATGCTCGGTGAGCTGTGATGGCACAATAGGTAAGGCGGTTGCTTTCACGACCTCGGTCCCGAGGTCGTGGGTTCGATTCCTGCGGTGGGCGATTCTTTATCGCCACTGCAAGCGGTGGTGATAGCCGTAAAGGCTCTTCTGTCGCTATACAAAAAGAGGTCGTTTAATCAGCTAGAATTAATTTTTTTCTTTATTTGTGCATACTTAAGTAGCATACACCGTTTAAAAATATTTTCAGACGGGTCAAACATGCATAGGATGCTAATTTGTTGAGACTAGTCTGACATTTTCCCATTAAAAAACTTTAGGAACTCCTCATCCGTCTGTGCAAACAGGCAACACGTTTTCGCATCACCTCTTCTGCTGTAGCATATTAGGAGGAGCCTGAACTCTCCTGAAAACGTCGGCTACCCCTTTGCGGAACATATCTACCTCAGGCGCTTGCCGAAATCGTCCCATAGGCGTTTTTCAGGTTCCGCTTAGGCAACTGGTTTGACTCTTACATGAATAGCTCACGTTAAAAAGCAACTTAATCTAGTTCTCGATTGTTGAGGAAGTTTTACATCAAAGTATCAACACAATTCTTGAAGATTTGTGTAGGTTTTTGTAAACTTTCGACCTTACATGCTCACTTCCAGGTTACTCAAGTAATTATTTTTGATAACTGCTGCATTTGGTGCTATTGCAATTGTTCACTCAGCCTACCGATCACACTAAGGTTTGTGGAAAACATTGACCGTGGGTCTCTTGGTGGCTTACATTATCATCAATCTGATCTTTTGATACATTGATAAACTTCAAACATTTTACAAAGTGTTTAGAGATAAATATGTTACGGCTGCAGTTGGCCATTCATGCATCGGGGAAGTAAACATAACCTAAACCAAAGCATCTGATTTGATAGTGTGATATGTGGAATCATAATATTTTGAACTTAAGGAAGTGTTAATTTGGGCCTCAAACTTAGAGAACATGAAATCTTTGAATCGAAAGAGTTCAAACTTTGACTCAATTTCGTGAGGTCATCTCTTTGCAAAAATAAATATTTAAGATACTACGCCTAAAGCAAAGACAGCATAACTAAGAGTTTCGTCGAGTAAGCTCTAAGTCAGTGACAGAAAAGTTACAAAGCTATCAATATTTACAAGCAGATTTCGTCAGTTACATGAGCAACAATAGTCTACCGAAGTATTGCAGTATTGGCTTAAGTTGCTTTCCCAAAGTCTCTTATTTTATCTTTAGCTTTGCCCTACAACTATTCCTATTGGTAGTAGATCATTAAGTGTAAAGGAAGTATGCCACAATCCCTTGCTGTGGTAATCGTTTAAGAATTTTAGTTCCTTCTTGTATATTATCAAATTATCATCAACTGAATTAAAAATGTATTTGAGTCTAAGGCTATAAATGAATATCTGATTGTAGTCTCTACGTGAGTGAAATGCTGGTATCCATCAAGAAATGCAATAGTTCTGAATACTTTTTCAGAAAAAGCTAGATGCCGTGATGTCTCCTGGCGATAGAAGTGGTCAGTGTCAGTGGCAGTTTTTCAGAAGAAGTGCTCAAATCTCTTCTTGCCACTCCAATCAAGTACTGGAAAAATATACACGTTAAAAGCAAAAAAACTTTGATCTGATCCCTAGACCAAGCTGCTTTTATTATAAAATCCTGTCCGATGATGGCTTCAATTTAATTTCAGACACTAAAGCGGTAGTTGGAGAAACTTTTCTGGTTTATATTAATTTAAATTGGTAGCTTTTCATGTATTTTAATTAAATGGTTGGCTATATCTGAATACACGTTACATAAAGTTTCTTATAGACGCCATACTGAGCCAACTTTAAGTATCAGTTAAATTGAATAAAACTAGAGGTGTCGCTTCAACTGAATTTAAGGTTAGATAAATTACTCAGTGTGCTCCAGCGGACTTATGGATAGAGTGTGGAATTTTTCTACTCGCTATATCCCCTCAAATTATGAGCAGTGTTTCGCTGTGATTGGCAATTTACCTCTGCTCACAGACAAACGCTCTGATTGTATTTGTCGCTTGTATATCATGACTAGTGCTCTTTCTATAGTGTTTTTGTCACTGCTCTGTAATTCAATGGATACATCATTGTTGAATGTAAAAACTGTCATGGAAACATGTTAGAGCAAGAATAGGTAGGACAAGGAAAAGTAGCCAAGTCAATTGATCGAAGCCAACCAATGGTCAGTTGGTTACCAATGGCTTGCAATGACAGCTACAAATGTTCATGTCGATGTCACCCGTCAACTAAGTAATCTTTGGTGGGTGAGTGCAAAGTGGTGACCAATCTTTCTAGCATATACAGTGTAGTTTCCAGACCTACTGCTAAAGAAAAGGTATGCTAAACACAATTTATGAAAGAAAGAAAGTCAGTCAGCCCTTCTTTCATTAACACTGCAAGATGGAGGCCAGTACTTCCGGAATGACTGTGTAATAAAAAACGTAACTGTATGTACAGAATTGTAAAGACTCAGGGTAAACAGTCCACGACAGTGAGCTATAGCATTAAACTACGGCCCTTTTTAATCTTGTTTTTTGCATAAATTATTCTAGCTTCGAATTTTGGCATTCATAGGTACACAAATACCAGTTTCTCGACTATTTCGTATTGTCTACGGAAAAGATTTACCGTTCTACAATTAATCTCCTCCGAAACCAAGGTCTCCAGGTTTTCGGAATTCCTACCTTTTCCATAATATTTAGCCTTCTGTTTCACTTCAGGTAAATGCCATAAAACGTACAATTATTGTTACTATATATGGAAAGTTTGTTTGATTCCTTTTTCTCTAGTTTAAAAAATGGCAGTCGTTCGGAACGGAAAAGTTATATCTTGAATGCACTAAACCAAGATTTAATTGACTGGCCATGAACTGACTTTGAGATGACTGCCGATGCAGCACTTGATTTGAGCCGAAACCTATAATGACCGTACCTACCTTCCAAATGAAAAGATTAGAGCCTTCATTGTAAAATGAGATGGTTATGCCCAATGTAATCTGTTCCATTATTAATGATATAATAAAAGTCATAATGTATTTGTTATAGCTCAATCGGAGAACTTAATCTCGTTCTAAGCACTCTACGTTTGCTTCCAAGGAAGCACGATCAGATGGTTAGTGGTATTAAGCTCAATAAACACCAGGAATGACATGGTTCAGGGTAACATGCATAGAGTCGGCATGCAAGTAAGGTTAGTGGCAGCATTCATAGTGTCAGATCTTACGAGCACGTTAAGGACTAATCACAGGACCCATTGAGTGCTGTGATAAATCGCTGCTTGTTTAGCTTCTATTTAAATATGAACGAGTCGGGAGATTTCGTGACACAAGTTGGGAGCAGTTTAATAATAATAATGACAATAATAATAATAATACACTTGAAAAAGCAGGCTCTGTTCACTCAATCTCATTCTGGGAGCTTCGCATTTGCTGCAAAAGAAACAATATTAAATGGAGAGTGGTATCATGTTTGATAAAGAGCATGAATAGCATGGTAAAAAGTTACATGCACAGGGTCAGCATGCAAGTTTTTTTAGTGGCAGCTTGCACAGAGTCAGAACGCATAAGCACATACACGACTAATCACAGGGACCCACTGAATGCTGTCATAAATAAGTGCCTTTTTAATTTATATTTAAACGTGGTCAATTCAATTGATGTTGTGACGATGGTCGGGAGTGAGATCCAGGCTTTAGAAGCATACAAAATATATTAATGGTCTCCATAAGACTTGAGATTTTTACGAGGTTTGGGTAAACAGTTTGATTCCGAAAAGCAGGAAACCCGTTACTTAGCCTGGTTGGAGAAGAGATCTAATACGTAGGCTATAGCCAAATAATAAAGAGACCTTGAAGTGAGTGACATAACCGTATAGTCTAATCAATGTCTGCCTACTTTCAGCCACATAACATTGCTAGAATACGAGTTTCTTTAGACAGAGATACCACTTCTTATTTGGTCCATGCATTTGCGACATCCCGTCTTGACTTCTGTAACTCACTGCTTTCTGGCCTACCGACATGTACAGTCAGGCACTTGCAGGTGGTGCCAAACTCTGCAGCTAGGCATGTCTGTCGTGAGCTTTGCTGTTGCCTCATCACACCAATCCTCAACGACATGCACATGCTATCAGTCAAGCAACGGATCGATTTCAAGTTTGTGTGGCTCATTTCTAGGTCCCTTCATTCTTCGGCTCCATCCTACCTATCAGATCTACTTTCCCACCGGGACAAGCATCGTACTACCCGCTTTTCGGAAACTAAATGGTTGCCTATATGTCGCACAAGTATCAAGTCCTTTGGAGACCGTGCAATAAGTTTGTATGCTCCCAAAGCCTTTAAGTCACTCCAGACTTCCATCATGGCATCCCCGACTCGTCAAAGATTAAAGAAATTTAAAACGCACCTATTTATGACATCATGTAGTGGGTCCCTGTAATTCGTCCTTTATGAGCTTACCCGTGCTGATACTGTGCATGCTGCCACTAACCACACTTGCATATCGACCCTGTGCATGTCACCCTTAAGCAGGTATCAGACATGATACCACTCACCATTTGTTCCTGTTTTCTTTGCAGAGAATGTTAATCCCCCTAGAAAAAGATTGAGTTCTCCGATGGCTCTTTACCTAGTCAATTACTGTTATTGTGTCTGACTTGGAGCCAGTGTAGGTCAGCGAGAAGCGGAGTGAGGTATCAACGATGACCCAGACAGACAAGCCTAGCTGCAACGTTTTCAGCCAGCTGTTAGTCATCGAGGGCACAGGCAGGTACACAAGCATGCAGTGAGTAACAGAAGTCACGATGGCAGTCACAAATGCGTGGACTAATTTAGATGTGGTATCTTTACCTAACTATGCACGAATTCCAGAAATCCTAAGCAGCTGAAATTAGACAGACTTCTCTGTTGACCTAAAGTGGTCGTCTAACGAGAGGGCTCTTCAAAACATGACTCTTAGAGTTTGTAGAGATCTAACAGGTGGTATGCTGGCAGAACTGATTTTGAGCGTTCGCATTTCTAATTTATGATTCATAATTGATTTTGCATTTTCTGGTAAGTTTAATTTATTATCATTGAATTTAAGAAAGTTTGCTGCCATTCATGTGGGATGTCATCAATGCATGTACCTGGACAGTTGAGAGAAATCGACATGCTCAAGGGCTGTGATGGATCAAAGCAAAAGTATAACAGAGTTGTATCTGCATAGAAGTGACAGCCTTGGCAATAAATTCGGGGAGCAGATTCCTGAGGTGCCCCATATTTCAGATGTACCTCGGATGATCTTAGCACATTTACATAAATACTCAGGAGTCTTCAACTGATATAGGACCTGAAACATCGCAATGCAGTGCCGATGATGCCCGTGTGAGACAAGAGGCGCTCAAGAATGACTTGGTAATCGACAGAGTTAAAAGCTGAAGGAAGATCGAGCAGTACAAGCAGAGATACTCTACCTAAATCTGAGTTCCAAAGGAGGTCATTGTGCACCCGACGGAATGCTGACTCTGGAATAATTAGCTCTTTAACCCGACTGGAACTTACTAGCAAGGTTTGAAGTTCAAGATATGAGTTCAGCTGGTCTGCCACGAATCGTTGTAGTGTCTTTGATAGGAATAATATATGGAAGATTGGGTGGAAATTGTTCAAGTTCTTGCGGTCTAGTTTTGCTTACTAGAGTAGTGGTATGACTACAGCCTTTTTGAAAGGTGCTAGGACACGACCTGAGGCTAACGAAAAATGTACGACGTTATACGTCAGTGAAGTGTGAACCCTTTCATATAACGACAGTGAATACAGCTCTTCTGGTTGCTATTCAAATAGTGTACAGAAAACGTTCAGAGAAGATATCCCAGCTGTACTATCCCAAATGTACTCTGAGTCTTGATTTGTAGACTTTACAGCTATCTTCATCAGTAAACCTGATGCTTCAAGTACTACAAGAAGTCCTGTCTCCCACCATTCAATGAATACCAGCATCTCAATCCCAACAATTGATTTGTAGACTTTACAGCTACCCAACAATTGATTTGTAGACTTTACAGCTATCTTCAACCGTAAACCTCATGCTTCAAGTACTACAAGAAGTCCTGTCTCCCACCATTCACTGAATACCAGCATCTCAATCCCAACAAAACCCTTTTGAAAAATGTATGTGTGTACTTATGCATTTAAAAACTAGCGGGTATTATATGTTTGCAGTTCTTAAGGTTTTTGCCTTTCAAAGTTAGAAGATTTAAGTATTAAAACCGCTCATTGAGATTTTGACTATTTTGACTATCAAGAGAGCTAGCCGACTTAACTCCCCAGGGAAACCAAAATCGCCAGAGGTACTACAATGTTTAAGGTCGCTATTATGAAAAGCTATATACTAAAATCTTTGAAGTAGCAGGTAAAATCCAGATTGTATTTATAATTGAAATTACAGTAAATGAAGTTTTTAAATTAAGCACAAGTACCTTTGCAGAATTTTTAATAAATAAAATAAATAAATCCTAGCTGATTAAACAGCCTTTTTTGTATAGCGACAGAAAAGCCTTTACGGCTATCACCACCGCTTGCAGTGGCGATAAAGAATCGCCCACCGCAGGAATCGAACCCACGACCTCGAAACCGAGGTCAAGAAAGCAGCCACCTTACCAAGTGTACCATCACGGCTCACCAAAAGAAAAGACTGCAGCGGTGAGCACGAACGAAGACCACGACGCTGGGCAGGATCACTCAGTCAATTATCGTAGCTCCCTATTTATAGGGCAGCCTGCGTAAATTTGACTTAAATGACTATCTTTATTAACGGCTTAATTTTTATTGGACCTTCTTGTAGTGCAGATTTCAATAGTGAGCAGTAAGTAGCTATGTCCTTCAAAAATCTTATATCGCAGAAAGGTGGTGTAAGTCCCTAAAAGTTTCTTGATAACTACTCATCTTCTGCATATTATGTAATCTAATTAATATCAATAATTGGTTGCATAACACCTTAAGAGAACTCTATCTATGTTAAGGTGCTTGGAAACCCTTCACAAAATAAGCAATGCCCTCTGTCCACGAAAAGTAGGGAAGCCACATAAACCAAGCTAGTAAAGCACACAGCTATCGTGCTAAAACAAACCTTCAAAATTACACATCAAAATCATAGATGCTGATTTTAGGATCCCCAGTTAGTAACACTCGATCTATTTCGCATATGTAAGCAAAGGCCGCGAAACATGTCAGTTTGGGTGTAACAGAATTGTATATCACTGCTACACAGAGTCAAGGAGTGCTCAGATTTTCTGTTCAAAACTAACAAAATAGTACAGCAATTTTGATTAAAAATAACACAGGCGGCCTGGAACATTCATGTTTTCAGCATTTTTATAAAGGCTGTATTATCAGGAGATTATAAGATAATAGTAGGAATAGCGAATTCAAGCTTTTTCTGAAATTTCACTTAAGGGCGATGATTTGATGAATTTTATATTCAACCGTGGCTCAAACAATCTAGTAGAGAAGAAAGAGAAATTAGAATAAAGAGCGGCCTAAAATTGAAGCAAGTTTGTGATGTACGTAGGCTGAGGTGGTCAAGTGAGTCGTAAGATTTTGAGACAGGTGCCCTGCTTTATAGGTGGCATGCAAATTTTGATTAATAGGTTAAATGTGATTGTAACAACGCTTAGGACTGAAAAGCCGATATTCCGAGTACTGAATCGACTGTAAGCATCATATTGTTTGGGCTGGAAGACGTACAAGTCAGTAGTTACTAAAGTCTGGTCGGGAAGTGAGGAATACATGAATCATCTTGGCCGTCCCGTTTTTTAAGCGAACCCAAATTAAGGCATTGTTATTTAAGAGAAGCAAGGCAGACTTGAAACTTAAGCTTAACTTTCATGTAACCACGTCTTTTTGGTAGAGGACCCACGTATTCGTGGCGACTGCAACTTGGGACCACTACTAATTAAAGCCAGAAACGATGTCCTTTTGTCCATCATGCGGCAAGATTGAGATCAGTACTTTCAAGTGTGATGTGAAGTAGAAATGTACTATCTGATTTAGCAGCCGTTTTTGTAAAGCGACAGAAGAGCCTTTATGGCTCTCACCATCGGTTGCAGCGGCAATAAAGGATCGCCCACCACAGGTTTTGAACCAACGACCTCGAGACCAAGGCCGTGATCAGCCGCATTAACTAGTGAGCCATCAAGGCTCAATATTAGACGTGTAATGCAACTGTGAATCAGTAATTCTAGTCCAAATGCAGTGAGCTCTATAAATATAGCTTCACTAATTAAAGCGAGAAAGGTCGTTCTTCCCACAGCCACCTGGTGTAAGTGTGGTTACTCTTTGCCTAGTTTGACTTATCCACCATCTGGAATATCGTACTAATAAACAGTTTCACCAAAATTTCAATATAGGGTCCGGTAAAATGGGGTGGCTGAAAGCGATTCTTGAGTTAAACTTGGTTTGAAGGAGCCAAGCCATGCCAAGCCCAGTGAGTCGGAATTCAAATTTGGCTATGCATCCCCACACCAAATTAAAGCCACTGGCATTCCTTCGTTAAAGAAGAAAACAGCTGAGCGCTTTAAATTGGTTTGCCAACCTTGCAGACACGCCTATCAAAGCTGCTTCTGAGTCTCAAACATGTTATCCGTTGCCCAGACCAAACTAAATGGCAGCAGTTAAGCCTAAACACTACTAGGGAAGGTAGAAACACTCGCACCTATCAGTGGTGATAGACCAACAGTTAGAGGTAACGATTAGTTGATTTTCAGAAGGAAGGCCTGCAATTATACTAATGCTTGGAGTTAAGAATAAATGTCAGCTTGATTTGCATGGAAACCGGGAATATTGCGACACCATTACTTGAACAAGCTTAATAGGCGTATATCCGAAAGATTGTTACCACTGATTCTTGTTTGAATAGAGACCATGCTAAACCTTAATATACCAAAGACCTCACGGTGCCCCGTGATGCCTAACTGAAGTTTTTTCCTTATTAGGAAGGTCCAGCGAAACGTTGGTACCTACAGGTGGGTAATTTAACCTGGAAGCTGAGAAGTCGCTATGCGGGTTGCCAGAGCAGATATAAGCGTGGACCCGCATAAAGCTTCTGCTGGGATATGTACTTCAGGCGAGTAGTAGTAGTTTCTGATTTGCTAAGCAACTGTTTGCTCTACGTGTTACTTTACCGTTGCATTTATTGTCAGTTTCAGACTAATCTTCTGAAAACTGAGGTTCCTGGGAGCATCGTAAACAAAAACCGGTAAAGCTATAGCCTGTTTAACGCTTCTCCCTTTGGTGTTTGACCGTAGTGTGTGAGAGAGATTATGTGTCTATAGACATTTGAATGCTTACGGCTTCGAGCTGGCTCTTTCAAACCGGCGGCGGGTTAAATCGACTTGCAGCTAGTAACCTGCCTATTATTAGTTATGATCGTGCGTACCTGTTATTGGTTCGCTGTCGTCTTTGAAATGAATTGTATATGATACCGTTGTTGCTCAAATCAGTGAATTATGCAATAACACTATAGTGCACCTGAGCCGACGTGGGGCCAGGAACTGACGACTCGCTCATTTGGCTGGAGCTGTGCTCTGAATTACCGCTCACTCGGTATTCGTCTTTAATCACTCAGTGCACTCTCCCTCAAGCGTTGCAGTAAATCTCTTCAACTTAGAGGTCATCAGGCCCGCTATAACTCCGGGCGCCGGATCTAACGTTTGCCTTAGGATGATTAGCTCACTAGTAATAAACCACTATCAATACGTGGCATTGTTCCTAAAAAAAGACCTCAACCTGCTTGCATTGATAAAAACTAAGCTTAAATTGGTAACTCTCTCGATCATTAAGGACAAAACCCCGGTCAAAAACTTTTTCTTTCACATCGTAGGTCAATCAATCTAAGCTTCCACTTCTATTTCGATGGTACTCAGTTCAATCTTTGCTTTGATCCCTCCCAGCCTTCGAGCACCTCAAATTCTCTCAACTCATTTGCTGCATGCATTGATGACATCCGCACTTGGATGGCAGCAAATTTTCTAAAACCAAACTATGATAAAACTTACCTACCAGTTATGGGCAAACCCAGAGAGATTCAGAGATTGGAGAAGCTGACTCTCAAAATTGGCTCTGCCAGCATTTCTCCTATCGAATCAGTTCGAAATCTAGGTGTCATATTCTAAAGCCAACCTCTCGTTAGACGACCATATTTGCTCCACGGTCAAATCTGCCTATTTTCAGCTTCATAACATTGCTAAAATTTGGGCCTGTTTAGATAAGGATACCACGTCCAAGTTAGTCCGTGAATTCGTGACACCCCGTCTCGACTTCTGCGACTCTCTGCTTACTGGCCTACCAGCATGTGCGATCAGGTGATTGCAACTGGTGCAAAACTCTGCAGCTGGGCTTGTCTATCGTGAGCGTTGCAGTTGCCACATTACTCCACTTCTCGCCGACCTGCACAGGCTACCAGTCAAGCAACAGATTGACTTCAAGGTTTTGTCGTTCACTTTTAGGTCGCTTCATTCTATGTCTGAAGCCTATCTCTCTGATATACTCCCCCATCAGGCCAAGCATGGTACCACCCGCTTTTCGGAATCCAACAGTTTACAAATACCTCGTACGAACCTCAAATCCTTTCGAGACCGTGCATTTAGTTCGTATGTTCCCAAAGCCTGGAACTCCCTCCCGACCTGCGACAGAACATCGCTGGCCTGACCACATATAAAAGGAACTTAAAAACACACCTATTTAGGACAGCATTTAGTGGGTCTCTGTGATGCGTCCTTCATGTGCTTATACGTGCTGGCACTGTGCATGCTGCCACTAACCACATTCGCATGCTGACCCTATGCATGTCTCCCCTAACCATATTTTTCATTTTTTTGTTTTTCAAGCCTGATTTTACTTACCATCCAATTGCATTTGCGTTTAAAGCAAATTCAATGCGCCTAGAAAGAGATTAAGTTCTCTGAGGGTGCTTTATCAAGTGGATTATTATTACTATAATCAAAACTGAAGGACGAGTCGCCATTATTGCCTGATCCTTCTTAAACTTCAAGCCGCTTGCAATCCACTCAAGATTACTCCACTCAAGTTAGTGCAGTACACTGCAGCGAGACCTTTCTGATATTAGTGTCCTGGCTATAACACTGCATTACGCCTCTCCAACTTGCAGTAGTTACCAGTGTAGCTGATCATTGATTTCAAGATTTTGTTGCTCACTTTTAGGCCCTGTCTTTGATCTGAGTTTGCCTACCTTGTCATATTAATATTTCCACCACTCTCAGCAAAGCATCAATGGTTTCGGAATTAAATCATTTAATTATACTTCTGAGGAACCTCAAGTCCTTTAGAGTCTATGCTTTTAGTTCGTATGCTCCCGAGGCCTCACACTCACTTTCGACTTCCGTCATGACATTCCCTAGCTCGATCACATTTAAAATGAAACCAAAAGAATCCACCGATCGTATCAGTAAGCACGCATATGTAATTCATCTTCTGTATGCTAATTCGAGCTGACACAGCTTTGGTGCTACTGACCATATTTGCAAGCTGACCCTTTACAGGTACTTCTAACCATGTTAAACTTGTTTTCATTAAGCCTTTTAAAGCTAAGCATTATGTCACGTTTCCTTTGCACCAAATATAAAGTGCCTAGAAAGGGATTGATTTCTTTTAGGCGCTGCCACAGGTGCATTTTTTCTTATTACTCTTTCACGAAAACAAGTGAGTGTCGCACTCCAAGAGTTCCTAAAGCAGGCTTTAAGCCTAAGTAGGTTCCTGAACGTATATATCAGCCGAAAGAAACTATTTCAGGCAAAAAAGTAACAGCGCACAGTTTAGCTAAATCAAATTTGCAGTATATGAAACTAGTTACAAGAAAAGGGGTATGAAAAGAATGCAGACTGAGATATA
The DNA here is from genome assembly GCA_009760855.2 of Cristatella mucedo. Classification (NCBI taxonomy): domain Eukaryota; kingdom Metazoa; phylum Bryozoa; class Phylactolaemata; family Cristatellidae; genus Cristatella; species Cristatella mucedo. Next base: position 414,610 of record WPIO01000119.1, read on the forward strand.
CACGAGTCACAGCGACAGGGGATAAGCCATTGTAGCTTAAAGTTTGTTAATGTGAGATTCACAGAGTAGGGTAATCAGAGTCACATATACGCTTTAAATGGTCTTTAATCTGCATAATAGAAAAGCTCATTTACTGTAGGTGGAAGAACTAAAGGCATGAGAGGAAATAAAAAACGATGCAGCTATGCAGGTAGGCATACGAGAGTTAAGTCACGCAGGCGTCTGTTACTTATTCAGAGCCAGAATTTCACTTTTCACAATTTAAAAATAGGCTCAATTGTATTCAGCAAATTGTGTGCAGAGCCTAACTTTTCAACTGGCTATTCAACTTAAATCGATATTTATCACTAGCGCTTGAGGTTCTTTTCCATTTAATATTCTATCCAACAAGAAATCACAATAGTCATGTCTAGAATGAACATGGGAGCTAGTAATCTCTGAGCCTGTCACCATTTGATGTAAGATATCAGAATGCACAGGGACCAAGCCCTCTTAATAACTCCTGAAGCTGTCTTTGAACTGACATTGAGAGGTAACTAACGGAGACATTTAAATCTCCAACAGCAGCCCAGGACACCGTGACACCAAAAAATTAAAAAGCAAAGTCTCGTAGGCCTGCCGTAAGTTTATAGTTTCATAAAACAAAATTTCTCTGTGTTAGAAAATTCTAGCTTAACAACTTGGTTGATGTCCATAGTGGAAATTAGCTGACGTATATGCTTGAATTTATTCAGATTAAAAAAGTTCTTATACAGATAAGTCTAATCCATCTATGAACAGATACTAAATAAATTCGAACGGTATGCTTACATTTTGGCATTATAAAGCATATTTGTCACGAGCAGGACATAAAAACTGTCGAGATTAAAAATATCATGGTCGGCTGTTTTTGAGACAGCAAAGAAAGAAAATTGCTCATGCTATTTTATGCGAATATCAACAGTGCAGCCGTAAGAAGTCAAGTATTCTCGTCCTTTAGAATGTGGATAAATAAAATTTGCTTGGCTTTATATGATTTTTAGTTTTGGCTATACTATAAATGACTTTTCAAATCATTTAAAATTCACTTACAGATTGGTTAGTTTTTAAATAGTTCGATAAGTTTGCAATCCTATAAAGTGCCAGCACAACTTACAACTTTTTGCTTACGCAGCCCTGCTACCTTTCAGGAAGAAGAAACTTTGCCTGAACTGGTACTGAGGTTTAAGTATAGAGTTGCTGTATTCCAAACTCAGCTAAAATATTCGAGTCTCGTTGTCAGGTTTTCGCTAATACCTAGCTAGCAGAAGTGACGTCGCTTTTATTCCTCTGCAGTTATAGAGTTTAGCTGAGAATATGCGTGGCCTGAATGTTTTTTCATTTACTTTTGCAAGACGTTAAAAGTCTTACTTTACTTTATAAAAGACGTGCAATGAAATGGAGGAGATTTATAATCACTTATGGAAAAATTACTGCCAGCGGAGCTATATATAATCACATAGGTATTGGGTAAACTGGGAATGACTAGTATCGTGATCCAGAGATTGGAAACGCTGACTCTCAAAATTGGCTCTGCCAGCATATCTCCAGTTGAATCAGCTCGAAATCTAGGTGTCATTTTCCAAAGCGACCTCTGGTTAGACGACCATATCAGCTCCACAGTCAAATCTGCCTATTTTTAGCTTCATAACATAGCTAAAATTCGGGCTGGTTTCGATAAAGATACCACGTCCAAGTTGGTCCATGCATTCGTGACATCCCGTCTCGACTTCTGCAACTCACTGCTTACTGGCCTGCCAGAATGTGCGATCAGGCGATTGCAGCTGGTGCAAAACTCTGCAGCTAGGCTTGTCTGTCGTGAGCGTCACAGTTGCCACATTACTCCACTTCTTGCCGACCTGCACTGGCTACCAGTCAAGCAACTGATTGACTTCAAGGTTTTGTCGCTCACTTGTAGGTCCCTTCATTCTATGGCTCCAGCCTATCTGTCAGATATACTACCCCATCAGCCTAAGCATGGTACCACCCGCTTTTCGGAATCCAACAGTCTAGCCTGGAATTCCCTCCCGACCTGCGTCAGAACATCCCCTGACCTGACCACATTTAAAAGGAACCTAAAAACACACCTATTTAGGACAGCATTTAGTGGGTCCCTGTGATTCGTCCTTGATGTGCTTATGCGTGATGACACTGTGCATGCTGCCACTAACCACATTTGCATGCTGAACCTGTGCATGTCATCCTTAACCATATTATTCATTTCGTTTGTTTTTTCAAGCATGATTTTACTTACCATTCAATGGCATTTCACTTTACAGCAAATGTAAAGCGCCTAAAGAGAGATTAGGTTCTCTGAGGGCGCTTTATCAAGTGAATTATTATTGTTATTGTTATCGTAACGTTAGGTGCTGCGACATTAAAAAGAATTGCTATAAGCACGAATGTTCAGTCTAACTGATATACGTCGGTATAGATGAAATAATATGCTTCTATTAGTGCTCTAAAATGTTTTAACAATATGCTTTGTGGCATATTAGATATATAACTAGTATGGTAAATGCACACCTCACCTTTTATTGAAACTGATCACCATCACACAATGTTCGTAGAATGAAATCCCGTGTTCTTAGAAACATTCACATAGCTGACCTACTCGCATGCAGCTCTATGTGCCGTTGAATGCCATGACGAAGCGTAAACAACAATCAAAAGCCTTGAACGAACCAGCTACGCTAGTACCTATTCTGGTAAAGACCAAAATATGACCAATGACCAAAAATATCGATTTGTGAAGGGTGTTTCAATATATACATATATATATATATATATATATATATATATATATATATATATATATATATATATATATATATATATATATATATATATATATATATATATATATATATATATATTATATGTGTGTGTAAAGTAATGTCTCTCTTTCTGTAAATCCAAAAAGCAAAATAGGCTATGAGAGTGTTACGCAGGAGAGTTTTGTATCGCCTACTCCAAGCCTAAGCTTGCTTTTTGCACTCATTCGGTTGCCAGCAGACTTCATCTGTCAGAGCGAAGAGAAAGTGGGAAGCACGGCAGAGTCAGGATAGCAGTTGAGGTAGTAAGTAACGTGGAATTAGAACTTCAGAATGGCTGGAAGTTACATGCCGGAGTTAGCAGCAGGAGAGTAGTTTTCGTTGCATAAGAATCGTAGAAGCGAGTTAAACATTCTACGACCTGCAGAGCAAAAGCTTCTATCAGACACAATCTTCAAGCGGTGGAAGGGAACCGCTAATTTATTTTCTATCCAGGAACTGAGGGCACGTGGAGGCTGAAACTGGTGCAGCACTGCAGCTAGATATAGAAGGGCCAAGCCGTGGTGTGCCTGGCGGGTCAGCGTAAGATCTTTGCTCTGTATCCGTTAATCAACCGGTAGCCATCCTAGCGCTTTTAGAAAAAAAGGACATAGTAAAACTACTGAGATTCGAACCTATCGTTGGTGAAAGAAGATATCCCTGCAATAATTCGCCAATGAAATAATGTCTTTTCGATTACTCGGACAGGTAAAATATTGAAATACATTATTGTCAACTATACAAAACATTCAAAAATTGTGTTGCAATTAAATCGTTCACGCATGAAATTGATTTTCTTTTTCTAAGATATCTTTGCAATAGGCATAGAACCAGTTTTCAAACTCATTTCTATTAAATTTGAAATTATTCCGTTTTTTCATGGAAATTGTTTTGCGAGAAAATGCTATGCAGCGAACTTAATTGCTAGATAAGAGTAGCTTCTAAATAGTAACTAGCATTCATCATGTGTACTGCAATATGGACTTCATTGGTCATGCAATTAGGCTCTTATAGTGGCAAATTTTGACATATTTAGGCTGATTTTATCCCTTTATTTTTCCCCTTTAAAATGAAAATGAGGGAGTTTGAGTCACAGGCTAGCTAGTTTTGACAATTCCATCAAAATAAGAGCGAAAATATACCTGCACGACTTCTCTTTTATATGGCTTTGGTTTAATATTGAAGTTGGACCGGATGGTTTCGTGCTAATGTCATATTGTAAAAGGCAGGTCTTAGCTATTTTTTAGCATTTCTTGCCATTGCCAATCTGTAGAGGCATTTGGTAATAGGTACGTACCGTACCTTATTTTCCAATACTTTAGTAAAACAGATAATATGGAGCAGACATTTTGCTTAGAAGACGCCTTCTCTTCTGCTTCAGACTATGGCTCATACTTTGCAGCGATCACGAGCTGCCACTTAAATGCTACTCAGTATCTCAACTTCCCCGAGGACTTGGCTATTCCTATAAAGCTCTCTTTGTCTGGTGCCAGAGGTCAATCGGCTACTGCATGAGTACCTAAAGTCACCCAATCTTATAATGGGCTAAAGACTTTCCCGCTTAAACTCTCGCGCTGTATACCAACTTAGTCTGTGTGGCATTTGGAGATACGGATTTTGGTAGATTAAATATAATAAAAATAGCCGTGTTTATTGGTTTCCATCTCAGGTACTACAAGCCTAAAAAATATTAGTCACCATAATAATAATAATAAAACATTTGTATGGCGCCCTCAGAGCACTTAATGTATTTACAGGCACTTCTCAGATGCTGTATAGAAATCGTTACCTAACAATTTGTGGTAACATGCACAAGCAGCTGGCATATTGTAAGCAGGTACATGCACATGAAAGAAAAATCACAAAGTCTCACCAAATGCTGTAATAAACAGGTGCATTTTAAGTTCCTTTTTAAATATCTGTCGTCATGTCTTGGGACGTTGTGAGGTGTGTTGGTAGTGAGTTCCAGGCTTTGGGGCCGTAGGAACTAAAGGTATGGTCTCAAACGGTTTTAGACACGTACGAGGTATGGCTAACCAAATTGAGTAAGAACGGTGGGTTGTGCAATTCTTCACTTGGAAGGAGAGTAGTTTCGATAGGTAAGCAGAACCAGAGAATGAAGGAATCTAAAAGTAGTGACAGAACCTTGGAGTCGATGTGCTGCTTGATTGGGAACCAGGGCACGTCGGCGATAGGCGGCGATGTCGAAATTTCACCAACAAAATTCCATCATAACCCAGTGCTTTCCCTTCTTATTTTTGAATGATTATATATAACTTCATGTATTATCCTTACCTAGCTGTATATAAATGTCAATCGAAAGCAATATTAATGCTTTAAAATTAGTTCTCATATTAATGGAAGCTCGGCAGTCGATTGCATTTTCCCATAAGGTTGGCAAAACGTAGAACCTACCTTGCGTTTCGCCGTGAAATGCCGTCTGTCAGATATGCAGTGCCATTTTGCAATTATGTTGACTTTAAATTTCGAAAGAACTTATGCGCAATACAATTTTATTAAATAATGGCTTTAAGGTAACGATCATAAGTAATAATAAATGACGGAAAGAATGCACTGGCATTTATTTAGCTACTAATAGGTTCAAGTAACTATGAAACGTCAGTGCTAAAATCCAGTGGAGTAAGTGTATGAAATCAAATTGATTGGGTAACTTTATCATTGGGTTATGTTTTTTAAGAATCTAGGCATTCTTAGAGTGTGATTTTGGTGGTCAAACATTGTCTTTATTTCAGACATTATTATTCACGTGCTTTTTGCAAAGTAAGACGCAACTGCAAGCACGCATTTGACTTTCTTTTAGCCAAGAATAACTTAAAAAATTGTAATGTTAACCAGGCGTTTGGCTGCATTAAGTAGATTCAGCCTCAGTATGTCATGTAGTTATTATCCTCAACCAGAATGAGTCATAATTATTACTGTCATACTTAAAAATACTAGGCGGCTAACAGTCGTTTGAGTAACTACTAGTCCCACCTGAGAAACTAACACCACTATTATCAAACGTCAGATGCAGGCAAACGGTTTTCATTCATACTAGTGTTCACACTCATAATGACCAGTTTCACAGAATAAAATGTTACAAGAACATATCATTCCTTGAATTCATATACTCATCTAACTACGGAAATCTGACAGCAAGTATGTCACCATAGCTCAGATGGCCATGCTTCTTTGGCTCCAGTGTCTGAGCCAGGACTTTTATTTTGAGATTAGCATGATCCTTATTTTTCTGTAGACAACGAGAGCACAAGCAATTGAAAGCGTAGCGAAAAATTAGCTTTTATGTGATTCAACTTTGACGTGATCATCGAGTGTAATTAGAAAATAATTTCGTCAGTACATGGGAATAAAAAGCAGATCCGCCTGCCGCTGAGGAAGGAGATGCCCTATGCCTCAAACATAGCTTAGCCTTTGCTTCCTTCCATGTCCAGCTTTCATTTCGAATTAAGAGATTGTGTGCATCTATCCGTAAACCATTGATTATTTAAATCAGTAGGTTTATTAAAAATATAATTGTGAGTGTAATGACTCGAGCTTATTGCTCAGAAGAGTTACAAGCAGGAACAAGGGACTGACCTCCAGTTTTTATGACTTTAATTTGAGTCACTTGGAATCTTGATCAATCTTGATAAATCCACTGAGTTGTTGATGAAAGGCGGGGGGGGGGCAATCCGTGAACAAACCAATGGAGACTTGTTCCGTAGGTAATAAATCACTATATATTTTTTCTACGATTCCTAATAGTAATGAACTTCATTGGCCATTGTGCCTTCATTGTAGAGGGACGGTCTCTTTGCATTAATTTCACCAGTTGAAAATTTTCTTGGACCACTACTTGCTCTCGAGAACATCGAAGTATCTTAACCCTCGTAAACATCAAATTATCTTAAACCATTTACTGCGTTCATTCCTGACATCGTAGTGTGAAAAGCAGTGAAGTTTACCAAATAGGATGAAAATACAGCTAGCTAATGAACAAGCTAAGTAGGACTCCACTTTGGAAAGCATAACGCTCAATAATTAGGTCTGCCACTATATCTCACGGTTTTATCAGCATGACATCCCTGTGTTCCTTTACAATGTGTCCCACTTCTGCCTAGTCTCAGCTGCACAACATCACCTCTGTCTTTCTTAGGCAGAAACAGTACCATCTGAATGCGAACACGGATTTAAAATGTGACCATGGCTTTGTGGCATTCAGTCTCTATTGGTGCAGCTCACAGATTAACTGTTAACCGTTGAGTGCAATCAAGTGCTTGCTGTCGGTGCAAAATCTGGTGGTTAAGCTTGCCTGCCGTGATCGTCGTGGTAGCCAAATAACGCCTCTTCCCGGCTACCTGTACTGACTTCCAATAAACCATTGACTTGGCATCAATTTTTTCTTAATCGATTCTGGGACAATGCATTCTCTTACTCCAGTTGGCCGTTCCTCACAACAAGTGGCATCGCACCAGTAGCTTTCGTGAGTCAAATGTCTTAGCTATAGCTATTACGAATGTTAAACCCTTTAATGATCATGTGTCTTAAGTTTTTATGCAGCTTAAACCTGAAAATAACTCTTGACGAACCACCCATTAAGTCTCTTAATTCTAAGACATTTAAAAACATGCTTACAGCTCACCTGCTCATCACAGCATTCATCTGGCTCATGTAATTTGTCCGTTTTATGATTGTGAATGCTGACAATATATATATATGCTAATTGTCTCTTGTGACTTCCATTCATGACCCTACGGACATTGAGGGCGAAGCACTCGACCAAATTTTTGCCCCAGCTGCATGCTACAGTCACATAATGTTACAGCTGATTCAAATGGTTTAAAAACACACTTAAATACGTACAATCAGCATTAAATTGATATCATATTCCATGTATATGATCACTTCTACCGGATGTCAAGAAAAAATTGAGAACAGCGACGGACCGAGGTCGGATCCTTGAGGGACTTCACAGCATACTAGTCTGGTATATGAGACCTGACCTCCACACGACCCGGATTGACACGATCAGACAAGTAATATGTAATCCACACCAGTGCCTCGTCTGATAGAGCATTTGTTGTGCTCACACGTCCAAGTAGGATATCGTAATCAATAGTGCTGAAGGCAGCTGATAGACCAAGCAGACCCCTAGAGCAGTGAGTTCCAGTCGTTGTTGCTGTATAGGATATATTTGGTAATACGGCGGTGAGCGGTTTCAGTCGACTTCTGCAGCGTAAACACCGGTTAAATGTTTCTGACATTTCATTTTTTCAGCGTGTACTATTAGCCGCTTGACGACATGTTTTTCCAACTTTGACCAAAAAGAAAAAAGGAAACTGGACGACAGTGTGCAAGAATTTTTGTATCTAATCCAATCTTTTTAAGTGTCGGTTTAACAATCAATTTTTGAAGGACTTGAGTACAAACCCTTTACAGAGAAGCATTAAAAATCTCGGATTTTCCTGGGCCCAGATGGTTTGCCAGTGAATACCACAGAGATGAAGGTATAGAGTCTTCAAGAGATTGGGTCTTTCTACTTGACCTAACTAAGGTAGCAACATCAGGTTCAGAAAATTCTAAAGATCTTTAAAGGAAGGTCGCATGTTACGCTTCAACAAACGCTTTAGAAGGAGGGGCTTTATGGAGATGCGAATGAGCACAGATTTCTAGGAGCTGAAGAGTTTTTGTCCAAGCCACTGACATCTGTGGAGTCAGACCGCCAAGCATTAGCCAGCAAATTGTGTATCGTCTTGTAAATCTGGTAGCTGGTCTTGTGGGCATGCCAGAGCTTTGGATTAGGAGACTGAATTAAAAGAATTTCCAAAGCTTATCTGCTTTTAACAAAATGCTGAACCTGATATTGAGGAGCAACAAACTTTTCTTTTTCGATGACTTCTTAGCTATGCCTGAAAAGAAATTCATTAATGTCCATATTGACATTCTTGCTCTACAGCGAATCGCAAGTACTGTAAAAAAACTTTCTTATTTATTTGGCTTTAAAAATATAGTAGTAAAGTTAGCATAAAAGAGTAGCTCATCCCAAAACTTTAGTCGGTGCAGCTCATCATGCAAATATTCTAGAAAATGAGTGGCAAACCGAATCAGAAGGAGCTATTCACAGTTAAATGTTTTAACAAAGCCTATGCAATGTGCAAATTTACGGCTCGTGTAATATTTAAACAGAAAATTAAAGTTTCACAGTTTAGGAATTGTTAGAAATTATAATATTTATGTAATTTAATGATTTAGTAGGGGTACTGCAGAATTTTGAGATAGCCTTGGGCTACTAAAAGGTTTCTAATTCTTTCAGTGTAATGCAATATAATATATTGTTTTTAAACCCATGTTCTCTAAAAAGATAACCTATTTTATATAAAAACACGTATCTTCGCTGTAGCAATTTCGACTTAAAAGTCTGTGACATTTCAGCAATAATTAGAGTATCTGGTGGCCACGAACTGCCAACCTTACAGGAGAAACGAGGTTGATGATGTACAGATATCTATAAGGATAAGCTTCTGTTTTACATAGCCTTTTTTTACGTATAAACCACTTTTGACAGAGTCATTATTGAGACTTATTTATTAGTAACTTGTGCCAATTGTATTCGACATTTCATGGCTTAACGGCTCTTCATTGTTTAATAAAGATAAAACTGCCCACCGGTTTCTTTCAATAAAGACTTACCTACAAACTCAATGACAACTTTTCAAAAAAGGCAATAGGTACAATTTTTTCATAATGGTTATTAAATACTTATACATTTCGCTAAATAAATAGCTCTTTATTCAGTGAGTACTTTGTTTGGCTACAGAAGAGACAATCTAGTCTCTAATTACGGCTGGCATTGGACCTGCTGGGTTCAAGTACAAACTCAAGTGATTGTGAGTATCTTTAAACTGTTCAAAGGTTAGTCTAAGAGCACTAATACCGAGACGGGTTGAGGTTGTTTTAAATTAATTTTATGAGACTGTTTTGATTATTTCTCTATCGCTAGCAAGCCAATTGGATTCCTATGACTTACAGATGCAATCTAGCCAATCATTTTGTTCCATATGTCCTTTACAATTTATAGCATGATGGTCAATTAACACTTCTCAGTGCATTTTCTTCAGTCACCATCAAGGGTTCTCCAAAAACTCTGAAAGGTTCACCATTAGAAAAATTGTACAAAGACTTGAGAAGCAAATTTCAAGAAACTTATTCCACGGCATACCATCAAAGGCTTACAAGTAACAACTGTATCAGGTCTATCATCTGAGAATTTAGTTTTTCGCTTTTACCAACATAATTAAAGTTCTGCGAAAATACTCTGGCAAAGGCCGGGACGCCTTGGGTTCAATAAGTATCATCCAGTTCCACACATTTAGGTTCAGCTAATAGTCTTTGTTGTGGTAGGCTGTTTCATAGGATTTGGTACAAACGGCTTTCTCACTGTTTTTTTAATTTACTGATTACTGTTGTTTTGGTTACCCACTGCTTGCAAGTTAACTCGGGCAATTCAATAATTTTTTGTTAAGCCTGACAAATTAGCGAGCTTAATAAATCAAAACTCAGAAACTAAAACTTAAAAATTACCCATCTTTCGCTATAGAAAAAACAGCGATACTTATCAGCCAGTCAAACCATTGATGCACTCGTGTGCCCCAATAATTAGAAACTATGGGTAATGTAATTGCTTTGTAGCTACCTAGGTGTGCAATCAAATACCAGAAGAGAAACTGTGAAGTTTTTTTTTCCATGGTGAAGATCAGAATGGCAATGAGAAAGAGTTATGGATTAAAATTGACATATAAAAGCTTGTTATGTGGCCTGATATCTTACATATAAGCAATTAATTATTGGTGATAGAAATGAAAGCTTGTATTATATTTCAAGCCTGTCAAAAAAGTGACTATTTGCTAGTGGAAATGAATTGCCAAGGAATGACGTATTTATAAAATCTAATCTGAGTTCAAAAGCAGTCCGTAAACTACAATTAATTATAGCGATTGTGACATCATTAGTCTTTTGAATTTATTAGTGCGTTGTTGTTGCTAATTTTCCCCAGAGTGCAATCCAGTCCTAGCGATATTTTTCTGAGTGGCTAAATCAGTGTATGGTCAAGGATTAACTTCAGCCTATCCTGAAGGGATGAAAACAGCTACAGCAAGAATTCCATCAAAGAATATCGATGCTTACAGCAACGGCACCCTTCTAAATGTTCAGCTTAAAGACAGCAAGAAAAGCCCAAAGCCTTCTTTCCAAGGCTCACAGGCTGACTATCATTCGTGGCCAATTAAATGGTAAGATGAAAGAGATATTTTTGTACTTAAATCTTCTTTTCAAAAATTTATTACAATATTCTATTTGTCCTCAGTAATCAATTTTCACTCGTGTGTACATCTTACATTAATTGAAAAATACAGGAATCGTATATTATGAACGGGTAATCTAATTACTTCCAGCATAGATATTCAAACATTTGCACACATTCAGCCTTTCAGAATTAAGCCAGCACAGCTCAGCCATCCCCAGCAGCTCTCCGCCCAAAATCCCGTATAAGAAAAGCTGTTTCTGCCAGACTCACGTGCGATCGATGTTAACCCAGACCTCGTCGACGACAAGAGTCAGGTACTGGTAAATCACGCGAGAAGCAAGGCACAGGAACTACCACAGGCTAACACTAAAACTGGCGCCTGACTCGGTTTTTTGCTTAGGGAAGCAAGTTATCCTAATGTATGCACTGGCATATAAACTATACAAGGCTGCAATATATTTCTTTAAACTTTCTCCAATACGTTTTAGCTACAAAGCTGAGGAAGGAAACTCTTCTAACCGAAAGCAGGAGTTTGCTTCTGGCCTAACCTGTCTTATTCGCTTTAGTCCGGACTCTGAATTTCATGATGGCCATTTTTCAGTCGAAGAGATTGATCAAAGTGCTACAGGTTTTATATACGGGAGGTACGATGAAGTTGTCAGTAAGTTCATACGAATTTCTACTAAGGATACACAATTCAAGGTATGACTTTGCAAGATAGCCAATAAGTAAAAAGCTGCTAACGATCTATGCGTGTGCTATGATAGACGCATTACCTTACCCATTGAGAAACTATAATTAGCAAATTTGAAGTGTTTAACAGTTTGATCGCAAAACACAGGATTCTGCAACAGGCCTGTGACTTGTAAGTTCATGTACGGTAATTTTTTGTTACTAAGCTTACCAGCCAGTAATCAGATGGCTTGGCGTGCAGTTTTCCGCATCTTATGAGAAAAGGAAAGCCAATCAACTGCTCTATCGGCCGAAAATAGAAATTCATGTTTTGCCGTAGTTTCATCTATTAAGAAATAATCAAAGTATGGAACGTATCGTGTAGCTTACATGATTATTAAAAGTGAAAAGCTTTGGTTTCTATTGCAAGGGTGACCAAGTCGCCATCTACAGCTTATGCCTTTCACCGCACGGTACTCTCTCCTAGTTTCAGTCATAGCTATAATCCTAATTATAAATATTGGAAATAGCTCCCTTCGAGAACTTGGTCTAATTCTGGGCACTTTACATGTTCAACTTATTCTTCATGCTTGTCGTCCACTAGTGAAGCTAGTCCCTCGAAGCACAGCTTTCTAGTCTTTGGTGAATTCGCTACTGGCTACAGGTGAGCATAAAAATAGCAGAGGATTGAGATACTCAAGATCGTGCCTTCGTTAAGTGCCGCCCATGTCAGAGCTACGGTTTATGCATTACGAGGCCAATGAGAGGCTGCCTTTGCTTAGAATAAATTTTAGCCGGTTATTGATCGACATTTACAAGATTATTTTAACGATGTCTACACAACATATTTTGACATTTGCTAGCTCGTAATTAGCATGTAATATTCACCATTACCAATCTCCATCATTTTAATTATTTTAATAATTTAGCACACTAGCTCCTCAGATGATTACCCTTAAATTACGACCATCTGCGAAACTAATGAAAATAAATCTCACAAAAAAGCTACAGTTGTATTCGTTTTCAATGAACGTGGTCAGGCTACAAACCTCTCTATACGGTGTTAAAAATGCTATACGTCTCTCTATTTCATTTCGTTTATGAAGCCATTCGTTTTTCATAATCATCAAGGACTAACGTCACGGTAATGGGCTTAGTTTCAATTTATGTACTAAATCATCGGCTTTGCTCTCAGTTATACCCCTATAACTTGGTTGGATAGATACGGGAGAAGCGAATTTCAGCAAAGGTTTCAGCTCGGTGAGCAGTTGAACCTTGGGTTACTCAAGTTTAATTTTTTAAATTCAATTCATTGAATTATTTCATTAGCAGATAACAAATATTGTACCTTTGTACTCGGTCACACTGTTTATTCAAGCAAAAACAACATCCCCATCTCTGTTCAACTTGGATTTGGCTAGTTAGCGTTTATGTGGGTGAATAGTAGCTTTGATTCAACAACACAAAACCTCTGAACATTCCGGAAAAGACGCAATACACTTAGATTTCGGAATCTAAAATTGGAAAAAATAAGCTTAGAAAATATTTCTGGCACATTTTCAATACTTAGTTTCTTATTAAAAAATACCTTGCACGAGAAAACCTGCTTAGCTCTCCAGTCAAGCTACAATGCATTCTGATTGCTAAAATTCCAAAATAGTCAGATCTATGCAAGGATATCAAAGCCGCGATAGTCCATGCATTTCTTCTTTCCTGTTTTGACTTCTGAAATATACTGAGCTCTACTATTTATGTCTGCTCAATGAGCCACTTGGAGTTTGTTCGAAACTCTACTAAAATTTTCCATGTCGTAAATGTTTAGCCAGGCACTTTACTGCACAACTCAATAACGAGCTCCCAATCCATATGAACAAGCAAACTGACTTTAATATAGGATCAATAATCGCAAGTTACTCTATTCTGCTAATCTAGCATAATCGCTTCAATAAAAATCTAGGTGTTACCGTTTTAGATTACCAGGAGTTTGACTGTTTTCATTCAGCTAAATCTCCACCGAACTAGAAATTCTTCAGATACAACACTACGAATCCTGTCATTAAACAAGTCTCTTAATTATTTCCAATCAATGTGGCAATGTCCAAAATTGGTCTATCATAAAAGCTAAAACCCACTCTTTTGTTTTAAGAAAGTAACATTTTCCGTGTGATACTTCGGTTTACAAATGAAAATGGTTGGATTATCTCTATTAATTTAAATCAATTCTTGATGCTCCAAAAATATTACATTAATGCTCTGGATATAAAAAAAGATTGTAATGCATAGTTTGGAATGCAGTACACATTTGCTCATGCAAATAGCAAATGAGCAGATATGTATACACAAACACACTCATTATAGTATACCGATTTTATTCCTAAGTATTGATGAACGTTCTTTTGAGTTTACTTCAGGATAAGTATCCCTGGATATTTTGGAGTATTTTGCAAGGATAAAGCTTGAATGCCAGCTTATTTTTGCTATAACTGAGATTTTCTAAAGCTGGAAGAACAATTTTTTGAGAAGCAGTTAAAATATAAAAAAATATATCTGGTGTAATGAGATCGATTTCAAAAATCAGCAGCTGAAAAGCCTGCATGTCTCTAGTGGCATCTGCACGAAATCTAGATATGTTGCTCTGATATTAATTATCACTCGGGGACCGTTATTGCACTACAGTCAGGTCTGATTATTTCAAGCTAAGCAATATTGCGAATATTCAGGCCACCCTATACAGGGAGACCGCATCTACCTTTATCCGTGAGTTTCTGAGGTCTGATATAAACATCCAAAATAAACTTCATTGCTTGTCTACTCGCCAGTGAACTCAGGAAAGTACAGTTGGTGCAAAACTCAACAGCTATGCTTCTCTGTTGTCAGCCTCCCAGCTGCCACATATCAAAACTCCTCATCAACCGGCACCGGCTTTCAATTAAGCAGTGTACCGACTTCAAGATTCTGCCACTCGCGTTTAGGTCTCTTTATTCTCTGGCTCAGGCCGACCAATCGGAAATATAATCATTTCAGCCTAAGATACGGAACACCAGTTTTTCCTACTTCAGTCGCTTGACTGTACCGCAAAACAACCTCAAATATCTTCGAGCCGGCGCCTTCATTTTTTATGCTCCCTAATTTTGAACTGAAATTCAACTGACTTCACAAAATTCCTTGACTTGATGACAGAAAAATTAACTAAAAGTGCACCCGCTTCCTGCTTGCTGTAGGTCAATGTGATATGTTCATTTTGTGCTAATTGATGCTGATACTATGTAGGGTACCCTAACTATATTTACATGTTGACATTATGCATGCTACCCATGACCAAATTGGGCCGGTTGACATTGAGAATGCTATAACTAATTTTTTGATCACGCATCCTGAACTCAAACTCGGCTGGGCCGTTACTGCACTAGAGTCTCGGGCTTTGGAGAAGAGTAGTGTCGTGTCGCTAACTGGTATGCTTGCAGATTTTGCGGTCCGATCTACTTCGTAAACTTATGCTTCCTTACTAGAGAAACGATAAGGAAAACTAAGGAATGCAATTAAATACTCCGGTTTCTAAAACAATTTGAGGCTTTGTCGCCATTCAATCGTGTTTTCCTTTGCAGCAAATGTAAAGCGCCTAGAAAGAGGTTACAATCTCTGAGGGCACTTTATCAAGTGATTTATTTTTATTATTATTAATTATTAAATTCGAGAGATTTATTGCTTGTGTGTCAATGCTGAACTAATCATTCATTTATAAAGCACTAGCCGAAACATTTTACACGATCCACCATCAATTTAAACCATTTGCCTATCAAGCATTATTTGAAACCACTCCTTTTGAGTCCCTCTGACAACAATTTGCCGACAGTGGCAGTAACCTGTCAATACCCTCTACCAAAAGCCTCTTAATTTTAGATTTATTTGATCCCAGTTCGGTTCTCTGTGAAAGAATTTGAAATTTCTTAGTCACAGGTAATCTTAAAATTCAGTTCGACCATTTAAACGTCGCCTTAAGTGCCAAATTCTTTAATCCGACTGACCATTTTATGCTGTGGCTCGTTTGTATTATCCCACTCACAACAAAAGTAACGTGATCAATAAAATTATTCCCACAATTGCATGTTATTGTTGCCTGTTTTATCAAATTTCACTCAACTGATCACTCGCAGACTTCACTCGGTCTGCAGCGTGCGTCCTCCTCCTCGATCAATCTCATCTTCCAATCTCTAAACCATAAGAAAATTTACATTAATACACTCAGCCTGAGAATATCTTCTTTGCCACAGCTGCTTAATCCCTCCTTCCCACTTGCCATCACTTACAGAATGCTACAACGCGAACTAGCTTACACGCTCGACGAATGCAAAGCTCTGACAAATTGCATCGCGTGCTTCACTCTGATGGCCTTAGGTTTACCCCGGCCATTAAGCTGGCTGTGCATATCGGGCGTAGGCTTTGAGAAAGCCTAAACAAAAGATTAGGACTGAATGTCGATCCATTGATAAATACCGTCGAATCTAGATAATGCTGATAGATCCTAGCAAAGGCGTAGTCTAGTTTCCATTAAAACATTGTTGAATCAAAAGAAGATGTACAATCCAAAAATGCGCTTGTCTATGATCAACCATTTATTGAACTCTCCAAGCTTAAATATTTACCTAGAGATCTTTGTGGTGATCCAGTTTATAGCTTCTCTAGCCTTTTTGTCAGCAAGGTAGGCCAGGCAGATGTTCAATCCTTACTGTGGCAGCATTCCTTCTGGACACACGTCACTCGATACCATGATGCACCTCAATATCTACAATGAAGAATAATGAGTGACTGTATCCTGAAATTCATCTCTAAATCAATGATGACCACCAGTCTCATAGAAAGCATTTCCACTGTCCGACTTCTTTGGTGCTTAAACCTGCTGCTTTAATTGATGCGATGTCCGTAGCCAATGCTCATGGCCCAGCTACTTCCAAAGTCGCTTCCTTCAAGTCATCAGTTAAGGAAGCAACACTAGACCTGGAAAACCTGAGCAGTTTTCACCCGTTCTTCCTTCTGCTGTTTCCTCTTAACGACACTATAGCGGGTTTTGGCAGACCAACTGAACTTCTATATTGCACCGCCGCACCTAGCGTGTAAGTTGCAACATATTTTTCTCGCTTGTCACTTGACTGACTGAAAATTCCTTCGGCTGCATAAAGGCCTTGGGAATTTGGGCTTAGGTTTATTTCCGCTTGTTTCGCTTAATCCTTCGACTGTGTTGGAATATATTAGTTAGCAAGTTCCTTTCGACTGTCTCACATGTCACCTGCCAGTCAGCGGCTCAGCATTAGGAGGGTTCAGATCATATCTCAGTGGCAGATTCATGTAGATTGATGTTAATTGACATATTTTATCCATGGAACTGCTTAAGTACAGCCTATCAGAGAGATATTGGCTCGGTCAGCTTTTATTCACAGGTTATACTCTTCCTTTTGTAGCTGTTTTAGCTTGCATTATCCAGATTTCAACTTCCAACAATAGGATACTCGTGGTTACCTTTGCAGCGGTATCTTCCAGCCTTTCAGGTCGTCGACTTTTCTCAACTCCCTTGCATTATGCATCGCTGATATTGACACACGAATGGGTGCAAAATTTATCAGTTGGTTCAAAACAAATCAACTTACTAGTTGTGGTAAAATATAGCGTGAGTCAGTAATCGAAAAGTAAGAAACTAGAAATCGGCTCTGGCAATATCTTTCCTGTTGCATCTGGGCAACATCCGGGTGTTTGCTACTAAAGTAGCTTTTCACTAAAAAAGTACGTGAGCACCTCAGTCAAGTCTACCAATTTTTATCTTGTAGTATCGCTCTATTTGGGCTTGCTTAAACGTGGATGCTACATTTGAATCTTTCAATGCAGTTATGATGTACAGTCACGACTGCTGTAAGTCAGTGCTGGCTGGTCTACGGAATCGTGCAATCAGCCACTGATAGATGGTAAAGGTCTTTGCAGTTAGGCTTGTCTTTCGTAAGCGAGTCATTTTCCACATCATGCCACTTCCAGCCGACAGGTATTAACTCTCAGTCAAGCCGGGTATTAACTTAATCTACCTTATGATTTATCAGTCTGACAACGTATATATATATATATATATATATATATATATATATATATATATATATATATATATTATAATAATAATGCATTTGATAAAGCACCCTCAGAGAACTTAATCGTGCATTTGCCGCAAAGGGAATCGCGATTGAATGGTGAGTTATATCGTGCTTAATAAACAACATGAATAAAGTAGTTAAGGGTGACATGTACAGGGTCAGCATGCAAGTGTGGTTAGTCGCAGCTTGCACAGCATCAGCAGGCATAGGCACATGAAGGACGAATCTCAGCCACCCAGTAAATGCTGTCCTAAATAGGTATTTTTTAAGTTCTTTTTAATGTGGTCAAGTCAGGGGATGTTGTGACGCAAGTCAGGAGGGAGTTCCAGGCTAAATACATTAAGGAGAAATAAATAGCCTTAGCTTGAATTTTGGCCACAATTGTATACGCAACATTCTGGAAAGTAAGTAAATTTCTAATGCACTACTACTTTGGTCACAAAAGAAACGTTTGTGAATCAATGAAGGTTTCTTTCTATAATTATGAGGCACACGTGTATGCAAAACAGCACGTACTACCTGGTAACAATGATAAAGCAAAAGCTCGTTACAGTGCTGTCAAAGCGAAAAGGATTAATCAGTAAAGACTGCCGTGTGTTTTACCATAAGGTGGCTAGCTTAAAGTAATGAGGGTACCTACATAACTGTATATGTGTCAGTGCACAAAAATTTCTAGCAGACCACGCTGGAGCTGACCCGTGCACTTGCATAGGCTCCCTCCGAACAAGACGTTACATAAGCCCAAGAGTGAAAGTCTGATGCACATGCACAGCGCTCAATTTTCACGAAAAACATATTCCGTGGCGGTGCGGCACGGGGCACATGAAGGATTGAACGACCAGGCATCCATGTGACGGAGACGCGCAAGCAGCCGCTGCTGCAGCGTCGGGCAAACTCTGGCGGTGAAGTAAATGGTGGAGAGCATTGGGCAGCAGTTGAGTGCGTAAGGAGGCCTGCAGCCTGCCATTTACCTGCTGCTTAGCTAGGCTTGGGCGCACAGCTGGCGGAACCGTTGAAACCGGGCACCATTCAATCGGCCGCCCATGATGAGCATCATCATGTCGGTGGGCTTGAAGTGAGGCTAACAGCCCAGGTTGCCACCGGGCGTGCTCTCACATGCGAAGCTGACCTGTGAAAGAAAGGGGAAGCCTGGCGAAATTCTGGGGCGAGCTGGGCGAACACGGCCCGCACCCACTACCACCACCCAATAGGCTTCGGGACAGGATAACAGGGTTACTGGCACCGTCTGCTTCATGTCCGGAAGCATGGCAGTCCAACTCGTATGGCGGTCGTACTGAGAAAGCGACCCACCACCAAGGGAAGAATTATTGGCGAAAAAAGCCCGCTTTTCGGATTCTAACTGTTAACATGAACCTCGTACAAACCCCAAATGATTTTAAGAATATGCCTTCAGTTTTTATGCTCCCAAAGCCTGAAACTTACATTCGACACCGTCACCAAATTAAATGAGTCGATCACATTTAAAAAGTAATCAAAGAGACACCTCTGTGTCACTACATTTACTGGTTATCTACCATTCGTCTTGTATTTTCTTATGGGTACTGACACGGTGCATGCTTGAACAAAACCATATTTGCTTACTGACCCTACCTGTGCACGTCACCCCTAACCATGTTAATATAGTTTTTAATCGAGCATGCTACCGCTAACCAATCGATCGCGCTTCCATTGTAACAAATGCAAAGTGCCCAGAAAGAGATTGAGTTCTATGAGGGTTATTTAGGAAGTTTTATATTATTATTATTTGCTGGTTAGCATGTCATTAACTTGTCACCATCGAATCAGAAGAAGAAGAGAATCGTAGCTATATTATTGAGGTTACGAGTGAGTTCAATGATATCCCATAGGATATGAATTTAAAGTTCGAGTAAACAGAAAGCCCGTTGGTGATACAGCATGCTGCACCAAGTAATCCGCCTAACTTTTGATATAGAATTTCCTAGAGAAAGTAAACTTGAATAGCCCTAACTCTACGTATACCATATGAACACACCTGCAGTGATTTGCTCAGAGAAGCTTTACACTAGCTCTAAACATTATTTCGTCATTGGTAGTCATATTTCCAAGTAAATATAAGGTGCTCGTTCAATAAACTTATTGAGAATCAAAACTTTAAAATATGTTTAAGGCATGGACATTGGTGAACTTACAATTTTAGCCGCATTCCGACTCCAGGCTCTTTACTGAAAACTGTGCAACCTGTTCGGAGTTGTACTATACTTTCTCAAGCTTGCACTGACTAGCCATGCGTTTTCAAAATCCACCCTGAGCTTAAGCGTATCTTATAAATGTGTTTTGTGCATGTAAATATGATCAATCTAATCAACAACATTGGCTTTGTTCAAGCAATTTACACCGATGACCATCAGCATTTTGCAATGAGCTTCAAAGTCTATATGAGACATGTAAACTAAGCTGTGTATGTAAAAAAATCCATGTGCAGTTCCTAATCATAAGAATCCCAAACGCAACATCAAGATGGGCATAATTAAAATTAAGAGACTATTTGAAAGCCTTTCGTAGTAGCTTTCCATGTGCCTTACATCTGACGTGGATTCCCAAATTTTTTCCACATATCTATAAATCTTATTATATTTTAGAACACACACTGCTGCATTGTTATGCCGTATTTTTTTAGCCAAGATGGAATTTTTAAAACAGATCCGGGATTATTTTACCTATTCCTATGTCTAAAACCAGAAAAACGTTTTAATGTCTCCAAAGATTGTTCTTGCACTAGTAAATAGCTACGCCTTCCAACCTCCAGATATCCTTCCAGTTCATTGGGAGCAATAACTTCTCAACCTATAATGTAATTTTAATATATGTTTACTCGATTATATTTACATAACTTTATAGACAAAGTAGACTCATTACACCCTTTTTGGACACGCAAAATATTCTTCTCTGCCTGATAGTGGCATAATTGTGCTATGCACTACCAAACACCAAATTTGTTACTATTTTCTTACATATTCTGATGCCTAAAAAAGATTGTATTCTCATATATGACTCTACGGTGAAATACTATATGTATTTGATAACTAATCTAAGCTCAAATAAAAAGTTAATTTTTCAACAAACTCGCACTGTCTTGAATGTAATTGTGGGATATCTTTAAATAATTTCGTTTGTAGGGATGTGCCATAATAGCGATTCCCCACTGCATGACCAGAAATAGTGCCATTTATAGGGAAACAGTTTTGAAAGCTGAATTAGATGGAATATGGAATTACTTTACCACCGAAGAAGCGCACTTTGATGAATACAAGGTAAGTAAAAAGCATTTGAATTACCTCTTCAAAGTTAGTTCATACTGTGAATGAGATACAGCTAAGAATGATAGGTTTGCAATTGTAGATGTGTTGATGGTGTAAATATTTTTTGCCCTCTGTCAGTCACACGAAGTTTTGCAAACTGAAGTATTATATGCAAATTCTTACCTTCACTTACATTAATTGTGTTTTTAGTGACTGTAAATACCGTCCTAGTTGCAGGTATAGAAATGAAATATGTGTCACCAAAAGAGCTGCAATTAATGTTTACATAATCTTTGTGCTTATTGCTGCAGGAAGGAAAGTTCGTTCAAGCTCGATTCGAAAACAGGATGCCGAGCTATGCTTGTGTTGTGTCCAGGTATAGGAAAGAGGAACTTCGGGTGCCTCTGAGAAACACTGTGCGAATATCACCAACATCCGATCAAAGGGTTTGCATCAAAATTGACCATGGAACATTCAGTGATAAGAACGAACTACTTGTTAATGTACAGGTAAAATGAGCCGTTGCATTTTGGCTTTTATTGGTTTTTTTTTATCGTTAAATTCAAGCTGAAGTATCCTCATCTTCACTGCTGGCTGGACTCACTTGGGAAGTGGCATGTAAATTTGTAGACCACGGATATGTTTTTCAAAGAATGCCAACTTACTGCAAAGTCTGATTCTGCCATTAGGCAATACCCACTGACGGGAATTAATTGGCATTAAGATAATAATCATAATTAATCCAGTCTTTACCCTATCAACTGATAAGTCGAAAAAATGAAAATGTTATGAGTTAATTTTGGAATTGAACTTTCTTTCCCATTGTGGTTCACTAACAGTTGCTGGGTTTGAAGTCAGCTGAGACGGCCTGCCGTTACCAGGATTCTAACCAACTCCGTTAGTAACTCAGCTATTGCACAAGCGAGATGTCATTTGAACTATCGGTTCTTTAATCGACTTCTTGTGACTACAAGTTTCCCTAAAAACGGTACACCATGAATGAATGATCTATCTACCTGGGCCTACTAGCATAGTCAGCTAACGTATGTTAACCTTGCTAATTCCAGCCCTAATTGTTTTAATATGCCTCAAAGAAGGAAGAACAGGAGAGCTCCTCATAATCTGCTTCATCAAAATATTCTCAAATATGGCTAAAAGCCACAGAGAAAATTATTCTTCACCTGGATGAAAAGATGTCTACTTCTTATTCAACTCGAGCTCCATCGTAATTCAATTGACGTTCTTGGTAATTCAAAGGGATGTTGCAATTTTGATTTGACCATTGACCCCGTCATCCTAATCCCGATCTGACTCCCAAACCTAGCGGACCTAATGAAAACTCAGTCGCCAAGTCCGTGCAAAACTCAGACTTTGATTCTGCGAGAACTGCTGGCTGACTTGGGCGCTTGAACGGCACTTTAAAGTAGGATTTCAAAGCATCGCTTAAGTATGAGTTTTATGGGGCAAGCCGATACCTACCCATGCCCACCTGTTAGGTCGTACATGCCACCTAGCCCACCCAATGCCCACAAGTATTGGGTTGGGTATGGGTAGGGGGACCCATTTCAGGGCTCTGATGTGCATTGATCAGCTGGAGGCGAATGTGTTTCGCTATATCGTGTCACCTACCGACCATATATATACCGTATACAATACAATATACCAACAATATCAGCTCCACAGTCAAATCTGCCTATTTTCAGCTTCATAACATTGCTAAAATTCGGGCTTGTTTAGATAAGGACTGTCGGAGATACATTACATTACCACGTCTAAGTTGGTCCATGCATTCGTGACATCTCGTCTCAACTTCTGCAACTCACTGCTTACTGGGCTACCAGCATGTGCGATCAGGCGATTGCGGCTGGTACACAATTCTGCAGCTAGGCTTGTCTGTCATGGGCGGCACAGTTGCCACATTACTCCACTTCTCGGCGACCTGCACTGGTTACCAATCAAGCAACGGATTGACTTCAAGGTTTTGTCGCTCACTTTTAGATCCCGTCATTCTATGGCTCCAGCCTATCTCTCATACATACTCTCCCATCAGGCTAAGCATCGTAACACTCGCTTTTCGGAATCCAACAGTCTAGAAATACCTCGTACAAACCTTAAATCCTGTGGAGACCGTGCATTTAGTTCGTATGCTCCCAAAGCCTGGAACTCCCTCCCGACCTGAGTCAGAACATCCCCTGACCTGACCGCATTTAAAAGGAACTAAGAAGCACACCTATTTAGGACAGCATTTAGTTGGTCCTTGTGATTCGTCCTTCACGTGCTTATGCGTGCTGACACTGTGCATGCTGCCACTAATCACATTTGCATGCTGACCCTGTGCATATCACCCCTAACCAGAGATAAAGTTCTCTGAGGGCGCTTTATCAAGTACTTTATTATTATTATTATTATTATATAAAAAGTGAGGAAGTGAGTTTAGCAGTAAATGACCTGCGGAGCAAAAGCCTCCGTTGCCAACGGTCATTAATTGTGAGAAAAGGGCACTTAATATATTGTCCATAGATACCTGAAGTCGCGAGGAGGCTGAAACTGGTTCGCCAGTTAAATTGAACAGAATTGAACCAAGCCATAGCAGGCCTTAAGGGTGAGATTAGAAACTTTACTGTGCTTCCGTTGATAAACAAGAAGCCGTCACCTTCCCTGCACAAAGACGAAAAATCCCGGAACCTCTGAGATTTGTTAACGAGACTTACAGTAATATTCAGCACCTTTTGCACTGGCGTATTGGCTTTATTAGTAGCTAATCCAAAATGAAATGGCTGCAATCTAGCCAAGACAGAACTGTAGTCAAGTCGAAATGGAACCGTCCTAATCGAGCAGCGACACAAACTGGGAGCCAGTAGAACTTTTAGCAACCCATTGCAGTTGAAAGACCTCATTATTGAAACAATCTCAATCTGGACAGTTTTTAAAAGAGGACACCTAATGCAAACTCCTAAGACAAAGCGAAGGTCGCACAACATTGCCACTAAAAACAGCAAAGTCGAGCTGTACGTCTGAGCCTCCTGGTAGTAGCAGTTCGAGTTATCGGTGTAATGTTTCGGTGACATGCTGAAATCCAGAATCAAATTTCAGACAGGCAAGCATTGAGTTTACTTGTCGTATCAAGAGATTATCCTCAATTCAGGAGTGATAGTAGATCCCATGGGTGGAAACAACTTTCTATTCAGAGTCTCAGTCTAAAATCAGAACAGTGGACTGCCACGAATGGAAACTTGGGGAACTCAGCAAGTGGCAGGCCCGGTAAATGATACTTGAATGCCGCACGACAAGTCCTCCAAGCGATAGGGAAATTGATAGTTAAAAATTTCTTTGCCTGTATTCCGGACCGATTGTCATTCCCAGTCATTCAAGTGGGATATTCAACTTCAAGCCATTTTCGGTACCCTCGAAGCAGTCTTTTGAATCAATTGTCTTGGTCTCACCCGAGATTTATCTCAGATTTCTCCGATCTCATTTCGATTCTGTGTGCAAGAAATCGATCCTTCCTCGTAATGGGTGATTTCAACGTTCACTTTGATAACTTATCTGACGCTTTCAGCACCGAATTTCGTGCATTGACTGACTCATTGTCTCTTGAGGCTCATGTGCATGGCCCTACCCACATCAAGGGTCACTAACTGGCGCAGATTTTCTCTAATAACTGCACTTTGTCATCACCAATTATTACCATATCCTGCATATCTGAACACGTGCAGATCTCATTCAATCTACAGTGTGTTCCCACATCCTCCTCTAAACAAATTACCTGTGAATCGTGAAACCTCAAGACCATTGACATCGATGCTGTCCGTGCGAGAATATCTGCTTCACCTCTGCTGCTCAATCCTCCCTCCGATCTGTCATCACTGGTAGATTGCTACAACACGACACTAGCTGACACGCTCGACGAGTTTGCACCTTTGACAAAGCACACTGTGCGCCCCCCGCCCAGACGGCCTATGGTTTACCACAGACATTAATCTAGCCAAGTCTACTAAACAAAAGCTTGAAAAAGCATACAAAAGATCCGGACTACTGTCCATCGACAGGCATATGAAGACTACTGTAGGTCGTACCAATCGATCCTAGCAAAGGCTAAGTCTAGCTTCTATAGAAACATTGTTGAATCACAGATGCACAATCCAAAAATGCTGATGTCGACAATAAACCATCTCCTCAACCGTTCCCAGGTTAGCTCCTTACCAGACGATCCTTGTGATGATCTAGCCGATCGCTTCTCTCGATTCTTTGTGCAGAAGATAGACAAAATCAGGGAATCCATCCCTGCGATGACAACCTTCCCACTAGAATGCTGTTCCTCGGTTCCTGGCTGCGCCTCAATGTCTGCATTTAAACAGGTCACCAGTGATGTAGTCCTAAAGCTCGTATCTCAATCAAAGAAGACAACAAGTCCACTGGACCCTATTCCCACTGTCCTGCTCCTACGTTGCATTGATCTGCTGCTGCCATGCATAACCAACATCATTAATATGTCATTAGCCTCAGGTCAGGTCCCAGCACCTTTCAAAAAAGCTGTAGTCAGGCCACTTCCCAAGAAAGCTACACTAGACCAAGAGAACTTAAGCAACTACCGCCCAGTCTCCCTTCTACCATTCCTATCAAAGACACTGGAACGGGTCGTGGCAGACCAGCTGAACTCGTATATCGAAACCTCACACCTTGCTAGTAAGTTCCAGTCTGGCTTTAGAGCTAATCACTCCACAGAGTCAGCATTGCTTCGGGTATACAACGACCTACTTAGGAATGCAGACATGGGTAGAGTGTCTCTTCTTGTTTTGCTCGATCTTTCGGCAGCTTTTGATACCATCGATCACAAAGTACTTCTAGAGCGCCTCTCATCTCGCCTGGGCATCACTGGCACTGCTCTGCAGTGGTTCAGGTCCTATCTCAGTGGGAGACTCCAGAGTGTTGACGTGAATGGACAAAGATCATCTAAGGTACCTCTAAAATATGGAGTACCTCAGGGCTCTGTGCTAGGTCCGGTCCTTTTCACCGTTTATACTCTCCCTCTCGCTGATGTGATTGCCAAGCACAATCTAGGCTTTCACTTCTATGTGGATGACACTCAGTTGTACCTTTGCTTTGATCCCTCCCAGCCTTCGAGCACCTCAAATTCTCTCAACTCAGTATATGCATGCATTGATGACATGCGCACATGGATGGCAGCAAATTTTCTAAAACTTAACGATGATAAAACTAACTTACTAGTTATGGGCAAACCCAGTGTGATTCAGAAATTAGAAAGGCTGACTTTCAAAATTGGCTCTGCCAGCATATCTCCAGTAGAATCAGCTCGAAATCTAGGTGTCATATTCCAAAGCGACCTCTCGTTAGACGACCATATCAGCTTTACAGTCAAATCTGCCTATTTTCAGCTTCATAGCATTGCTAAAATTCGGGCTTGTTTAGAAAAGGATACCACGTCCAAGTTGGTCCATGCATTCGTGACATCCCGTCTCGACTTCTGCAACTCACTGCTTACTGGCCTACCAGCATGTGCGATCAGGCGATTGCAGCTGGTGCAAAACTCTGCAGCTAGGCTTGTCTGTCGTGAGTGTCCTTACTCCACTTCTCGCCGATCTGCACAGGCTACCAGTCAAGCAATGGATTGACTTCAAGGTTTTGTTGTTTACTGTAAGGTCCCTTTATTCTATGGCTCCAGCCTATCTCTCCGATATACTACTTCATCAGGCCAAGTATTGTACCACCCGCTTTTCGGAATCCAACAGTCTACAAATACCTCATACAAACCTTAAATCCTTCGGAGACCATGCATTTAGTTCGCATGCTCCCAAAGCCTGGAACTCCCTCCCGACCACCGTCAGAACATCCCCTGACCTGACCACATTCAAAAGGAACCTAAAAACCCACCTATTTAGGACAGCATTTAGTGGGTCCCTGTGATTCGTCCTTGATGTGATTATGCGTGCTGACACTGTGGTTGCTGCCACTAACCACATTTGCATGCTTAGGCTGTGCATGTCACCCCTGACCATATTATTCATTTTGTTTGTTTTTCAAGCATGATTTTACTTACCATTCAATTGCATTTCTCTTTACAGCAAATGTAAAGTGCCTAGAGAGAGATTAAGTACTCTGAGGGCGCTTTATCAAGTGAATCATTATTATCATTATTATTATCTGGATCACAAGTATCTTAAACAGTTGATAAATACCATAGGAACAGGGCAGTGACATTCCAGTCATGCCTTTTGCATTGAATGCCGTTGTTTTATGTGAAAGGTAGCTGTTTAAGTGAAATGGCGTCAGTTGAATCCGAACTGAAATTTTAATGACAGTCAGTTCTTTTTTATTTTTTACAAGCTGCGTGGCGGCCATATTTTCAAAAAATAATTCTCTAAATGAAGAAAGGAAGCTTAGAAATGAATTGCTAGGACTTATGAATGCGATTAATGCTTGTACGTACTCTTCAAAAGATTGCTTACCTGAAAGACTTGTGAATAACCGTTATCCTGAACAGCAACTGCGACGTGAGTTATATCCTGACAAAGGTTATCTGCCTTTTCAGACCTCAGAATAGATATTATAGAGACAAAATTGGATGGGTTCATTTTACCATGCTTCATTAATGTAGCCACTTCATACCTCAAATAATTCTGCAAGTAACCCAGTTGCGATCCAACAAACCTTAAGTCGGACAGGCTTTATAGAGGCACCAATAATAGCAGTTTATTCTGGGACGGAAATAACTTGTTGAAACCACTTGTTTGCCTAGCCTCTTGCATCCAGCGAGGATGAAATCTCAAGCTTTACATGAAAAATATTTACTTTTTGTTAAGTTATTGTTAGGCCCAGCTTGGAGGACTTTCATTTGCGATGAGAGAAATAGGCCCTGGCATTATTTGAGCTTCCTATTTTGTAAGGAAATAATGTCAACAGTTCTCTATACTGTCTTCATAAATAACTACGGCATCTAATTCTGGCTTCAACTTTAATTAGTTCAACAATCGTTTAAGGAACCTGAAATTAAATCGTAGGCATTCAAGAATTCGATGTCCTGCAAACACGTACGAGTTAAAGAAAATCCAACATAGGCTAGATATATCGGGAACTAACATAGGTAAAACTGTGCACCGTGCGGCAACTAGATGGTGTAAGTTCAAACATCCTAATACTGCATGTGTGTGTGAGTTGTTTGAAACTGTCACGTTTTTAAAGCGATATCGACTGGCATAGCCAATGAGGAGAAATGCATTTTATTGTACTGTTGCGATATAAATCATATTGTTGAAGCTAATTCAAAATGGCGTAGCATCAGAGGCATAGCATAAGGTTTGCTGGGCAACGGAAGTCCCGGGAGCCAAAAGCAAAAGGATCGTGTTTGTTTTTATAAATTTTGTTGTGAAAATGCCAGTCTTGATTTAAAGAAAGTCGTTTTTCAACAAACTTGATTATTTCTGGCTGAGCTAGTCGAGCATATTTACAGACTTAACACCAAGCTGGAGCCCGATGCTCTAGTGGCACACTCGCGATGACACGGAAACATAGTGAGACCTTTAATCTCCAGGTATTCGGCTGGTGCTCTCAGTGAAACAAGCACATAGCCGTTCCGTTCAACCATACGTCTGTGCTCGATCTGCTTTACCCATTCTTGAGCCTGATCCTGTCAGCCGCAAACAGGCTTCGTCCCGCCAAGAGGAAGCGCGACCTGCTTGGGCCGCATTAAGGGCGAGACAGCGTGCAGTGGCTGAGCACCGACGCAACAAATGGAACATGCATGCAAACCTTACTTAACTGGCTATGCTCAGACAATGCAACAGTCATGACTAGTCGTTTTTCAGGTCACCTAAAGATAATACTTTCCCTATGTTAGAAGGTCATCTTTATAAACTGTGATAAACAGCTTGCAGCACGCAGGAGTTTATGCCACAAGTAAAGATTCCGTTGCCATTACCTTAATAAAACAATAGAGACCACCTACTTATTCTCTCCAAGATTAGTTCTTAGGTACGATGAAGTGAAGACAGTTTTTGCTGCCACTTTCAAATGTGACTGCAATAACGTTGAGTGCCTGAGTGGAGGCTAAAAGCTATTAGCCATGGACTGAATAGCATTGCAATTCATTCGGGGTAACTTTCTAATGACGCAATTATAAAATGGGACAATAAGTGAGGTTGGCAGTCTCTTTAACTGCATTTTGAACTTTTAAATTTTTTGGCTCTGCTACCATGTTGGTACAGCATCTTAAAGAAGATCAACCTTGTTTAACAAAGACTGCTGGATCCAAACGTAAACTTCAAATACGCCTCTTTTAAGCTCAGCTCTCTTGAGATTGATTCGTCAAAACTTCAAGAATACCTGTGCAAAAATCACTTCTAGATTATGAATAGAGATGTGAATTTTGAGGATCTCCAGTTGAATGAAGGTCCAACTGAAGACACGGGTGCATGAAAAGCTCTCTCAAGAGGTTGGTGTCACTGCAGAGGGGGAATTTTAAGAATCGCGAAGGACAGCCCAGAAAATCTCAGATAGTAAATTGCAAGTAGGTTTTCCCACCTTTTAGATTTTGATGCTAAATCTTGTTTCGTGTAGGAAGTTTAGTAGCTTTTGAAACCACTAGACCAGACAAAAATCCGCAGGCAATGTCTGGTGGATTTTTGAACGGACGGCGGAGAACGATCATAATTAATTGCTTAAAAGCTGGTATAAGATTTCCAAAATTTCTGATCGGCATCTTTCATTCTCATTTAAAATACCACTATTATGCAGACTAAAAAATTCAACTTATTGCAATTAAAATTGAAAACTTACATCGTTTGTAAGTATGTAACTCCGTCTGTAATCCGCAAAGTGATAGAGACCGTGTGGATGTTATGCAGGAGAATTTTGTATAGCCTACTCACAGCCTAAGCGGCTTTCGGTACTCATTCCGTAGCAAACATACTTCGTCTTACGCAACAAAGAGAAAGTAATTGAAAAGCATGGCAGTGCCACGAGAATAGTTAAGGTAGTGAGTAGCCTGGAAGTAGGAGCTCAAGACCGCCTGAAAAGTATGAGCCATAGTCGACAGTAGGAGAGTAGTTGTGGTTGCTTAAGAACTGTGTAAGGGAGCTCCACATTCTAGGACCTGCAGAGCTAAAGCTTCTGTCGCCAAAGGTCTTTAAGCGGAGGAATAGAACAGCTAATTGATTGTCCACACAGGACCTGAGGGCGCAAACAGGCTGAGACTGATGCAGTATTTCAGCTAGGTACGAAGGTACCAAGCTGTAGCGGGCCTTGTTGGCCAACGGAAGAAATTTTCTCTGTATCTTTTGATCAACCCGCATCCATCTTAGCTCTTTTAGCAAAGGAGACACGTGGTCAAACCTCTGGGAGTTGAAGACTAGCCTTGCAGCCATATTCATAGTCAGCTGCAGAGGCTTAATTACTACCGAATGCGTACCGAAAGCCGCTTAGACTGTGAGTGCGCTATGCAAAACTCTCTTGCGTAACACCCACATAGTCTTTGTGACTTTGTGGAGTTACAGACGGAGATACATGGCTTTCTTTGGTATCCCAGCCAAAAGGGAATTGATATAATCAATATGAGACGGAACTAAGGAGCTAGTTGAAGATTTTACAAGCCACTGTAGAAGATAGCTTCTAATCTTGGATAGGGATCGGAATGGATGGCTAGCAGGAGAAGCAGTCTTCTAAAAGAAGCTTTTAAAATGAGGCGGCTGTCGAAAACGGCACCTAAATTTCGAACACGTGGTGGTGGTCGAACAGTAGTATCACCTGTTATAAGCGTGAAGCATTTTAAACCGGCCACATGATTAGGGTGCCCTATGAGGAGCAGTTCGGTTCGATCGTAATTTAATTTCAGGAAGTTTTCCGACATTCTGGATTGCATATCGGCAAGGCAAGCATTCAGTTTCTGAGTTTTTGGAGCAGATTCGGACGGTTTGAATGACAAATACAACTAAGTATCTTCAGCATAAAGTGATATCCTATTATACGGGCCGTAATCACTGTTCTAAGATGGGTTTTTATATACATTGAGAACAGCAATGGGCCGAGTACAGACCCTTGAGGGACTCCACATGTGACCATTCTCGTGCGTGAGACCTGACCCCCATACGACACAGATAAGTGTAGCAGTGGCTCATTCGGAGTAACATTGATCAATTTCTAAAAGTTAAATTATCAAAATATATCATTGACGGTGAAAATGATGTCTCATTCAGCAGTAATAATTCAAGAAAAGTGATCGGTGTATGGCACAATAACGTGCATACCGTCAAATTACACTCAGCAGCTACCATCTCATTTTTCCGATGTGCGTTCAATTTATAAGGTTTTCGCAAAGAATCGGAACCTTGCCTTTGACTCAAGCTATCAGACGCTCCAAAACTACTGTGCATGCAGGTTGAATGCTCCCCAATGCTTACTCTTCGGTTGCACTCCTTCAGGTGATTGCAGCTGGTGCAAAACTCCACAGCTAGGCTTGTCTGTCGTTTACCTCACAGTTGCCACATTACTCCACTTTTCGCAGACCTGCACTGGCTACCACTCAAGCAACGGATTGAACTCAAGGTTTTGTCGCTCACTTTTAGGCCACTTCATTATTTGGCTCCAGCATATCTCTCAGATATACTCCCCTATCAGACCC
Organism: Cristatella mucedo; assembly: GCA_009760855.2. Classification (NCBI taxonomy): domain Eukaryota; kingdom Metazoa; phylum Bryozoa; class Phylactolaemata; family Cristatellidae; genus Cristatella; species Cristatella mucedo. Next base: position 446,460 of record WPIO01000119.1, read on the forward strand.
AGCGTCGTACCACCCGCTTTTCGGAATCCGACAGTCTACAAATACCTCGTACAAACCTCAAATCCTTTGGAGACCGTGCATTTAGTTCGTATGCTCCCAATACCTGGAATTCATTCCCGACCTGCGTCATAACATCCCGTGAACTGACCACATTTAAAAAGAACTTAAAAACACACCTATTTAGGACAGCATACAGTGGGTCCCTGTGATTCGTCCTTCATGTGCTTATGCTTGCTGACACTGAGCATGCTGCCACTAACCACATTTGCATGCTGACCCTGTGCATGTTACCCCTAACCATTTTATCGATTTAGTTTGCTTATTAAGCATGATTTTACTCACCATTTAATTGCATTTCTCTTTGCAGCAAATGCAAAGCGCCTAGAGTGGGATTAAGTTCTCTGAGGGCGCTTTATCAAGTGCACGATTATTACTATTATTATTATTATTATTCCTAAGCTAATATGCTCTTCTGATCTTGTAGTACCTTGAAGTCATTTTAAAATGCGATTCACTTAGTTGGCTTAAGAATTCATGGCATTGACTGGTCCCGACGGAAATAACCTCTATCGTTTCAGCCAAAGCAGCCCTTAAATTGTCTCCGTCTTCTAGTGATCACCCATGCACCATTTCTAATTAGCAGTCAACCTACGCAGTAACGCATTAAAAAAAAGTCCAAGCCTATTAAAGTCATTTACAGTTCATATGGTTTTTGCCGTTATTTTTGAATCCACAAATGGAGAGCTTTTTTAATAGATCACTGCTTTTTACACTCACGTTACCACGTAATTGAATGGAAGCCAAAGCACAAACCCACCATTTTTGCCGGTAATACTTTTTTGAGTCTTTGCTGCAGGCGATTGTGAGTGAGCGTCTACGACTATTTTAATTAGCTAATATAAGATTTGGGGATTCGCTTACTTTTTGATCTACTAAAAAATATTGGAATAGTTATGGTTATAACAAAGATTAATTTTAATTTTGTGCAATAATCGAAGAGAACTATTAATCTTTCTAGGCATATAAGGATGCTTGAACAATTAATTTATACCTACTGCAAAAGGGTAAGCTGACTGCAGGATCGGATCAGGTTATCAGTAAAAATGTGTTAGTTTTTTAAAAGAATTACCAGTAAGTCTATACGTTACAAAATTTCGCAGTCGATGTAAGAATCGAAGCACAAATGAAAGATGAAAAATTGAGGACAAACAAACTATAGCATATAACCAATAAAATTAATTTGACCATTTCACAACTCTTGGTTATAAACAGCTAATCACAGCTAAATACGACAGAATTGCATGAAATGAGTTGATCTGATCAATGAAAACATGTAAATCAGGCTATATTAAACTTTATATGACTACCACAGGTCCCAATAAATCTAAATAAATCATCACCGTAAACAAGTTTATTTGTAGCTTTTCTCTTTGATTCCCTAGTTGGAAGAAATGAATTGTTTAACCCTTCTAAATTACAATGCACCCGCGGAAGCGGTAATGCGAGACTTTGCGAACTTGACTTGCATCGAGACTTTATTTGAAGACGAAAGAGCTAGGGATTGGGTAGTAGTGGATTTACCGGGGCGTTTGCTGAGACTCTCGACGTTTCATCTGGACTTGGGCAAGGCTTTGATTAAATCAACCTTAAAAATACACGGCTTTTGGGAAATCTACAGTCACCTATTTGCTTACAAATCAATTTTATGTGCGTATCTTTTATGTTTAAAATAACGATAAGAACCTGATTAATACATTAATATTTTAATATAATTGTACAATGCGTTGCGAAATCTTTTACCAACCCAATTTATAATTATCCTCTTTTGGGTTATCTTTGTATAGTAACTTGGTTGACTAACTTTTCTAAAATTCAGATTCAGCCAGTTGATGCGCAGACAGTGAAAGAAGTTCATGCAAACCTTCAGCCTCAAGGATATGGTCTAATAGCTTCAAGTCACATACTGAGCGTATCCTGGAAGGATGAGAAATTTAAGAAGCCGGTCACTGTGAGTTGTCACATGACACGTTCGAGAGATTTTTACATTTTTCACTTTTAACGGAGAGATATTGTTTGGTGACCTAACTTAAAGTAATGGAGCACAGCTCTAAAAATGAAAGCGGTTTTATAAAACGCTGAAAGCCAAGCTGTTTCCTATATCCTTTAGTCGAAGTATGCATACATAGTATTGCATATATTAATGAGTGCAAAGATTTTGCATTGCATCGCTAGAAAAATTAATTGCAGGCTTGTCGACTATGTGGTTGGCACCTTCTCACTAAAAGCTCCCAGAAAAAAATTGTGACTAAGAAACTTCAACCCCTACATTAATCAAGGTCTATTCGTTATTTTACTGTATTTTTGCAGTTTGTCTGTTTATTTAGTCCGTTCGCCTGTTTCTGGTGTCGAGTTAGCAAGGAGCAATTCGGAATGTAGCTATAGTCACACACTGAGGGTCAACGCGGGTTACTGTTAGGATTGTGCAATCGATACCTTTAGGCTAATGGGCCACATTGGGACCATCGCTACTATCTATTAGAAACGTTTGGCATAAAGCTCAAGTTAAAACGAACTGGCCCCTAAGGACTGCATTATGCTCAGTCTTCCTTCGAGACAGCAGTATTAGTCCTTGTATCCGTGTACTAAGCCTCTTCCTTATTTCCGGCAAATTATTTTTTTCTTGACGCCCATCAGTGTATTATTAGCCACAATTCTAATAATTTTAGTGTATCCATACAAGCACAGTGCAAACCATTATTTCAGGTACTACTTTAAGTAAATTGTCCTAAAACTTACTTTGAACGTAATTTTCATTTAAAGCTATCCGTGGACCATAAATTGTCTATTATGGTGCGCAGGGAGGTCTACTATATGAAAGTTTTTACTATAGCAAACTGCCAGTTTAGCCATCAAAATAGATATTTTTAGATTTAAAATCACAAGCATTGTTTTTTCGGTACTAAAACTATCTTTTTTTATCCTTGCCAATTGCCAAGCGGCCTCTAAAAAACAAGTTATGGCTACAGTTTTGTTAACGCTTGCTCTTATGGTTATAGCTAAGGATTTGTAACTCCTCTAGTGCATTAAACGTTCAGATCTTGTGCTATTCATAGTTGTCTCCTGTGCATTACACTCCATAGTACAATGGATCTTATCTAGAAACTAGCCACAGCCAATACATTCCAATTATGTTTGATTGATCAAGCAAGAGCTAGTCAATTAGCTTGGAAAGTTGAAATGACCAACCGAGAAACACGAACTACCAAAATCTAAGGAAACATGCTAAACAAATTTTGATGATTCGAAATGCCTTCACATTTTAAAGCACTTTGTTGCACTTACTTTTTATAGTAAGCAAATTATTAACCTCTTTGCTAACCGTGAACATCAATGACCAGCTATCTAGCTACTACCTACTAGCTAAGAATGCATGTTAGTACCTCTATAGTTTTAATCTTGTGCAGAAATGAGGAGAGTAAAAGAGACAGGCAGCGAAATCACGAGCACACTCACACATGACGCATGTACTTTTAAAGGGAGCAAAGCACGAAACTATAGGTTCCTTTTTGCTACAAGACAATTAACACTGCTGCAACAACACACCTAAAACAAATATAAACCAAATAATTATATAATAACCTACAGACTGTTAATATAACTCAACGAGCTTAGTCCAACACTGGTTACTAATGAGTAGCTTGTTACATAGCCATTGCTTCATTTCATACTGTTAATGGTACTCTGCAATTGATTTTGCACTGTATGGTCAACATCTAACCCGAGCTTATTAGATAACTGGCTGAAAATCTTACGATTGGCATCGTTTCAGCGGAATGAAAAGACCATTAATTGATAGCTAGGAAAGCCCGCAAACAGGCGTTTGCTTATGACCTACTTACAAAGACCTACGTAGGAATGCAGACATTGATAGAGTGTCTCTGCTTATTTTGCTCGATCTTTCGGCAGCTTTTGATACCGTCGATCATAAAGTTCTTTAGTGCCTCTCATCTCGCCGGGGCATCTGCAGTGGTTCAGGTCCTATCTCAGTGGGAGACTACAGAGTATTGACGTGAATGGACAAAGATCATCTGGAGTACCTCTGAAATATGGAGTACCTCAGGGCTCCCTGCTAGGTCCAGTTCTTTTCACGGTTTACGCTCTCTCTCTTGCTGATGTGATTGCCACGCATAATCTAGGCTTTCACTTTTATGCAGATGACACTCAGTGGTACCTTTGCTTTGATCCTTCCCAGCCTTCGAGCTCCTCAAATACTCTTAACTCACTTGCTGCATGTATTGATGACATCCACACATATATGGCAGCAAATTTTCTAAAACGAAACGATGATAACACTAGCCTACTAGTAATGGGCAAACCTAGTGTGATTCAGAAATTGGAAGGGCTGACGCTCAAATTGGCTCTGCCAGCATATCTCCAGTTGAATCAGATCGAAATCTAGGTGTCATATTCCAAAGCGACCTCTCGTTAGACGACCATATCAGCTCCATAGTCAAATCTGCCTATTTTCAGCTTCACAACATTGCTAAACTTTGTGTTTGCTTAGATAAGGAAACCACATCTAAGTTGGTCCATGGATTCGTGACAACCCGTCTCGACTTCTGCAAATCACTGCCTACTGGCCTAGACGCTTGCGATCAGGCTATTGCAGCTGATGCAAAACTCTGCAGCTAGGCTTGTCTGTCGGGAGCGTCACAGTTGCCACATTACTGCACTTCTCGCCAACCTGCACTGGCTACCAGTCAAGCATCGGATGGTCTTCAGGTTTTGGTACTCACTTTTAGGTCCCTTCATTCTTTTTCTCCAGCCTATCTCTCCGATATACTCCCCATCAGGCCAAGCATCGTACCGCCCGCTTTTCAGAATCCAACAGTCTAGAAATACCTCGTACTAACCTTAAATCTTTTGTAGGCCATGCATTTAGTTCGTATGCTCCCAAAGCCTGGAACTCCCTCCCGACCTGCGTCAGAACATCCCCTGACCTGACCACATTTAAAAGGAACTTAAAAACACACCTATATAGGACAGCATTTAGTAGGTCCCGGTGATTTGTTCTTAATGTGCTTATGCTTGCTGACACTGTGCATGCTGTCACTCACCACATTTGCATGCTGACCCTGTGCATGTCACCCCTAACCACATTATTCATTTTGTTTGTTTTTCACGCATGATTTTACTTGCAATTCAATTACATTTCCCTTTGCTGCAAGAGTAAAGCGCCTAGAAAGAAAAGAGATTATTTTCTCTGGGGGCGCTTTATCAAGTGAATTATTATTATTAGTAGTAGTAGTACGAGCAAATATTATTGGATGGTTAACCTGTAATTTATTTGCTGCTTTTATGTTGAATAAGATTGCAGCATGCCCAACTAAAAACATTCATTACTTTTGGCATCGTCCTTAAATTGGGTTATAAACTGCTGGTACTCATTTTTCAAAGCTTTTCATTCTATCAGATATTGTTTTCACAAAACAGAGTGACTGCAAAGTGGTTTCGCCAGGATGGGTTTCGTATGGGTTGGGCAGTTGTAGCCAATCCAAAAACAGCCGTTCTAATTGCAACGTATAACACAGAAGCTGGTGATTTATGTGCATGGCTTTTCCGTTGATGGGTGAGCCAAAGTGCTACAGCAAAGATATGGGAATAAGAGATGTTCTTACGGGAATCTAAAAAACAAGCCTATATTGCATGCCTCATTTAATTGGCTGTTGGATATCCTTTGTGGGAAATACAGAATTGCTTAACAGGACTCAAATCCACCAATTGTTTTACAAAGCGAAAGCACAGTAGATACCTGAGAGAGTAATATATATTTCTAGATGTATTACCAATGCCAAAAGGGTAGCCGTCACTTGCTTAGCGATAGCCGAAACTGTGAAACTGTGTCAGCAGGTTTTACCGCACAATGAAAACCTCTTACCAAATCTGTACAGGCTACGAGCAACAGTCAGTTTCGTTTAAGCTTCTTTTATAAGGTCTTCATGTTAGGGTATATCTTTCATCAGTCGAGGGCAAGATGATTGCTCTTAGAGCTTACACACAAACGTTACTGCCTACATATGATTTCATTTTTCCTTATGAGTCAAATAAAATACACTAGTGAGGAGCGCGTGAAATAGCATTACGCCCGAATGGGAAGCATTTTAGACAGATATGCTAGAGCATGAGGATTATGCAGCGCTAGACTTAACTGACCAAACCTTAAAACCAATACACTGCTACATGCAGATATACTACACTGCCAGTGCAAGTCAGCATTATGTTGTTTAATTTACTACGGCAATTTGGAGGATTGTGTTAGACTAGCCTAGATTCAAAGTGTCAAAAGAACGGTAAGCGGTTGATATCGCAGGCTCAACAGTCTTTCGGCAAGCAGTTACAGAAACCTGCAGGAGAAACAATAATTGGAAGCAGATAGATACGAGAAGATCAAGGTGTAACCAAAATAAGGGAAAGTTTTATATAGAGGTTTTTCCCGGTATTTTTCTAGTAGCTTTTTAAGATTCAAACTGTTCGCTTGAAGTTAGCCGTTGTTTGACTTATGTAACTTCAATATATTCCGCCTTCATATATGAACATGGATCTTATCATTACACTTTCTATAAGCATTTCCTACGATGCGATTTTTTTCTCGCTCCAGTAATCGAATCTTTAGTGTATCCATGTGTATACATTGTTCCGCGACGCTTAGGCTGTGAGTGCGCTATACAAAACTCTCCTGCATAACACCTTCATAGTCTCTATGACTTCGTGGAGTTACAGACAGAGATACTTTACATTACATTACGAACAATTATTATTTATGATTTCTAAGCCAGATTTCTATATTTTCAAGAGTGGTTCCATGTTTGTGGTTGCCAGCATTCCTTGCGACATGAATTTCTCGCCATTGCTGAAATAGTACCGGTGCAGAGTAATTTAGCCTACTCCCTGCAAGAAGGCAATGCTTTGATGAAATGCTTTAACTTGCAGCAAATAATTTGCCACAGAGGGCTAACTACTGAGAAGTGAGATTGAGCAAGCAATTGAGAAAACAAAATATCCATGACTACGCGTATCCGCCAAATAAAGTATTTATATGTTTAATAAAAGGTGATAGCTTTAAAGGAAGTGTTTTTTGAGATTAACGAGCATTTTTTTCTAAAAGATGCTGCTTTTTTCCAGACGCAATTAATGAATTCAATTACTTTTCAGATTGTAGCAAGTGCTTAATGACTTCTGTGAAATAGTTATTAAAATCATTGTTGTTGATGATGAATTTAAATTTAAGTGTTTTTACTCAGATCTGCCTGCCTATACCACCTAATCAAACCAGAGCAAAGCGCCATTCGAGTAAAAGTGGTTCAAAGGCAGCCAATGCACAAGACATTGTTCATGCCAATGCCAAACAAGCCGGAAAGATACCAGCCATAGTTTCAACAAAACCAATCAGCAGGTGGTATATGGGAATTTTTGGAGGTAAATATTTCATTACAATTAAATACTGAATTTACCTTAACTGGTTTTACATGATTATTTCGTTCGATTTTTTCGGGTTACACAATGGGCCTTCTCACATTTTTACTTTAAAGTACTTCAGAAAGTATAGCAGTAGCAAATCTTACTCAGCGATGCCACTCTAATAAATTATATTCACTAAACCTTATTATCTCGGTTAAGAATTTGTGGTGTTTCCGATTTCTAGTTATCCAAAATTTCAGGGTACGAGCTCTCTCCGGTTTTAATTACTATTAAAAGGGCTTATTTGAATCAGAAACTGGCTACAACTGGCTCAAACTCAAATCTAGCACTCTGACAGAGTTTTAGCTCTAAGTTGTACAATGTCAGCGGCGTACTACTATTATCTTATTATGTTCTTGTAATAAGCACAATATTATAATCCGAAGTCTGCTTACTATTGAGGACGCCAGCAAAAGACTGAACACGTGGTCAAGCGAATTTGAATATATCTATTTCATTTAAAGTAAAAAATTAAATACAATTAGCTCACGCTGACATTTAGCAAATAAACATTTTTTAATTAGCTAAAGAAAGATAAATCACTGTGTAGAAATACAGAAAAGACAAATAATACGTTCAATATTTCCAATTTGAAAAATATACTTTACGAGTACAAGACGCTGCGTTAGCAGTCGCATGTTGTTACCTAAAAGCTAACAGGATTTTAAGCTATACGTACGAATATCCTGACTTCTGCTCTCAAACAGGGGGTTGTAATAAAAAGGTCATACGCACGGTGGTTTTGAGCCACTTAGAGAGCTGCACGCTCAGAAATACTGTAACTGCCTGTCTTATATTGTAGCCATGACACATTGTAGCGAAGGTCACGTCAACTAGCATGAGCGAAAGTGGTAACTCTGCCTTCACTCTTTTCCTTCTCCTAGTACTTGTTACGGTGTGGCAAAGCTGCTTTCACATAAAACTCATAGGGGAACCCAATAATGAAAGTGAGTCGTTTTTTGGAAGTCGCGTAGCCAGAAAGCCTACGCAGAGCTGCATGTAGATGCATGTTATGCGTGCGACCGTACTGACGGCATCGGTGTAAGCGCATTGATGACGATTGGTGAGCTCCAGTGAACTCTAACATCAGCCAATGCCTTTAATTGGCCATCACTTCAGCAATAAGGGGCGCCCACAACTTAATTGGTACCACAGGCGAACTAAAAGATCAAGTTCTGTACTCAGTCTCGTGGTCCACCACAGTGTCAACTTCGGTATCTCATTCAACATTCGGCTGGTGCTATTTAAAGACGACCTAGAGGAGGAGAGTATTCCGAGAATTCTTTCCATTATACCTTCGTGTACACAGAATTAATAGCTACTAAAAGTGGCTTTAAAAAGCCTCCGCCGTTTCTAAAATAGCCATGTTTCCGATTAAGTTGATTAAAACAGAACTTAGCCCTTTCATCTTAACTTCTAGCTTAATAACATCAACATGAAGAGGCAGGGCTATTTAGTACGCTAATAAAGGTACATGAATTGGCTTAATCAGCAAACAAGCCAAGACGTTAATGCTAGAGCGCTTTCCATAGAGACGGTAAGGGCAAAGCCAGAGGTAGATTTAAAGTTTACTTTCACTAGAACGGCCAGTTAAGGTCATGGGAAGGGACAAAGGGTAAGGTGTTTTTGGCAAACCTGTAGGATACTCTGCGTGGCTGTCGATAGCTAGCCGTTGTGTGTTGGCTCGATGCATAATGATTATAAAATTAATACACTTGATAAAGCGCCCTCAGAGAACTCGATCTCTTTCTAGGCATTTTACATTTGTTGCAAAGTAAGCACAGTCAAATGGTTAGTGGCGCCATGCTGAATAAACCAAATGAATAACATGGTTAGGGGTGATATGCACAGGGTAAGCATGCAAATGTGTTTAGTGGCAGCATGCACAGTGTCAGAAAGCATCAGAACATATAAGACAAATCGCTGGGATCCACTAAATGCCGCGATAACTAGATTTTTTTTTAATTTCTTTTTTAATGTGGACAAGCCGTTGTGATGCAGTTTGGAAGAGAGTTTTAGGCTTTGGGAGCTTAGAAACTAGAGGCATGGTCTCAAAATAATAATAATAATAATGGGCTTGATAATGCGCTCTCAGAGAACTCAATCTCTTTCTAGGCGCTTTACATTTGCTGCAAAGGGAAATGCAGTTGAATGGTGAGTAATATCATGCTTGATAAAAATACAACATGAATAATATGGTCAGGGCTGACATGCACAGGGTAAGCATGCAAATGTGGTTTGTGGCAGCATGCACAGTGTCAGCATGCATAAGCATATGAAGGACAAATCACAGGGACCCACTAAATTTTGTCCTGAATAGGTGTTTTTAAGTTCTTTTTAAATGTGGTCAAGTCAGGGGATTTTCTAAAGAATTTAGGATTTGCAAGAGGTATTGGGTAAACAGTTATATCCATATAAGCAGGTTGCACAATGCTTAGCCTGCTGGGGTAGTAGATCTGATAGGTAGGCTGGAGCCATACAATAAAGGGAACTAAGAGTTCTTGAAAAATCCTTGAAGTCGATGCGCTGCTTGACTGGGAGCCGGTGCAGGTTGGGGAGAAGCAGTGTGACGTGGCAACTGTGATGCTCACGATAGACAAGCGTAGCTGTAGAGTTTTATATGTAATTATATTCACACTTCATTTGTATAGCGTCCGATGAGTACTTAATCTCCATTCAGGCGCTTCACATATGCCGCGGGGCTCGACCCCACGATCTCAGCCACACCTTGGTCGGGGCGAGAACTTTAACCACTGAGCCAAACCAGCGCCAGCTGTAAGCGCCTGATTGAACAGGCCGGTAGGCCAGCAAGCAGTGAGTTAAAGAAGTCTAGACGGGACGTCACACATGAATGAACCGATTTAGAAATGACATCCTTGTCTACACAAGCACGAATTTCAGCAACTTTATATAACTGAAAGTATGCAGACTTGCTTGACTGTGTTTGTTGATGAGATGTTCACAACACTTAGTCACTTAGTGTGTGGCTATTTATTCAACCAACGAAAGACAGAGAGATAGAGAGAGAGAGAGAGAGAGAGAGAGAGAGAGAGAGAGAGAGAGAGAGGGAGAGAGATGAGTGAAGTCGCGTTTTTCGTAACGATTTTACAGTGGAGCTTACGTTGTCGTCTAATGAAAGGTCACTTTGAAACATGCCACCAAGATTGCGTGCAGATTCAACGGGAGATAAGCTGGACGCATTATTGGGCAAGTAATTGCTCAGGCGGTCCACGGACTCACCACTGTTTGCTAGCAGTCGTGCGTGTTGTTGCAATAAGACTTAATCCTATATGAGTTGCCATGCCAGCCAATGACATGCGCTGAAGGATGCTCAGTAAGCAAGAATCTGCATTTTACAATGCCGTATCTCCGTAGTCAGCCTTAAAGTTACGGAAGTAGCAGCCACTGCTAGCATCCTCCAGCTGTAGAACGTGCCTAAATAAATCAGCATACAAGGCTCACAGACAAGCGGTATTAGCAAGAGGTTTTCACTGCGGCTTAGAGAAGCCCATTGACTATTATTCACAGCTATTATTCAAAGATCAAAAATATTAAAAACGCAAAAGAGATGCTATGGCTATCAGCCTCTGCTTTTTAGCCCCTGACTGCAGCCACCGCCTAGTTCTTAGGCTTGCTACCTTATGACTCTTGTCAAGCCGTGCTGGTCAGCATAGCCCAGCTGTAAATCATGCCAGCTTCTTTCCGAAAACGCAGTGGTACCTTGGCTTCCGAGCTTAATTCGTTTCGTGTGGGAGCTCGTAACTCTAATTACTCATATGTCAAATCAATTGTCATTGTTGAAAGGTATTGAAAATCTATTAATCTGTTCCAGACCTCCCAAAAAAGTGTGATTTTTCGTCACGCTTTTAATATTAAACGTTTACTCATAAATACCGAATATTATTTTGAAAATAACACAACCGAATATCTTGCAATAAACGGGTTTTATTAATTCGAATGTACAGAATAACTTGGAGATAGGAAGACTTGAAGGTGCTTATAGACTCAGAGAAGAGCTTCCTTGCTTTCCGTTTATTGGCTGGGTCTTTACACGGACATGCCGCTTTTTGTGCAACTCTCATGCAAAGATATTGCCTAAACTAGTACCGTATATACTTAGCTGTTCCTGCCGTGGTCGGAGTTAACTCGGTTTCTGGCGATCTTTTGCGTCCAGGCACCACGATGGCTCGCTCGAGTCTGTCTTGGAGCGAACCAACAGGCCAGCGATTGGAGTCACACTCAAATCGTAGGGCATCGTCTCGCAACGGAACTTCGTTGGCTGCCCTACCCTTATTGGCCTGAGTAACCGCACGTAGTGTGGCGTTCGCTGTGGCAACTAGAAGTGGAGTACACGAAGCTAGCTCGTAACCCGTTTTAGCTAACAAGTAAAAGCAAATAATTTGTCGAGAGACAGCTTGTGTCTTGAAACAGTCTTATTTCGAAACACTCGTAAGCCGAGGTACCACTGTAAAGACCTTGTATGACACACTAATAGCTCTTTCTGGATTACACTTGGTGAAAGCACAAAAGATGGTAGGTGCAATTAGTTCAAGTCATTGAAATACTAAACCATCTAGATAATACTGTCCGTGCATCTGAGTTAACACAAATGAAATAGCTTGTCCATGTTGCTTTGTGGAAGCAGTACTAATATATTATATAAATGCAATGTTCGCTGCGCTTTTAGTTGCTGTAACGTTAATGATGAAGGTTATAGTAGTACAACGTGTACCGGGTACCAAGTGTAGGAGTTAGCTAGCTTTTGTTGTCATTCTTTTCAGCTTTTTCTGTTGTTCTGTTCTACTTACTTTAAAATTAATATTTTGGCAGTTTTTTTGTATTTTTAATTTTTAGTAAACAGTATCTTAAAATTTGGCCTTTTTGGCTAACCGTAATGAACGGTGTGAAAGGAATCGTAGTGATAGCTTACCTTAAGCGCCCACACTTTCTGTTGCCTTTTGTATGTTACTTTTCTGTTCTCACTTTGAAACTGGTCAATTTATGTAAAGCATTCCTATATCTCTATAATTTGTGTGCTAGCTTTAAATTCAGATAAATATTCTACTACCTTCAGATATTAATATCTAATTGTTTTAGTAGTGGCAACCTGGTTGCATCACAGGCAATTAGTTCGGGGAATAAATTCCTGTAACTCTACGTCAGCTAGCACCGCATTCCGCATTTCTTAAAAGCCTCCGATCTAATGATAAAATGGTTTCCCAAATTTGTGAAAAGATTGTTTAGGGAATTCAGATGGCAGTTGTGACGGTCCTATTTCCTAATTCAATCCATATACTTCTGAGTGTCTAAGAAGTACCAACTGTACACGATTCTAGTACTCGTTTTCACACTTTGCTGAGCTGCCGGATATGATGACAGCTAGGTCTTTTGTGAAGCGTTCACACTTATACAGAAACTTTACTTGTCAAGAGCATTACGGATTCACGCGAGCTTTTTCGGGAATGCTAACACATCAACTAAAGATTAATGACACTCTTTATGAAATGTGCTATCTTCAAACGGATTTATTCTAGCAACACAGTAAGACACAAATACTATATATTGCTTCTATAATTTTCAATAATGTTTGCTGCTGTTCGAATTATAAGTGAAATCTAGGTTTTTTGATGAGATGATGATAAGCAAAGTTAAAGTGGTGGACCTGGTCGGTAGGTTAAACAGAGAGCATAACTGTCTACCCGGCCAAGGGCAAAGCGGGTTATCACTGAAGAACAGCTATTTTGTGGTCAGTTAAGCATTTGACGACCTGCACAAATACATAACTGTGTACTAATACAATCGTCTACAAGACGAATTTATAATACAAATTTGGAGATTATGATTACAATTATCCAAAATATGCTAAACTGATAAGCAATTCAGCTTGAAGGCTGCATTCCTAAAATGATAAGGCTGCAAAACCTTCTTGAAATAGTAAGTATAAAAAGTATACTGTTTGTGTCTTACTATGTTGCAAGAATAACTTATATTAAAGATCGCACATTCCCTAAAAAATCATCGCCAACCCTTTTTTAATTTTAGTATTCCAGAAAAACTTCTTGTGCATCAGTATTGCTCTTGACACGAATGATTGCTTTCTGTTTGACTGTTTATTGCTGTCTTTCGATTACTTGCAGCATCTCGATATCTACATTCAAGGAGGTTACTAGTGACCTCGTTCTAAAGTTCATATCCCAAACAAAGAAGACAACAAGTCTTTTGGACTCTGTTCCCACTCTCCTGCTCATACGTTGCATTGATCTGCAGCTGCACTGAGTAACTAACATCATTAATATGTCATTAGCCTCAGGTTATGTCACAGCACCTTTAAAAAGCTTTAGACAGGCCACTACTCAAGAAAGCGAAACTACACCAAGAGAACTTAAGCCACTACCAACTAGTCTCTTTTCTACCAGGCCTATCAAACACACTGGAACGAGTCGTGGCAGACCAACTGAACGCATGTATTGAAAGTTTAAACCTAGCTATTAAGTCCCAGTATGGCTTTAAAGCTAATCACTCGGCAGAGTCACCATTGCATCGGGTTTGCATCGAACTACATAGAAATGCTGACATTGGTCCAGCATCTTAGCTTATGTTACTCAATCCTTCGGCAGCTTTTGATACTATCGATCACAGCGTCCTCCCTGAGCGCCTCTCATCTCGCCTGGGCATTACTGGCACTGTTTTGCATTGGTTTAGGTCTTAGCTCAGTTAGAGAGTTACCGGTAATTGATGTAAATGGACAAACATCATCAGAAGTACCACTGAAATACGAGGTACCTCAAGGATCCGTGCTAGGTCCGGTTCTGTTTGCCAATTATACTCTCTCTCTCTCTCTCTCTCCATCTCTCTCTTGCTGATGTGATTGCCAAGCAAAATCTAGGCTTTCAGTTCTAAGCAGATGACAGTCTGTTGTACCTTTGTTTTGATCCCTCCCAGCCATCGAGCACGTCGAATTCAGTAAACTCCCTTATTGCATGTATTGATGACATCCGCACATGGATGTTAGCAAAATTTCTTACATTGATTGATGATAAAACAAGCTTACTATTTATAGGAAAACCAAGTGTGATTCAGAAATTGAAAAAGCTAACGCTCAAAATCGACTCTGCCAGCACATCTCCTGTTGGATCTGCACGAAATCCAAGTGTCATGTTCCAACGTGACCATTCGTTAGACAACCACATCAGCTCCACAATCAAGTCTGCCTACTTTCAGCCACAAACCATAGCTAAAATTTGGGCTTTTTTTAGACAGGGATACCTTATCCAAGTTGGTCGAGGCAATTGTGACATCCCATCTTGACTTCTGTAACTTACTGCTTGCTGTTCTACCGGCCTGGACAATCAGGTGCTGACAGCTGGTGCAAACTTTGTAGCCAGACGTATCTGTCATGAGCGTGGCAGTTGCCACAGCACACCACTTCTCGCCCACCTGAAATGGCTAACAGTCAAGCAACACATCCACTTCAATGTTTCGTCGCTCACTTTTAGGCCCCTTCATTATTTGGCTCCAGCTTACCGATCAGATCTACTCCCCTACTAAGCCAAGCATTATACCACCTACTTTTCGGAAACTAACTGCCTACCTATACCTCGAACAAACCTCAAATCCTTTGGAGACTATGCATTTAGTTAATAAGCTCCCAAAGCCTAAAACTCACACCCGACTTCAGTCAAAACATTCCCTGACTTGACCATATTTAAAACAAGTTTGAAATGCACACATATGTAGCAGCATTTAATGAGTCCCTGTGATTTGTCTCTTATGTGCTTATGCAAGCTGACACTTTTGCATGCCGCCACTAACCACACTTGCATGCTGACCCTGTGCATACCACCTCAAACATGTTATTCATGTTGTTTATCAAGCATGTATTTCTGCTCACCACTCGATCGCGTTTCCTATGCAGCAAATTTCAATCGCTTAGAAAGAGATTGAGTTCATTGAGGGTGCTTTGTCGAGCGAGTTAATATTATTATTATGCAAATATCTGGTTCTAATTTGAAAGGTAAACGTGAGCCTAATTTTATAAATATGGTTGTGGAATTGCAGTATAAAAGAAGCATACATTACTTGCTCATTGCTTATAGTATCTGTATCTGGATCTCCCGGGATCTCTGACGTTAGCTAATCACATAAATCGCATTAAATGGCAATGTACGCCTAAATTTTGTCGTGATTAACTTTTTCCGCTGTTGATAATTTGAACTTACTTTAATTCATGTAGAATAAAAAAAATCTTATGTGAACATACATTATTTCTTGTGCAGGTAAACGAATTAAAAAAAAACATTCGTTAGTCTAATTGTTGCCAACTAAAGTGAATTCGCTGAACGTTTGAGGAAATACCACAACTTAAAAACGCCGGTCACATACAAAACTTGGCTGAAGCTTGTCTATTGCAAATGCTACGCCAGCGAGTGAGAGAAACACGCAAACTATAGTAGCTTAAACTATGGACCGTTAAATAGTGGATTGAATAGCAAGTATTACTGAAATAATAAGAAACCAAAAACGATGAACTTATGTAAGAATCACAATGCTTACAAAATATGTCACTGAGCCACATTTGTTTGAGATTATTATAAAGTAATTACTTTTAATCACCGGACTCAATTCGATCACCGGCTTCAATTTTTTTAAAGCCGTGGTGACAGATAGCTTATAATACTATTGAGAAAAATAAATAATTAACCACTAATATTAACCACACAAATACCCGAGTATTTTATATTTGCAGAAGAGGCATCATTTCACATTCTTAAGCGAAAATCAAATTAAAAAATACTATTTGTCATCACGTTAATAACTTATACCAATCACAACAGCAATTAAATTAAAAGCATGCGTTTTATGTTTTAGCTTTTATGATTTCAACAACTGAGAGAGCTCATATTTCCAGTATTTTCCTAACTAAATATGGTCAACCAAGTACCAATTTATTTATTGCAAAGCTTTGCAGTAATTCGCATAGTCAAAGAATGATTACATGTAGTGTGTTTTAAGAGCAGTTTATGTTATCTTTTACTTCTAGTGTAGGCAATAACTGACCTTTTAAAACGCTGCAAGAGAGAGCATTTCTGAGTTATTTCTTTTTCATCACTGCTACTGAACAAACAAACTTGCCATGACAAAACTATGGAATCAGACTGTTTCACTGTAGCTAAAAAAACTGATCAAACAAAATATTTTAGAATTAGCTGTTCATATTAATTTTTCGCAGCACACTGCTTTTGAGGCTTTAACAATTTCAGTCAAATTTGACTGGTTTTTTCAATGAATGCCGTCAACGTGCACTGTTCACATTAATAAATATCATTCCCACTTTACAATCAGTTTTTTCGAATTTCAATCTCACCACAAACGAACTCTTGTTGTTCAGTGTTTTGAAGTTTTCTCTCAACCTTCCAAGGAAGAAATATGTTAAGCCTGACACAACTGTTACGACCTAATGCTATACACCGTATTTTAGATGAGGATTCTGATGCATTTTACTTCATGTATTATGATGAGGGCAGCGAGCTTTGGTCACACAATTCAGAAGTAAATGTACAGGAAGTTCAAAAAGATCTACTTCAGTTTCAGCTAACTTCCTCGTATACAAGGTTATTTTCGATTCTTCTGATAGATATTTTAATTACTGCTTGATAACAGCTACTGCTGTACAACGTAAATGACTCTGTTATGGCCAAACATACTTTCCAAATAAAAATTTCTTTTCTTTATTCCATTTTAGGTTTGCCGTTGTCAGAACCAGAGCTTTCATAGCTACAGCAGATGCTAAGATAATTTTTAATGCAATTGAACAGCAATTAAAACGCCGAACCGTACGCTTTGTTTTATTTCAAGGGTAAGCAATAAATACCAAGTAGGTAATTTTTTAGATTGAATACCTACTCAGATGCAATGGGATGCAATGGGCTCGCTGCTTCAGAGATAACAAGGACTTCAATTATATGAGAAATAGGCGTATTTGGTCCTTATATTAAACATTTTTATCAAAGTTTCATGCGTGATAGATATTTTGCAACACGCAAGCAAGTGTTATCATATTATAAATGCCTGAAAACAGTGGCTACTTCATTTTTAGGTACTTTTGCTGCTTTAGCCACCCTGGTATAGTTTGGCTTCTGGTAGACTCTCCGAACCTATAAGCTAACGCAGCGAGACTACCACTTGTAACGTGTATTTTAACTTTTTGTTCCGATATCTAACATACGGATGTTAAACAATTGACAACTATGTTTTCTCTCTCTGAAATTTTTTAATCACACCCATTACTAAGGAGTATCCTCAAAATTAAGATGGGGCAAATATACCAAACTCTTTACAGAAACATTGCACCGGATGATACACTAAGAACGTGGAAGGAATGCGGCGAAAAATGGCTCTTACTTTGGCTTCCTTCCAGCAGTAGATTAACCATCCAAATTATGCTCCATTGAAGAAAATCTGAGTTGATTTCTGGCGTTTAACTTAGTCACTCATTTATTTGAATAAAGCTGCTGTACCACAATAACAATCCAGGTTAAGGCAGTTTTACATGTGCAATGTATTTTCTGTTTAAAATAAATTAAGATATACTAGTTACTTCTTTGAGCATTGAAAAACTTGGAGAAGTTGCTTTAGCTCATGCTTAGGTTCGATCTCATCCTGAAAGTTAATTTACAAAGTATAGTAACGGAAATCTTTGTTATAACATTGCCAAATCGAAGCATGCATCTAAAACGTTTTAACTGGTGAGCGGCTAAATACCTTTTTCTATTAAGACACTTTCGGTGTACCGATTGCACGTATTAAAGTGGAATTTGTCCCATATTCTCAATATGTACCTATAACTTTAGACCAGTATGGCTATAATTTCTTCAAATTCTAAAAATGCCTTTTAATCCATTTAAATTCTCTTTAATAATCTATATTAAAAGATGTATTTTGAAGTTACCATTGCTTGTGCTTAGACTTTCTAAGTAGGGAACTACGCTTTGTCTTCATGAAGCCATATGCAAAACGTTGCTCTCCAACTTTGGCCCTTTTCAATTTAAGCCTTAAATCACTAGCTCGTGACCCAACGTACGCATCCACCCATCGAATAACTCAATTCAGTAACTAGCTGTGCTTTCTTGAGGTTCTTTCATACTGCTAAAATGACTCGCTGTGATTCGTTGACTAGTGCAGTCTCAGCAAACGATCATTCTTTGGAATTATTTAAATTTTGTGCTTTATAACCCTGCTATCGTTTATCCATAAAAAATTATTCCCATATGACAGTAAACTGCATGGTATATTGCAGTTTTCTACTACATGGCTTCGAAAGAAAAAAATAATGTTACCACTCTTTAAACCATACTTTTAAAATGGTTAACCAGACAAAGTTTAAAGCTTTGCTTCTTCATTTGAGCAGGTGGCATTATTTCTAAGCTTTAGAAGCTCAGGTCTACTGAATTAACTATACAGCCTTTTTCCTAGTAAGCCACATTTCAAAGCTGCCGATGCTACCGTGGCAAGTTAGCATAGTGTGCCTTTCCGCCTGGAGTGAGCAACGAAGTAGAAACATCCAGTTAATACAGCTATGCTACTGCTAAGTTGTTCCTTCTTCCACTCTCCCTCTCTCTCTCTCTCTCTCTCTCTCTCTCTCTCTCTCTCTCTCTCTCTCTCTCTCTCTCTCTCTTTATCACTCTCTTCATATCTCTCTCAGTCTCTCTCTCTCTCTCTCTCTTTCTCTTTTTCTCTCGCTATCTCTCGCCCTCCATCACCCACTCTCTTTATATATATGTCTCTCTTTCTCTTTTTCTCTCTCTCTCTCCCACTGACTCTTTCCCTATCTCCCGCTCTCTATCCCCCACTCTCTTTATCCGTCTCTCTTTCTCTTTATCTCTCTCTCTCCCTCTGACTGTCTTTATGGCAACTCGTTTAGGCAATGCTTGATCTGTTTCATATTTTTTCAAAGATTTCCCAACCGAAAACTTAAGTAATGCAGGCATACGTTTGTTGTGTAATGACGAGTCAATGTAATATAGTCAATATAATCAAGGCAGTTACTTGGTAACCGTCTAGCCCCCACCTCAAATTTTCTAATTTTTTCTTCTATGGAGACTCGACATTTTTATTACTTTTTTAGAGTCATTGACCATGGCCACGCGTCTCTTTTTTGTGTTCTGAGTTCTCGCTTTGATGAGCTGTATGACGAACTGTCGAACGAAGGCTGGCGCTATTTTGGAGAGAAGGGTCCACCAACTTCAAAAGACATTTCCATAGAAGAGGGTAAAGTCAAACCCCAAGAAAGTTCTTCTAAGACGGAAAAAGTTTGACTTCACGGCTTTTTTACGAGACTTAATTGTTATACAAATAACCCTATATTCTTTATTTTAATTTACTGCAGTTAAAAAAGTCATGGAATTCTAGGAAAACTCCTGGAATTTTAAAAGACTAAAATCTATAAGTCGCTAATATAGCTGCACTACTTCTGTAAAAAAAATTCTTATATTTGTTTGAGAAATGCATGTAGTCAATAACAAACCCTAAGCAACATAATTTATTTAAAATTGCTGTTTAACTGATACTGCCACGTTGCCGTTGTAACTAGGTTAATTAATTTACCAAACTTACCTTAGCGAAGCAATCCCACCATGGCTTGCACAACGTGAATTCAATTTTTACTAGGATATAATTAAAGTTGCAAGTTATAAGCCATCTTTCTAGCTTACTAAGGTAATTAAATATGGTTATGTCAAGTTGAGGCTTAAGCAAGATAAGCAATAACTATTTATTAAAATGAATGCCAACCATTATGCTTAGAAAAGCTTATAAAATTCAGCAAATGTAAAGCGCCTACAAAAGAATGAGTTCTCTGAGGGCATTTTATTAAGTGTATTTATATTATTATTTTTGTTGTAAAATCGCACAGATGATATGCGGACATAGGCACTTAAGACCATATCACTAGATTAAGACCTGAGGTTAATAAGACCTTTAATTATTATCAAGAAATTAAACATTTCTATGCTTGCAAACAAAGTAATCCGGAGCCAAAGAATATGCTCGTTGAGACTCAGTTCAAGCTTAACTCTACAGAGACACCTTTAGATTACACTTAAATGTTGCAAAGTCATTTCAGATAGTGACGGCGATCGGAAGTGAATTGCACACACTCTCTGCTTATTGACTGAAGGCTCGATCAAATCAGATTCCAATATATCTCAAGGAACTGTTAACATCCTTTAAGCTGTTGGAAGAGTTGGTGCCTCAAGGCGGATGTACGGTGAGAGCCTTGTTTGACCTACTGCAGTATTAAGCCAGACGAAATATTTTGAGTTAATACGTTGGAATGCCAGTGAATGCGAGACAGGAGTGAATTTACATCCTTGTTGTGCAGAAAAATCAACAGCACTTGAGCCATTTTAATTATTTGAAGATTTAAGATTCTCTCGTGCTTTTTCCAATGTGCTTCAGCGGATCATTGATTGGTCATTGTCAAAACTTATTGATCTTGAGTTATGTTTGAAAACAAGTCATATATTGAAGGTGAGCTTTGCAAGATACTGATTATCAGAAACACTCACTGTATAAAAAACACAAAAAACTGTTGTACTTAAATTTTTCATTTATCGATGAGCTGCACTATGTTTTCATTACTTATATCCTGAAATCTATATTTAGGTCTCCATCTTTTCTGGCTACTTCACGGAAACCGGCTGGACGCCTTTTGACTTGAGAGCACGGCTTCTTATCTGCCTTAGTTTTTCCATTAAACCACGTATTAAGCATATTAATTAAAAATTATCATTCTTCTTTTGATCCACGTTTGACAGCAAAACATGTGCATAAGCATAATTTTGTATTCTACTTTATTTAAATTAAAAGCTTGCCTTTTTTATTTCATTTATATACGGCAACGAAACTAGCCTGAGTGCACGATGCTCGCATTTACTGTAAAAGTAAATGGATTTTGATCCTTCAATTAGCAATAAATGTTTTTCTAATTAGGGAGTGATAGCTACTAAAACCCTGTACCCACTGTGCAAACAAGCTCAGCCGATAATTAAATTTTGCGTCAAATTTAAGCGACCTTTATATTGAACCCAACTTTAGTTCAGATCTGTTTGCTTAGCATTTTAAGACCTCATAGGGTAAACATAATTAAGAAAATCTCATTTTGTTAAAGTAAATAGCATTAAACTGTCTAGCTTTTCATAAGATTGCTTTAATCCTTAAGCAGTTCATTTGGCATTTCAAGGCACAAGAAATTCTATATTTTACTGCTACCTTCCGACAAAAAGTGACAACACTATATTGCTGACTGTAAGCCTGTGCTTGAAGGACAACAGCTGGAAATATTAATAAGAGGAAACATCCGGTTCGATGAAAGGAAGTATGCAGCCCACCATAGTGATATTTCCACACGCTTTTACTTTAACTCACAACTACTAACACAGCTGGAATTCTTTGTCTGCGTAAGTGACACGCACCTCCAAAAGTCATACGAATTTTACAAGGTGAGTTGAATGCAGTCTGTAGATTAAGTCAACACGACCGTAGTTAACTTCCAGAAGGTCCAGCTAGTGCATGGAGTAACTTAGATTTTGGGCATGACTGTATCTCTACTCTAGTTGCTTCTCTCACCGGCAGGATTATATAATTAGTCACTGAACTATACTGGCTAACCATCATGTTGAGAACCGACTTAAAGACCACTGAATCAGCTTGTGGATCTCTCACTTCCATCCTTCATCCTGCATATTTCAAGTTCCACAAATAAATTATTCCATACTTCCAATATCTACTGTACATTAAGGGACTTAGCTGTACATCAAACGACCCTCACTTCTTTCGGAAATCCTGGCTCCAGCTCCTAAACTTTAAAATAAAGATTTACTACCCAGCTGATCCGAATAAATCCCCGTGAGCTTTATTTAAAATCAAAAGTAGTTAATCTACTAGTCCCACAAAGCATTTCATGCGCACTCGTGTCTCTTCCAGTATGCATCGTGAGGAATAAAATTGAGCAAATTATAGCAAGTAAATTCAGTTGCTTTCTCTCTGGCACATGTTAAGAGCATTGAAATGCATTCGGTTCATCAGAATGGTGTCAGATATATATTTTCAATCCCCAATTCCTCCTTATAGGTGACATGTTGAAAGCGTTTCCTTTAAAAGCGTGTGTTGTGAATATCGCGTTCTTAGGACCCAACCCCCTTGATCCCAGGGGTGAAGTGCTTGCTTTTCATGACAGAGGCCGTGGGATTGAGTCGTGCAGTGGCGATCTTAGTTGCCCACTGCAATTGCTGCCTAAATGTCTCAGTCCAGTAAAACCGGCACTTAAGTAAGCACTTGCGTCTTTGCATTTGAAAATTTTGAAATGAACGAATTGTTTGTTGGTGATGTTATAGTTAACTGTTTAGTTAAATCTGAATTACAAAAACTACTAGGTCAAGAGTGGTGAAGCCAGGATTTTCATCCGATGGGCAAGACTTCAAAATGCGTTTGCCATGGGGCAGAGTCACAAGATTTTCATTTAGGCACCACCACACCCACAATTCAGGAGCAATTATAGTGAAAAATAATAATAACATGTTTCATATCGCGTCCTCAAAGAAATAATTCTCTTTCTAGGCACTTTGCATTTGCTGCACAGAAAGCACAATTGAATGATTAGTGGTAGCATACTCAATAAACAGCAAGAATAACCCGGTTAAGGTTACATACATAGGATTAGTGGCAGCATGCACTAATGGGGGTAGCAGTATAAGCACATCAAAGACGAGTCGCATTGACTCTGTGAATGCTGTAATAAATAGGTGCGGTTTTTGTTTCTTATTAGACCTTGTCAAGTCATGGGATGTCGTGACGCAAGTCAGGAGTGAGCTCCAGGCATTAGGAAAGTACAAACTAAAGGTGCGGTCTCGAATCCAAAAACCTGGTGGTGCCATGCTTTGCCTGGTGGAGAGTAGATCTGATTGGTAGGCTCTAGTTAAAGAATAAATGACCTAAAATTGAATGCCCATACCTTGAAGTCAATATTTACTTGATTGAGAGCCAGCAAAGATCGGCGTGAAGTGGTGTACTGTGGCAACTGCGACGCTCACGACAGACAAGCGTAGCTGCAGTTTGGACTCAGCTCTAATCACCTGATTGCACAGGCCAGTGCACCACCAAGCAGCAATTTAAAGTAGTAGAGGCGCGATGTCTCAAATGCATAGACTAATTTAGATGTAGTATCTCTGTCTAAACAGGCCTGAATTTTGCTAATTCTTTGGTATCCCTGTCCAAAAGAGCCCGAGTTCACTAATATTATGTAGCTTAAAATAGGTAGACTTGACTGTAGAGCTGCTGTGGTCGTCAGATGAAAGGTCGCTGTAGAAAAGGGCAAATAATTTTCGGGCAGATTGAACAGAACATGTGCTGGCAAAGTCAATTTAAAGTGTTAACCATCAGATCATGCTGCTTATTCGACGCGAAGCCGGTGATTGCTCATCGATTTGAAGTAAGGCATAATTTCGTCAGCAGTGACTGTCGGCTAGCGAAGCTGAAAAAAAGGCAGCCCTGTCGCTGCCAAGCTCTGGGGAAGTGTGGCTGCACCCGTTCTGCTGCTCTCTGGCTCAGCCGCGGTAGATATGCAAAACAGTGTAGATACCCACTTCCATGTTTCCAATGAGGCTCATAACCTAATCTAAAATAACGTTTCATTCACGCGTTGAGTTTAACAAAAACTCACCACAGCGGTAGCTGAAATTCTACAGCTACAAGTCTCCGCTAAGAAGTGCTTCATTCTCCAAATGGTTATAAATGTTGCACCGCGACCAATAGCTTAGCCCTTCAACAGGGGAAATCCACCGGCTAACCTCATTTTTTCCAATAAAACTCCCGAAGACGTCCAACTTCCGTATTGTTCCTGAGTATGCTTAGCAGGCACGTGGCGGTGCCTAATGTTTGTTTGGTAAGTTACAAATACTAATATCGCGTTGAGTAGCAGTCATGGCTACCCAAGTATTTTCAGCGCAGTCACTTCCATTCGCGACGGTCTGATTAATGTAAAATACATTATTTATTTTAACACATTGCGATCTCCAAGTGCTTTGATATGAATTAGTTCACTGCCTACAATTAGCATCGATATTTTCTCATGCTGTTCGAGCTTTAAACGACCCCCTTTTAATAGCATACGACCTGTCAGCTTAGCACTGCAGTTTGAAGGGTCCAACTATTCGATGCTTTAGAAGTATATATACAGGTGACCTGTTTAGAAAAATGTTTAGCGGTTAGTTTAAGTCACAGCCAATCAACCAGAGCCTGCGGAGCCAATAATAACGATATATTTTGTATGCCAATTTAAGAAAATTCCACCTTTATCTACATGTTTTTTCAATGGCCTGTAAGACCAAGAAAATCTGCAGCTAATAGAAAGCTATATATATATATATATATATATAGCTTTCTATTAGCTGCAGATTTTCTTGGTCTTACAGGCCAAGAAAATCTGCAGCTAATAATAGAAAGCTATATATATATATATATATATATATATATATATATATATATATATATATATATATATATATATAATGTGTGTATATATATGTATATATATATTTCTTAGGCAATAATCACACAAATTCGATTATCATTAAGGACAAGCCTGCGAAAGCACACAAAAGCCTCACCACCGCTGTTTAACAGGACTCGCTTAGGGACACTCATTTAATCGCTCCCAAGTTTATACATACCATGAAAACCAAGCACAGAACTTGCGAAGATTAAATTTAGCAAGTATTTATATATCTTTTTTTTGAAATGACAGAAAGCGTGTAGGATAGGTGCTGGTGTATTCGTCAGCCATTGTGTTCGTATCAGAAATGTTCCGGTCACACAATCACGAAGAGAGCGTTCGCAAAATTGAATCACAAATCTTTTTCAACTTACTTCATATCTAAATTATTTTCCACGAGTTCATTTTAAGAGCAGCCTGGGAGATATTAGATGACTTATTGAATTATAAGCTAGACAACTGTACTGCATTTTCGAGCGAGGTTGAGTTTTTTGAAGGCTTGAAGTAGTATTTTAAGCACTAAATAATCTTACCAGACCTCCCTCTCTTACTTTGCCCAGGCTTCCGGCGGGTGATGCACTATTCAGGAATGCTATCAGAGGCAATCACATCAAGAACTGCCGAGCTGGTTTGGTCTAGTGGTTAAGGTGCTCGCCCCGACTAAGGTCTGACTGAGGTCGTGGGCTCGAGCCCCGGGGCACATGTGAAGCGCCTGAATAAAGATTAAGTTCTCTTGGGCTCTATATAAATGAATTATATATATATATATATATAATATATATATATATATATATATATAATATATATATATATATTATATATAATATATCTTATATATAATATATCTTATATATAATATATATATATATATATTATATATAAGAACTGCCATATCGAAACTAAAATAAGTAAGCAAGAGACTGCACATTAAAATGAATGCCAACGACCCAAAGCTGCTATAGCGGAGAGGACGGGTACGGGAATCTAAACCAACTGACAAGTGTGACGCGGAGGATCGCGTACTGCTTCAAACACGAATGCATAAACTTATGCAAACAGTTTCCGAGATTTGGATGCACATACTGACGGAACGTTAGGATATGAAGGACCAATTGCACATTTTGGACACCAAAAACCCTAATATCGACAGGATGGAGACCACTTGCGGCACTCATTTAGAGTCCATAACTAAATTTCATTCAAGATACTTACAAGATACTACCAAGCGAAGAGCTCTGATTAAAAAAACGACCGTATTCGTCTCATATTCTGAGATCGAGGCTGATCGGAACTACAAAGTTAGGAATGATTTTGTAGCAGTTATAAAACGCCAGTCACACTAACCGAGTTGGGGGTGGAAGGAAAAGCTGTGAAAGGAGGCCTGTATACAAGTATATGGAAGCAGTTTGGCTAGAGCTTCCGCAATCAAAGATTTGAACGTGGATAACCGACCTGAATTTCTACGGGCACGGTGCGGCAAAGCTTCAACAAATTTTTGCAAAAGTCTCTGTATATTAGCCGGCTTTAAGTTGGCCACAGCAGGCCACAGCGGCGCGTTGGCTAGCTGTGGCCTGCTGGCACTTGACGACTAGCTCATTGGTGTCCATCCTCTAGAAAGCGATTGCTCGCTGCAGCTGCAAATGGGTTTAATAGCCACTCATGCTTTGGCACAGCTTAATCAACAAGACTTTGTAGTCGGCAGACCATTAGATTCACTTCTGCCCATTTAGTCTTGGCATTACCCTTGGTTAAATTGTTATAGTGGCCAGTTCTCTGCCGCTTGCTCCAGTGAAGCCAGCGCATAAGGCTGTTCTGCATCTACGTTAACGTGTGGTCAATTCAGAAGCTCTTTAGTGTTGCTGGCTTGAATCAATGCATGTTTTGGCGACGAGACAAAGTGAGAGAGACGCTTCATGAGTCTTGCCACCTGCAGTTTGCTGCCGTTGACTTTCGGCCGAGTGGAGATCCAATGAGACGCAGTAACATCAAAACAATCCATGCTTCCGGTGAAATGTTGACTAGACCCTGGATATCTGCACAGAGTGGGCCCTTTAAGCTCACCACCCCTTGGTTCTTAGTCTAGCAATGGATGGTCTTCAAGTCCCAGCGGTTTGAGCACGTGTCACCTTTGCTGGAAGAGCTAGGATGGTTGCCGGTTCACCAAAGGATATAGAGCAAAGTTCTTACGCTGACCCACAAGGCCCGCCACGGCTTGGCTCCTTCGTACCTAGCTGAACTGCTGCATCAGTTTCAGCCTGTTCGCGCCCTCAGGTCCTGTGTGGACAATAAATTAGCTGTCCCATTCCTCCGCTTAAAGACAGTTGGCGACAGAAGCTTTAGCTA
Organism: Cristatella mucedo; assembly: GCA_009760855.2. NCBI lineage: Eukaryota > Metazoa > Bryozoa > Phylactolaemata > Cristatellidae > Cristatella > Cristatella mucedo. Next base: position 473,869 of record WPIO01000119.1, read on the forward strand.
TGCAGGTCCTAGACTGTGGAACTCGCTTCCACAATTCTTACGCAACGACATCTACTCTCCAACTGCCGTCTATGGCACATCTTTTTCAGCGGTCCTGAACTGCTACTTCTATGCTACTCACTACCTCAACTGATCTCCTAACTCTGCTATGCTTCCCACTTTCTCTTTGTTGCGTGAGACGAAGTCTGTTGGCTACCGAATGCGTACCGAAAGCCGCTTAGGCTGTGAGTGGGCTATACAAAACTCTCCTGCGTAACACCCACATGGTCTTTATGACTTTGTGAAGTTACTGACGGAGATACATTACATTACATTCCAGTTGTCTAGAGTCGCCTTTGAGTCAAACAACTCACACAACTAAAGAGTCGTTGGTGCCAATCCTTGGGAGCCACTCGCGCCAACGCAGAGACTAGATGTAAACTCACTGCCTCATTTGGGCAAAGAGCATGACTCAGCGCCTGCATATCAAATGACATTGACTTTTAAGCAGCTTGACCAAATATTATTAGTTAACTGGTTCCAGATCTTTATAATTTAGTAAACGCAAGAATGTGCAGAAGTATTCATGATCTAGATCATCTAGATCGCAAGCGTTTAACAGCGTAAGCTATAAGTTGCCTAGCACCATGGTGCATTCAATTACTTCATAAACTTCAATTTAGGAATGCCACTGATTTATGTACTAGTTGAATACCAAGCTCTGATTTTCTCAGCTTCTTACCGGTATTCTGCTGTAGTTGTCGGCTACCAAACCCAATCTCTCAACTAGAAGGGCACCCCATTACACAAAGCTAGGAGTGCTGTTGGCAAGGCCTAAAGTTTTCCTTTGAAAATTGATCAATCTTGATCAAAGGACAGGACGCACTTTTTAATTCCGCTAAAACGGATAAAAGCCATAGCTTCTATCGAGGGTTAGTATTGAGTTTGTTAGAGGCAGAATTTAAAGCCAGGGGAATAGCTTACACTTTGCAATGTGAGACACATTTTAAAATAGGCAGCCGTCTTGCTGGGTTTTGCATGAATAATAGCCAAGTATTACCCCTCGGCAGCTTTTCATGCCATTGATCACAAAGTTCTTCAAGAGAGCATCTCATCTCGCCTGGGCATCACTGGCACTGCTCTGCAGTGGTTCAGGTCCTATCTCAGTAGCGGACTCCAGAGTGTTGACATGAATGTACAAAGATCATCTGATGTACCTCTGAAACATGGAGTACCTCCGGGCTCCGTGCTAGGTCGTGTTCTTTTCACGGTTTATACTCTCCCTCTTGCTGATGTGATTGCCAAGCACAATCTAGGCTTTAACTTCTATGCAGATGACACTCAGTTGTACCTTTGCTTTGATCCCTCCCAGCCTTCGAGCACCTAAAATTCTCTCAATCCACTTGCTGCATGACATCCGAATATGGATAGCAGCGAATTTTCTAAGACAAAATGACGATAAAACGAACTTACTAGTTATGGGCAAACCCAGTTTGATTCACAAATTGGAAAGGCTGACGCTCAAAATTGGCTCTGCCAGCATATCTCTAGTTGAATCAGCTCGAAAAATAGGTGTCATATTCCAAAGCGACCTCTCGTTAGACGACCATATCAGCTCCACAGTCAAATCCGCCTATTTTCAGCTTCATAACATTGCTAAAATTTGTGCTTGTTTAGATAAGGATACCACGTCCAAGTTGGTCCATGCATTCGTGACATCCCGTCTTGACTTCTGCAACTCACTGCTTACTGGCCTATCAAGTGCAAAACTCTGCAGCTAGGCATGTCTGTCGTGAGCGTAGCAGTTGCCACATTACTCCACTTCTCGGTGACCAGCACTGGCTACCAGTCAAGCAATGGATTGACTTCAAGGTTTTGTCTGTCACTTTTAGGTCACTTCATTATTTGGCTCCAGCCTATCTCTCAGATCTACTCCCCCACCAGGCCAAGCATCGTACCACCCATTTTTTGGATTCCAACAGTCTACAAAAACCCAGACAAACCTCAAATCCTTTGGAGACTGTGCCTTTAGTTCGTATGCTCCCAAAGCCTGGAACTCCCTCCCGACTTGCGTCAGAACATCCGCTGACCTGACCACATTTAAAAAGAATTTAAAAACACACCTATTTAGGACAGCATTTAGTGGTTCCCTGTGATTCGTCCTTGATGTGATTATGCGTGCTGACACTGTGGTTGCTGCCACTAACCACATTTGCATGCTGACCCTGTGCATGTCACCCCAAACCATGTTATTCATTTTGTTTGTTTTTCAATCATGATTTTACTCACCATTCAATTGCATTTCCCTTTGCAGCAAATGTAAAGCGCCTAGAGTGAGATTGACTTCTCTGAGGGCGCTTTATCAAATGTATTATTATTATTATTAGTATTATTATTATTACCCCTAGTTCACAAATATGCATTTACTTTCTCACTGAAGGGTCTATGCGTGGTAAATAAATCAAGGCCGTTTACGACAAGAACCTCAGCTGCTGCTGCAGCAAGTCCGACCCGAAGTATGCATACTACAGTCGGTCTAGCCGAAAGCCATTCTCTTTGCGAACTGACGTTACAATTAACCAAGGTAAAAATCTGGCGGTTGCAATGAATATTGTGTACGTCTCAAGTGAGCATTTATTGCGCAAATTTCATCGCTTACGACAAGCTAGCTGGATCGGCTCATTGATAATGTTGTGTATAGCTTCAGAAAAAAGTCGCTAATTTCATTCGTAATGGCCAAATGCCTTCTGAACTTACAATTTCTCTGATGTTGCAAGATGACGACTAATGAATATGATTTTCCAGAAGACGCAAAGTTATTATCTCATCATACAGCTGGAGTGCACTGTGGGTTTCTATGGGCGTATTTAAAGCAATATTACTAAGTGTAGGAATCAAAGCCTGACAAAAAATCCACGGTCCCGTCACACTTTTTTTTTATTTGGCTCCACAATCTACCTTTTTAATATTAAGCATATTTAACCTCGTCGTTTAGTAGCTAACTATTTTCGCGAATCCCTTTAATTTATAAAGTATCTTTATCAAATAAGGAAAAAGTGGGTACGTATGCACAATATGCGGCATCACAAACACACTCCCTGCTTTTACTGCAATAAATATAGAAATTTCATTATCATTATTATTAAAATACGACAACATGAGGAGCTCTAGAGAGATGAAAACCTATAAATATACGAAATCCGTGCTGCAATAAGGATAGTTCCGCTGTGACGAGGGTATGCGTTTGTGATTTGGCCCTTGGTTAATTAATAAGACTAGTACCTCTACGTACATTTTCGTTGTTTATATATATATATATATATATATATATTTGGTGACAATATAATTATCATGTTTCGATGTGCATGCTTAATAATCCAAGTATGCTGCCTAATTAAGTATGCAAAAAAATTGTTAAATGGTACTCACGCCTTCGGGGCGGAAGAGCCTCTAGCGAGTAAATTACGATCCTTTGTGAAAAGCTGCGTAAACATTTAGAGGTAGTGCTAATTTTTTCTGTCGTTCATTTGTGGAGAACTGCATCGCGGTCCTACAACGCTACTAAAATAAAGTTAGGTAATACTCTTGATTTTTTCGTTGTAAAGCCACCTAAAACTTTCTGTTGACTAGGTTTGCCTAGCCTGCCTTTGCACGTGTGATGTGTTGTGTGCTCCTCTTCAGTTAACTAATTTTTTCTCTCTGTTTCCGGAAGCAGAGCATTAAGAAGTCTCATCTACCGCTTCGGCCGCATGCCGTTCTCAAATATATTAGCACTAAGAACAAAGAAGCCGTCGATTTTCTTTCCCCTAAGCTTGGAAAGGAATGGGAATCGATTGGAGTCCTACTCGGTCTACCGAACGGACGAGTGCAGGCGATAAAAATGAGGAACAAGCTACACCCAGAGAACTGCAAGGATGATATGCTCGTGACATGGGCGAAAACGCAAACAAATGCTGGAAGTCGGGTGAGAAAAGAATGCGCATCTATGGCAGGATATTCCTAGAATTAAATCTTCATTCCTGCTGATTGATGTGTGTAAGTTTGCTGAGGTTCATGTTCTGTCGTAAAACGCTGTAGTAGCAAATTAAATAGGTTTTCGACCGTAGTCTTGTGATTCTTTATAATGAAAATTAGCTCTGATTGGCATAATACTCAGAATAATGTATCTCCGTCAGTAACTCCACAAAGTCAAAAAGGCCATGTGGGTGTTACACAGGAGAGTTTTTTATAGCCCACTCACAGCCTAAGCGGCTTTCGGTACGCATTCGGTAGCCAACAGACTTCGTCTCACGCAACAAAGAGAAAGTGGGAAGCATAGCAGAGTTAGGAGAGCAGTTGAGGTAGTGAGTAGCATATAAGTAGCAGTTCAGGACCACTGAAAAAGATGTGCCATAGACGGCAGTTGGAGAGTAGCTGTCGTTGCGTAAAAAAAAATAAGCCAATTAATATAAATTTTGAATTGATGTATGTTATATTTGCCAGTACGGATTGTCATATACAATCTGACCTCCTCTATAGTGAAATCGAAGAAACTTATTTTGTAATTTCTGAAATGCTTAATGCATCGTCACTCCAAGACTTCAGCACGGCTAGTATAGTTTCAAATTAAAAAGTTGACGTGAATCTGAATTTATGAAAAACTATAATGACAATCTTCATAAGAATAAACTATTGAGCACTCAGAGAACAAAACCACTCTGTTGGAACTTTAATTGTACAACCAGGGAAACGTGTCGAAATGGGGATTGATTACATGCATACATGCATCATTCATGATAACAGCCAGCCACCACATCACACTAGAGACAAATCATATATAATCAAATAAATCCCAGCTGAATAAACAGCCTCATTTTGTATAGCGACAGAAGAGCCTTTACGGCTACCACCACCGCTTGCAGTGGCGATTAAGAATCGCCCACAGCAGAAATCGAACCCACGACCTCGGGACCAAGGTCGTGAAAGCAATCACCATACCTGGTATGCCATCACGGCTCACCTGCGAACCCTGCAAGATCTTTAGGGATAAGGTGCCTTTAAATTCCTTATACCTTTCGTAAAGTAAAGGGATGTTTCATATTAGACGCGGATTCTAGGCTTTTGGAACAAGATATCAAAAGGCAAGGTCCCCGAAAAATAAGGTGTCGGTTTCTAGGAGCAGTTAAAAGACTCGAATCAGAAGAGAAGGTGTTAGGATGTTGAGCATGTCTGAGCACTAGTTCGCATGGCCATATTGGAGCAAGAGAATAGTTAGACGTAACAGGGAGTGGCACACTCTAGAATTTATTTGGCACGGAGCTTGATGAGAAGCCAATGGAGGTTGATGACGAGTGGTGAAATACTACTAAATTATTAGCCGATTTAGCAGAATCTTTCGTACAGCGTCAGAAGAGCCTTAAAGGCTATCAGTAGCACCACTAGCAGGAGCAATAAACGATCACTAGCGGCAGAATTTAAACCCGTGACCTTGGGACCGAGGTCGTAAAGAGAAAACGCTTTATCTAGTGCACAATCCCGGCTCACATACGAATGAAGCAATAAATTCGAGGTTCAGGTCAGAGAAGCTTAGCTACTGAGTTTTTAACCGCCTGTAAGCACCATTTAGCATTTGCCTAATGATCGCCAATTTGTGAGATACGGAGGCCAAACAGAATTTACAATTGCATTGCCTAACTTGCTTGCCGTCTCCCTGTCATAGAACAATCGAAGTTTTGCAATCTTGCGAAAGCATGCAGACTTAACTAAAGGGGCGTCGATTGAGAGATCTCTTTAAAGAAAAACGTCCAGATTTGGCACCGATACTACTGGAGATATGCTTGTCGAGCCCATTTTCGGTGTTATAATTTGTTTTCCTATAAATAAACGACGGTACTTTTTTCATAGTTTCGTGCGATGTTCTATGCATTCATTTAATGCTGGGCAGCTTTTATGTACAACACTCGCTGAAAAATACCACTCAATTCGTAAGATGTTTTCAAAAATTCATGTTGTGGTATTATTCATAAATCAGGGCTCTGTGCTAGGTACGGTCCTTTTCACGGTTTATACTCTGCCTCTTGATGATGTGATTGCCAAGCACAATCTAGGCTTTCACTTCTATGCGGATGACACTCAGTTGTACCTTTGCTTTGATCCCTCCCAGCCTTCGAGCACCTCAAATTCTCTCAACTCACTTGCTGCATGCATTGATGACATCCGCACATGGATGGTAGCAAATTTTCTAAAACTTAACGATGATAAAACTAACTTACTAGTTATGGGCAAACCCAGTGTGATCCAGAGATTGGAAAGGCTGACTCTCAAAATTGGCTCTGCCGGTATATCTCCAGTTGAATCAGCTCGAAATCTAGGTGTCATATTCCAAAGCGACCTCTCGTTAGACGACCACATCAGCTCCACGGTCAAATCTGCCTATTTTCAGCTTCATAACATTGCTAAAATTAGGGCTTGTTTAGATAAAGATACCACGTCCAAGTTGGTCCAAGAATTCGTGACATCCCGTCTCGACTTCTGCAACTCACTGCTTCCTGGCCTACCAGCATGTGCGATCAGGCGATTGCAGCTGGTGCAAAACTTGGCAGCTAGGCTTGTCTGTCATGAGCGTCGCAGGTCCACATTACTCCACTTCTCGCCGACCTGCACTGGCTACCAGTGAGGCAACGGATTGACTTCAAAATTTTGTCGCTCACTTTTAGGTCTCTTCATTCTATGGCTCCAGCCTATCTTTCAGATATACTACCCCGTCAGGCCCAGCATCGTACCACCCGCTTCTCGGAATCCAGCAGTCTGGTAATACCTCGTATAAACCTTAAATCCATTGGAGACCGTGCATTTAGCTCGTATGCTTCCAAAGCCTGGAACTCCCTCCCGACCTGCGTCAGAACATCCCATGACCTGACCACATTTAAAAGAAACTTAAAAACACTTATTTAGGACAGCATTTAGTGGGTCCCTGTGATTCGTCCTTGATGTGCTTATGCGTGCTGACACTGTGCATGCTGCTACTAACCACATTTGCATGCTGACCCTGTGCATGTCACCCCTAACCATATTATTCATTTTGTTTGTTTTTCAAGCATGATTTTACTTACTATTCTATTGCGTATCACTTTGCAGCAAATGTAAAGCGCCTAGAAAGAGATTAAGTTCTCTGAGGGCGCTTTATCAAGTGCAATATTATTATTATTATTATTATATGATTCATATGCACTACTGTCGGTGTAGATAGGTCTTACAAAGTCATTTTATCTATGCTGTTCCGGTCATAAGCCAACCACCAAAACCTTAGGACTGTATTTGTACCTAATTTGTTTTTAAAACGCAACATTTTATTTTTGATCAATTTTTCGGCTCGAAACTATCGTTTAAAGACCACACCGGGAGGCGCAAAATAGCACATGTACAGTCTGCATACTATTGCATTATTGGATTATTAGTCTGGCCGAGAAATTGTATACCTGTTAAAAGAAAAATGCAATTACCCCTTTATCAGCATGCTCTTGACCAATGATATGAATGAACAAGGAGAAACATAAATCCTCTACAGCGTTATCATGCTGCTAAGTTGCTAATAGCGTTCGTGATTAATCAGCAACTCGAAAAACTAGACAAACATATTATCTAATAAATAAAGATTGACCTCAACTGCTGCTCTCCTTTAAAGTCATGACTTGGATCGGGTTATTGCTATTGACCTCTTCTAATCGATGCGAAAATGTACTTACGTTATTATTAGCATTGCTCGAAGCTCTGTGATTTCTATTTACTCGACGATTGCTACTAAGCATTCATTTTAACAAATTCAGTTGTGCATCAGCAGCTATGATTGCAAGGACACTCAGTTAAAGATGCTTGGAACAGTTGAAAAAATTACTAATGACTAGTCTTACCAATATATGCTTTGCACCTGTGCCTATTGCAAGTTACAGAATACATGGTGTCATAAAAGAGCAGATTTTTAGGGAGCGTGAGCGATCCATCCTTGTGCGCTCATCCTATACCGTGACTCCTTGAGAACGATATTTAATTTTTATTGCAGCTCGCAAAGCTCTATCGTGCCCTTATGATATGTGGAAGAATTGATCTTGCTTATAAGCTGGAGGACATCTATTCCGACAACAGCACCCGAAGAAACAGTGCATCGCCTCAAACAGCGACTCTGAGCTCAATTCAGGAAGACAAGGTTACCAGGGAATCTCAATAAAAACTTACACGAGCCATCTATCAAAAGCCTTTTCGGTAATTTTAAGATGAAGCTCTCTCTACTTCGCTTATTCAGGATCTCTAAACGCACGCATTTTTTAATGCTGTACGTCATTTAAATGGCCTGAGAACTTGAGTGATCAACTTGAGCTGAGTCATAGAGTCGCGTGGGTGACAGGTGCTGACTGCATGTGCCCCTCCTCCTTTATCAGCAGCTTTATAGGCAGCTAATTTGGAGGCCACCTAATTCCACCTTCTGCTGCAGTTAGGGCACTGCCAGTCATGTAAAGACAATGGCATCAGGTTACGTGTAGGCAGAATTTATTGAAAAGAATCAGTAAAAAGAATTTAAGGTGTGAGTTTAGCCATCTATATTGGACGACTTTCATTTGACAACCACATCGGCTTTATAGTCAAGTCTGCCTACTTTCAGCTACATAACATTGCTAAAATTCGGGCTTGCTTAGACAGGGATATCGCATCTAATTTGGTCATGCATTTTTCACATCCCGTCTTGACCTCTGCAACTCACTGTCTGCTGGCCAACCTACCTGTTCACTAAACGGGGTAGCCTCCGAAATAAGGGGGGTAGTTTCACAAAAAATCTTCAATTTTTCGAAATTCGCGTATTAAAGATAGACTAGTTATAAATGCAAGCTCAAATTTTGGTGGTTGTAAGATGAATGGAACATGGTCAATACAGTTATTTCGTAAGACCTATTTAAACCGGAAGTCGTACATCGAGCTCAACAAAATAATTTTCTTTGAAAAATAACTGAGCCGGAACTCTGCTTTTCTGATGAACTCTGCGAATATAAGCTACTCAGCCCTAAACGGACCCTCAAAAAATAACTGTCGAGAATGATAAAACGTAAAAATTTCCCGGAAATGACACGCCCCTCGAGATCACACGTCCGACTGGTAGTATAACAAGATCATAAAAGAGTAAACCCCCTATCGGCAGGGTGCCTAGTCCCTCCTCTGCTTCCCCGCCCCGCCCATAGCAACCGGCGGTAAACGGCATTCCAAGGCCCACTCCTTATTTACTTGGCAGAAACCTGTTTACATTGGTATGTTTACATCGGATCACAAACCGGAAGTGACTGTCATTCGGCCAGTAGACGAACATTAGGGATATTGATTGAGAATTTTCTGCTGCCGGGGCCGCCCTAACTAAGGAGTCCATTATCACGGCACCGCATGAATCCTGGGACAGCTGATCCAGTTCCTATAACAGCCATAAGGCACGATTCGACGGCGGCGAGTGGTCTAGTGTTCGGCGGCCGGTCAGCGTTGTGACTTGGATGGAACTAGCGCGTCATTTACTGAGAGCCAATCTGAAAATGTTGATTCATTTCTATTCAAGGAAATTTAGGTAACTTTAAGTTCTCATTTACGTCGTTAATAGATATTTGTATTGGCGAATGCCAGTGAGCCGCCCGGCTGTAGCCTAGATTGCCGGCCTGAGTTATGAGACCTATCGCAGATATGATCTGCTTAGGCTGTATAAGGATCTTGTTAGGTTGACCTGTTCCTAAGATCCATATTTATGTACTTATTGAATATGTTGAATGTTAAATAATATTGAATGTTCGTGCGATGATAGCGTTTCCTAGTGCTGCCTCTTGGTTATAGCTTGGAGTTGCAAAGTTTATCTGCAAACGACAGTCCAATGCCTGCTGTCATTTATGTCATATCTCCTAAAATAATGATCCGATAACCTTACAACTTTGGAATATATGATTGATTGTAGTTACCTGATCATTCCAGCCTTCTCGAATGCATATTGGACCTCAGTAGATAGATTTGTTTTGGTCAAAACTGGCAGTGTTTGTCGTGCTAAGCCTTTGTCATCCTTTCACTCACATGGCGTAAAAATGTCACAGGATGGCTACTTGGACCCAATCAACGTGAAATTCGAAGTACGTGCTCCTAAGTATGTGTTTTGATGTTGTATGGTGACAAATATAGTAACACTTGTTATTCCATGTCACCTACATGCATTGGCACCTTAGGTTGGCTTCTCTGAGTGCTTCACAGCAGTAGTACATGGTACCTGGTAAATTGTACAACTTGGTCGATACTGGGCCGATCTGTGTGAAACTTGGAATATAGGTGGAGCTCGCCTGTTTCGACACTCCCCCTGTGCATCTAGGCATGATGGGTGTGTATGCATATAATGTGCCTGTGACAAAGTGTCCGTGGGCTGTGTTCGTGATGACAGTCAACAGTTTAAGATGTCAAATTTTTTGTTTAAGTTGTTTGTGGGTGGAGCGTCTCCAGTCGAGTGTGTTGCATTTTTGAGCGGTTTGCCATATTTCTACAATGACGTTTTTATGATCGAAAAAATTTGGAGCTGCCTTTTACCAGCAGTGCTATACGTGAACTTGGACTTTTAAAGGTCATCAGAAGGTCAAAACAGCTATATCACATCAAACGATAGCTAATGCTACAAGTGTTCTTCGTGCCAATTTTCATGTCATTCAGTTTACTGGTCTTCGTACAATATTTTATAAACATGCTTTTGGAGGGACAGCTCCCCATATTGGTGGCCATTTTGGGGGATAACTCCTACTACTGTCCGACATACCCCCCCCCCAGCTTACAGCTGCTGCGAGACTCTGCAGGCTGGCTTGTCTGTCGCAAGCCTCGCAGTTGCCACATCACTTAATTTCTCGCCGACCTGCACTGGTTCCCAGTCATGCAGTGCATCGAATTCAAGGTTTTTTAGTCTCTTTCAGGTCCCATCATTCTTTGGCTCCAGCCTACCTATCAGATCTACTTCACCACCAGGCTAAGCATCGTGCCACCGGCTTTTCTAAATCTAATTGTTTACCCATACCTAGTACGAATCTCAAATCCTATGTAGACCATGTTTTTAGTTCATATGCTCTCAAAGCCTGTTACTCCCTATCAACCTGCGTCACGACATATCCTGACTTGTTTACGCTTACTAAGATACTAAAAATGCATCTATTTATCACAGCATTTAGTCGACCCCTGTGTAGACTCCTTTTTGTGCTTATAGATGCTGGCACTGTTGCATGTTGCCACTAACCGTACTTGTATTCTGACCCTGTGCATGTCACCCCAACCATGTTTTTCGTTTTATTCGTTAAGCATGCAGCCACCAACCATTCGATCGTGGTTCCTTTGATGCAATTGCAAAGATTCTAGAAAAAAACCTTGAAAACCCCTTGAGTTCTCTGAGAGTGCTTTTTCAAATGCATTATTTTAGTATCATTGTTATTAATATTGCAGATCAAAGCCAATTGTTGCAATACTCTGCAAGTCAAAGAATGAAATTGCTAATTTATTTTCTGAGGAGACAAGAGGAAGATATTAAGCACAAACTGATGCAGCAGTTCAGCGAGAAACAAAGAGCTTTAGTTCGATGCAGGTCATGTCATTAAGATTATGATTTCGCTCTCTACTAGTCAATCTACCTGCACAGGTCGCCTTATCATCTGCAATGTAATAAAATAGTTGCATTTTCTTTGAATTACCAACCTCATAGAGAAACTCATCACCTACTGCATAGTCCTACTGTGCTTTACTATTAGGAGATACCACGATGTTATTCTAGAGACAGCCCGGTAGTAGTAATGTTTTGCAGTCAGCCACTTTGGTAAGTATTCTCTAAAGTTTAATAGAGATGTAAATGGGTAGCTGACGGGATTTTCATTCAAGTACACCTTGTTTTCACTTCAAGCCTATTCAAAGAAGAAACCTACTCTTCAAGTACTTTGTGGTTGCAGTAGGTACACAAAGCACGAGATAATGAACGTAATTAGGACAGTATCGCTGCTCATTTCTTTTTACACCGACGTGTCTCTTCTTTGGAGAGGTTTGGCTTTAGCATCATTTTTCGTAAAGCAATTGGCCGATACACAATTTAAAGAGTACTCAAGGAAGATATTCATATTAATAGTCACTAAAACAAACTGACCTAGATGCATTTTAAAGGAATGGCTAACCGATTGCTCGATTACATTTATAAAGTGGCACGAGAGCTTAGCAGCTACCATTTCAGTTGGCTTTGCACAATACCGAACTGGCTGCTGGAGCCATCTAGCCCATGACCTGGATCTTGAAGTGTGAGTGTTTTACTCCCGGACTAAAACCCATGTATGCGACAAGCACCACTGGTTGTCACTGGCTTAGTGGAGATAGGCAGTATCACGGTCTTAGGGTGACTAGTACTGAAGATCCTCATAGGTGAAAAATAGCAAAGACTTTACAGTTGAACTCTATGAACTTGACCAGTTGCTGGTGTCAGACTTGAACATAAAGCAATCGCAATGAAAAATATTGCAACGTATATTTTACTGGGCGGTGCCTAACAATCCAGATTGATTGGCTTTCTCATTTCATTTCTTTTTGAACAATAAAGTCAGATGCGACAAGGCACATAGGCTAGGAAAGTCTTACCAACATCGCTAATTCTTATAGTTTCAGGGTCACAGAGCGAGAGTAGATCCTGCAGTAAAGTTTTCCTTCAATCCGGATTTAAATATTAAAGAAAGCCCATTGTCTAAAAGCTCGAGATGCTGCTTAGGGATAGTTGATCAAGTAAACAGGCTTCCTTTCCAGAAAATCCTAAATTTTCAGAATATATCATTTCTCTCATTGGACTTTAATAATAATAATAATGCACTTGATAAAGCACCAGCAGAGAACTTAGTCTCTCTCTAGGCGCTTTACATTTGCTGCAATTGAAAATGCAATGGAATGGTGAATAAAATCATGCTTGATAAACAAATAAAATGAATAACATTGTTAAAGGTGACATGCACAGGGTCACCAGACAAATTTGGTTAGTGGCAGCATGCTCAGTGTCAGCAGGCATAAGCACATCACGGACGAATGACAGAGACCCACTAAATGCCGTCCTAAATAGGTGTTTTTAAATTATGTTCGAATGTGGTCTGGTCAGGGGATGTTCTGACGCAGGTCGTGAGGGAGTTCCAGGCTTTGGGAGCATACGAACTAAATGCACGGTCTCCAAAAGATTTAACGTTTGTACGAGGTATTGATCGTCTGATCTCACATGCCTGTAGGCCAGCGAGCAGTGAGTTGCAGAAGTTGAGACGGGATGTCACGAATGCATGGACCAACTGAAATGCGGTATCCTTATCTGAACAAGCCCGAGTTTTAGCAATGTTATGAAGCTGAAAGTAGGCAGATTTGACTGTGGAGCTGATGCAGTCGTCTAACGAGATGTCGCGTTGGAATATGGTATTCTTAGCATTGTCTCGAACCGCTCAGCACGCTCTTCCACGTGCATCACTGTAAATCTCTATAATTTAGTGGTCATCAGGCCGGTTGTAACTCCATCGTCCAGACTTAATGCTTGCCTTTGGAATCCTCGCTCTACGTGCAATAAACCTCTGGTAATCTGCGACCTTATCTCTGAAAATGGTATCAACCTGCTCACCCTAACTGAAACTTCGGTAAAATCGATAAACTGCCCGATAATTAAAGACGCAACCCCGTCTTGTTTCTCATTCTTTCACCCCCGTAGATCAATCAAAACTGGAGGTGGAGTTGCTGTGATCGTGCCCTCGAAATTCAACTTCAAGCCATTTGCAGTTCCCTCGAAGCAGTCTTTTAAATCAATTATCTTGGTCTCATCCAAAAACAAGCTACCAACAGTGGCCGTAGTTTATCGCCCACCAGGTACCGAATCCTCCTTTATCTCAGATTTCTCCGATCTCATTTCGATTATGTGTGCAAGAAATCAATCCTTCCTTGATATGGGTGATTTTAACGTTCACTTTGATAATTTATCTGAAGCTCTCGACACCGAATTTCGTGCATTGACTGACTCCTTGTCTCTTGTGGCTCTTGTACAAGGCCTTACATCAAGGGTCACACACTCGACCAGATTTTCTCACACAACCGCACTTTGTCATTACCAATTATTACCAAATCGTGCTTATCTGACCACATGCAGATCTCATTCAATCTACAGTGTGTGCCCACCTTCTCCTCTAAAATAACCTGTGGATCTCGAAACCTCAAGACCCTTGACATCTATGCTGTCCGTGCCAGCATACCTGCTTCATCTCTGCTGCTCCGTCCTCCCTCCGATCTGCCATCATTGGTAGATCGCTACATCACGGCACTAGCTGACACGCTCGACAAGTTTGCACCTCTGACTAACTGCACTGTGCTACCTCGCCCAGAAGGCCTCCGGTTTACCACAGACATTAAATTAGCCAGATCTACTAAGCACAAGCTTGAACAAGCATACAAAAGATCAGGACTGACTGTCCATTAAAAGGCATATGAAGACCACTGTAGGTCGTACCAACCGATCCTAGAGAAGGCCAAGTCTAGCTTCTATGAAAACGCTGTTGAATCAAAGATGCACAATCAAAAAATGCTGACGTCGAATATCAACTATCTCCTCAACCACTCTCAGATTAGCCCCTTACCTGATGATCATTATGATGATCTGGCCGATCACTTCTCTCGATTCTTTGTGAAGAAGATAGACAAGATCAGGGAATCCATACCTGCGAGGACAACATCTCCACTAGAAAGCTGTTCCCGATTCCTGGCTGCACCTTAATGTCTGCATTTAAGCAGGTCACTAGTGATCTGGTCCTGAAGTTGGTATCACAATCAAAGAAGACAACAAGTCCTCTTGACCCTATCTCCACTATCCTGCTCCTACTATGCATCGATCTGCTGCTGTCATGCATAACTAACATCATTAATATGTCATTAGCCTCGGGTCATGTACCAGCACCTTTTAAAATAGCTGTAGTCTGGCCACTTCTCTAGAAAGCGACACAGGACTAACAGAACTTGAGCAACTACCGCCGATTCTCTCTTCTATCATTCCTACCAAGGACACTGGAACAGGACATAGCAGACCAGCTGAACACATATATCGGAACCTCACACCTTGCTAGTAAGTTCCAGGCTGGCTTTAGAGCTAATCAGTCCACAGAGTCAGCATTGCTTAGGGTATACAACGTGCTACTTAGGAATGCAGTCATGGGTAGAGCGTCTCTACTTGCATTGCTCGATCTGCCGGCAGCTTTTGATACTGTCGATCAAAAAATTCTTCTAGAGCGCCACTCATCTCGCCTGGACATTACTGGCACTGCTCTGCAATGGTTCAGGTCCTATCTCAATGGGAGACTCCGGAATATTGACGTGAATGGACAAAGAACATCTGAGGTACCTCTGATATATGGGTTTCCTCAACGCTCCGTGCTAGGTCCGGTTCTTTTCACGGTTTATGCTCTCCCTCTTGCTGATGAGATTGCCAAGTACAATCTAGGCTTTCACTTCTATGCGGATGACACTCAGTTGTATCTTTGCTTTGATCCCTCCCAGCCTTCGAGCTCCTCAAATTCTCTCAACTCACTTGCTGCATGTATTGATGACATCCCCACATGGATGGCAGCAAATTTTCTGAAACAAAACGATGATAAAGCTAAATTACTAGTTATGGGCAAACCCAGTGTGATTCAGAAATTGGAAACGCTGACTCTCAAAATGTGCTTTGCCAGAATATCTCCAGTTGAATCAGCTCGAAATTTTGGTGTCATTTTCCAAAGCGACCTCACGTTAGACGACTGCATCAGCTCCACAGTCAAATCTGCTTACTGTCAGCTACGCAACCATGATAAAATTCGGGCTTGTTTAGATAAGGTTACCACGTCAAAGTTGGTCCACGCCTTTGTGAAATCCTGTCTCGACTTCTGCTACTTACGGCTTACTGGCCTACCGGCATGTGCTATCCGGCGATTGCAGCTGGTGCAAAACTCAGTGGCTATGCTTGATAGTCATGAGCGTTGCAGTTGCCACGTTTGGCCGACCTGCACTGGCTACCAGTAAAGCAATGGATTGACTTCTAGGTTTTGTCACTCACTTTTCAGTCACCTCATTCTTTGGCTCCAACCTATCTCTAAGATATACTACCTCACCAGGCCAAGCATCGTACCACCCACTTTTAGCAATCCAACAGCCTACAAATACCTCGTGCAAACCTCAAATCCTTTAGAGACCGTGCATTTAGTTCGTATCGTCCCGATGCCTGGAACTCCCTCCCGACTTTCGTCAGAACATCCCCTGACTTGACCGCATTTAAAAATAACTTAAAAACACACCTATTTAGGACAGCATTTGGCGGGTCCATGTGATTCGTCCTTGATGTGCTTATGCGTGCTAATACTGTGCATGCTGCCACTAACCACACTTGAATGCTGACCCTGTGAATGTCACCCCTATTCATGCTATTCATTTTGCTTGTTTATCAAGCATGATTTTACTTACCTTTCAATTGCACTTCTCTTTGCAGCAAATGCAAAGTTCCTAGAAAGAGATTGAGTTCTCTGAGGGCGCTTAATCAAGTGCATTATGTTTATTGTTATTATTATCTATATTATTATTCTTTGCGTTCATTGCAACACGAAAAAAGCTCACGTCTACCTAAATAAGGACCCATGTCAATCCTCCTGCACGACTGAATATATTTCATCTCTATCAGCCTAAAGTGATTACCTTTACAGCCTAGTGGTGACAAAATGTTTGAAGCCGGACAATGATGTAACCAAGATAGATATTCTTGTTCATGCATTCGAAGTTGTGTACCTAGATTTCCGTTCCTTGGTTCTTTCCTTATTCCTTTGTTGTGCCTCAATCTGCAATTTATGAAAACTCAGCTACGTAGCTGGTTGTAAAAAAATGGCTAGCTGAATCAAACCATGACTTCTGCCTGTTCTTCATTCGCACAATATCAGCATCAAATTTAATTCCAGTCATGCTTGCAGGTCACTCCAGTCTCTTTATTATCATACCTCTAATAATATTACCGGTGGGTAGTTGCATAGCTTCGTATTTTATATCTTTAATAGAGACACATAAATAATACATTATTAAGAATCAGTGACAGCTGAAAAAACACGTGATTATGCTTATACGATAGAGTAAAAGCAACGCTTGGCTTTATGTCCCATTCCTCTGCTTAAAGACAGTTGGCGACAGAAGCTTTAGCTATGCAGGTCCTAGACTGTGGAACTCGCTTCCACAATTCTTACGCAACGACATCTACTCTCCAACTGCCGACTATGGCACATCTTTT
Organism: Cristatella mucedo; assembly: GCA_009760855.2. Classification (NCBI taxonomy): domain Eukaryota; kingdom Metazoa; phylum Bryozoa; class Phylactolaemata; family Cristatellidae; genus Cristatella; species Cristatella mucedo. The sequence goes on from WPIO01000119.1 coordinate 491,153, forward strand.
TCAGCGGTCCTGAACTGCTACTTCTATGCTACTCACTACCTCAACTGATCTCCTAACTCTGCTATGCTTCCCACTTTCTCTTTGTTGCGTGAGACGAAGTCTGTTGGCTACCGAATGCGTACCGACAGCCGCTTAGGCTGTGAGTGCGCTATGCAAAACTCTCCTGCGTAATACTCACATGGTCTTTATGACTTTGTGGAGTTAATGACGGAGATACATTACATTACATGTTGGTCTCGTCATCTGACGCACTAAATTGACAATCTTTTTTTCGATGTGGCCTCCAGGTTCGAGCACGGGGAGTCCTGGAATAACTTCCAACTTTAGTTTCTATTTGAAATAATGTTGTACTAGTGAAGTCTTAATCTAATAAACACCTGTCTCGCCAGCTATCATTAAGCATACGAGAACTTGTCGTTGTTTCACCAAGTGTTTTGTTTTCGTATGTGTTTCCTATATTTTCCTTGGTTTTCCTATGCCTATATCAGTGCACATCACTGATCTGTGTTTCTAACAGCCCGTCGAATCCATTATCGTCATTGGGTATGACCAGCGGATCGGTGTATGATATTTTTTTTCTTTCTCTCGCTCTTCTTGCTATAAATTCTGAACTAGTAAGTGCCTTGCAGGTAATTTTAAATAGCACGGTTGAATTTTTGTTTACTCAAGGCTATATGGAAGCGACCACAATAACTGTTATTATTGCTACACGTCTTTTTACGACATCATACCTGTATTTCAGTCCAAAATGCAGAAGACGTCGAGCAGTTGGAAGCTATTGCATGATAACGCTTGGTGGAAAAGACATAAAAGTTAGCTTTTAAACCCTGGACGTTGTTTGCTATAATTTTAAATCAAAACATGAATTGCTGTAAGCCTATTTTTAAAGTGGAAGCTGTATCTCAATTTGAATATGTAAGGAGGCTGGCTGGAACGGGCTGCTGAAGGCCGTAGCATGAAAACGACAGCAAACAGTCATGTTAATGCTGAATAGTTAATCCGGAGCACATTATTAAAAAAGAAAACGGTTGTGCTAAGCCAATCGAGGAAACTGCAGCTTTATTTTCAATTTTGTAGGGAGGCTTACTATCCTGGACCTTTTGAGGCAATAGTATGAAAACGAACACGTCCTACAGCACAGCGTTTATTCTCTAAATCCGGAATATGGCTTCCCACAACGTGGCATCAAAACTGCAGTATCCCGACGCCTAGCGTGGATGCAGCTGCTGTATCGCAGTTTAAACGTGGTAGTAGACTGGCTGTCGCAGACCATTTCATTATAGCACCCATCTACTACGCTACGTAATTCAGCTGGTGAACCTGGGACACTGTTTTATGTCCCACGGAGTCAAAGGCGAGGCGGCTTGAATTGTATTTGGAAATCAAAGCTTTACTGTAGTTCGATTGTAAAGGAAGCTCGCTGGTATGGCGATTAGAGGCCCTTTCAGGAAAGCCCACAAGCGCTACGGCTCAAAATTAGGTGAAGAAATCCTTAGCGCTGTTGGCTATAATTCGGAATCAAAGTCGCAGTTGCATGCCACCAAAATATGGAAGACAGTGTAGGCAGCGGGAGTGGGCTAAGGTTCACAGTGGACCAGGCACAGGCCTGCCACGGCTGGCTTCCATCTCCGAGCCTTAGCTAACGCTGGGGATTCTGCAAGTACACGTGAGGCTGGGAAAACAAAATCCATAGGGAGCACAAACAGGCAGAGAGCCCCAGTATCCCACCGGCTTGACTACCACCTGTTCCTTGGTACGGTGCTGCCCAAGAGAGAGAGAGAGAGAGAGAGAAAGAGAGAGAGAGAGAGAGAGAGAGAGAGAGAGAGAGAGAGAGAGAGAGAGAGAGAGAGAGAGACAGACAGACAGACAGACAGACAGACAGACAGACAGACAGACAGACAGACAGACAGACAGACAGACAGAGAGACAGAGACAGAGAGACACAGAGAGAGGGAGAGGGAGAGAGAGAGAGGGGAGAGAGGGAGGGGGAGAGAGACAGAGAGAGAGAGAAGAAAGAGAGAGAGAGAGAGAGAGAGAGGAGACAGACAGAGAGAGTCCTCACCATGATGGGCGGTAGACCTGTTGGTAATCTGCTGGCCCGTAGCCGCACTTTCAGGATTCCAGTGTCGGAATATCCTTAATCAATGAAAAATATGCTACGGCTTGGGGCTATAGGTTGAAGAAGTCTACCGTGAGATATTCTGGATGACCAGGGCACCACTTCAAGTCGTCGTCACAGCCAGTATCGGTATCGCACTGGATTAGTTCGTGAGGAGGTAAGTAGCTCATGTGGCCAAAGTCAGCTCATTTCCGGCACCACTAGGAACAGACTTACTCAAAAAAATTCCTCTGACTCAGGTCTCCAAGAAAGCTGTTACTACAATTGGGACTTGTACCATGATTCTGACAAGCAATCTCTCTTGAGACCCACCTGAGTTCAATGTACGCGTGCCAGAAGACGGTAATATTGCACATCATTTGTGAGCACCTGCTGTCAACCTCCTCCTGACTTACTAAATAGGTAGGGAACGGAAAACCTGTCGTCAGTCGATTTTTCGCAAGACGAGAATGGCACGCTATACTCTCTACTATAATACGTTCTGACGGAGACATGTGGAGGTAAATGAATTGAATCATTTGGAAAACACATCATGACTAAGAAATACTGAAGAACAATGAAATAGGACTATATTTACTTGCTATATGTGAACTATCTTTAGACGTACGGAAGCTGGGAGTCGTACCACTGTTCATTGAGTACTGTTTGAAGGAGGATGAGGAAGAGTTGCGCGATCTTGCCAGAGGATCATCCACTCTCTTCCTCTAAACCCTCATGACTAGTAGAAATCTGAGTTACTCAGCTGGTTTGCTATAGAATGGTTGGGATTCACTCTTTTCTATTTTGATGAAATAAGACTGAGTGTTGGTCATTTGTTTTTGTATTTTGAAAGACTTCGCGAAAGCAAACAGCCAAACCAATTATCTTTGAACTGTAAGGTATCGTTCAAAGTTGCAGTAATTGGTTTCCTGCAACTGCATTCCATGAGTGATAGAAGAGAATGCCTCAGAGCACTCTGGGCACGTATTACCTCTAGCAAGTCACCCTAGCCCGAAAGGACCCTCGGTCGACCCAAAATTATCAGCTGGCAGACATAGCTTCCTCTTTACTAAACCGGCGTTGCCAAATCTACTGACCGCGCTGATTTTCAAAGTTTTATCAGATACAATTTGAATTTATTCGATCTAATTTGGCGTGACTGTGGTCGAGATCATAGCTCCGAATTTATGCAAGTCAAATCGCCATAAGTCGGGGCAGACTGCACTTAGATATCCCTTTACGAATACCATGGACGCTGCGTGGCCATCGGAGCCCAACGGACGGCAGAGCTGGATGGAATCTGTATGGCAGCATCTAGAACCTGGTCGTATCGCAGAGCTGGGTCCCATTGGGACTCGTTAATACCGGCCACCGAATGGTCCGACTCAAGCTGGGTACTTGTGTAGCTAGGCTTCTTATAGTCGATTCTGTAGTACAGGTTCAGATAGAGAGGCAGCTCTCTTGTAGTATGTGGCGCTAGAAAAGTAAGGACGAAGAAGCTCAACTTTCATCAGTTAGGCACTGTGGCTGAAAGGCTAGAGCTCTTCCAGCTGCAGCACGTGCAAGACTAGAGAGATACAGGGATTAGGTGGCCAATATAGGCAAAACCCTATATTGTACCATAGCAAGTAAAATCTAAGGTAGAGACCCAGATAAACGACACGTGTAATAATAACAATAATAATGCACTCGATAAAGCGCCCTCAGAGAACTTGCTCACTTTCTAGGCGCTTTACATTTGCTGCAAAGTGAAATGGAATTGAATGGTAAGTAAAATCATGCTTGAAAAAGAAACAAAATGAAGAATATGATTAGGGGTGACATGCACAGGGTCTCCATGCAAATGTGGTTAGTGGCAGCATGCACAGTGTCAGCACACATAAGCACATCAAGGACGAATCACAGGGACCCACTAAATGCTATCCTAAATAAGTGTGTTTTTAAGTTTATTTTAAATGTTGTCAGGTCAGGGGATGTTCTGACGCAGGTCGGGAGGGATTTCCAGGCTTTGGGAGCATACGAACTGAATGCACGGTCTCCAAAGGATTTAACGTTTGTAGGAGGTATTGGTAGACTGTTGGATTCCGAAAAGCGGGTGGTACGATGCTTAGCCTGATGGGTAGTATATCTGAGAGCTAGGCTGGAGCCATAGACTGAAGGGACCTAAAAGTGAGCGACAAAACCTTTAAGTCAATCCATTGCTTGACTGTTAGCCAGTGCAGGTCGGCGAGAAGTAGAGTAATGTCGCAACTGCGACACTCACGACAGACAAGCCTAGCTGCAGAGTTTTGCACTTGGTAGGCCAGTAAGCAGTGAGTTGCAGAAGTCGAGACGGGTTGTCACGAATGCATGGACCAACTTGGACGTGGTATCTGTACCTAAGCAAGCCCGAATTTTAGCAATGTTATGAAGCTGAAAATAGGCAGATTTGACCGTGGAGCTGATGTGGTCGTCTAACGAGAGGTCGCTTTGGAATATGACACCTAGATTTCAAGCTGATTCAACTGGAGATATGCTGGCAGAGCCAATTTTGAGAGTCAGCCTTTCTAATCTCTGAATCACACTGGGTTTGCCCACAACTAGTAAGTTGGTTTTATCATCGTTTAGTTTTCAAAAACTTGCTGCCATCTCTGTGAGGACGTCATCGATGCATGCAGCAAGTGAGTTGAGAGAATTTTAGGTGCTTGAAAGCTGGGAAGGATCAAAGCAAAGGTACAACTGAGTGTCATCCGCATAGAAGTGAAAGCCTAGATTGTGCTTGGCAATCAAATCGGCAAGAGGGAGAGCATAAACCGTGAAAAGAATGGAGCCCTGAGGTACTCCATATTTCAGAGGTACTTCAGATGATTTTTGTCCATTCACGTCAATACTCTAGAGTCTTCCACTGTAGCACAGCGCCGGCCCGACTCAGTTTTAGAGCGCATAAGAACTGTACAGCATGAATAGCTCTGTCCTGTAGAGTCGAGCAAGAGTACGGCAATGAGGTGATTGACATTGGCTGGCATGTCAACTCTATAGTCCCGGCTAGCAATTTAGGAACTGGGCAACTCCTGCCCAATGTCGATGTCGCTGCCAGCACCTATAGTTGCTGGACGGTTTCCGTGAGAGCATGAGAAGTGGGTGAAGGAAGCCTGCATTCCCGAGCTGTGAGCAAGGGGACGCAGAGGTCTGTGAGATGTTTTGAGAATGGCTGGGTTGTGAAACCCTTTGTCCCAGCTAGTTATAGGATGATAGAGCGACGCTCGCTAGGGGGCTCTTCTTTATCTTTGCATCCGTCTCGACGACGCCGTCGCCTTTAGTTGCCGGACTCGTATTCTTGAAAGCGACGGAGGAGGGTGGATGGTTCGCCGGAGATAGAGGGACAGGACAAGACAGCATGGCTCACTAGGTAAGGCGGTTGCTTTTCACGACCTCATACCCGAGGTCATGGGTTCGAATCCTGCGGCTGGCGATCCTCTATCGCCACCGCAAGCGGTGGTGATAGCCGAAAAAGCACTTCTGTCTCTATACAAAAAGAGGCTGTTAAATAAGCTAGTATTTATTTATTTACAGCACCAGGAGGATTCTGTGGATGCCACCAAATGCGGTCGCATAGCGCTCGAGCTCGCATTTTTGCGTTTTTTCTGTGTTGTGTGCGCGCGTGCACGTAGTCTCGCCAATAGTGCTTGGTGTGACGTGTGAGGTGCTCCTGCCGTAAGGTGGAAGCGGAGCCCTAGTTATCCGGTCAGGTTCTAGGCTCCGGTTCGGGCTCCTCGTCTTATTCGGGTCGTTCTCCACAATAGAAGTAGGTAGACTAAGTGTGGGGACGTGTTCTCTCCGCAAGAGTGCTTGTGCTGTTGGGAGCTTGTGAGGAGTGTGGAGATAAAACTGAGCTAGACGCCCTGCGACTTTGTGCGCAGGCTAATAAAGCTTAAAAAAAATCCTAAATTTGTGTCTCGCTTTCTAATTAGCGCCGCCGACTCACCACCCCCTTTAGTAACGGTAAGTAGGTCAGCGTCAGAAATGCTCGTTTCGCGTCGGCCGGCTTATTTCGTGTAGGCGCGCAACGAACTGCATTAGGCGGTAGGTAACGCAGCTCGGTAAGCTGCAGGTTGCGCCTAATCCGCCGAGCCTTCGGCGTTACAAACGCTCGTGGCCGGAATGATCAAAAAGTCATGCAGCCCATAAAGCTCGCACCTGGTACTAGTGAAAAATAAAGACGGCACCTATCCGTTCTGTGACCGTTATAGGCGGCACAAAACACATTGACTGATATTTCTCAAATACTAATTGACCGACAGGCATGTAAATTTGCACAAACAACAGGGGCAACATTATCTATCTTTTCATTTAACCATAGTGCCAATTTGACTTTCTGATTACCTGTAAAAGTCAAGGTCAAATTTTCACTTCGGTAATCCGATCGGTTTTATTCAAACAGATTCATTACATTGCATTATAGAATAATGTTAAAGCTCTCAAAAGATGCAGAACACTGTAGTTTACCCTGGGAAGATTATAAAAGGTAAAAAAAATGCGCAACATTTAAAAAATCACGGTTAATCAGGAAAGGGTCGATCTTGTGTCTTCGAAAGACAGTGGCCCTATACTCACTTCGCGTACAACCAAATTTGAGAAATCCGTGGGTAAAACAAGTCAACCGGAGCATGTAATGCAAATTTCAAGTCGATTTGGCAATAGATGGCCAAGCTGTAGCATCACAAAAGTGCTAAGCCTAACTTAACTGTTCATAAAGCACAGACAAAGTTGCCAGCTGATAGCTCAACGAGCTGGCAGCACATACCTTGACGTCAACAACCCCTCTACGCTGACCCACAAGGCCCGCCACGGCTTGGCTCCTTCGTACCTAGCTGAACTCCTGGATCAGTTTCAGCCTGTTCGCGCCCTCAGGTCCTGTGTGGACAATAAATTAGCTGTCCCATTCCTCGGCTTAAAGACAGTTGGCGACAGAAGCTTTAGCTCTGCAGGTCCTAGGCTGTGGAACTCGCTTCCACAATTCTTACGCAACGACATCTACTCTCCAACTGCCGACTATGGCACATCTTTTTTCAGCGGTCCTGAACTGCTACTTCTATGCTACTCACTACCTCAACTGCCCTCCTGACTGTGCTATGCTTCCAACTTTCTCTTTGTTGCGTGAGACGAAGTCTGTTGGCTACCGAATGCGTACCGAAAGCCGCTTAGGCTGCGAGTGGGCTATACAAAACTCCCCTGCGTAACACCCACATAGTCTTTATGACTCTGTGGAGTTACTGACGGAGATACATTACATTCCCGTCGTAAATTATTGCCAAGACTGTCAGCATATCTTTATGGGGATCATACATTTCACACAATCATACATTTCAAGTTTATCGGATCACTATTATCGGAGATATGACATAAGCATGCCAGCGAAGGTAGGCACGCTAGCTCTCCTACCGCCGGCAGTCAAACCAACAGAGTTCGCTAATACAAATCTCAGGCTATAAACGGCATTAATTAGAACTCAAAATCATTTCACTTTCCCTTAAATAGAATCGAATAAATATTTTCCGAATGATTCCAAGTGAAAGACGAGCTAGCTCCATCAAGTCACCACGCCGACAGGCTGCCGCACACCGTTGCCTCGTCGGTTATCGCCGCTCTAGGAAAGGGATCAGCTTTAGTAGGTACAGTGGTAGTAAACTCCTTAGTTATTAAGGTGGGCCCCGGCAGCAGTAAATCCTCAATACATTATCCCTGAGTATTGTCTACTCGCCAAACAATAATCAATTCCGATTTCTGAGCTGATGTAAACATACCAACGTAAATACGTTTCTGCCAAGTAAATAAGGAGTGGGCCTTGAAATGCCGCCTGCAGCCGGTTGCTATGTGCTGGGCGGGAAGCAGAGGCGGGACTAGGCCCCGGCCGATAGGATTTACGCTTTTATGATCTTGTTACACTTCTGTAACGCACTGCTTGCGAGCCTACCGGCATGTGCAATCAGGCGATTACAGCTTGTGCAAGACTCTGCTGCTTGGCTTTTCTGTTGTGAGAGGTGCCGTTGCCACAGCACACCACTTCTCCCTGACCTCCAGTGGCTACCAGTCAAGCAGCGGATCGACTTCAAGGTTGTGTCTCTCACTTTTAGGTCACTTCATTCTTTGGCTCCAGCCTATCTCTCAGACCTACTCCACCACACCAGGCCAAGCATCGTACCACCCGCTTTTCGGAATCAAACAGTTTACCAATACCTCGTACAAACCTCAAATCCTTTGGAGACCATTCATTTAGTTCGTATGCCCCACAGCCTGGAACTCACTCATGACTTGCTTCACAACATCCCCTGACTTAACCTCATTTAAAAAGAACTTAAAAACAAACCTATTTAGGACAGCATTTAGTGGGTCCCTGTGATTCGTCCTTCATGTGCTTAAGCATGATGACATTATGCATGCTACCACTAACCACACTTGCATACTGACCCTGTGCATGTCACTCTTAGCCATGTTCGTCATGTTGTTTATCAATCATTATATTACTCACCATTCAGTCGCGTTTTCCTTTGAGATAAATGCAAAGCGCCTAGAAAGAGATTGAGTTCTCTTAGGACACTTTATCAAGTGCATTAATATTATGCTAGCAGTCGGACGTTCGATCTCGAGGGGGCGTGTCATTTTCAAATTTAACGCATTTTTGGTAGTTTGAAGTTATGTTCTGCGGGTCGGTTTAGGGCTGTGTATCTTACATTCCAAAGTTCACCACGAGCGCTCAGTTCGGGAGGTTGGGTTTGTCAAAAAAATCGTATTGAGCTCGAAGTACTACTTCCTGTTTAAGTACGTCTTAAAAGAATAATTGTATTTACCATGTTCCGGTCATCTGTCAACCACCACAATTTTGGATTAAATTTATAACTGTTTTTTCTTTTAACAGGCAAATTTCCAAAAAACTGAAAATGTTTGACCATTTTGATCGATTTCCCCTCGGTCATTGCAAAGGATAGTTACCCATTATCTCGGCCTGGCGAGCTGTATCAACTACTAGGATGTGCACACTACCTCAGGACGCTTGAAATTAGCATCATAATACTGGCAGGTTGCAATACACCCTAAGAACCAGGAAAGACAGCATTCGCGACATACAACGAGCAGTAACAGTTTAGATGATTTCGAACTGAGCAACACCCCGGGTACGTTCCAGCTAGCTATGGACTTCCTCTTATGCAGTGTCTGATGGATGACTTGCTTTTAGTACATTGCTGTCATTTTGGCTTTTCTCTTAGAGCTACGATGAGCGTATAATTCGGCTAGAGGAAGTTATTGATGGGGTGAGGGTTAATGATCTCAAGGTCAAGTCCTCAAAATGCCACTTACTAGGGACCAGGCGCTTTGTCTGGATCACGTGCTATCCTCTGACGGTCTAGTGTCAGACCCTGAGAATGATGGCATTACGTGCAACGTGCTTGGTAGTTCTTCGGGCTGGCCTCTTACTACTAGTGTAACGCCGAAGGCTCGGCGGAGTAGGCTTAACCTGCCGCTTACCTAGCGGCGAAACCTAGTGCCTGATGCCTTTCGGTGCGCGACTAGGCGCAATAAGCAGGCCGCCACGAAACGAGCGTTTTTGGCGCTGACCTACTTAATGTTACTAAAGGGGTCGTGAGTCCGCGGCGTGAAAAAGAAAGCGAGACACACAAATTGGGGATTTTGCAGAACTTTATTCGCAAGTACACAAAGTCGCTGTGCGTCTAGTTCAGTTTTATCTCCACACTCCTCGCACTCTCTCAACAGCATAAACATTCTTGCGGGGGAATACGTGACCGAACTTAGGCTACCTAAGTCTATTTTGGGTAACGATTCAAATAAGACGAGGAGCCCGAACCGGTGCCTAGACCCTGACTGGAGAACTAGGGCTCCGTTGGTACCATAGCATCAGGAATACCTCACACACCACCTCAAGCACTCTAGCTGAGGAGACACGTCTCAACACTTAGGCTACCTGTGTCTCTAGGGGCAATGGCCAAATAGACAAAAGAGCCCGAACCAACGGAATATCTCACACCACACACACTACGCCTAACTCGCACCGGCAATCCTTATGCCGAGACCACGTGCGAGCGTGCACAGCAAACGCAAAAGAACCACAAAATCCTAGCTCGGGCGCGATACGACCGTATTCGGTGGAATCCACCAAATCCTTCTAGCGCTGACTCGCCCTGTACCGTCAATCGCCGGCGAACAGCCCATCCTCCTCGCTCGCTTTCAGAGAAACGAGTCCGACGGCGTCGAAGCGAAGCCGGAGAGAGGTGCCGAACACAGACCGAGAGCGAGCGTCGGTTGACTCTTAAATACCTAGCTGAGACAATGAGGCGAGAGCTTAGTGGTATTGGGCCCGACACCGTAGCCCAATACAAAAGGAATTAATACCGTCACTAGGCCACTGGAAGGGCACCCGTGTCCAGCTTCAATGCCGAATAGGTTCCAGATGATTCTTTTTGGACAGAGTTATGTCCGAGGTTGACAGGCCAGCCAACATCAATCAGCAGCACCCGCGGATATCAGACCAATGCTAAAGGCCGAATTGCCACCGCTGGTCTCGGAGCTTCCTGGCTTGCTCTTAAGCTCTTGCTCTCTAACCGCACTGGCGCTTCTCTCTGGCTCACTGCTCCAGGACAAAGGAGTTCTTGCCCGCCGCTGAACAGCTCTTGCTCGTGCTAACATTAAGCCAAGGCCAGCAAGGCGCTATACTAGTAATAAAAATAGTAATACATTTTATACTGCCCTTAGAGAACTCAACTACCGTAAGTTTTCGAAAGGATTTGTGAAAATTACTTTGCTGCAAGAGAACCTGCCGCTGATGGGGGATCGATTCGTGTTTTCGGACAGCTGCTGGTCTTCCTTCAAAGATCTATGCGAGCATCTGTTCGCCAAGCTGATCCTTCCGTTTCCCGACTTTGCTGCACCGTTTGTAATTAGTCCGGATGCCTGTAGTACTGGACTAGGCGCCATTCTCGGGCAAGTGATAGATAGTAAGAGCAAGTCGTAGCCTATTTCGTACAGCCTGCTCACCCAGTGGCCTGAGGCTAAAACATTTCCCGAACCAGACGGCATTAACCTGCACCAAGGTGTTCATGGAATAAATTGGCTGCCGGTTCGGTGTTCCAGATCGGGTCCTCTCTGACCGCAGGGCCAACTTTTGTCTCAAATGTTCGAGCTTGTATGTCACATGATGTCTACTGACCAAGTGCATACATCGCTGCATCGCCTGCAGACTGATGATGATAATTCGCTTTAACGGCACGCTTGCGTATGCGAAATGCTATTTATTTTAACCAGAAGCAGTCAGCGTGATCGGGTCTACTACGTACAGTATGTGCTTTTTTGCTTACTGAGCTTGCTTTCAAGAGTCGATGTACCTCAGCCCATTTTTCGCTAACAGTAGGAGGGAGAATCGCATGTCTATTGACCCAGTGCTGCTTGTGGTTGTAGCCTAGGCGACCAGGGACGGCTATATTCGCGATAAGCTTGGTGCTGCATTAAAATTAGCAAGTCAGAACATTCAGGCAGCTCAGGCCGAGAAAAGGCAGCAGTAAGACAGTACTTCCACGGAATCTACGTCGAGAGTGTGTGACTATTTGTATGTATATACGCCCAGGTCACGAAGGAGTCGTTCGCTAAAGCTGCAACACCTTCGGCCGGGGCCTCTCATTGCCACAGACCGTACTTTTACGAACGTCCGTTATTTTAGACGAAGACGATGCTGGTGGCACGCCGAGATGGCATGCATCAAGCGCTGCAAGCCAGCTAGGCACACAGCAGCAGTAGTGCCTATTGGCGACCTAAAAAACAAACTTCAGGCATCCAGCTGTTCGGATGAGGAAGGTGGAGGGGAGACTAATAAAGATCAGCCACCAGCTCTGGCCGATCCTGCCGAGGAGAAACCGGCCAAGGCGACGGGACACCTCTACTTAACCCCGACCCGGCGCAGGGAATTAAACCGGCTGCTACCTTGTAAACAATCGGGCTTATGCTCCAGTGGACTCGCGGCAGAGCAAGCTCCACTAGAAATACCAATTAAAATTTATAGGACTGTGTAAACAACGTTTTACATTTTGCAGCAGGTTAACTACAGAACTTAGAGTGCTGCTGACTTGTTCTGTGATTTTTAAGTTAATAGCATCTTGAGTTAGATCATCTTGCATCAGGTATCATTGGGAACAATAATTAAAATAAATTTGTGTATAACCGTTAAAAAAGAAAATCTCTTTCTAGGCATTTTACAATTGCTGTAAAGAAAGCATTAGAAAATGATCGATGATAGCATCCCCCTCAGTAAGCATAGTGTAAGCAGCTGTATGCACACGAAGAAAAAAATTACAAAGAACCCCCAAATTTTGTATTACGTGCGTTTTAAGCTTAGAACAGGCTGATCGGATAGCACCCTTGTGTGTAACTGCCAGAGGCCAATTAAAGAACAGACCGATCCGTCAGCCAGTCACGAGCGACCACACCTTTTGGATTGGACTTCGAAGAATTTCAGACTGAACTTTGTGGATTAGCAATGTTATAGTACATCGCTGTAGCAGTTTTTGCAATCGCGGTTAACATGTGTCAAGCTCATAAGCTACCACTATGCATGTGGAACCTCTGTGGCAGTTGAACGGCACATTCACAGTGATAGCAGCTTCATATTTGAGGGTGCATCTTCCCCCGGATATTAATAGTATAGCCGGGGCTACTGACATTCGATTTCTCAATCTGGGCGCCAAACAACGTGGAGGCCAACACTCGGAAGTTCTAAGGCCGGAGCCGGCCCAGATGTGGAGCTCTGAAACCGGTGCCTAGGCCCACGCTCCTTCTGATAGAAGTACTCTTAAAGTCGTGTGGATGCGTTTCCCGGCGACTGAAGTGGTAATGTAGCTATCTGGACTTATATGCCGGTGCACTTGAAATGGCGCCTGTGTAATGTTCTGACTCTGGAAGCCGATATGTCAATTTACACATTTGTGAGCACGTGAGCCGCCATCTAGCGCCCCTGTAGGCTTGCTATGTGCAGAGAGGGTCCTCCCTGTAGTAGCTTCTAATTTCCTCTGTGTAGTGTGTGCGTCTTATCAAGTAGTGTGTTTGCTGTATATACTGCAGGCAATCATCCTTGCCACGCTGTGCCGAGAACGCCATTTGTAGGAAACAAGATCTCAAGGAACTGAGTAAGGAAGGGAGTCTTAGAAGAATAATCTACACCACCCTCTTAGCCTCTGTTATAGGTAAGGACCCTGAAACTTGACAGCTCCAATGAGGTAACTTATCCCTTAGCACAGCAAACTTTCATTTAGTAGACTCGTGTCTTATTCATGGCGCCCAATGGAGTGTCGACCAATTTTCTTTAAAACGGAAACTTCATTCTAATGGCCCCAACAAAATTCACAGCATTCCGTATTTGCTTGGTGCTGTTGAGTGAGACCATTAAACAAATTTGGGACTGCCCAGGCCAATTTCTTGTAAAACCTCTATTCTAGATGGAACTTGCTGGAAGACAGCATCAATTACTGAATGGCCAAGTGCCGGCTCGAAGGGCGATTCTGCTGCTTCTTCTTCCGCAACGGTCAGCCAAAACTGATCGTCGCCGACTGGTACCGGTTCACGGACATTCACCACTGCCGACAATAGCCGACCTTTGGTCTAAATATTGAATCCCGACGATTTCCGATTGTATGAAAATGGGTTTACTTAAAGCGCGATGTAATGCGAATTTATTTGTCATAACAGTCTCATTTGTATAGCTGCAGAAAAGCCTTAACGGCTGTCATTAGTGCTTCTAGTCGGCAATAATGGTTTACACAGGCAAGCTTCGGTTGGCTGGGACAGGACGACTGTAAGGTGATAAGAGTTACCTGCTATGCCGGGCCATGACCCATCGGAGTGTCCGGATGCCATGATGCTATGTCGCCGGGTCATCTGTAGACCTGAGATCGGCCGCATTAGTCATGGTTTTGGGGGCGCTCTAGGTCTCAGCCCGAGATGTACCCGTATGGTTGCCGGGCGGTGCCTAGATGGTTGCCGGGCGGTCTCTCAAGACTCAGCCACTCATGCAAGTCAGCCAGGGCTCAAAGCACGAGCAGACCTGGAGATAAAGGGTTCGACGAAATACCCCAACCGACGGCTATCTACCTCAATTCGCTCTAATTAGGCTATCAACGACCGGACGTAAGCATTGCCGAGCTCACATTTTGCACTGATATTTTAGTACACGTTAAAATTTATCTGTCCTCCAAATTTCATGTCGCTGTGCCCACGCCCACTTATGCAAATGAGCTTTGACGCCGGAAGCCTGTACTGCAATCCCCATCAAAGCACCACAATCCATTCTAGTTCCAGACAAATCCACCACAAATCAGCTGCTAACAGCTCCAAAAAGTTAGGAATATCGAACTACGTTACACTACAATGTACCAAGAAAATTTCTCGCTATTCCGTTTACGCCTTCTCGCGAAGTCCCTTGAAATAAGATTGCAATGGCCCAGGCCAATACCACAATACACCCCAATGCTCTGCATTCCACCCTGCAACGAAAAAAATCCTGATCAAAGAACTCCTTTTTGATTGCACATGACAGCACAGTCTGCGAAAAGTGCATTAAAAAATTTCACTTGCATTGGCACTTTGTTCTCGCTCAATGCCCTGCAATTGACTGCAGTAGCCTGGGCCAATACCGAAATCCACGTCAATCCACCAAATCATAAAAAATCGAAATACATTGTGCCTAGCTCCAGTTTTTATTTCACATTAAAGTGCACCATGCTTTTTGCACAATCATGTAAAATTATTTTTAAAAATGTGCCACATCACACTGTGGCAATGGGCGGCAATCGCCTGAAATGACCTGGAAAACTACCTAAATCCACTCCATTCCACTGTAACTCATCCTCTAATCGCCATCGCGAAGCTCAAATTGGCATTGCATATATAACTAGACTCAGTTCCAAGTGCACCGACAAACTTTTGCTCCATTACGCACAGAGTTTATATCCATTGAGTACAGGACTGGGGGCCGCTATAGTCCAGTACTACAGTTATCCATTGAGTTGAGTGTGTACGCTTACAACGGATAGACTTCCGTATTTTCCCAGGCCGTTGCCTTTGATTGCCCTCGAATTTACGTTCAAGATTGGTTGACAGGATGTGGTTGAACTTTTAATACTGCAAACGGTTACGCAACTTCCCCACCAGCTTTCGTTGTAATTGTAACAGACAGTCACAGATTCCTCTATTGCCTCGGGCTATTGCCGTCCATTGCCATGGATTGCCCAAGATTGAACACGATAAAAGACAGCATGTATGCATACAGCGATCATTATGTGGGAGGATAGTTACAAATTCAAATAGCCAATTTCTCGCAAATTTGAACCAGATTGTTGCAGACACCTAGCCATTGCCTTTAGTTGCCGTGCATTGCCCTTGATTGCGCCTTTGTTGATCGTATAAAGGATGTGGCTGCACTTTTAATGTAGTTTAGTGCAATAGGCAAGAAATTTTGGAGCTTCTCTCAGCAACTGTCGGTCCATTTGTAACTGACCGCTATAGATTGGCGGTATTTCCCGGGCCGTTGCCGTCAATTGCCATGCGCTGCCATCGATTGAACCCGCACCATCGGTAAAAAATTTTCGCGGACACAGGTACATGTTACGTGGATTGAGAGTTGCAGTTTATTTTAGCCAATGTTGTACATTTTCTACGTATTTCGCTATCTGCCCCTACCATTGCTGTTGATTACCGTGAATTGCTGACAGTTAACAAAACAAACCATCCTGAAAATTCAGCGGTTTTACTTTGGACGCTGAAGAATTATATATGCAAGAACAATTTAGTCTTCCTCACTGCCAATTTCTTTCAATCGGCCGGGAATTGGGGTTTTGGCACAGGGCATTGCTGTCAATTGCGGTTCATTGCTTGAGATTGCGATTGTACGTGCACGATTGGTTGCAAGGATTTCATTGCAGTTTCAACACAGTGGGCTGTGACAGGTAATATGTTTTTGATCGTGGCCCAATCACTTTGCAGTGATTGGCGATGGACCATAATGGATTGCCGTTGATTACCAGGCATTTCCAAAGATTGAACGGTCAGAGCTGGTTGAAAGGGCTGAAAGTACGTGTGCACGTAGTAAGATGTTACGTGGAATGACAATTAGAGCTCGGTGAAGCCGATTTCTCGTCGATTTGCCACGGATTTCGGCATTGGTCCTTGCCATTGCTGTCGATTGCCTTGCATTGCGGACAATTAACGTATAAAGTAGCTTGAAAGTCTTACGATTTCACTTTTAGCACAAACAAATGTAAAATGCGATCACAATCGGCACTTCCTGCAGACAATTTAATCTCAACTTGCCGCGGATTGTGGTGGATTGCTGCTTCAAGCCGAGCCTTAGATTGCCATGCATTGGCCGGGATTGTAGGAGCACATTTGCTTAAAATGATGTGGTTGACTTTAACCAGTGTGCTTTGTAACATGCATTAAATATTGGAGAAGTGCGAAACCGGTTTCATGGCATTTTGCATCAGTTGCTGTAAATTGAGGTATTAGCCCGGGCCATTGCAGCTCATTGGTGTGCATTGCTGCCGAATGATCATGACAACTGTAGTGATACTGTGGGATTACACAATGACCACAAATGAGAGCAACGTGCAATCATTACTAGACCTTAAAGTGTACATATTCTTGTCGTTTCTCGGAGGGTTGCCGTAGACCGACGTACTGGCCCGGGCAATTGCAGTCGACTGCAGTGCATTGCTGCAAAAAGGCCGAGGCAATTACAGGGAAGTTATGCGAGTACACAACACCTCAAATTCTCTAAACTCACTAACTGCATGCATTGATGACATCCGCACATGGATGGCAGCAAATTTTCTAAAACTTAACGATGATAAAACTAACTTACTAGTTATGGGCAAACCCAGTGTGATCCAGAGATTGGAAAGGCTGACTCTCAAAATTGGCTCTGCCGGTATATCTCCAGTTGAATTAGCTCGAAATCTAGGTGTCATATTCCAAAGCGACCTCTCGTTAGACGACCATATCAGCTCCACAGTCAAATCCGCCTATTTTCAGCTTCATAACATTACTAGAATTCGGGCTTGTTTAGATGAGGATACCATGTCCATGTCGGTCCATGCATTCGTGACATCCCGTCTCGACTTCTGCAACTCACTGCTTACTGGCCTACCACCATGTGCGATCAGGCGATTGCAGCTGGTGCAAAACTTGGCAGCTAGACTTGTCTGCCGTGAGCTTCGCAGTTGCCACATTACTCTACTTCTCGCCAACCAGCACTGGCTACCAGTCAAGCAACGGATTGACTTCAAGGTTTTGTCGCTCACTTTTAGGTCTCTTCATTCTATGGCTCCAGCCTATCTGTCAGATATACTACCTCATCAGGCTAAGCATCGTACCACCCGCTTTTCGGAATCCAACAGTCTAGAAATACCTCATACAAACCTTAAATCCTTTGGAGATCGTGCATTTAGTTCATATGCTCGCAAAGCCTGGAACTCCCTCCCGACCTGCGTCAGAACATCCCCTGACCTGACCACATTTAAAAGGAACCTAAAAACACACCTATTTAGGACAGCATTTAGTGGGTCCTTGTGATTCGTCCTTCACGTGCTTATGCATGCAGACACTGTGCATGCTGCCACTAACCACATTTGCATGCTGACCCTGTGCATGTCACCCCTAACCATATTATTCATTTCGTTTGTTTTTCAAGCATGATTTTACTTACCATTAAATTGCATTTCACTTTACTGCAAATATAAAGCGTCTAGAGAGAGATTAAGTTCTCTGAGGGTGCTTTATCAAGTGAATTATTGTTATTACTATTATTATAATAACCGAAGAGTAGAGCAGCATGCGATCATAATTAGAGCTTCGAATTTACGCTTTCTGGTCGCTGTACTGCGGATTGCAGCGGATTTCGGGGGGATTGACGTGGATTGTTTTATGGGACCAAGTCGTTGCAGTCGATTGCAATTAATTGCATGAAATCGCATGTGCATAATGGAGCAATGGGTTGTCGGTGCACTTTGAACTGAGAATTGTTCTAAACCCAATGTCAATTTGAGCTTTGCGATGGTGATTTGAGGATGATTTTCAGTGGAATTGATTGGATTGTAAAAGTTTTCCATGTCATTTCAGGCGATTGCCGCCCATTGCTGCAGAGTAAGGTTGCACAATCTTTTAAATAGTTGTATATGGTTGTGCACAAAGCACGGTGCTCTTTAATGTGAAATAAAAATGGAGCTCGGTGCAATGTATTTCGATTTATAATGCCGTGGATTCGGTTGGTTGAACAGGATTTCGGTACTGGCCCGGGCTACTGCAGTCGATTGCAAGACATTGAGTGAGAACCGCCGAGCCAATGCAAGTGAAATTTTGTGAATGCAATAATCGCAGACTGTGCTGTCATATACAATCAAAACAGGAGCTTTTCGATCAGGATTTTTTTTGTTGCAGGGTGGAATGCAGAGGATTGGGGTGGATTGTGGTACTGGCCTGGGCCCCTGCAATCTTATTCCAAGGAACTTCGTGAGAAGGCTTGAGCGGAATTGCGACAAATTTTCTGGGTACGTTTTAGTGTAACATTGTTTGATATTCCAAACTTTTTGGAGCTGTTAGCAGCTGATTTGTGGTCGATTTGACTGGAACTAGAATGGATTGTGGTGGATTGAGGTGGATTCTCATTTGCATTAATGGGCGTGGGCACAGCGACATGAAATTTGGAGGACAGCTAAATTTGAACGTGTACTACAATGTCAGTGCAAAATGTGAGCTCGGCAACGCTTACGTCTGGTCGTTGTTAGAGTGGATTGAAGTAATTAATCGAACCCGGAGATAAGCACTCTTGTTAATGTTGAGTCTATATTCAGCATTAGTACTGCAGCATATTGTTCGTGGCCCCCTTCCGTGAGCTTTAGCCCCAGGCGATCTAAGATTTACTGCTCCATTGAATCCCCGTTACTGCAACCAATGTCATACCAAAGTCGTTTTGGCTGGTACTTATATGGATTGTAGCTCCTACTCAAGAGCTCAGGTCAAAGATTGTTCTCCACGTGGTAAGGGCTGGCCTCTTATTTAACGTGCCCCCTATCGTCGCATTTTCCCAGTAGCTCTGTTTAGTGCCCTGCTTTGTGGGCGAAAGAGGCATTGTTATAAGGAGATTTGATGAAACAGCGCTCGCCTTGCCCTAGCTCAGGAGCCTGGCGAGAGGCTGTGTCACCTGAGCATGGCTGGGCTGGGTGGGAAACAGCCTCAGGCCCCAGACCTTGGTTACAAAGGATCGCTTACTGAGGATTAGAGCCCACGACGTAGGTCGTAAAGAGCGAGCATCTTACAATCTTTAGTTATCATGGCCCAGCCTGATCATGCGAGCAGAACCACATTTCACCACCAACAGTCTCACAACAGATGCTAAAATCTCAATAACTGCTGCTCTCGTATTTATTTTAATTAAAAGTAAGTTGGCACAAGAAATAATGTGGTTAAAATACTTTTCTTAAGATTATTAGTGTCACACGAACTGCTAAAAAGGCACTGTACAGTCAATTGCAGCAGGCTTCGAAGGCCAGTCTGCGCTCGACCACTTTAATCCATTTTACTCCGAACTATACAATTTACCCAAACAGATAGACAATTATTGTTATCGCGTATCCTCAAAAATATACATATGTTAAGATGCATTTTTTGTGAACTGAAATGTATTGAAAAATCGCGACTACTGTCAAAGACCGACGTCCGACCTTTAAACTAAAGCACATAGCTTGGCTTGACATGAGGGCATGGAAGACCACCAATCCTCAAATTCCTGGTAAATAGCCAATCTGATTCGTCCGAAGTCAGGCTTTGCAATATATGCGTGTTCTTCTTTCTGGTTTTCAGAGTGATAGCTTTATGGTCGGTGTGGCTGCATTTACTGAATATCAAACTTCTCTTCTCCATATAACTAACAGGAAGGTAGTAAGTAAGTAGTAGACCCTATCGTGTCAATCGCTGCGTCGAAACTCCGAAGGCTCTAGTAGCCAGGTTTTTCTCACCACCCATTCAAGTGACCACTGAGTTAACAAGGCGCTTACCAAAAAATAAAGGCTTCTTTTCGTTGCGGTAGGATATTATTTCGTCGCTTTATTAACGTCGCCAATCAACCGTCTTAGATTTTGGAGGTAAAAGCTGGTATCAAAGGTTGGCACTGAGTGCAGTGCAAATTGCGTTTCGTTGGGCTTAAGTGGCTAATGCTGAAAGGCCCGTTGCCCTGGTTAATATAATAGCCATTACTTTCATTTGAACTAGCAAATTGGCTAATAAACACGTTGACGGTTCTGCTATCATTAATTAGCCTTTAATTTTCACAAGCGATTTACAAAATGTCGTTTTTCTGATACGTCAGAGTTCATTCATTACTATGTGTATGCTGGTGCATATGTTTGCCTGTGCGGGTTTGTACGTGAACTTGACAGTAATAGTACGATTTTCGCACACAGATAAGGCTGTACAGCCCCGATTAGAAAGAGATAGCCAATTTAACTGCCTCTTTTATATACAGGCATAGTAGCCTTAAACACCTATCGCCACTGTTTGCAATTGGCAATACAAGATCGCTTGCTGCAGGATTCAAATTACGACCTCGGCCGTGAAGAGCTATTACAACCACAGTATGTCAGTGGGACCTATCCCTTGTGACAGCTGAATCCATGTTAAAGGAATGGAATTTGTCTAGAAGCTACTTTATTCCTTCAGCATCCGTTACCCAGTCAGTGGATTAGTAGAGGCTCAGCATAAGAACTTATGCACAAATAATAATAATATATGTTTTTAGCACCCTCGGCGAACTTGATCTCTTTATAGGAACTTTACACATGCTGTAAAGGACTACATCGCTCGACATATTGTTTGGGGCTATATCCTTGGCTGCTACGTTTTTTGCCAACATGCGTATGCCATATTAAATATGACTGACGCACCCAGATAAATGTGCCCCCTTATACCACACACGGTATGGAAGTGACTAAATGTCAAGCAGCCTACTAAAGTATAAATGTTTTTTTAATCACTTCTACATCCATTCATTCTTGGACTTCAGCCTACCTAGTTAAACTCTTCCCAACCAGACTATGCATCGTACCAGCTAGCCTAGGTGCTCAAATCGTTTGTCCATGGCTCGAAACGATTTCAAATCCTTCTGAGAACGTGCCTTTAGTTCACATACCCCCAAAGCCTGGAATTCATGCCTGGCTGACATGAAATCCATCACCTCATTGGCATTTTAAATGAATCTGAAAAACATTGTTGCTGGGTAATTTTGATTTGTCCTTTTTGTGCTAATGCTTGCTGACTGTATGTTACCACTAACCAATTTTTACACTGCAAGTTACTGCTAACCATAGGCTCATGCTTCCTTTACAGCATATGTAGTTCGTGTGTTCCAAAAGTATGGAAATCACCCCGAACTGACAGAATGACATTTCCTGACTTGACGTCATTTAAAAAGAAGCTATTAACTTACCTTACACTTACAGATTCTAATCGTTCCATGAGTGTTTCTGTTTGTGTGTGCAGGCCGATGTTGTGCTTTTCATGTCTTTGCAATTGAAAGACCTCCATGCTGCCTCTTGCAAAATGCCTTCGAAGAGAATTACCTCTCATGGAGTACTACTCACCTTCAATTAGTTGTATCATTAATACAGATGGAACGTGAGGTTGCTGATGGTGTTTAATACAAGGCTACCATTGGGAGTAAAATGTGATCTGTATCTTAAATGGCAAGTCGGCTAATAGTTGCAGCAAGATCTTTAATAATAAGAAAACTCTTCACTTAAGTTATGATGTATTCTACTTTATGTCTACACTATTTTTATAAGACAGCTTTCCTGCCTTCAGCTTTATCCTATTGCTGAAGTTTGGAGTATGTACAATATAGGCCCTCCTGACTCAGCCAAGCTTCCATCTATCCGTCGCTCGAAAGATGGCACACTTCCATCACGCGGCAAAATAGTGAAGCATTGTCTTCCGTGACCATACTACGACTGATTCTACTGTAACTTAGTGAAGCAAATTCATAGGTAGTGAGCTTTTGTGAAGCAGTAATACGGATTAGCCATGATTGCTTTGCTTCATTTGATCAGTTTCTGGACGGAAGGTGAAACGAATAACCTGCTGCCGAACGACATTTCAGATCACATAGTCTTTTTATAAGTATATGACTGTAATTCCCCTCGATTATGAGCTTTGAACTTGTCAGCTTTGCCTCGATTTAGAGCTATATGCTTTGCCTCTAAGTTGGGACGCTTATGAGATGGCCGAAATAAGCTGAGGCTTATGGGCATCATTATCTATGATAGCGACTATTGTGACTTATGACCTGGCTGCTATGGAAGGCTTGTGCCTGACCACAGTCGTGGTTTTGTAGGACAGAGAGTCTAGAGCTGAGTTTGAGTTGCTGCAAGCCGGTTAGTGAGTCAACAGGAATTCACCTGGGCGTATCAGCTGTAGAATACACGCTATTGCTGAGCTTTTACTCATACGGTGTTATTGCTAGCACTGAATGCCGAATACTGAGAGCAGTTTTTGTAGTTGGCTTGTTGCTAGCTTTAGGTCTTGGCACATTGCAGACGTCGTGCTGCTACCCGAACTAGTGAGGGTTGCTAGCATCATGCAAAGCCAAGAAGGTATGACGTTTTCTAAAGACATGCATAAGCATACTGAGTTACAGCACACAAGTTTGTATGCATGAAAGAAGGTGGCCTTATTCTAGAATCGAATTTAACAGACAGCTGGGGTTCTCACCGTGAAAACTTGAAGGTTGGCTGATTCAAAAGCC
The DNA here is from genome assembly GCA_009760855.2 of Cristatella mucedo. Classification (NCBI taxonomy): domain Eukaryota; kingdom Metazoa; phylum Bryozoa; class Phylactolaemata; family Cristatellidae; genus Cristatella; species Cristatella mucedo. The sequence continues at coordinate 514,075 of WPIO01000119.1, forward strand.
TCTTTGACATGTAACGATAGCAGCTACCACTAAGTTGTAACAGTAAGCAGACCAATCACCGAGCTCTGACCTACCCAGTACTAGTGGTTCCTATGATATATTTGTCTGTTTACATACACGCTCTGGAGTCTCTATCTGAATAAATAAAAATAAATATCATTCATTTATATAGTGCCCCAAGAGAACTTAATCTCCATTCAGGCACTTCACATATGCCTCGGGGCTCGAGCCCATGACCTCAGCCACACCTTGGTCTGGGTGAGCACCTTAATCGCTAGACCAAACCAGCTCGGCGAGATTTGACAAGAACCTGGCAGCACAGTGCCAGTGATACCCGGGCGAGATAAGAGGCTAGAGGCGTTTAAGGACTACTTGCTACAGTAGGCTCAACTTGATTTACCACTGCAAGCATATCAGAGAGCTGCAAATGCTATTGTCGGTCCTACACACATATACTGCTGAATAAGCAGATCTTCATCTAGCTGTTACACTGATCACACAGCTCACTTACACCAGTGCAAGGACGATCAGAAGTGCACATATTTGCCCCGATGCCTTGAACTGGAGAGAACCTCCGAAGCTAGGCTTGTCTGTCGTGAGCAACGCAGTTGCCACATCACACCACTTCTAGCCTACCTGTACTGGCTACCAGTCAAGCAACGGATTGACATCAATATTTTGTCGCTCACTTTTAGGTCACTTCATTCTTTGGCTCCAGCCTATCTCTCAGCTCTACTCCCCACCAGGCTAAGCATCGTACCACCCGCTTTTCGGAATCCAACAGTCTACCAATACCTCGTACAAACCTCAAATCCTTTAGAGACCGTGCATTTAGTTCGTACGATCCCAAAGCCTGGAACTCCCTCCCGAGATGCGTCAGAATATCTCCTGATTTGACAATATTTAAAAAGAACTTAAAAACACACCTATTTAGGACAGCATTTAGTGGGCCCTTGTGATTCGTCTTTCATGTGCTAATGCATGCTGACACTGTGCATGCTGCCACTAACCACACTTGCATGCTGATCCTGTGCATGTCACCCCTAACTATGATATTCATGTTGTTTATCAAACATGATATTACTCACCATTCAGTCGCGTTTTTCTTTACAGCAAATGTAAAGTGCATAGAACGAGATTGAGTTCTCTGAGGGCGCTTTATCAAGTGGATTGTTATTATTAGTCTTATTATCAACCTAAAACAAAAAAGTTATGTCAAAGCTGACAAAACTGATCCATAGCAGCCACAATTCACACTAATAGCATCACACTCGTACTTAACTACAACCATGCACTGTTGTCACACACAGGCACACAAACACAGGCACACAGACGTGAACACCTGTCCATCCAGGTCCAAGGATGGGCACCAAGGAAGCACTTTAAGTAACATTTTGCATTCTGATTTAACGAGGCCTGACCAGAGTGATATAGCATAGGCGTTCCTGATATTCAGCCAGGAGGGTCTTGCCCTCTCTCCGAACAGAAGGAGCCCTCTGTACGGCTACGTTAAAATATGGATAATGAGTGGCTTTGAAGAACGCCGTTCCTTCATGGCTTTGCATGATATACATATTAGAACATTATCGATCTAGAAATTCGTTCGGAAGCAGGTCATTCGTTACACATTCCGTTAAAAAAATATAGTAAATTTGGAGTAACTCGCTTATTGGTGAGCCGTGAGGGCACACTATGTTAGGCGGTTGCTTTTGACGACCTCGGTCTGAACGTCGTGGGTTCGAATCCTGTGGCGAACGGTCCCTTATTTCTACTGCAAGAGGTGATGATGACCATCAGGGCTCTTCTGTTGCTATACAAAATAGGCTGTTGAATCAGCCAGTAGTTTTTTTAATTCGTGAGAAAATCGGATTAATTAGTTCATGAATATGAGTGAGTGTCGGACCCAAACGTTTAGCCTGTAGTTGCTGTTTTCATATAGACTAAACATTGCTCGAATTGTACACTCTACAAACGAGCAAGATGCTGATGAACACTAGTAACAGCATTATGTTTTTATTTTGCTCTTACAAGCCAGGTATGAACTGAATAAAGCCAGGACGTTTTTCATCTTAATGCAGCACGGCATTAAAATGCAATTAAGCTATTACAAGTTAACATGATGGTTTGTAGCACTGACATGTTAATAATCTGCTCATGTGAACTTATCTGCAAATGTTGCTCACACTAAATACAATTGTAAAACTCCTGATAAGAAGGAAAATGAGTAGCCATTTTTTCATAAAGCCCATGTATAAACCACCGAAATCACAACAGGTACATACTTCTTAACTGAAGTGGCCATTGCCAACAGCAGGCAGTTGTATCAACATGCATGTCGGAGAGCACCAACTTTATCATATTCGTTGCACTGGTATAACATTCGCACCTGGCCTTCCATAGTGTTACGGGCACCACAAAAAATTAAACTCTATCGGCTGCAGAGAAGGGGGGGGGGTTAAATCTAACATTTCCTCCGTGGGAATAAGATGCATGTGTCTGCATCTACTCAAACCTTTTATTTGTTACCACCTCCTTTCTTCTCTATATGTATAGAAGAAAAGTGGTCACCCCCTTATCAATCTCTGCATCATATGCGACTTTTATCCCAACTTTTCAAACCTTTGTAGATCGCTATAGATGATTAAAGCTTATTAAGGTGCATTCTTGTGACTTTTATACAGCTTCACATCCAGGGTAAGTTGGTGCCGCGTAAATTCCATTAGTCGGCTAATAATTTACATCGGAATGAAATTTTAAATGCGAGTTAATGCATTAATGCATACAGTAATGTGTGTGAAATTGGCTATACTGAAAGTATCTTATCAAAAGTCCGAAATCAAAAATGTTAAAGAAAAGTGTCAAACAAGCATTTCTGAACTCACATTTAAAATTTCATTCCGATGCATGAATTATTAGTGTGACATTCCTAAATAGTGCAGCTGATTGTTCTGTTAAACAAAGCCACGTATCATCCCAGCTCCCGAGTGAGAATATCGAAATTGCAACACTTACCTTCAGGAGGTTAACTAACTAACAAAGTAGTTTTTGGCCTAGTGGTTAAGGCACTTGCCGCGACCAAGGTCTGACCCCTTGCCCTGTGGCATATGTGAAACACCTGCATAGAGATTAAATTCTCGTAGGACTATACAAATGATTTATATACTATATTATATTATTACTTGAGTAGTTCATGAAGAACCTTAGCTTGACCTCTCATAACATGTTATTGACTAATTTAGCAAAATTTCAGATAACATTCGATCCTATGACTGGCAGCACATAAATAATAAGCAGTAAGTTACTTCTATTTGATGATGTACCTCCATTGGAACCATGTGGCAAACTCGTAGTAACCCTTCACACTTATAGCTTGGCAGAATTAGCCGTTTTCATGCACCACCTGGTCGCAGCTGCCACAGTAAACACAAAGGCAGGCTGATGTTATTGAGGAAAAATAGCAAAAAAGTGTGCTGATTTTTATAAACTCTCGAATCATTGGGATTCACAGAGCAGACGAAAGGTTTTAAGAAACTGAGAGTTGCTACTTCCGGTTGTATACTGCGGCAAATTTTAGCACCCCCCTGCTCTGAGTCTCCGTTGGTTCTGAATGCATGCTAGAGTCAGCTAACTTACTTCGTTGACTAAGAATTCTTTATGCACGTGTTGAGCTGCTACATTCATGCTACTCACTACCTCAACTGCTCTACTGATTCAGAGTTAAGCTTCTCGCTTTCTCTTAGTTGCCTGGGATAAATATTTGGGCTACCGAATTCTTACTGAAAGCTGTTAGGCTGTGGGTGCGCTGTGAAACAACGCTCCTGCACAACGCCCACATAGTCTTTGGGGGCTTTATGGAGTTACAGACGGAGATTATATTACACTACATACCGGTTGTCATCAAACGGTCAGCAATTGCAAACGACTGTGCAAAACACAAAGCAAGAGCACGCAATACACACTTAATGCGGCACTTCTGACACCAATGTTAAACCAACGTTAAGCAATTCTGCAACGAACGCGAACGTGCGTTAGAGCGCTCTATATCAGGATTCTCGCCTCCTGACATAGAGCGCTCTAACGCACGTTCGCGTTCGTTGCAGAATTCTTCCAAAAACCAAAGTTCTTGTGAACATTGTATAGGGAAACGATACAGCTAAGACCTGTTTAAATTTAATCTGATTGTTATTTGACCGTAGCGCGTAAGACATTACGTGACTATGGATATATAAACGCCTATCGCTTTGGGCTGCTGGGTCTCCCATGCCAGCGTCTGCCTTAGCTATGCCGGCGGCTGCCTTAGCTTCGCCGGCGGCTAGTAACCTGCATGTTAGTTATGATCGTCAGCGGCTGTTATCACTTCGTCATCGTAGATAAAATGCATTCCTAGATATTAATGTTGTTGCTAAGATTCATGAACTATGCATTAACAAAAGAAAAGCACCCCGTAGCCGCCGTGGTGGCCGGAACCGCCAGGCCAGACGCCGCTCGTTGGGCGGGATCTGCGAGCTGAGTACCAACTTGTTTAGTATTTCTAGCATTGTCTCGAACCGCTCAGCACGCTCCATCACATGCGTCACTTTAAATCTCTCTAACTTAGTGGTCATCAGGCCTGTTGCAGCTCCAACGGCCAGATTTAACGCTTGCCTTTAGAATCCTCGCTCGATGTGCAATAAACCTCTGGTTATAAGCGACCTTATTTCTGAACATGGTATCGACCTGCTTGCCCTAACTGAAACTTGGCTGAAATCGATAAACTTCCCGACAATTAAAGACGCTACCCTATCTGGTTTGCCGTTCTTTAACATCCCAAGATCAATCAAAACAGGAGGTGGAGTTGCTATTATCGTTCACTCTAAATTCAACTTTTAAGCCATTTTCAGTACCCTCGAGGCACTCTTTTGAATCAATTGTCTTGGTCTCATCCGAAAACAAGCTATCGATAGTGGCAATAGTCTATCACCACCAGGTACCCAATCCTCCTTTATCTCAGATTTCTCCGATCTCATTTCGATTCTGTGTGCAAGAAATCAATCCTTCCTCGTTATGGATGATTTCAACGTTCACTTTGATAACTGATCTGACGCTTTCAGCACCGAATTTCGTGCATTGACTGACTCATTGTCTCTTGTGGCTCATGTGCATGGCCCTACTCACATCAAGGGTCGCGCACTCGACCAGATTTTCTCATACCACTGCACTTTGTCATCACCAATTATTACCAAATCCAGCTTATCTGACAACATATAGATCTCATTCAATCTACAGTGTGTGCAAAATCTAGGCTATCACTTCTATGTGGATGACACACAGTTGTACCTTTGCTTTGATCTCTCCCAGCCTTCGAGCACCTCAAATTCACTGAACTCCCTTGCTGCATGTATTGATGACATCCACACTTGAATGTCAGCAAATTTTCTAGAAATAAACGATCATAAAACTAACTAACCAGTCATAGGTAAACCCAGTGTGATTCAGAAATTGGAAAGGCTGACGCTCAAAATAGGCTCTGCCAGCTGATCTCCTGTTGAATCAGTTAGAAATCTAGGCGTCACGTTCCAAAGTGACCTCTCGTTAGACGACCATGTCAGCTCTACAGTCAGATCTGCCTATTTTCAGCTTCTTAACATTGCTAGAATTCGGGCTTGTTTAGATAAGGATACCACGTCCAAGTTGGTCCATGCATTCGTGACATCCGGTCTTGACTTCTGCAACTGATTGCTTATTAGCCTACCGGCTTGTGCAATCAGGCGATTGCAGCTGGTGCAAAACTCCTCAGCTAGGCTTGTCTTTCGTGAGCATCGCTGTTACCACATTACGCCACTTCTGGCCGACCTGCACTGGCTACCAGTCAAGCAGCGGATTGACCTCAAGGTTGTGTCGTTCACTTTAAGGTCTCTTCATTCTTTGGCTCCAGCCTATCTCTCAGATCTACTCACCCACCAGGCCAAGCATCGTACCACCAGCTTTTCGGAATCCAACAGCTTACCAATACTTCGTACAAACCTCAAATCCTTTGGAGAACGTGCATTTAGTTCGTATGCTCCCAAAGCCTGGAACTCTCTCCCGACCTGCGTCAGAACATCCCCTGACCTGACCACATTTAAAAAGAACTTAAAAACACACCTATATAGGACAGCATTTAGCGGGTCCCTGTGATTCGTCCTTCATGGGCTTATGCGTCCTGACACTGTGTATGCTGCGCCTGACCACAATTAAAAGTCATCCCTAACAATGTTATTTATTTTTCTTGTTTCTCAAGCATGATAATACTCACTATTCAGTCGCATTTCCCTTTGCACAAATGTAAAGTGCCTGCAGAGAGATTGAGTTCTCTGGGGGTGCTTTATCAAGTGCATCATTATAATTATTATTATTGCTATGCATTGGTAGTTTTAAGACTTTTATGGATCTTCTTTTAGTAAGTGGTCGTATATGTGTGATTGTGAGACCGTGTGGGTTTTTAGGCGTAATCTTTTGCTGCCTCGAGGCGTACGAGGGTTCAACATATTTTTTGTCAAAATGCATTGCTGATTTTTATTAAGGTATTTTCAATTGTTATAGTCTTTAAACGGACCTCTTAGTTAATGCTCATTTACGCGTACTGTTAATTTGCTCGTACTTTGTTTATATTCTCTCCTTTGCCAGAGTGAGCTGGCTATAACATCAGTTACCCTTCAAAAAACTTGTGCAACCGCAATCCAAATATCTGAAAATTGTTTAGCAGGTTCCCCAACATTTGAGAAACAGTAGGTCATTTGCATGGAAAGTTTGGAATTTTTGGACGAGTCCGATCGTGCTAGGATCACGTGCTTTTTTGTCGAGCCGCTAGCCGTTGGCTGTCCGTCCGTGCGGGAGAGAAAGAGTTGGCCTCCTTTCTTCTGCAGCCGTTCAGCTCTCGGCTGCGTGGTTGGTCCTCGCAGCCCCGTAGTCGGGGTTCAGTTCTACCACGAGAGGCCGCACCCGTCGATGCCAGTGCTGCCGTCTGGTCCGGTGAATCGACGTCTGAGCGTGCGTCAGCACACTCGCTTCAGAGTTAACCCTGACCTGTTCACCGACGAGCGTCGGCGGCTGTTGGACAGCGAGGAGCCCCGAGGGCCTCTGCCGCCGCCGGCGTACGGCTCCGTCGTCGTCGACCGGCTGCTTCGGTGGCAGCAGCAGCAGCGACCGGAATTCCTGAATGACGGCCTCAGGCCTCACACTCCTCAGGCATACGGGGCAGCCGCGTATAGAGGGCGGCGGTTCTGATGATGAGGGACGCCCCATGCTGCTGACGGCCGCAGCCATTCGTCGCGCGGTTCTCCCTAGCTCGGTGTGCTGATCCAGATACCCACGGCTGTACAGCAGAGCTTTTGCTTTCGACTTAGTGTATTCTCAATCGCCCTGAGCTCCGAGCGTGTCGAACTGGGCAACGCTCCTCCGAAAAACTTGAGCCTAATTCCTGCTACTTGTGCACATTCTGGTTATTATTATTTTCGCATATTTTTTTAGCAATATAGTCATCCTTAAATAGCTTTTTGTTGCAGTCGACTCTTGATATAAGTCCACTCTTCTTGCGAAGCAGAAAAGCGTGTTTATATTAGGAGTGAGCTTATATTAGGAGTAGGAAACGCGTGCCTTTGTACTAGCAGGCTCCTCGGTACAGTGACTTGATTTAACTGTTTTTAAATTTTCTAGCATGCGTATGCCAAATGTGACACTCGATGAGCAAAACAGCCCGATGTTTGCTGTTGACACTTGAATAAGCACACTGCTGCAGAGGTGAGAGCAGAGGGTTTATGGGGGTTTTTTCTGCACAAAAAGTTTACCAATGTCCTACAAAATCTGTGACTGACGATCGTGGCACTATCGAGAGCACTTTTAGCTGACCTCCAGCTTCTGCGAGCTAGCTGGAGGATGCTGTACTTCATTGATGAAGTTGGCAGCTAGTTATCAATGGCAGAGCACCATGGACCAATTGTTACCGTGGCATATTAGGTAATTTGACTTAGATGTGACAGCCTGCATGTACAATATTCAAGCTCCATAGTCGCTCAGGGAGCACTAGCTACGGGAAACCAAGCTTCGAGATTCCGATAGATCTTGTTCTTGTTCTTTGTGGCAGATTATGCTTCCCGTCTAAGAACAGTTTGTCATGCATGGGTAGCTTATTTCAGCTTCACGCACGTTTACTTATGGACGGGATTTAGGTGCGGCTGCCTTCTAAAGTGTGCATTCAAATCGCAGCAATTCGCACACCGTAGCGTGCACGTCTGTATTCCATTAAATCCTCACATCATTTTGAGGAAAGTTTATGAGCTTACCGTACCACAAGCAGACTTAGGTTCCACCGGGCGGCTTTTGAAGGCAGAATCAACAGAAAACGAATAGCACCGCTCTGTGGGTATTTATTTGTTGGCATCGAATTCTGCACTAGTAGCCAAATCGCGAACAGAAAATCTGGGTAGATTTCTTTGTATAAAAGCTCGACGTTGTTAAGACAGGCTTGTGGTACACTGAATCGCTAGACATAAGGAAATATGAAAGTAATACACCGCTCGCAATTTGTGCTAGCAAGCACTTACAGCTAATAGTATTTGCTACATTATTTAAAGTTAAAAACACGACTTTCCGTAATCGCTCACCAGGGATTCGAATGGGTCCTACAAGTAACTGATGCAGCTGCTGTTTCCACAATTAAGGTCACAAAACTGTGCTTTTGATTCCGACTTATACCGAATAGTTTTCAGGGTTTACCCAGCAAAATTCTACCAATTTTGCTTTCGCATTCTTATGCTATGGTCTTTAACGGCCCAGGCAAGCCAGTCGTTGTACATATTTGAACGGCGATACAGCTTCCATTTCCACAAAAAGCTTTGCGAAACAATGGTTTGATATCAAATTATGGAGAATAATGTGCCTCTATTTGCTTGCCAATTTTTATCCGATCGCATTTGCCCGTTCTCATGATATGACCTCTGATGGCCCGACCCAGTGAGCGCCCCAAATATTCAAACTTCGATATAGCTGCATAATACACTTCGCGAAACTGCGGTTTTGATTCCTCTTTACAGAAATAGTGCTCTGGGTTTACCCACTAAATATCATGCCGTTGCGCCGCTTGTCTGTTCTTATGCTACTGCCTCCATTGGCCTGGACCTGCCAGCCTTCGTAAATCTTGATACTGCCGTACAATTTCCACAGTAGTCGTCATCCTACTGCGGTTTGTATTCCATTGTATAAAAAACAAGCGTTCTGAGTTTATCCACTACGTTTCATTCAATTTCGCAAGCGCATTCTGGTGCAATTGCTTCTAATGGCGCGGCCCACCGAGAGGGCCAGCATTTTTTAATTTCCCTTTGTAGCAAATGTAAAGCGCCTAGAAAGAGATTAAGTTCTCTAAGGGCGCTTTATCAAGTACATTATTATTATTATTTTATATTATCATTGAACTGCGATACAGCTATCATTTCTACAATTGGCACCGCACAACTGTGGTCTTTTACAATTTACTTACGACAACATTCAGGGTATACACACAAAACTTTGTGCCATTGTGTATGTGGTTTCTCACGCAATGGCCCCACTGACCCCGCTGGCCTCGCTCTTTTTGAACTGGGATGCAGCCGCCATTTCTTCAAAAATCTTCGAGCTACTGCGGTTTTGATTCCCCAGTGTTCCTGGGTTACCCGGAAAATTTCCAGCCGTTGCGCATGCGTTCTCGTGCGATGTTGTCATATGGCCCGGCCGAATGAGAAGTCCTACGTTTTCGGACTGCTGTACAGCAGCCCTTTCTACGCATTACCCAACTGTAGTTTTGATTCCACATCGTAGAAAAAATTGTTCTAGGGTTTCCCACCCAGTTTCATACGATTGCACGTGCACGTTATCAGGCTGTGATCTCTAATAGCAATACAGAGAGCAGTTCTCTACAATTTAAAATCAAACCACAGTCGCAAGAAGTTTTTTATGGTTGAAAATTGCAGCTTAATCACCGTTCTAATAGATAAAAGTGCTGGCTGGCCCGGTTCCTTTGAGGTTATAGAGTGAGAGCACGAAAGCGCAATTGCACGGAATTTTGTGGCTATTACCGGAACATCATTCCACATGTTGAAGTCAAAATCGTAGTGTCGTGACTTTATTGTGGAAATGGCAGCTGTATCGCAGTTGTTTGTGGGATTCAGCTGGCAACGCTACAGCTCCCGGCAAGCATTCGCACTGCAAATCCACTGTGTACTACAGGTGCTTTTTATTCTTTTAGTCGCAACTCTTCGCTTCTTTCACGATTAATTTTCATTTTAAGTGTTCCTCGTCCGTCTTCGTTGTGAGCCTGGGACTTCATTCCGTCTAGAAAACAATGATTTTAGCGAGCGAATGCCTGTGATTGGCAGCTGACCACACAACTCTTTCTCTCCCCTTTCTCTTTCCCTCTCCTCTCTCTCCCTCTCTCTCCCCTCTCTCTCTCTCTCTCTCTCTCTCTCTCTCTCTCTCTCTCTCTCTCTCTCTATCTCCCTTCTTCTCTCCCTCCCTATCCTCTCTGTCTGTCTGCATCCCAACTAGAAAGATAGGTATGCATGTATTGGAGGAGATCATACATTACGCCCGGTAGAAAAGTCTGCTCTTGAGATTTAAAAGCATATAGAGAGAATATTTATACATACATACATATGTACATATATATATATATATATATATACATATATATATATGTATAAATATATATGTATATTTATATTTATATATAGGTATATGAAGGATGCATACGTAGATGTTCTATTGCATATTAAAGGAATTTTTTAGATGGTTATAAATATACAAAATCTTAGCAGGTTTTGTTTCGAGACTTAGCTAAATGACCTCAGTCAAAACGAGCGGTTAGTGCCTGGCGTGATCGGGAAGAGGTTTGGATAGGTAGGCTAGAGAAAGAGAATGGAGGGCCAACAAGTGAGAGACAAAACTTTGAAGTCAAGACGCTGCTCGATGATGGGGGAGCCAGTGCAGGTTTTATGCTACTGTGGCTCCGGCTGTGGCAAATCTCGTTCAGTCTCGTCGAGACTCGTCGAGACACACGTGCGTGAGCGGTGAAAAAGATCCTGTATTCCCCTTAAAGCATATATATTGAATAAATGATAGCTCGGGGAATAACCTTGAGCCGTGGAATAACCCCGAGTCGTGACTATCTCACAGTTCGGTATAATTTCGAGCTCGTGAATAACTTTGACATTAGTGGCAGGATACCAAGCTCTGTCAATAGCCTAAGCGTGAGCCGCGTGTGTGATTCGCGCCAATCGCAAAGCAACGGGGGCAGGCGAAAACAGCCCATGTCGATCAGAGGCGAAATCTGGCTATTGTGGCGTTCACAAGCAACAACCTTGCTGATGAGTTTTGGACCATCCGTAGGTAATTGACTCCACGAGCCGACAGATGTGCGAGAAGTGAGTTGCAGAAGTCAGGACGTGATATCGCTAATAATGAATGGGCCAGCTTGAATTTTGTCATAAATCCAAACCATGCAATGCATGGGCAAGGCTGGCTTTATGAGATCTAGCTGTAAATAAATCATTCGTCTCGGCGGCTTTTCTACAGCATGCAGTCTAAACATGTCGTCAGAATATTATAAGACCAATCACTATAAATTTGTCAGCGAAATGGTTATGCCCGTTCGAGATACTTTCATTACAGCCTATGACTGTATCGAAGTAGATGAAATGAAAGAATCATTTCGGCTATTTTATGATTGCTTATGAAAAGTCCGCTAGCAATTGACCCACTAGATTGGATACACTGCAAATGGCTATGGGTTGGTAGGCCATCGAAAATAACAAGACTTTCTACTGAAACATTGTAGGAGGTAGAGACGACTTATAAAAAAGTGCTGCCCAGATTTACAGCACATTTTGTATATCAAAGAAAGGAGTCGTGCGAACGATGCGTATTTCTCCGCCGTCTGTAACGTCATTATTATTTATCTCATTGTGTACTGTGCTACAAATCTGCTTTAGTAATGCAACGATCATACTTGAGGAGGCGCCTGAAGCTCTGTGCGACCGCATAGTACAGATATTCTTACGGATAACGTAAGAGAAATGCTTTCGTCGGAGACCCAGCTGACTCACTCTCAAACGGTGAGATTGTGTCTTTCTCCAAAAGTATATATATGTACGTGTATATATATATATATATATATATTTATTTATTTATTTAGTGTATGTAGGCTATATAGAGAGAGAGAGAGAGAGAGAGAGAAAAGTGCCTAAAGGACCTAGAGAGCGATCACATGTTCTCTAAGGGCTCTATACAAGAGATAACTAAAAAGCCTTTAGCGGATAGCATCGATGGACGAAAGTCGTATCCCCCACTATAGTGAAAGGACATCCACACTCGTTGCTGACCGTCATCGCAGCTTTAGCTTTCTGTTCTACTTACGATTAGGTGCAGGTTTGTCTTTTTATGCCTGAGGTATTTATTCCCAAAGCTTAGTTTGCGAAAGCCGTTGGTAATGTGTATATGAACTCGTATTATTTGTTTTGGTAGTGGCAGCTTAGTGATCAAAACAATGCTATCATTAGCACTGATGAGATGATATGTTTACTAGCTGTGGACTTCCAAATATGTTTTTAGCCCAAATAGGCTGCCACGAGGATCGGCAGTATATCGATGGGTGGAGTATCATTTTCTGTAGTATCTGTAGTTTATGGAGTATCATGACTTTGGGAACCGCTCGTAGAGCACTTCGACTAAGTACACAATGAGGAAAAGAAATTACTTGGCCGAATTTACTTCAAATGTCAATTTTTTAATGATCTGATTCGTCAGATTAATGTATATCTACTTTGCACTTTCCATTAAACTGGTAGAAGTCGGTTCACCAAAAAGAATTTATTAGATTGTCGTAGAGTCTGTTGTTATAATTGAAATCGTGGGACGGTAATGTATGTTTAGCTCGAGGATTTAGCTGACATCCAAACTCTATCTGCCAAGAAGCAGAGCTCCTTCCTCGTTTTAGGCTTTTCGTGTGCTTGAAAAGATTGTCTTACTCTGCAGGCTGTCGTCGCTGTTTGAATAGAACATCTAAGGCCCCCGTGACGAGATCGCGTAGCATCCGACTTTTAAAGTGGCTGGAGTCAAATAAAGGCTCAATGTCAGAGAGCAATAATTAATACCTACAGTACTTGCTTTTTTCTTGAAAATCTCAGTTGTCTCTCACTGTGATTTCAGTAACTAAGAAATATTAGAGTGGTGCAATGGATTAGACAGAACACCTTGAGCATTGGCCTGCATACCCGGCAGATTCAAAGTTCTTTGCTAGCTACTCTTCAAGTGGTGGATGTAAGAACTAACCAGGTTGCTTTAGTTCAATTTCCGGATTGGTGTGATTTGATGTGGGCTCTGTGTACGTTTTTGTGGCCCTTCCGTGCTCTCATTCAGTGGTTCTCAATGGCCCGACCAAGATAGGAGCCCCAAGTAATTAAACTCTAATATAGCTTCCACTTCTGTAAAGAAAGCTTCTCAAAACTATGGTTTTCATTTTATTTAAATCATAGAGAGTAGTGATGTAGGGTAACCCACCAAATTTCAGCCGTTTACCTTCCTCGTTATCTGGCTGTGGCCACCGATGGCTCGGCCAAAATGGCAGCCATATAGAGTCAAGCTGCAATACAGCTGCCATTATAACAAAAAGCTTCGCAAAACTGCAGTTTCATTGCAAATTATAGCAAGCAATATTTTAGGTTTAGCCATACAGTGTCCTGCGATTACGCTTGCACCTTCCCATGCTACGGCGTAGAACGGCCCGGGCCAGCCAACGTCCCTGCATGGCTGAAATGCGATGCAGCTGCCAATTTCACAATTAGTGTGAACTTTCTGGATTCTTGGGATATTTATTTTGAACGCTTAATCGTGATGACACTGTGCATTTTACCAATAACCATTTAATCGTGCTTCGTAGATTACATTAGGTTCTTTGAGAATTGTATACAAATATGCAAACATTATAATTATTAATGATTCTCCTAAAGAAAGTTGCTAAGGGTCTAGACTCACTAACTGCATGCATTGATGACATCCGCGCATGGATGGCAGCAAATATTTCTAAAACTTAACGATGATAAAACCAACTTACTAGTTTTGAGCAAACCCAGTGTGATCCAGAGATTGGAAAGGCTGACTCTCAAAATTGGCTCTGCCAGCATATCTCCAGTTGAATCAGCTCGAAATCTAGGTGTCATATACCAAAGCAACCTCTCGTTAGACGACCATATCAGCTCCACATTCAAATCCGCCTATTTTTAGCTTCATAACATTGCTAAAATTCGGGCTTGTTTAGATGAGGATACCACGTCCAAGTTGGTCCATGCATTCGTGACATCCCGTCTCAACTTCTGCAACTCACTGCTTACTGGCCTACCAGCATGTGCGATCAGGCGATTGCAGCTGGTGCAAAACTTGGCAGCTAGGCTTGTCTGTCGTGAGCGTCGAAGTTGCCACATTACTCCACTTCTTGCCGACCTGCACTGGCTACCAGTCAAGCAACGGATTGACTTCAAGGTTTTCTCGCTCACTTTTAGGTCATTTCATTCTTTGGCTCCAGCCAATCTCTCAGATCTACTCCTCCATCAGGCCAAGCGTCGTACCACCAGCTTTTCGGAATCCAACAGTCTAGAAATACCTCGTACAAACCTCAAATCCTTTGGAGACCATGCATTTAGTTCATATGCTCCCAAAGCCTGGAACTCCCTCCCGATCTGCGTCAGAACATCCCCTGACCTGACCACATTTAAAAAGAACTTAAAAACACACCTATTTAGGACAGTATTTCGTGGTATTCTGTTATTCGTCCTTCACGTGCTTATGCTTGCTGACACTGTGCATGCTGCCACTAACCACATTTGCATGCTGACCCTGTGCATGTCACCCCTAACTATATTTTTCATTTCGTTTGTTTTTTCAAGCATGATTTTATTTACCATTCAATTGCATTTCACTTTACAGCAAATGTAAAGTGCCTAGAGAGAGATTAAGTTCTCTGAGGGTGCTTCATCAAGTGAATTATTATTATTATTATTATTATAGATAAAGATGAGGGTCTCTTAGAGCGCTTCAAAAGTGGCATAATTTTAATGTGATAGTTATAGTAGATTTAAAAAATGCAGTGTAATGTCATCTGAAACACTTCCCTCAGTTCTCAAACATGGTGCGTGTAACCATGATACTGATTGCTGTTACACAAAAATAACTGCGAAATCCTGAGAACAGGAATTTCTGCTATTGTTATGTGGATGCTGCAGCGATCGCCAGAGAGCTGCTGACAGAAGCTGAAGACGGTAGTAACGTAAGAAGCCTAAGCCTTACAGAAACAAGTCACTGCCCCTAGATATAGATAATTCTACTTAAGAGCAACGGAAGCACTGCCATCATGTATCTCGCTTCCTGAGCCAATCATGGCGTGCTGGAGCTCTTTTCCGTTACCGTAGTGACAGTATATTTTAAAAAAGCCGACTCAGTCTGTGCTTATGCGAGAATAGAGTTAAGAGGGTTTACTATACGTATACGCACATTCACTGACGCGGCTACCGCATGGCGTGCTGTCTCACATGATGTCGGAGAGATTAAATCTATCACGAGAAAAATGTCAGCAGAGAGGTTGCAAATGACCAGAAATTGTTTAGTAGTCTCATACTGCGTCAAAGAGAACGTATTAAAAAGATCAGTTTGACTACAACTTTAATGCTTCAGAAACGTCAACGACGGAGGACCCGTGCTAGATACTAAGCTACTTATGGTTGAGGGTCGTTGCGCTATTGGGGTTTTACAAAACTTTAAACTGGAATTTTTCGGCAGGAGATTATTAAGGCTTTATAAAAGAAAATCTGAGAACATTACAGCCCATTTTATTACTCTGATAAAGGAGTCCTATAAAAGGTTTCCATACAGAATCTAGGCTTTCACTTGTATGCTGATGACACTAAGATGTACCTCTGCTTTGATTCTTTCCAGCCTTCGAGCACGTCAAATTACATAAACACCCTTGTTGTATGTATTGATCACATGTGTACATAGATAGCACAGCAAACTTTCCTAAATTGAACAATGACAAGACCAACTTGATAGTTGTGAACGAACCGAGTGTGATTCAGAAATAGGAAGACCTAACGCGAAAAATAGACAATGCCAGCATATCTCTTGCTACATCTGCAATTAATCTAAGTACCCTGTTACAATTTGATCTTTCATTAGACGACCACGTCAGCTCCACAGTCAAGTCAGTTTTTTCAGCTACATAAAACTGCTAAAACTCAGGGTTGTTTAGAAATGGAATGCCAATTCAAAAATGGTCCATGCATTTGTGACACCCGTCTCGACTTCTATAACTCACTGCTTACTGCTATACAGGCTTATGCAATCAAGCACTTACAGCTGGTGCCAAACTCTGCAGCTAGGTCCGTCTGGCGTGAGCTTCGCAGTACCCACGTCACACCACTTCTCGCAGGCCAGCACTGACTCCCAATAAAGCAGCGTCTTGACTTGAAGATTATGCCACTTACTTTTATGTCTCTTTGTTCTTATGCTCCAGACTACCTATCAGAACTACTTCTCCACCAGGCAATTGAAGCGTACAACCTGCTGTTCTTGCTCGAATCGCTTAGCCATGCCTCGTAAGAACCACAAAAAGATGGACAAAGACCGTCCGAGGAACCTCTGAAATATGGAGTCCGCAGAGCTCTGAGCTTGGTCCTGTTCTTTTCACGGTTTATGCTCTCTCTCTCTTGCCGGTGCGATTACCAGGCACAATCTAGGCTTTGAATTTTATGCATATGACACTCAGTTTTGTATTCTTTGATCCCTCAAAGGCCTCCAGAACGTCAAATTCTCTCAACTCCCTTGCTGCATGTATTGATAACATCTGCACATTAATGGCAGTAAAATTTCTTAAATTGAATGATAATTAAACCAACCTACTAGTTTTGGGAAAACCAAGTGCCATTCAAAAATTGAACTGGCTAAAACTCACAATCGGCTCTGCCAGCATAAACCCTCTTGAATCTGCAAACATTATAGGTGTCATGTTCCAAAGTGACCTTTCGTTAGACAACCACATCAGCTCCACAATCAATTTTTCTTACTTTCAGCTATACAGCAAAGCTAAAATTTGGGCTGGCTTTGACTGGTATACCACATCTAAGTCTTTCCATGTATTTCTGGATTCCCGTCTTCACTTCTGTGACTCACTGCTTGCTTGTCTACCGGCGTCAGTAATCCCGTGCTTACAGCTGGTGCACAACTCTGCAGCTAGGCTAGTCTATCGGTAGCATAGCAATTGTCACACTACACCATTTCTCTCCAACCTGCACTGGCCCCCAGTCAAGCAGAGCATCGACTTCAAGGTTTTGTAACTCACTTTTAGGTCCCTATATTCTTTGGCTTTAGCCTACCTATCAGATCTACTCCTCCACCAGGCTAAACATTGTAGCACACGTTTATCAGAATCTAATTGTTTACCTATACCTCTTCCGAACCTCAAATCCTTCGGAGACCGTGCCTTTAGTTCATTTGCTCCTAAAGCCAGAAACTCACTCCTAAGTTGTGTCATATCTCCTGACTTGACCACATAAAAAGAAACTAAAAACGCACCTATTTATGATAGAATTAAGTTTGTCCTTGTGATTCGTCCGTTATGTGCTTATGCGTGCTGATTCTGAGCATGCTGCCATTAACCATACTTGGATGCTGACCCTGTGCATGTCACCCCTAACCAGATTGTTTGTGTTGTTTATTGAGCATGCTGCCACTAACCATTCGATTGTGCTTCTTTGGCAGCAAATTTAAAGTGCATAGAAAGAGATTGAGTTCTCTGAGGGGGCTATATCAAATATATTATTTGTTTTATTAAAACCGTTAGAGACTGTGCCTTTAGTTCGTATGCTTCCAAAGCATTAACCTCGTTACCAGCGCATGTAAAAGCGTCCCCTGACATGACGACATTTACTAAAAAGGTTGCAATGCACCTGTTTATTGCAGCATTTGGTGGGTCTCTACGATTCGTCTTTCGTGCTCATTTACCTGCCTACACTGCCTGCTGCTTGCACATGTTTCCACAAATTATTTAGTTGTGCTTTCTACTTAACATCTTCAAAAGTGCCTAGAAAGAGATTCGGTTCTCTGATAGTCCTACATTATTATTAATAAAATTCCCCTTTTTAGTTCGATTGCATGCGGGCTGGTACCGCTCCTTTCCTAAACAGCTGTTGGGAGCATCGTTGAGAGGGGCCTGTGCACAGCTGTGGTCCGCGTCTAATGAGGCGTTGGCACAGGCCGATAACCCGCTGGTGAACAGATGGTGGATTCACCATCGGGGTCAGCCAAGGGACAGCCGGAGGGGAGGAGAGGGGTGACTTGAGTGTGAGAAGGGAGCGAAGGCAGACGTGCGTCTCATAGCTCCGTGCCTTGCGCAATAAACCGTTGGCGTTGTTCTGGGCCAGCGTTCTGTGTGCTGAACCACACCAGTCAATAATGCGAGTACGATTTTCAACTTAGTTTGCACAGCGTTACTCGGTCTCATCGAGTCGTGAAATTACCACTCGGGAAGGGCTGTTAAGTCTTCAACGACTAGAAAGTTTGTATTTCATAATTATCACGATAATTTATTTAATGAAAATGCGTTCCGTCGCTATAAGAGGAATATATAGTTTCAGTCATCTACCTTACTCTAACTCAATCCTTCTGTCCTTAGTAAGTAACGGCTAGCTACCAGTCTCTTGAACTTTAGTAAAAAGCCATTAAACTCTAGCCCACATCATTTTCTGGCTTTAGGTAACTAGCTAACTACCGTCGCAAGAGGCCACAAAGCCAAATACGCTTATGTTGCCACTGTAGATCCGAGCATGCACTCACAAAGTGCCAAGCCTTTGGTTAAACTTGCCACTTGTTTTAGGCGGGGAACGACTTCTTTGCTGCTTTGTGTAGTTGTGTACTACTGCACATACTGCAAATGCCGCTGTTTTGGCTTTTGATTTGAATTTATTTCATTTAATATATGTAGTTCAAATATATAGCACCTAGATCTCTGCCGAGCTGGTCTGGTCCAGCGGTTAAGGTGTTCTGGTTCAGCGACTAAGGTCTGGCTGAGGGCGTGGGCTCGAGCCCCCGAGGCATATATGAGGTACCTGAATAGAGATAAAGTTCTCTTGGGGCGCTATACAAATGAGTTACATATCTCTACTCAGGCACATCACACATGCCACCAGCCGAACTCACTACCTTTAACTTGATCGAGGCAAAACAGCATGGTATAGGTATGAGTTGCAGACCCAGCCGCGTTTTAGATTGTCAAATAAAGTGAAATTGATCGTAACTTAATAATCTGGGTTGAAACCTGAATCACTTGCAATTTTTAAGTAGCCAGCTTAATACTGACTGCTTGCGTGGTTGTGCACCCATGCCGTTGAGGGTGAACGCTATCACATCCGGCGACATGTCCCCTCTAGAATAGGGTCAAGATGGTTTCTCCGCAATCTGCAAAGGTCAGCAGCTGACCTAGAAATTCACCGGTATAAGCGAAGACGTTCGATTATTCCGAAGCCTCAGCAGCCTCAGAGACTAAGATACAATCAAAAACCTGGCTCTATTGATCGTAGCACCATGTAGTGATAGCTTTATCCTTAATCATAACAATTTCCTACCTCGCTCGATCGATAGGATCAAGCTGCGCCAGGAGCCCTGCCAGATATGTCTTATTTTAGTAGCCCGGTACAAGAAAAACTCAGATTTTATTTTATGCTTCGGGCAAAAAGCTAAGCAATTCATTGCGAAAATTATCAGCTCCATGCACCTCCATGAGATATTTTCAAGCTTAGCTGCCTTTAATAACTTTAGTTAGCTGGGCGCCGTATTTTGGTTCATTCAGCAGGCCCAAGATAAGACCAGCAGCCTTCTAACGAAAATCACCACACCGTTTAGAAGTGCAGAATTTTTTCAATTGCCATTTACTATCGCTTTAGCTTTCGCAGTATTTCATAAAATTATTGCGAGTCATACTAGAAAAATCCCTATGGTTCCTAACTACGCTGCTGATATACTTGTTTACAGTTAAGGTGCATGACATGCTTGAAATGACAGCATGGTCTGGCCAAATTTCTGTACGATAAACCTGGGCGTTAACCCAGATCAGTGCAAGTTCTGAAAGACAGATAGCTCCTACCTTGAGCCGTGGCAGATTGGCCTAGAAATTCGGCTCACCCTACCAAGGTGGAGACCATCAAAGATTTTAGTAAGCCTTTATTATCAATGGTAAGCGTCTTGAAGCTGCTTGGGCCGGTTAACTGCTCACATTTTTCCTCTTATTGGCAAAAGTTTACGAACCTTTACTAATTTATTGCAAGCACCGACCCCGTCGTGCTGACGCCAACCAGGCAAAGGTCGTCCAAGGCATCGTCTCCTATAGTAAACTACGATTGTTAGTTGTTTCCTCTTTTATCATTGACGTCGCATTTACATTTAGTCCAACGAAATGAATTTATAGTTGCACAATAAGAGTGCAGACTAGATTAACTCAGGTCTACTCCCCCACCAGGCCAAGCATCGTGCCAGCCGCTTTTCGGAATCCAACAGCTTACTAATTCCTCGTACCAACCTCAAATCCTTTGGAGACCATGCATTTCATTCGTATCCTCCCAAAGCCTGGAACTCCCTCTCGGCTTGCGTCAGGACTTCCCCTGACTTGACCACATTTAAAGAGAACTTAAAGAGAACACCTATTAAGGACAGCATTTAGTGGGTCCCTGTGATTCGTCCTTCGTGTGCTTATGCGTGCTGACAGTGTGCATGCTGCCACTTACCACATCTGCATGCTGACCGTGTACATGTCACCCCTAACCACGCTATTCGTGTTGTTTATCAAGCATGATATTACTCACCATTCAATCGCGTTTCCCGTTGCAGCAAATGTAAAGCGCCTAGAAAGAGATTGAGTTCTCTGAGGGCGCTTTATCAAGCGCATTATTATTGTTATCGTTAAGTTTTCTTGGCAGCAAATTTGAAGTGCCTAGAAAGAGATTGGGATCCCTGAGGGCGCTATAACAAATGTATTATTATTGTTTTTATGACAGCAATAGTGTACGTCAAAACACGGAGAGATATAATTTACTCATCGGCATGTGTAGCTGCAGCGAGCACTATTATACTTGAAATGAAACATTAAAATGATCGAGCTTAAGCGCATAGAACTTAGGGAACTTACAGATTAAAAAAATATGGCCTTGGCATACCAGTAGCCTGCACTCGCTCGGCTACGGCCGAAGCTTTCGCTAGGCGTACCTGAGTCAGCATGTTGGAGAGCTGCCCGACGAGTTTAACGTGTTAGTTCAACCAGTTTAGCTAAGTGACTGTGAATTAAAAACTGACTCTAAATTTATATCCGGAATACTCTTTTGAATGGACCACAATCAAGATCCTGCATCAGGGAAGGGTGAGACTAAATGGCGCTCTCGCGAGCAACCGCGGGCCGCAGAGACACTAGATGAGGCTGCTCAACGGCGTGCTGCAGAGACTGCAAGAAGGAGGCACTCACGCCAGCAATAACGGACCACATAGACTATGGTAGAAACAGAAGCACGACGAATTATTGCAACTGAAGGTGAAAAAACGAACCGATCCATTATTTCCTGTAGTAACGGGCCTGCGAGACTGAGAAAGAAGCAGACGGCCGAATAAATCAAGTGACCAAAACCGTTTAGCGGGCCTCACGAACGACGACGCGCTAGTGAGACTAAGGAAGAAGCAGAAGCCACGTGGTATTTCCCTTGATTTTACACTGGTATTAGCTATTTAACGCTATAAGTACTAATATTAAATATGTTCCACCACCTTAGAGATCCCGAGTGACTCCGTTGCACATACGGCTGAGTTGACTACTCATGAGACTGGCAGCCAGTCAAGCTGCTACTGAAGCTGCAAATGACTGCTAGCCGCCTCCTCCATTTCCTACCGTCGGCTCCCAAAGAAGCGGCTCATTAACTATCAGCTTCATCATCAGCTGAGTCGTCATCGGCCAGTAAAGCAAGCGGGTGTGGACAAATCTAATCGTTGCCTCTTCGGCTTAAGCAGGCTATTTTTTTAGCACGCTTGTGGTCGCTACTGCTCATGTACTTGTATTGTTGAATTGTTAAGCTTCCTCAATGATTCAACATGCATAAACTCCTCTCGAGACCTTCGTGCCTTCGATACAAACCTCAAATCCTTTGAAGACCACGTCTTTAGTTCGTATGCCCTCAAAGCCTGGAACTCACTCCAGACTTGCGTCACGACATCTCTTGACTTGACCACATTTAAAAAGAAACTGAAAACTCATCTATTTATTGCAGCATTTAGTAGTTCCCTGTGATTTGAGCTTTATGTGCTCATGCATGTTGAGAATGTGCAAGGTTCCACTAACTACACTTGCATGCTGACCCTGTGCATGTCAACCCGAACCGTGTTAATCATGAGCAGGCGACCATTAACCATTCGATAAGGCTTTCTTTGCAGCAAATTTAAAGTACCTAGAAAGAGATTAGGCTCTGTTAGGGTGCTATAAACTATATTATTATTCATATTACAGCATTTATAGGACCTCTGTGTTTTCCTTTCGTTTGAGAATTCTACCACTAACCATTCAACCATGCTTTTTTGTAGCATATTTAAAGTGCGTAAAGTGAGATTAATTTCTCTGGGGAGCTGTACAAACGTATAAATGTAAGTACTTTGATGCAGGAGATTTTAGGTGCTGCAGGTAACCTATCAGCATCCAACAGTATTTTTTCTTAGTCAGTAGGATCATTCCTTCATGCGGACATGCCTGTTGCGTTCTAATCTCGGATATTATTATCTGTTGATCCGCTTGTATTTTGGAGGATGTAACTTTGATTGCAAAAGAAGGGAACACCGTTAAACCTTAACCACAAATCCTAGAGAATTATATTTACGAGTCTGTTTATATTAGCAATGGTAGAGTGTTAGTAAGCGTATTTTACTGTCTTCTTGTGGACTCAACCATGCACAGGTCTTATGCAGCGACATTTGCAGTCGATTTCTTTATAGTCTGTGATAATCTGTTCTCATCGCTGAACAACGGGCATCTACAGTCAATTTCTGGAAATTGTCTAATAGACAGCAAGCAAGCTTAATTTACTTTCTGAGATGCTGTCAGTACATTATAAAACGAATGTTTTCGAAAGTGTAATCAAAATCGTAGCTTCGCACAACACATTTTTATGGCACTATGAGGCTGATTGTAAAGAATTTCGATAGCAGCCTCGAGAATTAAGTCAATTAATTTTTATGACGTTCCCAGAACGAGCATTCAAAATAATATTAATAATAATATTAATAACATACTTGTTAAAGTGCCCTCTGAAAACTAAATTTTTTTCTAGGAATTTTAAATTTGCTTCAAATGAAACATGATCGAACGATGAGTGGTATCATGTTTGATAAACAGCATGAATAAAATGTTAGGGTGAAATGCACGTGTTCAGAATAATAATAACAATAAAGTACTTGATAAAGCGCCCTCAGAGAACTTAATCTCTTTCTAGGTGCTTGCTACTGGTCAGTGGCAGCTTTTACAGTGTCAGCACGCATAAGCATATATAGAACTAATCACAGGGACCCACTAAATGCTGTTCTAAATAGGTGTGTTTTTGAGTTCTTTTTAAATGTGGTCAACTCAGGGGATGTTATGACGCAAGTCGGAAGGGAGTTTCAGGCTTTGGGAGCACACGAGCCAAATCATTCTCCGAAAATTTCTCCAAAGGATTTGAAGTTTTTACGAGGTATTGGTCAACAGCTAGATTCCGAAAAGCGGGTGGTAAGATGCTTGGCCTGGTGGTGGAGTAGAACGGATAGATAGGCTACAGCCAAATAATGACAGGAATTAAAATTGAGCGACAAAACGTTGAAGTCGGTCCGTTCCTGGACTGGTAACCAGTGCCGGTCGGCGAGAAGGGGTGTGATGTGGCAACTGCGACGCTTACGACAAACAAGCCTAGCTGCAAAGTTTTGCACTAGCTGTAAGCGCCTGATTGCACATGCCAGCGGGCCAACAAGCAGTAAGTTACAGCAGTCAAGACGGGATGTCAAAAATGCATTTACCAACTTAGACGTGGTATCCTTATATAAACAAGCCCGAATCTTAGTAATGCTATGTAGCTGAAGTAAGGCAGACTTGATTGTGGAGATGATGTGGTTGTCTAACGAAAGGTCACTTTGGAAGAGGACACATAGATTTCGTGCGGATTCAAGAGGAGTTATTCTGGCAGAGCCCATTTTGAGCGTCAGCCTTTCCACTTTCTGAATCACACTTGGTTTGCCTATAACTAGTAAATTGGCTTTATCATAATTTAATTTAAGAAAACTTGCTGCCATTCATGTGATGATGTCATCAATACATGTAGCAAGTGAGTTGAGAGAATTTGTGGTGCTCGAAGGCTGGGAGCGATCAAAGCAAAGGTAAAACTGAGTGCCGTCGGCATAGAGGTGAAAGGCTAGATTGAGCTTGGCAATCACATCGGCAAGAGGGAGAGTACAAACCATGAAAGGAACCAAACCAAGCACGGAGCTCTGAAGTATCCCATATTTTAGAGGTGCCTCGGATGATCTTTACACATTCACATTACTACTCAGGAGTCTCCCATTGAGACAGGACCTGAAACATTACAGAGCAGTCCTAGAGATGCCCAGGCGAGATGAAAGGCGCTCAAGTAGAGCGTGGTGACCGATAGTATCAAAAGCTGCTAAAAGATTGAGCAAAACAAGCAGAGATACTTTACCCATGTCTGCATTCCTAAGTAATTCAACGTACACCTGAAGCAATACTGACTCTGTGGAGTGATTAACTCTAAAGTCACACTGGAACTTACTAGCACGATATTAAGTCTTAATATATCCCTTCAGCTGGTCTGCCACAGATTGTTCCAGTGTCTTTGATAGGAATGGTAGAAGGGAGACTGGGCGGTAGTTGCTTAAGTACTCTCGGTCTAGCGTCGCTTTCTTGATAAATAGCCTGACTACAGCTTTTTGGAAAGGTGGTGGTACAAGACCTGAGGCTAATGACACAATAATGATGTTAGTTAGGCATGGCAGCAGCAGATCAATGCAAATTAGGAGCAGGACAGTGGGAACAAGACCAAACTATTCGTCTTCTTAATTTATTAGGACTAATGACGATGATATTTCTTGGACAGAGGCATTTATTGGATGCACGAAAACAAAGTGTACAGCCCCCATGGATCCTGAGGAAATGCGTATTAACCAAAACCCTTAATGTCGATTGCCATGTTTTCCCAAGAATTTACAATAGCAATAGGGAAAAGTTAGGCATGTGCACTTAACACAAAATTAAATATTATATGCAATGAGAATTGAGGCTTTGCGCAGGAGATTTCTGGTTGACGTGTAATGGATTACAGTATAGGCCCTGATAATTGCTGTCAATCACTGTTTACAAATCGCTGTTTAATTGTGTAAAGTGCTCTATAATGTGAATTAAATTGTTAAACTATGATTAGATTGGATTGTGATATTGACCAAGGACATTGACATCAAATTCAATGCCGTCTCCGAGAACGAGTGTTTAAAATTTTAACTGTTGAGTCAAAAGCGTATCGATGAGCTTGTGCAAATGCCGAGTTGGGAGAAAGCTATGCCAATGCTTTGAGCAGTGGGGGAAGTTGACTTTCCAGAGTTCGTCGGTGGTAGTCGTGGCAGTAGTACCTCCAGCTGGCCGTGATAGCCTAGGAGGTAGGGTGCTCGCTCATTCACGACCGAGGTCGTGGGTTCAAAACCGGCAGTTCGGCGACCCTTTATTGCCAACTACGAACGGAAGTGACAGCCGATAATGCTCATCTGCCGCTATAAAAAAAGATGTTAAATTCGCTAAGTTATTACGTATCGTACCGTGAGGTGAGAGGACCGGTTGCTGGCCTAGATTGATAGTCAATTAACAGATGACATCATTTCGGCAAGATATTGGTCGGCACTGATGCAGAAGCCTTCGTGAATGGCAGGCAGTACAGGGATAGTAAAATGGATAGATAAGACAAATAAATAATGAAGGCAGTATCTGATAGCCGCGTTGGCTGCAAGTTAGTGATAGCGTCTTTGGGGCGAATAGTTGATGCAGCTCAAACTCAAGTGGCTATGTCGTTTGCTCTTCCCACAGCAAGAACTAAATAATTAGTCGAATCAAAAGACAAATATGAGGCTGCAGATTTAAGCCCAAGAGCTTCTCAGAGAGAGCAGCGAGAGCGTCGTCGGAGATAGCAGCCTGTGAGGAGATAGCAGCAAGGGTAGCCGGAGCTTTGTTGGACGGGTCATTCAGCCGGAGCGCCGATCGGATGGCTGGTAGTGCTCGTCGGAAATGGGAGCCTTCGCCTTACAGTGAGTCACTCGGAAAAGCCAATATGTTCAGGAACGGCACTGATATCGAAAGGAAAGTTGGCACAAAACAGTCAGAAAATCTCAGCCAGCGAAAATTATGATGGGCAATACGCCTAAGCTTTTTTAAGTTACCCTCTGTTGCCGTTAGCAAACGGCGGTTATAGCCGCTGAGGTTCATCTGCCAATATATAAATAAATAAAACGTTAAATCGGTAATATTTTTTAAGCTTCGCCCAGCCAATTTCTAGCCGATAATGTGGTATTGCAGTAACGGCCAGCCATTGCTGTCCATAACCGTGCAAAAAGCAGTCAGTTACAACGCAAAATACTTGGAAAATAGGCGGTTACATTTTAAATACAGCGGGCGGTAATATGGTAGGAAAAGTGAAACTTATCGAGGCAAGTGTTCCGTCAATTATTTAAGATCGAGTGTGATTTACAAGTTGTCTCAAGACATTGCCATCAGCCTCTGTAACCATAGATGCACAAATTCCTAACAATGATTTCTAGAACCCGAAAGCTCTGGTAATCCACAGATGCCTGCTCGAAGGGCAGCCTGATTCCATGAGTACACGACTCTTAAAAAGTTGAGCTGAAGCTCACTTGGTACCCTTCCAAACATTTTTACGTCTCCTGTGTCGACAAATCTCCAACCCCTGCTGTGAGTGAGTTCAAACGGATAGTTTCAGTTCAGTCATGTCTCTTTTTAAAGGATGTATCTCTGTGTTATTTCGTCCGCCGCCTCCTAATTAAGCGGGCATTCATCTGAATTGAAAACCTTTCTTACCTGAATTGTTCGCAATGGTCGTATGTAGGGCATGCCAAAATTAACTATGTGTGGATGCGAAGTCTGCTACATATGCTGTACGAGAACGCCGGAAATTAGCAAAGCTGCATCGCCTCAGTCACTCTTGCTCTGCTGCTGATGGTCCAAATAGCAGTGCCACTACGAGCCAGGACAATTATTGCAACCAGCAATAATTGTCGCCTTTTCCATGGCTGCTAATAGCTGGGCTTTTAAGAAATATCAAAATATGCCCCCTAAACTTCCACCTCGGACTCAAGGAAATTTTTACCCTCAGCTATTAGCGGGCTAAGCTAAACTTTGGCCAAGAATAAACGGCATAGATATGTATGCAAGAATATGACCATCCTATAACAGAGCAAATCTTTATTAGAAATATCGTAAATGCGTATTATCTTTCTTGTCAGATTTGTCCTTACTAATTCCGGTAGCGGCCCGAAGCTTGCAAAGCATGAAGACCGCAAGTTAGCAATAAGTCTTAATGAAGCAACTGCTCTAGATTAAGAGCAGAATGCACCAAGATAGATGATAAATAAAAAATGTGTCGTTATTCGCTGATTTTCTGCGTGTTAAACTACTATCTGAAAATGTGAAGCATTATTTGTTGAATTACATCCCATGAGTAAGCTAATGATTTGCCAACTAACGATAAGAAAGTCCGTTGAACCCACCAATCCCTCTTGTTCGTGCAATGTCTTTCCGAAGCGAACTTTTCGCAAGAAAATCTCTCAAATATCATTCATAATGATGATGAAAAAGCGAACGGGTTGAAAAAAATATTCATCACATTTATCTGAAGGTATTCATTAAGTAAATACGAACTGATATGGCAAGCTTAGTTGTTACGCTCCCACGTCAAGCCGCAGACTCAGAAGATATGCCGACGGCACTAATGGATTGTTGTTTTGCGTAACACCAACCAAGTGTGAACAGCATTAGCGTTCCTTACTATAAGCACTTAAGCTTTGACATTTCCGAGTAGCACTTAGTTTACCATAATTAGTAAGTTCTGTATATAATTGTTTAATTTGAGAAAGAATGAAGCAGTCCAAGTGGGACTCGTAAATGCAGTCAGGGAGCTGATTGAGTTGGATCTGCTGGACGGCAGTAAGGGATTTCAGTATCGCTAAAATTTTGCACGGTTTGCAGTAACATTAAAGTCAAATTTTTTCTTTGAAATTTCATAGATAAGGAGCAGCATATATGTTACACGAATTTGGAAGAAAGCAGGTTGCCGATGCCCACTATTTTTCCAATAGAACTTGACAGCGATTTCTGGTGACGTATGCTGTTTGAATCCTCTCAACAAGAGACGACCTAAACTATCGTAACATAATGTCCTAATGTCTTGGCGAAAAACCAGGAACTGTGACACGATTTTATAATATCTAGCATCAAAAGCCGCTGAGATCCCGTACAACTAGCAGAGCGTCTCTAACTAATTCAGCTTTCCTGAGAAGAGGAGTGCTGATTCGGTGCAGTGATTTGCTATAAAACCAAAAGCAAATCAATTCTCTGTTATTAAAGCTTCAAATGATGAATCACATAAACGACCTCTCGGAAAATTGATTAAAGCACATGAAATAGGATATCACTTTTTTGCTGATAATACTCAGCTGTACTAGTCATTCTAACCGTCGGAATCAGCTGCAGCAGCTGAGAAACTGAATGCTTGCCTTGCCGACGGTCGATCCTGGATTTCGGAAAACTTCCTGAAATTAAATGATGATAAAATCAAACTGCTGCTCCTAGGACACTTGAAGCGTGTGGCGGGATTAAAAGGCTTTGCTCTTCTAATAAGTGATGCTAATTTGCGACCATCACCACGTGCTCGAAATTTAGGTGTCGTTTTCGACAGATGCCTCAATTTTCAAAGCTTCATTCAGAAGACTACTTGTACAGCTAGCCATCACGTAAGATCCCTATCAAAGATTAGGGGCTGTCTTCCACAGTGGCTTGTAAAAAAAATATTTAACTAGCTCTTTAGTTCTGTCTCGGCTTGATTGCTGTAATTCCCTTTTGGCTGAGCTATCAAAGAAACCAATTATGCCAATGCAGCAGGTTATGAGTATGGCTGCAAGACTAGTCTTCAAGTCCCAGGGGTTTGAGCACGTGTCTACTTTGCTAAAAGAGCTAGGACGGATGCCGGTTGAGCAACGGATAAAGAGCGCAGTTCTTACGCTAACCCACAAGGCCCGCCACGGCTTGGCTCCTTCGTACCTAGCTGACCTGCTGCACCAGTTTCAGCCTCTTCGCACACTCAGGTCCGTGTGGACAATAAATTAGCTGTCCCATTCCTCCGCTTGAAGACCGTTGGCGACAGAAGCTTTAGCTCTGCAGATCCTAGACTGAGGAACTCGCTTCCACAATTCTTAGGCAACGACAACTACTCTCCTACTGCCGACTATGGCACATCCTTTTCAGCGGCCCTGAGCTGCTACTTCCATGGTACTCGCTACCTCAACTGCTCTCCTGACTCTGCTATGCTTCCCACTTTCTCTTTGTTGCGTGAGACGAAGTCTATTGGCTACCGAATGCGTACCGGAAGCCGCTTAGGCTGTGAGTGCGCTATACAAAATTCTCCTTCGTAACACCCACCTGGTCTTTATGACTTTGTGGAGTCATAGAAGGAGATCCATTATATTACACTACATAATTGTTTATCGTCAGCATGCAGCATAACATTGCTTAAATTCGAGCTTGCATAGACATGGATACTACATCTCAATTGGTCCATGCATTATTACTTTATTTTAACCGCTGATGGCTAATTTTTGCAAAGCAAATGGTGGCTGATGCACTGATGTAAATACCTATATGTGTGAGGGTATATTTCTTGGGCCTTAAAGTTTAGCCGCACTTGTCTATCGTTTTAAATGTGGGCCACCACGAAGATTTTGGTGAACTGGTCAAGGAGTGGATGAACGGCATTCTGGCCAAGTATCTCTCCAGGGGCGCCGTCATCTGCTCAGGCAATGAGCCATCGATGGCAGCCACTTGGATATATCCGATCGTGCAGATGGGTCCATTCGGCAATAAGCGCGATTTCGTGACGATGGAGCGGCTATTCAAGTCGGCGGCAGTCGTGCCCGGCACTAGCATTTCACTGTCGACCGCCTACTTCAACCTGACGGATGAGTACACCGACTGGATCGCGAGCACCACCAGCAGTGCCCGCTACGACATCGTAGCAGCTGCACCACAGGTATGTCACGTGCCCAGGCGGCCGGCTACAAGCTGGCTGGCAGCTGCTAGGCTGGAGCCGGCTATCTTGCAAATCTCCCCCCCCCCGGGCCTCCCTAGCCTGACCTGACGAAAGGGGCTTGCACTTTGACTAGTCTACGTTGCTTATTAGTGTCGGAAATAATTTATTAGCATAGCGCCCTAAGAGAACATAGTCTCTCAGTAGGCATTTTACCTATGCCGAAGGGGTCGAGCTCTCGATCTTGGGGAATAAAGGCTAGCACCTTTCCACGGAGCCAAACCATAATGAATTGAAGCGAATCGGAGCTCATGCTTACTGCTCGGGATCCGCTGCCATGCCAAATGCATGATTTATTACTCTTTGCAGATCTAGACTAGCCACAGTTGTGCAATTTGGAGAGTCAGTAGGGCAGTCTCTCTGCATTTCTGAGCTATAGTAAAACTGCCACTAACCACAACTTCGAGCTTTCGAGAATTAGCTATTCCGTAATAGCTGCTCAACGCCAAATCATGGGAAATTTGCAGCACTTTTTTTTTAGTCCGGCGTGGGCATGCTGAAGGCCAGTAGTGCCATTCTTTCTTTGCAGCTCATTTAACGTACACGAGACGGCATGATGGCTACCATTGCAGATCAGCAGCTCGACCAACTATAAAAGGGATGCAGTCACCTTTTCTTAGACTCTATAATAATTTACGGTGAATATTTACGATCGATACTTACCAAAATGCTTACCAAAACAAATCCACTATTTAAGTCTTAATTTGAAATCATCACAAAAATTGTCCTTAGTACCGAACCTAAATACTTCAGGTAGTTACCCATCGAGCTAACTGAGTGAACTTATCGTACCACTAATATTTGAGGCCATATTGTGACTATCCTTATCACTAAGGATGTCTGTCTAGCACAGTTAAAGCCAGGTCTACCTTATTTCAAACTTAGTGCAATAACATCTGCAAAATGCAAAGATGCTGACTCAAACCATTCTATTCATTCTTGCCTACACCAAAGTCTCGACGATTTAGAGCTGATGATCTAGCCGATCGCTCTTCTAGCTTCTTCGGTAGCAAGATTACATAATGTACGAATGCCATTTTTGAGGGTAAAATCTTCCCTTCCGTCTTCTACCTCGGTTTTCTTCTCGACAAGAAAGTCCGCCTTTAGGCTTTCGCCTTCTCTCTGTACCTTGAAGTCAACCTCTCAGTCGAAGAATAGTGCAAGTTCTATAGACCCTGTACCTATTTTTCTTCTGCTGAGATACCTAGATGTACTGCTTGTCGGTATACATAACATAATACATTTTCCTTTGCTATGTGTTCTGTCGCAAAGATTTTCCAAAGCGCCTGTGTTTTCATGCCACTTATTAAGTAGTAGTCACTAGACCAGGAGTACGCGAACAACTTTTGCTAAGCTGGCCGATTGTCGTTCCAATTATATGGATATGTAATAATGACACATTTGTACTGCACACTCAGAAAACTGAATCTTTTTTTGATCAATTTTACGGATTTACGGATGCTGTATTGAAAGCAAGAAAGGAACGCTTCCAAAAGCTTGGCCACTGCTGATGAGCTAAAGGTTGAACCTCATTGGCTTATATTAACTATGTACCTTGCTGACAACAAACAGCTTACTGCAACAGTGTCTATCTATTATCAGCCGGATATAGGCAAACAATCAGACAAATGTCGGGCTTATGTCATGTCTTCGTGACAGTCTGTAAGAAAGCCGAAAAACTTGGATAACTCTTGCAGCTTACCCAACGCAGGCAAGGTCGGTCTTTGTTGGCTTGGACAAGCTCAGTGCTCAGTGCTGCTGTACAGGTGTTCTGCGATGATGCCTGAGTCGCAGACGCACACCAAACGTTTGTGCCTCGGCACGTTAACAGCAGATGCTCGGCGACATTTTCAACGACCCAATCATTTAACCAGGGCCCCATACAAACGCGAAAAGTCAAGCAGCTCTGGCCTGCTATTTAAAAAGCAATGACTTGTCGAGAGCGCTTGTTCGCGGGTTGCCAATGCATGGTCGGCAGCTCACAATCTGCACAGAAGAGTGCCACAGAGAGCAGCCCCACCTGGTGGCTGCCTGCCGGGGAGCAGTTGTGTGCCTGCTTGCCAACCCACGAGGCCCAGCTCTGGTGGGAGCAGGGAGGCAGTGAAGGGAGATAGGGAGGGAGGGAGAAAGGGAGGCAGGCAGGCAAGGAGGCAGGCAGGCAGGGAAGGAAGGAGGGAATGAGGGAAGGAGGGAGGAAGGAAGGCAGGGTGGTATAAATGGAGGAAGAGAGAAAGGGAGGCAGGGAGAAAGGGAGGCAGGGAGGCAAGGAGGCAGGTAGGCAGCTACAACAGCTTCTGGTGTTGGTGCAAAAGGACAGCTAAGCAATTAGATATTACCAGCAGCACGATGTTTGCATTCACTTTCAGATTAACCAGATGCTGCCGAGGTCGCTGGAAGCATGTATTAGTCTCTTTAAGTGGTTTGGGCAGAGCACAAGTTGGC
This sequence comes from Cristatella mucedo, assembly GCA_009760855.2. Lineage (NCBI taxonomy): Eukaryota > Metazoa > Bryozoa > Phylactolaemata > Cristatellidae > Cristatella > Cristatella mucedo. Next base: position 546,972 of record WPIO01000119.1, read on the forward strand.
TGCCAAAGCAACGTTACGGCCCAGCCCCAACAATCCACGAAGATTTACAAAGCTGTTTTCCATAACCAGAATGAGTCGGTGTGTTTTTGTTAAGCCAATAGACTGCCCAAATAGATAACAGCCGGCTAAGCAGGAAGTGCAGATAGGACCTTTTTAAGCAGTGGCGTCCACGTACTTCTATTGCTTAGCAGGCCTGTTAGTTGAGGCCCATCTTAGAGCTGACGGCTATTAGTCTATCATTGCAGATTTCTTAAGGCTGGTGACACTGTAAGTTCTAGCTTTTTTATCAGATTGCCTGCATTGATTGTGATCGTTGATGTGATGCTTTCATTGACGCTCCTGCTTAGCGCTCGCGGTGGTATGCAGCAGAGGCCTAGTTTAAGAGGATCCAGGTTTTCTCGAGTAAATTGTGCCCTTCGGCAATAACATTTTGGTCGAATTCTCCACTAGCACTTTGCTAGTACTGGCCATCGAACTTAGTGTGATGAGTGAAGGACTAAATTTCAAAAACCAACGTGCTGAACGTTTAGCCTTTTGAAGGAGTGTGTTTCAATGATTATTTATTTAATCTATAAAGTTTATAAACTTCAATTGTAGTGTGTCCATCTGTCGATTGTAATAATTTCTTCTGCCGGCTCAGGAAAAAAGATATGTAGCGTCTTGCAGATATTATATATGCTTTTGTTAAGTAACGGTTTGCAGACTGAGAGCCTCTTCTATATCACATTAGCCTAGCAGCTATCATTCCAGCTTGAAGTAGGCGATAAAGCATTCTTTTCTGAATGACTCCTAGGCACGATTCAGTTAGTCAATTCTAAGCGGATGAAACTCAGTTTTACCTTTGGTTTGATCTCTCCCTGCCATCGAGCACATCGAATGCTCTAAACTCCCTTGCCGCATGTATTGATTACTTACCCATATGGAGGGTAGTGAACTTTCTTAAATGGAATGATGATAAAACCAGCCCTCTAGTCCTAAAAAAACTAAGTGTCATTCGGAAATTGGACATGCTATCGCTCAAACCGGCTCAGCCAGCATATCTCGTGTTGAATCTGCTCGGAATATACGTGTCATGTTTCAAAGTGAACTTCCAGTAGACGACCACATCAGCTTTAAAGTCAAGTAAAGTCTACCTACTTTTAGCTTCATAACACCAGTAAAATATGGGCTTGTTTAGACAGGGATACGCATACAAATTGCTGGATGAATTTGTGACATCGCGTCATGACTTCTGTAACTCACTGGTTGCTGGTCTACTGGCCTGTGCAATCAGACGCTTATAGCTGATGCAAAACATTGTAGCTAGGCCTATCTGTCGTGAGCGTTGCAGTTGCCACATCTCACAAAAAATGATAGTAGCTCATTAAACAGCATCGTTTGTAATGTAATGTAATGTATCTCCGTCAGTAGCTCCACAAAGTCATAAAGACCATGTGGTTGTTACGCAGGAGAGTTTTGTATAGCGCACTCACAGCCTAAGCGGCTTTCGGTAAGTTTGTACAATGACAGAACAGCTATTTCGGCAATCCCCACCGCTTGGAGTGGCGATAAAGGTTCGGAAAATACGGAATCGAACCCACTACCTTGGAGCCGTGATCGTGAAAAGCAACCGCCTTACCTGGTGTATCATTAGGGCTCAACGAAAAACAGTTACAAAAAATGTGCCATGTCAAGTGCAGGCTTGAATGTCATTTACCGAAATTGGGGTCTGGTATAGATTTAGTCAACATCAATGACTTCCATCGAGTTTACGCCCGGAAGCTTAAAAAAACCGGGGCTTCTTTAGTCACTCGAAAACTGAATTCCTTCCAGTTGGAACCAAAACAAATTTATAAGAAAATGAAAAAAATCCTGCCTAATGTTGAGAGATCTGACTCTCCAGATATTAACGTCCCAGTCGAAAAGTTGTCATGCTTCTTTACGGAAAAAAGTGTGCACATCGGTGCTTCCATAAAGCCTCTCCAGGTAAAGTCATTGTGGAGTCGCAACCTATGACCTTCCTTAAAAGGTTTTCTGAAGTTTCTGCATACGATGTGGCTACCATAATATTGCCTCCGATACCATTGATCGCGATGTTTCACTAGAACGATTGAGAACAACGATCGGTCTGGCTGACGAGGCACTGGCGTGGTTTAAATCGTGCTCGTTTGATCGTGTTCAATCCGTGTCTTGTGGGGACAGATCGCACACACGAGAAATGTCACCTGTGGAGTCCCTCGAGGATACACGGTCCCTTTCTGTTTTCCATTTATACTCATCCTCTGTTAAAAGTGATTAAGGCCCGTGGAATAGGATAACACTTTTATGCTGACTTTGTCATTCCAACCGCCGGAATCTGCTGCAGCAACAGAGAAACTGCATGTTGGCCTTGCCGACATTCGATCATGGATGCCGGAGAACTTATTGAAACTAAATGACGATACAACTGAAGTGCTACTTATGCGACAACATAAGCGTGTGGCTGGATGAAAAGGCTTCGCTCTTTTAACATGTGATACTCTTGTGCGACCATCACCAACTGCTCGAAATTGAGCTGACGATTTCGACAGCTGCCTAAGTTTTAAAATTTTCATTTGGATGATTGCTTCTACAGCTAAATATTGCGTCTAATCCCTGTCAAAGATAAGGAGCTGTCTTCCACAGTGGTATGCAGAAAAGTTAACTCGCTCAGTCGTTCTGTCTCGGCTTGATTTTTGTTATTCTCATTTTTCTGGGTTATCAAAAAGTGACTCGACCACTTTAGCTGGCTATGAATATGGCTGAAAGGCTAGTTTTCAAATCCATCAAGGTTGACCAAGTGTCACCTTTGCTAAAGGAGCTAGAATGAATGCCGCGTTGATCACCGGATACGGAGCAGAACTCTTACGCTGACACACAAGTCCTGCCATGGATCGGCTCCTCCATACCTAGCTGAACTGATGCGCCAGTTTCAGCCTTCTCAATCCCTAAGGTCATATGTGAACACTAAACTACCTGCTCCATTTCTCCGCTTAAACACCGTTGGCAACAGAAGCTTTAGCTCCGGAGGTCCTAGACTGTAGAAATCGCCTCCACAGTGTCATTCGCATGTATGTATTGTATGCAGGCTCCTCTGATAAGCCACTGGTGAGCCAGCGGTGAAGCACCACCGAGAGGGGCCGGTGCACAACTGTGGTCAGCCTGTGATGTGGTATAGACACAGGCCGGTAACCAGCTGGTGGCCAGATGGTGGATTCACCATCAGGGTCGTCCAGTGCACTGCTGTGGTCCGCCTTTGATGTGGCAAGGACCAGTTGGTGGCCAGATGGTGGATTCACCATCAGGGTCAGTCGGTGCACAGTTGTGGTCGATGAGTCATTGGAGTCGACCAGGGGAGGGGAGTCGTGTGAGAGCAGGGGCCGAGGGGAGCCATGCGCTCTTCGGCTCTGTGTGTTAGTAATAAACTGCCAGTGTTGGGCATCGGCTGGCTCTCTGCTGTGCGAATAAACTACACACTGTTCTTATGCAACGACAACTACTCTCCTGCTGTCGACTGTGGCTTATCCTTTCCAGCAGACCTGAGCGGCTACTTCTACAGTACTTCACTACCACAACTGCTCTCCCACTGTGCTCTGCAGCCCACTTTCTCTTTGTTTCGTGAGACGAAGTCAAAGTTAAAGTCGAAGTCAAAGACGAAGTTGGCTGCCGAATGCGTACCAAAAGCTTCTTAGGATGTGAGTGTGCTACGCAAAACTCTCCTGCGTAACACCCACATCGTCTTTATGGCTTTCTGGATTTACAGAGGGAGATACATCGTTATTATTTAATCATCATTAAATCTCCGGCCAAATGTCGATTTTTTTAGTGTAGTATAGGCCATTTTATGGATTTTACGATATAAAAACCGACATTGGCAATGAAGCCGCATGCAAGTAACAAGAACCCAGCTCATCAAGCTTTACATAAGCACCTCGGTACACGGTGGTTTTGAAAATATGGGATACAAGTTATATGCAATAAAGACATATGAAAATGCGTTATTTGTAGATGTGTTCATTAAGGTTTACACGAGAGTTAGACGCGATTGGTAAATCTTTTGTTGTTTCAGTTGACTGCATGTGAATTGCGGATAATTGTAAAGCAAACTAATCCTTTTTGAAAGCATATTATTTAAAAAAGAGATGCTGCAATGCATTCATTGTACTTGCATCGCATTAAAAAACCAGTTTCACTTATCAAATAATCGCATTAGTTCGGCCGGTAACTATTTGCCGTACTATTAGACACAATATTCGGTGATTAAGCAATTATGATTGAAAATGTGGTTCAACCCTACTAACAGTGACTATATATTCGTAAAATACCTATTGTAATACATGTTTTGGTTTCTTAGAGTAAAGTGTATAGATGTATATCGGACTTGCACTTGCATTTGTTGGAACGTATAGGCAGAGCTAAGATTGAGCAACGTGATGACTGTGAATGCACTGTTATAAATTGGTTAGACCAGAGGTCGGCAAAGGTTTCGGACTGCTAGGCCATTTCAGGAGATCAAGACGGTACACTAGGCCAGATGAAACCGCGCCCACTCCGCCGGCCCCGGCGTGACCAGACGAACAAACAAACAAAAAGCCACATTTGATGCACAGACAGGCACGGCAATTATAGGGGTAGACATTTTTAACACACAAACCCAGCCATGAGCTTCTGTTAGAACAGCACCTGACATTAGTTCTAAAAATAAACATGGTAAAATTAGTGTGAACTGAAACCAGTAGAAATGAAGGGGAACAAAGCCACGACGGTTCAATTACTAACCAGGCAATCGCACTTCTTTTTCAGGGAATGTAAAGTGCCTGGAAAGAGATTGAGTTCCCTCCAGAGTGCTATATAAAATGTAATATTCCTATCATAACTAATTATTAGGCCGGATCAAACTATAAATAACTAGGGTGGTATTAGGCCGGACTGGAGTGCTAGAGAGTACCAATCTTGCATAAAGCCGGATTTTGCCGACCTCTGACTAAACACTTTCTGGCGCCAGTCCATCACGGTTAAGGGATGCAGCCGCTAGCCGCCTGCGTGGCAAAGTCGGTTGTAAAATCATACTGAGAAATGTGCTAAGCACAAACAATCACCATAACATGGAGCTGGTAACTAAAAGCAAAAAGCGGCCGAGACGGCTCGTGCCTAAAATACTCGTTAGTTGGGATACTCGTAAGTCAAAATACCTCTATAGTAAAGGAGAGGGAAACAGCAACAGCTCAATGGGCCGGTTCCATCAATAAATAAGTAGGTAGCCAGTGGGCCACACATGGAGCTCTAGCTTGGCCTGATTTTTCCAAAAGGCCGGAGTTTGCCATCCTCTGGGACTTGGTTAGGCAAACCTAATTTGGAAATGGTGTTCGTCTGTAATGCCTCTAAATAGCAATGCTTTGAGTCATAGAGACAATGCTGTCCACCAGTTAATAATAATAAAAATAATAATGCACTTGATAAAGCGCCCTCAGAGAACTCAATCTGTTTCTATGCGCCTTTCTTTTGCTGCAAAGGGAAACGCGATTGAATTCTGAGTACTATCATGCATGATATACAACATGAATAACATGATTAGGGGTGGCATGCACAGGGTCAGCATGCAAGTGTGGTTAGTGGCAGCATACACAGTGCCAGCACGCATAAGCACATAAAGAACATAATAGTGTGTCACTAGCCTCAGGTCATGTCCAAGCACCTTTAAAAAGAGCTGTAGTCAGGCCTCTTCTCAAGAAAGCAACACTAGACCAAGAGAACTTGAGCAACTACCGCCCAGTCTCCCTTCTACCATTTCTATCAAAGACACTGGAACGGGTCGTTGCAGACCTGCTGAACTCATACATCAAAACCTCGCACCTTGCTAGTAAGTTCCAGTCTGGCTTTAGAGCTAATCACTCCACAGAGTCAGCATTGATTAGATTATACAACGACCTACTTAGGAATGCAGACATGGGTAAAGTGTCTCTGCATGTTTTGCTCGATCTTTCGGCAGCTATTGACTCCATCGATCACAAAGTTCTTCCAGAGCTCCTCTCATCTTGCCTGGGCATCACTAGTACTACTCTGCAGTGATTCAGGTCCTATCTCAGAGGGAGATTCCAGAGTATTGACGTGAAAAGACAAAGATTATCTGAGGTACCTCTGAAATATAGAGTACCTCAGGGCTCCGTGCTAGGTCCGGTTCTTTTCACGGTTTATACTCTCCCTCTTGCTGATGTGATAGCCGAGCACAATCTAGGCTTTCACTAGCCAAAGCACAATCTAGGCTTTCACTTCTATGCGGATGAAACTCAGTTGTACCTTTGCTTTGATCCCTCCCAGCCTTCGAGCACCTCAAATTCACTCAACTCACTTGCTGCATGCATTGATGACATCCTCAGATGGATGGCAGCAAATTTTCTAAAACTAAACGATGACAAAATAAACTTACTAGTTATGGGCAAACCCAGTGTGATTCAGAGGTTGGAAAGGCTGTCTCTCAAAATTGACTCTGCAGGCATATCTCCTGTTGAATCAGCTCGAAATCTAGGTGTCATATTCCAAAGCGACCTCTCGTTAGACTACCATATCAGCTCCACAGTCAAATCTGCTTATTTTCAGTTTCATAACATTGCTAAAATTCAGGCTTGTTTAGATAAGGATACCACGTCTAAGTTGGTCCATGCATTCGTGACATCTCGTCTCGACTTCTGTAGCTCACTGCTTACTGGCCTACCAGCATGTGCGATAAGGCGATTGCAGTTGGTGTACAACTCTGCAGCTAGCTTGTGTGTCGTGAACGTCGCAGTTGCCACATTACTCCACTTCTCGCCGACCATCACTGGCTACTAGTCAAGCAACGGATTAACTTCAAGGTTTTGTCGCTCACTTTTAGGTCCCTTTATTCTATGGCTCCAGCCTATCTCTCCGACATACTCCCCCATCAGGCCAAGCATCGTACCACCCGCTTTTCCGATTCCAAAAGTCTAGAAATACCTCGTACAAACCTCAAATCCTTTGGAGACCGTGCATTTAGTTCGTATGCTCCCAAAGCCTGGAACTCCCTCCCGACCTGAGTCAGAACATCCCCTGACCTGACCACATTTAAAAGGAACTTAAAAGCACACCTATTTATTGACAGCATTTAGTGGGTCCCTGTGATTCGTCCTTCACGTGCTTATACATGCAGACACTGTGCATGCTGCCACTAACCACATTTGCATGCTGACCCTGTGCATGTCACCCCTAAGCATGTTATTTATTTTGTTTGTTTTCAAGCATGATTTTACTTACCATTCAATTGCATTTCCCTTTGCAGCAAATGTATAGCGCCTAGAAGGCGATCGAATTCTCTGAGGGTGCTTTATCAAGTGCATTATTATTATTATTATTACCAAGAACGAATCATAGGGACCCTCTGAATGCTGTCCTAAATAGGTGAGTTTTTTGAGTTCTTTTTAAATGTGGTGGAGTCAGGCGATGTTCTGACGCAAGTTGGGGGTGATTTTCAGGCTTTGGGAGCATACGAATTGAATGCACAGTCTCCAAAGGATTTGAAGTTTGTGCTATGGTATTAGTGAACAGTCGGATTCCGAAAGGCTGGTGGTATGATACTTGGCCTGGTGGGGAAGTAGATCTGAAAGATAGGCTGGAGCCAAAGAACGGGGTGACCTAAAAGTGAGCGACAAAACCTTGAAGTTGACACGTTGCTTGACTGGAAGCCAGTGCAGGTTGGTGAGTGAGAAGTGGTGTGATGTGGCAACTGAGACGCTCGTGACGTAATAGCTCTCATGCTAAAGATATTAATGATTATATCTGTAAAGTACCATTCATAACTTCATTTCTTCGAGTGAGCTAAGCAAAAGTAATATTACCACTAACATGATTAGTATATTTTCATTATTGCTGTCAAGCATGTGTGGCCAAGTTAAAATTTGACCTCAATGTGGCAGTATTTTTTTGGGTTGATAGCAACAATTTAAGTAGAAGATTATATATATATATATATATATGTATATATATATATATATATATATTAGACAGTTACCATTTGACTTTCTTCATGTGTACATTATTTAGTCTTGTTTATATTAATTTGAGCAGATTTCTCAGGTCTATGGAATGTGAGGTATCTTGTGAATGCATGAATCCAGGCTGTTTATTTTTGTTCTGAGTTGCATGCTTATTTTTTGCTGACTGCCTCACCAATTTTGTTTTGCAGACACTGTGGCCGGCAGGGATGGCTAATTTAAAAAAATGCTTATTCACGGCTTTCCTGCTACTATTTTCGAGACACAACTGTTCTGGTGGTAAGTTTTTGGGATTAGTAGTTAGCTGTGCCTATTTCGTGGGAATGTGTTTTTACAATCCTGTATAAGTTTCCTGACCGTGTATTTCTACTTTTTATTGTTAGTATAGGCATCGGATTTGAGTTTAGAGTAACATATGTCTCAAACTTGTTACTCTTCAGAAACATATCTCACATGAATAAACGATAAGTTAAAATCCGCTGCAAACTTTTACGCTTCTCTTTTTTCAAGCCATATAGAATTTTTGGAAGTGCGGCGACATTAGCTGTGGTTTTCTTGGCAGCATCGTCAATCAGATCGGTTAGCTTTCAGAGCAACTGTCTAGTGAGCCTCGAGAGTGCTGTACTAATTATGATTATTAAGGCTGTGTTACACCTCGACTAGGGTCCAGTCATTTGAAGTGGAGGAAGCTGGTGATAATAATAATAATATAAATGGACTTGATAAAGCGCCCTCAGAGAACTCAATCTCTTTATAAGCGCTTTACATTTGCTGCAAAGAAAAACGCTATTGAATTGTGAGTAATATAATGCTTGATAAACAAAATGAATGACATGTTTAGGGGTGACATGCTCAGGGTAAGCTTGAAAATGTGGTTAGTGGCAGCATGCACAGTGTCAGCACGCATAAACACATCAAGGACAAATCACAGGGACCCACTAAATGCTGTCCTAAATAGGTGTGTTTTTTAAGTTCTTCTTAAATATAGTCAAGTCAGGGGATATTCTGCGGCATGTCGGGAGGGAGTTCCAGGCTTTAGGAGCATATGAACTAACTGCAGGGTCTCCAAAGGATTTGAGGTTTGTACGAGGTATTGGTAAACTGTTGGATTCCGAAAAGCGAGTGGTACGTTGCATGGACTGGTGGGGAGTAGATCTGAGAGATACGCTGGAGCCAAAGAATGAAGTGTCCTAAAAGTGAGTGACTTAACCTTGAAGTCGATTATCTGATTGTCCTAATATTTAGTAAACACCCAATTGTATCTTGCCTGATTATAATAATAATAGTAATGGTTATACATTTGTATAGTACCGTCAGAGAACTAAATTTCCGTATGCACACGTTACTTTCCAATTAAAGGGGATGCATTTTTTCCATCGCTGTGCGTGCTTGGGTGTGTGTGTGACCGTGTTCGCGACGTGTGAGCATGCATGAGTGCACATGACCTTACAACCTACTTTGCTGTCTTCATTCTGTCATGGCTGTCTATCATGCTAGCATCGATATCCAACTAGTTAAGGGCATGCTTTTGTCGTTGCATGCTTAGTAATACCGGTACAATAGACCAAGAGAACTTGAGTAACTACCGCCCAGTCTCCCTTCTACCATTCCTACCAAAGACACTGGAACGAGTCTTTGAAGACCAGCTGAGACTTCTATCCTTGCTAGTACGTTCCAGTCTGGTTTTAGGCTCCACACAGTCAGCATTGTTTCGGGTGTACAGCGACCTACTTGGGAATGCAGACATAGGTAGAGTTTCTGCTTGTTTTGCTCGATCGTTCGGCAGCTTTTGGTAATACCGATCACAAGACCTTCTTAAGCACCTCCCATCTCGGCTGTTCATTACTGGCATTGCATTGCAATGGTGCAGGTCCTATTTCAATGAGAGACTCCAGAGTATTAATGTTAATGGACAAATATTATCAGATTAACCTTTGAAATATGAGGCACCACATTACTCCGTGCGTGATACTGTTCTTTTTCACGGTGTATACTCTTTCTCTTGCCAATGTGATTGCCAAGTGTGGTTTAATTTAATTGATGACACTGCCCCTGATCGTTGTACGAGTGGGCTGTGACGCTAGATGTGGTTGGCGGTCGGGACGTGCTATTGGCGATTGTTATGCAAGGGAGTCGGGGGCACTCCGGTGGGCGAGAGGGGCAAAGAGAGTCGTGCTTCACCCTGCTCTGTGAGTGGTGAAATAAACTGGTGGTGTGGCTCGTTGGATAGTGTTCTGTACTGTTCGCGACGATGACTCGAGCTGCAAGCTACTTCGGCCGTAACGTAAAACGTAAAGTTCAGCCACTTCGTCAATTAATTCGAAAGCAGCTGAGACTTTGTGGGCTGGCTTGAAAAGTTTGATCTGGTGGTAGAGATTCAAGTTATTGTCGTTGCCGGCCGCCAAAAATTCCTGCCCCTTTTTCTAATCAGCATTCGCCGTGTATCAAAGCATCGATGGACAGGCAAAGAAAGACTATACCGTCGTAAAAGAGGCTCTTCGGGCTGCATTTCGGCGGATAAATTTAAAGCTTATGAGGAGCTCACGACACGGTGGCTCCAAGCTGGGGAATCAGTGGACGTATAGGCATCGATTTTGGCCCTGCTGGCCGGGCTGGTGAGTGCGGCTGCAAAGGATGACCTGCTAAAATGCGCTTTCGTCACCGGGCTTCAAGAGGACATCCGCAAGTAGCTATGTTCGGCGTGCTCGCTCGAAAAGATGGCTATTTTCGAGGTCGCTGAGAAGGCTGCAGATTATGAGTTGCCCGGAGCCGAGCTATGCGGCTGCTGCTGAGGCACTAGGAGCTAGAGGCTCTTGCCCGACTCCTCGAAAGCGTTTTTGTTTCGCCTGCAAAATGGAAGGCACGTAAGTGCGACTGCCGTTCGTTGCAAAGGCAGTGAACGTTGTGTTTTGTAATACCGAGACGACTCGAACCTAGCAGCGATATTCCCGGAGCGTTGCACCGATGCGAAGCCAAAAACGAGTGAGGGGAAGCACATGTTATAGCGCCGGCGAATTCCCCTGCTTGTCAACTCGACTGCCAAAAATAAATGATCTCAAATGCAATCGTATTATGACGGCGCTTCTCGATACTGGCTGCTCTCGCTCGATTGTGACTAAATCTTTGGTACTTCGTGCCACCTTGGCACAGTCTAATTCGGTTAACGAGCCTGTAATAACATTTAATGGAGCAGTCGCTCGTTGATGGTCGGCGTGCCTCATGACATGCTCGGCGCAGGGCGTTGCAATATAGCTGGACTGCCTCTAATCTGAGACCGTACCATGGCATAATATGCTCCTTGGCATGGTTGCTGTGCAGCAGCTGGGAGGCGTGGTGATAGGCTCTGGCGGTGGTGTAGTAACCTTCAATGGGCAGGGCAATTAAATCGTGGCACTGGCAAGCGACATCTGTGTTTCCGATGGAGACTTTTTGGCGGTATACCTTGACGGAAATGGGTGGTGAAGTGGCGCTGGGCCGAAGGTGTAACTTCTCCCACCTTGGTAAACCGCGTCGAATCTTACCACGTCAAAAAAGCATACCGAATGCACGCCGACTTGAAGGCCGACTACGATAAGGAGATCAAAGAGTGGACCTAACTCGGCTGCCTGAAGCCTTACGAAGGAGAGTGTGAAGGCCTCGTACCGCTAATGGCAGTGTTCCAGAGTAATAAAAACAGAGTGCGGCCCGTTTTAGACTACCAGCTGAATACGTTTCCAGCCACACTGCCAACTGTGACGTTTGCAGCGAGAAACTTCGGGCATCGCGCGGCGTGGGAAGTACCGTCAGCCTTATCAACCTTCGTAAAGCGTATTTACAGATTCATGTCGACCCTTCCCTGAAGAGATACCAGGGTGTCGCCTACCAGGGAAGATGGTACTGCCTTACGGGGCTAGGCCTTGGATTAAATTGAGCGCCTAAGATAATGACCTCCGTGTTAAATAAGGTGCTTTCAATGGACCTTCGGGTTGGCAAAGGCACTGACTCATATGGGGGACGATATAGTCGCCAAAAATGATACTGTCACAAATGAGCGTGTCATCTCTCTCCTACGACAGTTCGGGCTTGAAGCTACGCCCGTGGAAAAGTTGGTCGGAGATTTCTAACTTGGGCTTAGCGTCACTGCCAATGAAGGGAAGCTTAAGTGGGGCAGAGATAACTATTGTGAACAGCTACCTCAGTGCACGACCCGGAGGCAGCTTTTCTCGTGGTGAGGACATTTAACGGGCCATTTTCCCGTTGCCGGATGGCTTCAACTGGCCTGCAGCTACGTAAAGAGAGCCACAAAAGATCTGCCGTGGGATCCCGAGGTTATGGAGGACGTCCTTCAGATGGCACAGGAGATCAGTCGACGCGTGATGAAAGAGGATCCAGTATCCGGAGTTTGGAGTGTGCCGTCGTCACCTGGTGGACAGGTATGGTGCGACGCATGCAGCTTAGCAATAGGCGCCTGGTTGCGAATTGGAGGGCAGACTGTCGAGGATGCATTTTGGCTTAGAAAGCCAGATGACGTAGCGCTTATAAATATGGCCGAACTCGAGGCCGTCATAAAGGGCCTAAACTTAGCCCTGGCCTTGAGCCTGCGCCAGATCGAGTCGTTTACGGACTCGGCCACTGTGCATTGGTGGCTTCAATCGCTTGTCGAAGGCGATTAGCCTATCCACACGCCAGGGCTAGGCGAGGCGTTGGAGAAGGCAGAAAGCAATAATACGCCCCGACGTAATTAAGGAATATGACCTTCGGCTGAGAATAAAGCTGGTGCGTTCGGCCGACAACAGAGCAGACCACTTAACGCATATGCTAATGCCGTGGCTTAAGACAATCTTGATCCTCGCAGCTGCCACTCCAGCACAAGAAGTAGAGCTTTGAGCGTTCCACGACTTGCATCATCAATGGGTTGACCATACGTTGTACCTGGCCAGGCTCTGCTTTCCCGGCATTGCCGTAAGTCGGGAGATAGTGGAACGCATTGTTAAATGGTGCATGCGTTGCCGGTCTGAGGATCCAGCGCCAGTTTCTTGGAGCCATGGACATTTAGCCATAGATTCCAACTGGCGCCGCCTAGATATTGATGTTACTTTCTTCAACGCGGTCAAGTATCTGACACTTGTCGATAGCGGCCCCAGCAGGTTTGACATCCGGTGGCGTATCCCCGACGAGAGAGAGAGAGATCTAGGTGGTCCGAAGCTTGGACAAAATATTCAAAGTAATGGGCCTGAGGTGGCAGTTCTTAATGGACAACTCCACCAGTTTCCGATCGAACGCTGTTTACCATCTTTCTGATCGTTGGGGGATATATGCAATGTATCGCTGTGCCTACCGCTCCTCTGGAAACGGTGTAGTAGAGCAAAACCGCCAAATAATAAAAGGAATGGCAGCCCGGAGTGGGCGGGACATAATGATGAGGGTGTACTGGTACAATTTTTCTGCCACCGCCAGATTGGACGCCGGCTCATCGCATTGCCATCAGCTTTTCTAGTGCGAATGGAAACCTCCGATGGCTCACGAACCTTGTACAGAGAGCTCTGAGGGAAATGACTTGATTAAGGTTCAGCTGATATTTGTAAAAACCCTCTGGAGCCCGTTGCACCACTCAGTGGCCTCAGGGGACAGTTACTGCCCCAGCCGAAATCGTTGGCATTAAAATTGGTGAAATCCGCAGCCACCTAACGGACATCAGACCAATACCGACCGCCAACAAACTCCTCGGCCCACACTTCGATGCTGGCCCTGGTAGTACGGCCACAGCCAACAATCCCGGCAGACAGCTACGGCCATGATGAGGCCTGAGACCACGGGTGTGCTATGAGGACTGCGTGCTTACGATTTCGCCTTCTCCTTGTCAAAGTTGTGGAGAAGAACAGCTGTTTGCTGCTCTGGCTACGTCATGGATTGATTTCAAGATCAAGCGAACATGTGGTTTTATTTAATTGATGACACTGCCCCCCGATCGTTGTACGAGTGGGCTGTGACACTGGATGTGGTTGGCAGTCGGGACGGGCTATTGGTAATTGCTATGATGAGGGAGTCGGGGCACTCTTGTGGGCGAGAGAGGCGAAGAAAGTCGTGCTCTGCCCTGCTTTGTGAGTGGTGAAATAAACTGATGGCATGGCTCGTTGGCTAGCGTTCTGTACTGGTCTCTACAATAACTCAAGCTACATCAAGCACAATCTAGGTTTTCACTTCTATGCGGATGACACTCAGTTGTATCTTTGCTTTGATCCCTCCAGCCCTCAAGCTCATCGAATTCTCTCAAATCCCTTGCTGCGCGACTTGATTATATCCATCCATTGACGGAAGCAAATTGTTTTAAATTGAATGATGATAAAACCAACTTTCTAGCTATGGGCAAACCAAGTGGGATTCAGAAATTGTAAAGGCTAACGCCCAAAATCGCTTTGCGAGTTAATCTCCTCTTGAATCTGCACGAATTTTAGGTGACACGTTGTCTTGGGAGTATTAGTTTGGTCCAACACGTTAATGACACCACCCACATCGGTAGACATGTAATAGATCTCGTGATCACTAATAATGCCTTCTTCACTGACCTTGTGGTGTGCCGCTAACCGTCTCGTGTCATTGCTTTGTCTCGTACACTGTTCCCGGTCCCTTGTACGCACAAGGTAACGTCGAACTTGTCCAGCAGTGTGAATTAGAAAGCGTTGACATAAACACGCTTTTGAAATGTGATTGTGATACAGGTATTCTTGATCTGAATCGAAACCTAACTGACAGCCTCGATACCCTCCCTGATGCAGTGAACATGACACTTAAGAGTGCTCTTGACAAGTGTACTCCCGTTCATTCTATCCGTTTATAGAGCGCGGAGACTCTTTCAATTTGCAAAAAAATACTTCAGACGATGTGCCGTGTTAAGCAAAGGCTTGATAGTCATTTCAAGAAATCGGGGTATGATGAAGACCTAGTCAATTTCAAAGACTTCCTCTGAGTTAAAACCTGTAAGCTTAAAAATGCCATAGCTTTTTTCACTCGAAAGCTGAATTCCTGCCAATCTGATCCAAAACAGACTTAAAAGACAATAAAAATGTTTCAGGCCAATGCTGAGAGATCTGACTCTCCTGATATTTACGTCACATCCAAAAATGGGTCATGCTTCTTTACTGAAAAATGTGTGCACAGCCGTGCCTCAGTAAAGCCCCTGTAAGTAAAGCCATTGTGGAGTCGCAACCTGTGACCTACCTTTAAAGTTTCTCAGAGGTTTCTGCATGCTATGTGGCTACCTTAATTGGTTCTAGTAAAAAGAGCTCATCTCTTTAAAACCTTATAATATCATCCCTGTGGTCTTCACTGACAGGCCAACTTAACCCTGCCACAACCGAGATTTGTTATACTTCTTTGGAAAAATGGGTCGTATCCATGTCACTCAATAGGCAATTGTTAGACAGATACTTAAAAAAGCCTGGATGAGATAGAGAGGCCTTTGTAAACTATCGCCCAGTTTACTTTCTTATTTTTTTGTCAAAGATCCTTGAAAATTGTCTCTAAGCAGCTCGTTCCTTATATTGAAAAGAATGAATTGTCAGAAACATTTCAAACGGGTTTCAAGAGGCAGCACTCAGCTGAAACTACTCCAATCCGAGTTAGCCATGACAGACTTGTCTGCAGTGAGCATCGCAGTTGCCACATTACTCAACTTCTCGCCGACCTGCACTGGCTACCAGTCAAGCAACGGATTGACTTCAAGGTTTTGTCCCTCACTTTTAGGTCCCTTCATTCTATGGCTCCAGCCTATCTGTCAGATATACTACCCCATCAGGACAAGCATCGTACCACCCGCTTTTCGGAATCCAACAGTCTAGAAATACCTCGTACAAACCTTAAATCCTTTGGAGACCGTGCATTTAGTTCATATGCTCCCAAAGCCTGGAACTCCCTCCCGACCTGCGTCAGAACATCCCCTGACCTGACCACATTTAAAAGGAACCTCAAAACACCTATTTAGGACAGCATTTAGTGGGTCCCTGTGATTCGTCCTTGATGTGCTTATGCGTGCTGACACTGTGCATGCTGCCACTAACCACATTTGCATGCTGACCCTGTGCATGTCACCCCTAACCATATTATTCATTTCGTTTGTTTTTCATGCATGATTTTACTTACCATTCAATTGCATTTCACTTTACAGCAAATGTAAAGCGCCTAGAGAGAGATTAAGTTTCTCTGAGGGCGCTTTATCAAGTGAATTACTATTATTAATTATTATTCTATGCAGCAACGGTTACAGAAATGTCACTGCCCTAACTTTGATAGATCCACCAGCTGCCTTCGACCCGATTGATCGCGATGTCCTACTTAAGCAATTGAGACCAACGATTGGTCTAGCAAACGAGGCACTGCATGGTTTAAATCGTACTTGCCTTATCGTGGTCAATCGTGTAGTGTAGGTGTAGGGGTCAGGTCTCACACACGAGAAAGGTCACTTTCGGAGTCCCTCAAGGGTCCGTTCTAGGTCCCTTGCTGTTCTCAGTTTATACCACACCTCCAAAAAAATGTTTCAGGCCCATGGAATGGGATAACACTTTTAGGCTGACTATACTCAGCTATATTTGTCGTTTAAACCATTGGAATACGCTGCAGCGACCTGTAAACTGAATGCTTGTCTGGCCGACATTCGATCCTGGATGTGGGAAATCTTCTTTAAACAAAATAGCAATAAAAACGAACTGCTGCTCGTAGGAAGCTCTAAGCATGTGGCTGGATTAAAAAGCTTTACTCTTCTAACAGGTGATGGTGTCGTGGTGCGACCATCACCGCCTGCTCGAAATATAGGCTTCGTTTTCGAAAACCGCCTAAATTCAGATGACTGCTTCTACAGCTAACCATCACGTCCGATCTCTACCAGATTATTAGCTGTCTTCCACAGTGGTATGCCAAAGTTTAATTAGCTTCACAGTTTTGTCTCGGCTTGATTATTGTAATTCCCATTTGGCTGGGCAACTAAAAAAAGCTACCCGGTCATTGCAGAAGGCTATAAAAATGGCTGCAAAATTAGTTTTCATGTCCCAGCGGTTTGACTACTTGTCTTCTTTGTTAAAAGATCTAGGATGGCTGCCGCTTGATCAGCTGATACAGAACAAAGTTCTTAGGCTGACCCACAAGACCCGACATGGCTTGGGTCCTCCCTACCTGGCTGTATTGCTGCACCAGTTTCAGTATCCTCTTGCCATTAGGTCTTGTGTAAACAATAAATTAGCTGTTCCATTCCCCTGCTTAGAGAACTTTGGCAACGGTATTTCGTTATTTAGTAACCCAGTGTGGTTTTGATTATGTATACCCCTGTCTGTGACGGCACCTAAATGTTGTTATCTGCTAGTACTAGGCTGGGTGGCCCTCCCGACCACCGGCTAGCCAGTCGGAGTGCAGCTAGGCGTGGGCAACAGCACCAACGAATCAGAGCGCAGCGTTCCAGTACGGCAGATGAGAGAAGCGGACGAACGTCTGCGGGTGGGCAGTAGCGCTTCCGCCGGATGAGTGTGGAGATGAAATTAACTGGTGGTGTTCCTCGTCGGCTAGCGTGCTGTGCCGCTCGCGACAATAATTCAGACTACACTCAGTAATAAGCTGTACACCAATCGCGTTGGTACAAAATCATATATCGCGTTGCTCATAAGCCTTGGCATATCACGGATATTTACCAAGTGGCTATCAAACCTACGACTCGTAAGTTTAAAGCGCTGAGTAGTACTCGTTGCGATAGTAGCTCACCTGCCGTGGCCCAGCACGTTGTGAAACGTCGTCCGACGGCCGTTACCGAGGTCCAATTCAAATTCCAAGGGTCCGCGTCCGCCGGCCGGACACATGCCGACGTGAATACAAACACTTCATCGCCGTCGCCCTGTTTTTGGACAGCCTCTTAAATTCCGCCTACTAAATGTCCGCTCGCTAAAAACCAAGGGGTTACTTATCCGAGATCAGATGGTCCAGGAAAAGCTAGATGCATTTCTACTTACTGAAATTTGGATGGCGCCTTGTTCCAGTAGCTGTATTTCTGAGACCACTCCACCCGGGTTCTCATTCTATCAGTCCACGCGTTCTGACAAGGCTGGTGGCGGGGTTGCAATTGTTGTTCACGAATTGAATCGTTTGGCTATAAAATGTGCAGTTTTTCGCACGGGCCAACGTCTGAATTAGTTGGAATCAGGTCTTCATCAAAGACAATGTTCTCACTGTTGTGATATACTGACCTCCTCCTGGCTGTCTAAACTTGTTTACAGAGCAGTTTTTAGGGTTCCTCGATAAAATATTTGTGTGTGACAGGCCGTAACTGATTGTAGGAGACTTCAATATTCACATTGACAACCCTAACAACAGCCAGGTCCGCTCTTTTCTTGACTGTCTGAAGAATTTTGGTTTGGCCCAACACGTTAATCATAGCACCCACAACGGTGGCCACGTTCTAGATCACGTGATCACTAAGGATGTACTCCCCACGGACCTTGTGGTGTGCCCACTGACCCTCTCAGATCATTGTTCGGTCTCATTTACTGTTCCTGCTCCGTTGTCCGTACAAGGTAATGTCGAACTTGTCAAACGACGTAACTTACAAAGCATTGACATGGACAAGTTATGGAAATCTGTTCCTGATGCAGGTCTTCATGATCTGAATTCAGACCCGATCGGCAGCCTTGATACCCTCACTGATGCGATGAACATGACACTCAGGAGTGCTCTTGACAAGCATGCTCCCGTTCATTCTATCCGTGTTCAAAGTCGTGGATATTCCTTTCAATTTAAAAAAACTCCTTAAGATGCACCGTGTTAACCACAGGCTGGAGCGTCATTTCAAGAAATCGGGGTCTGATGCAGATCTAGTCAATTTCAAAGACTTTCTTCGAGTTTAACCAGAAAGCTTATAAAAATTAGGGCTTCTTTTTTCATTCGAAAGCTGAATTCCTGCCAGTCGGACACTAAACAGATTTGTAAGACAATAAACCATTTACTGCCCAAGGTTGTAAGGTCTGACTCCCCAGATATTAAGGGCTGAGCCGAAAAGTTTTAAGCCTTCTTTACTAAATAAATTGTGCACATTTTTGCCTCCATTAAACCCCCTCCGACTAAAGCATTCACGATTCCACACCCCGTGAACTTCCTTAAAAGGTTCTCCGATGTTTCTGCATGCCGAGCTGGTTTGGTCTAGCGGTTAAGGTGCTCGCCCCGACCAAGGTCTGACTGAGGTCGTGGGCTCGAGCCCCGAGACATATGTGAAGCGCCTGAATAGAGATTAAGTTCTCTTGGGGCGCTATATAAATTAATTTTATATATATATATATATGTATATATATATATATATATATGCCATGCGGCTACCTTAATAAGGTCAAGCAAAATGAGCTCCTCTCCTGAAGACCCTATACCCACATCTCTGTGGTCTTCACTGGCAGACCAACTTACCCCTGCCATAACCAAGATTTTTAATGCTTCTTTTGGAAAAGGGGTCGTCCCCAAGTCATTGAAATCGGCAATAGTTAGACCCATTCTTAAAAAGCCTGGATTAGACACAGAGGCCCTTGCAAACTATCGCCCAGTTTCTCTTCTTCCTTTCTTATCAAAGATTCTTGAAAAAATTGTTGCTGAGCAGCTAGTTTAACATATTGAAAATAATGGAATGTCAGAAACATTTCAACCAAGGTTCAAGAGGCAGCACTCCACTGAAACTGCTATCCTCCGCGTTAACAGTGACATTCTACATGGCAGCGACGACGGGAATGTCACTACCCTAGCTCCGCTAGATCTGCCTGCTGCCTTCGACACCATTGATCACGAGGTTCTGCTTGAAAGATTGAGAACAACGATCAGTCTGGCAGACGAAGCACTGGCATGGTTTAAATCGTACTTGTCTGATCATGTTTAATCCCTGTCGTGTGGAGGTCAGGTCTCACCCGCGAGACCGGTCACCTGTGGATTATCTCAAGGGTCTGTACCCGGTCCCTTGCTGTTCTCCATCTATACTCAACCTCCGGAAAAAGTGATTAAGGCTCATGGAATAGGATATCACTTGTATGCTGACGATACTCAGCTGTATTTGTAATTAAAACCGTCGGAATCTGCTACTGCAACTGAGAAACTTGATGGTTGCCTTGCCGAAATTCGATCCTGAATGTCGGAAAACTTCTTGAAATTAAGTGACGATAAAACTGAACTGCTGCTCATGGGATACCCTAAGCGTGTGGCTGGATTAAGAGGCTTTGCTCCTGTAATAAGTGAGGCTATTGTGCGACCATCACCACGTGCTCGAAATTTAGGTGTTTTCGACAGCTGCCTCAATTTTCATAGCTTCATTCAGAAGACTGCTTCTACAGCTAACCATCACGTCCGATCCCTATCAAACATTAGGAGCTGTCTCCCACAGTTGCTTGCAAAAAAATTGCCTGGCTCCTTGTGGAGTTACAGACGGAGACATTACATTTCAGCGGCCAAGATCATCGTTCGTAATCCCGTTCCAGCTATTAATAATTCATTCATTTATATAGCGCCCCAAGAGAATTTAATCTCTATTCAGGCGCTTCACATATGCCTAGGGGCTCGAGCCCACGACCTCAGTCAGACCTTGGTCGGGCGAGCACCTTAACTGCTAGACCATAAGTGCCGCTACCCGAACTTTTCAGTTAACGATGGACTTTAACGACTCCAATAAAATTTGTGTATGTTATGAAATGATTAAACTAGGTGATAATTACCATATCTTCTTGGGGATTTAATATTGTGTCTCAACTAGTAGGCTTGTTCTGGTAACTATGCGGTTGAGGGGTGGTTAGTCACGCAACCTTTAATCGAGGTTCTCCCCCCGCCGATTGCATACATTCACCCGTCGAATCACCGGTCTTTTTATCTCATAGCTTTCATGGCTGGTCTATGTGAATAAGCTGCGATAGTACAGCTATCACGGCTTTTCCGGTATCTTAAAGACGTCGCAAGTAAACAAGGGCAATACTGGACTCCAGCCCACCAACGCATGACAACCAATGAGCTGCAAACTTCCCACGTGGTAGCGGTGCGCGGCTATAATAGAAACGCCTCTTAGCTAAAGTTTCACAGTGGTGTAATTAAGCTATCAATACAAGTTTTTGATAAAATATAATATATTTATATTGTATTTATTGTCAATCTTTTGATCGTGCATAAATGCAGATTAACTGCCCCACTTTCCTTCGCGCTTGCGCAATTGCGTCCGGTCAGTCGCTTCGCGGTACTCCGATTGCCTAGCGAGTCTGTGTTGTGCCCATCTTAGAAACGTTGGCTATCGATCTATTGTCGCAGAGTTCCTAAGGCTGGTGACGTTGTAAGTTTAGGCTTTTATATAGGATTGCCTGTGCGAACTGTATTGTCTGTATGATGCTTCCTTCGATGCTCTCGCATAGCGCTGGCTGCGGCCACGGCCCTCAGGCCGTGGCCTAATTTCAGATCGGCTGGGATTCCTGGAGTAGCTGATGTTCTTTGGCACTAGCATTTCGTTGCTTTCCTGACTGTTTATCGACGTTTTTCCTTTGAGACTTTCCGCTATTGAGTGGTTGATTTTAGTGGCCATCGTGCCCTAGTTGTATGAGTAAGGCACTTGCGCACAGAAAGCCACACATGCGGAAGTATTAGAATGTTGAGGGAACTTGTTTATACGCTAGTAGCTTCATTCATAGTGTTTATAGACTCTTCAGATGTATCTTATCGTTAGTTAGGTTGTCATCTGTTCTGTGTGGAGGCTAATGAAGTAAATTTATAACACCTAGTAGATATGTTAAATGTGTTTGTTAAGTCAAGGTTAGTTGGTATTATTATTATTATTATTATTACTGGTATACTGCCTTATTGATTTCGAGGCACAACAGCGACAGCGGCTATCACTCCTGCTTGCAGTTAGCACTCGAGAATTTCATGCTGCCGGACTCCTGCTGGCGACCTAGTTACGACCCCCGAGGATAATTTGTGCAACTGTTCAGTTGCCCTTGCTGAAAATATTGTATGGAAGTAATAATGCAGTTGTATTTTTAACCGTCCAAGTGCTTTTAAGTTATTTATTATCTATGGTCTGATCTTGTCTTAATCTTCAGCCCTACTAAAGCAACTGGACCCTGACTGTGTTTCCTTGGATGAAAGTAGTGATGTCACTCAACTGTAGTAGACGGTTTATATCTGCCTTGTTATATAGATTTTCGATTAGCACCTAGCTTAAGGTTGAAATAAAATATTA
Source organism: Cristatella mucedo (assembly GCA_009760855.2). Lineage (NCBI taxonomy): Eukaryota > Metazoa > Bryozoa > Phylactolaemata > Cristatellidae > Cristatella > Cristatella mucedo. The sequence continues at coordinate 569,175 of WPIO01000119.1, forward strand.
CCTGCCGCTGTTACGCCTGATATTTTTGGGAACTATGATTATTTGGTAAGTTTAACTATTTGCACTTGTGGCTTTGCTGTACTTATTCAAGAGTCAAGCTGTCCTACATACGTGTGTGTGCGTTCGTGTGTGTGTGTGTGCGCGTGTGTGTGTGTGTGTGTGTGTGTGTACTTTTGTGTGTGTGTCTGGAATATGGTCTTAGCTGTACACTGTCTTTGTATATTATAGATATATTCATCCTGATGTAGAATAATGTGGCATAATTCTAAGTTGGTTTTATGTAGAGGAATCTCATGCAGTACAAAGACAGCAACGTACAGTTAATGTAATGTAATGTATCTCCGTCAGTAACTCCACAAAGTCATTAAGACCATGTGGGTGTTACGCAGGAGAGTTTTGTATAGCGCACTCACAGCCTAAGCGGCTTTCGGTACGCATTAATTCAATAACCTCATTCATTTATTGTGAAGAAGAACTACTGTAGCAGCTATTATTCCATTAAAGGCTGCAATTCAAATTGACAGTGGGAGAACTCGAACCTAAGAGCTCGATCTTGAAGTGGGAGTGCCGTACCCCTAGGCCAATACACAGTGGCATCTCGAATGTCACGTAGTGGTATCTGGTGGTATATTCTGACAGATTATGTATTGTTACATTGCGACCGATTATGTAGTGGTAGAAACAATGAATAAATCATATGGCCTTTATAGTGTGTGCTAAGCGATGGGCTCAGAATTTGAGAGTAGCATTTTTAGTGGATTCTTCCTGACCAGTGATTGAGGATAATTAACTGGAAGCTGTCTTGTATGGTAAGCCTTACTCCAACCGTCTTGAGTAACACAGTGAACAAAGGGTGTGTAATCTGCTGAAAGCAGGTGGTTTGCCAAGCTTGAGATCTCGTCTGATGCTTTCCACATCTAGTCAATTAGAGTACCTTATTCCCGTCCACGTGATCGTTTAGTAAAGATTAATGTTTTTGGACTTCCATACATTAGTCAAATGATGTGTAACTTTAGAAGGAAAAGAGTAGAAAGCTACATGGAGTCTCATTTAACCTATTGGAATTCTGTCGATTTAATGTTACTAGTGTACTTGTTATAACTTTTTGTTTCAGCTGATTGAGCATTGAACAGCATGGCTTGCTTAATTGAGTGCTGACAGCGGATCTGGGATAGCCATGTCCTAAGCTATGTCAATTAAGCAGGGTACCGCCTTATTTTTTTGTCCAAAAACCTACATTGCAACGGTGAAAATGGCTAACAAGAAATAGCATTTCCGGATCAGTTCAAGTATGCACTCTTAGGCCAATTGTGCCCAGTGCTGGTTTTACACCCTGTAAGGTGCAGCACATTTACAATTTACGAGAACCGTTTCTAGTATTTTTCTTATACAGAGATCTACGTGTTTCCTGCAGTCCTGGCACCTGCTTTTTGGTTAGTTGTGGCAAGCCTAGTTACTTGGCATGTTCATTTTTTGGTAGCACACTGAATAAATAGATGTAATTAATGTTTGTTTCAAATCTTTTCTTATTTGACCACTCGACATTGAATATTGCCTTGGAGTGTTTGGTTGCAATCAGTTTTCTAAGCTAGCTCGCTTTTCACTGCTCGGTTACATAAGTAAAGGTATATTAACCTGTTCTCACGAGTTGTAGCAAGCATAATTTCTTACCCATCAGCATCTAAAGTCAACCCCAAATTGTCATATGGCTACATAGTTAAGGTCATTCGCCACCCCATAAAAACATAGGCCTAAAAAGAGACGTAAAAACGTAAACGTGCCCTCTTAAATGTTGTGAAGTGCCCAACTTATGCTAGTGATAGCATTACTGTACTGGATATGTCATCTAGCTACCGGGTTTAGATCAAGACAATATAATCAGAACACTAGAATATCCTTCTTCATTGCACATATCCCATCGATTTATTTGATTTTCTCTTCTGTGTCCAATTTGTTAAGGCTATAGGAACTGAGTTGTTCCAAAAGATTGCATTTAAGGACAAAAGAAACAGTGCAGGCCAATAAGTATTTTAGTAAAATGTAAACCTGCTTAAAAGTCCTATCGTCAACATAGGTTTGAGTTAGAAGCGTGTGCAGTTAGTGTCAACTTATTTATAGATGGCTGTTTTCGTTATGAAGTAACATTTTTTATGTCTATAAGTGCATATTATATCATGTCTTAGTTAATTCAAGGCTAGCCCTATAAATTATTACTCAGTAATCACGGCTGGGTGAGCCCTAGGTCATCAATAAGTTTGTATTAATTTTGCATTTGTCTTGGGAAAAGTTAATAGACAGCCACCAGTCTCTGGAGTTCCATATAGCATATGTTAACTTAAATGTGGCCAACTTGTTATGAACCGCACTAATAATAACATAATGATAAATATAATAATACCTATGTAAAGCGCCCTCGGGGAATTCAATCTCTTTCTAGGCACTTAATATAAGCTGTAAAGGAAGCATGAACAAATGGTAAGTGTTAACATGCACAATGTCAACAAGCACAACATGGTTAGAGGTGGCATATACAGACCCACAATGCAAACATGGTTAGCGGTGGAATGCACAGTGTCCACATGAATAAGCACACCGAAGACGAATCGTGGGAACACACTAAATGCTGTGACAAACAGGTGCATCTGTAGCTTGTTTTTCAATGTCATCAAGTCAAGGGATGGCGTGACGTCTGGCGAGAGTGAGCTCTAAGCTTGGGGAGCACATGAACTGAAGGCACAGTGTCTAAAGTATTTGAGGCTCGTACGAGATATAGTTAAGCGATTTGAGTCAGAAAATCTACTAGTATTATGCCTAGTAGTAGTATTGTAGCTGTATGTAACCAGCAGTTCAGTTTGGATGAAGCTTGTGTATAGTAATCCAACTAACTGAAACCACAGCATCAGGCTAGAAAATATATTGCAGCCTTCTGGTCAGGTACTGGTCGAGACCATCAAAGATCTTATGTGCTGCTAAGAAAAGTAAAGGGAGCATACGAAGCAACTTTTGCTCACGGTTATTTTGAATTTGCTATATAGTTAGCATTTGATTTTGTTCACAAGTATGTTATTTAGTTTAGTTTTTGATTGTTGTGAGCATATATCTCACGACAGTGGAATGTGACCCCTCTTGTGAATTTATCGATCCAGGCTCTTTTTTTTCTGCGGTGTATGCTTTTCTTTTTGCTGACTACCTCGCCAATTTTGTTCTGCAGACAACTTTGGTGGCTGGGATGGCCAACTTGGAATGCGTAATCACAGCTTTCCTGTTACTACTCTCGCGAGACATCTGTTTTGGTCGTAAGTTCTTGGGCTTAGCCGTTAGCTGTGCTGTTTTCGTGGCAATGTGTTCTTGCGATGTCATAATAGTTGCATGGCAATGTTTTATCTACTATGTTATTATTACTACAGGCATTTGATTTGAGTTGAGAGTAGCAGATTGCAACCTCAAATTTGTTACTAAGCAAAATATCTCGCAACAAAAAGCAGTTTACCAGTCTATAGAAAAGAAGTTTACATCCCATGCAAACCTCTGAGCTTCAGTAGTTTCAAGCCCTATACTAGTTTTGGGTTTGTAGCCACGTTGTTAGTTGTGATTTTTTTTCCAGCATCATTAACTAGACTGGCTAGCTTTCAGAGCTACTTAGTGAATAGTGTTTAGTGCTGTTCTCTTTATTGTTGTCAAGGCTGTGTTAGGCCTCAACTATGGCCCAGTCATTAGTAGTGGGGGCAGCTGGTGATTATCTGATTGTCCTAGTATTAATCAAACACCCAGCATTATCTTGGCTGATAATAGTAATAATAATAGTGATGATACTGCTTTAGTATAGCACCGTCAGAGAACCTAATCTTGTTCTAGGCACTTAAGTTTGCTACTTAGGGAGCACGATCAAATGGTTAATGGTAGCTTCTTTTTGAATGACATCAAGTCATAGAATGTTGCGAGATCAGCCGGGTGTGAGTTTCATGATTTGGGAGTATGCAAACTGTATGTACAGTCTCTAAAGGACTTAATGTTGCTTCGAGGCATTTCTGAACAGCTAGAGTCACAGAAGCAGGTGTGAACATGCCTAGCCTGGTGGCTGGGTAGATCTAAAAGGAGGCTAAAGCCGGAGACAGATGGGACCTGAATGTGAGTTACAGAACCTAGAAAACGTTGCACTACTTAATTTGAGCCAATGCATGTCGGCTACGAGTGGTGTGATGTGGCAACTGGGTCGCTCAAGACTGCCATGGCTGGCTGCAGAGTTCTGCACCAACTGTGAGCACCTGATTGCACAAGCTAGTGACAAGCAAACAGTAAGTTATAGCAGTCTTGACAGAATGTCACAAATGCATGGACCAATTTAGATGTATCCTTACCTAAGCAGGCCCGAACTGTTATGTAGCTGAAAGTATGCCGGCTTGACTGCGGAGCTTCTGTGGTCGTACAGTGATAGGTCATTTTAGAACAGCGCCTACGGATTTCGTGCTGGTGCTGCAGTAGATTCTCTCAACGAGCTGATGCTAGATCTGCCTCTAACCCTTTCAATTTTTGAGGCACTTGGTTTGCCAGTAACTAGTTATTTGGTTATATCATCATTCAATTTAAGAAGTTTTGCTGCCATCTAAGAGCAGTTGTTGGCAATACATGTAGCAAAGGACTTGGGTGGATTTGCTGTGCTGGGTGGCTTTGAGGGTTGTAAGCATAGCTACAGCTGTGTATACATACCTATAAATAAAAGCCTAGATTGTGCTTGGTGATTCTTTTGGCAAGAGGGAGAGTATAAATTGTGAATAGAAGCCGACAAAGCACAGAGCCCTCAAGTACCCCCTAAATTTGTCGTTTGTCGGGCGACGTTTTGCTGATTTAATCTATTCTCTTGATGTGTCCCTTGAGGTGGGTCCTAAGCAATTGCAGCATGGTGCTAGTGATGCCCGGGCAAGATGTGAGATGTTTGTAAAGGACTTGGTGATCAATAGTTGAAATGTTATTGAAAGATCGGCCGAAGCAAGCACTAGGGCATAACTTAGGTCTGCATTCCTGGGTAGATCGGTATACACATGAAGCAGTGCTGACTTTGTGGAGTTATTGACTCTTAAAATAGACGAACTTCCTGGCTATTTTTGAAGCTTCAATGTATGAGTTTAGGTTGTCTGCCACTGCTGGCTCCAGTGTCTTACATTGGAATGGCTGTAGGGAGTGTGTAGGAGATAGGGAATTCTCTTCGTGGAGTGTTGCTTTTCTATGGTAAGCCTTACTCTGACCCTCTTGAGTAACACAGTGAACACAGGGTGCCTAATCTGCAGGAGGCAGGTATTTTGCCAAGCCTTTGATCGTGTATGATGCTTTGCATGTCTAGTAAATTAGTGTGCGTTATGCCAGTTCATTCGATCGATGAGTAATGATTAATGTATTTTGGAGTTCCATACATGTGGTGTTCAGTGGTGTGTAACTTGAGAAAGAAAGAGCATAAAGCTGCACAGAGTCTCGTTTAACCTATTGAAATGCATGCATTCGTGTGACCTTTCGACCTGTTCTGCTGTCCTTCTCATGCATTGCTGTCTGTCATGCTAGCATCGATATAAAGTTGTTTGAGGGCACTATTTTGCGGCTGCATGCTTAGTTTTACCAATACTTTTTAGTTAAATAGCGGTTATCTATTAGTGCATGTGTGGTGTCTCATAATCTCAATCTGCCCTTCTGGCCAAACTTCGATATGCTGGATACAGTACATTTGCACCCATAAGCCTACCAGTATTTGAAAATACTCGCCTACAATTATATTTGTTAGCTGGTGATTAAACTATGCACACTGCTGGTTCACTTTAGGTTATTCTTTGTATGTTGATACCTATTGCTGAGTTATCATCACAGTTGGCGTTTCTGTAATTACCCATGCTACGAAGCCTGAAAGGCTGCTTCACTGGGTAAAGCACTAATAAAAATGAGATGCTAAGACAGCTCAATATCTTTAATGAAACCTGGATAAGTTTGTTGCCTTCTTGATGATTTAAAGCTTTTAGCCTTAAAAGGAATTTAGTCCTTAGGCAACCCCTTCAGACTTAACTGGGTTGCTTCATTTGATTGATCAGCAAGCTTCAATATTGGACTCCTTTGCCTCTGTTCTATGTTTATTCATTGGGGTATTACTTAGTCAATAATCAATGGATGGTAGGGACATTAGTAAGCATTGGTCTTTGCCCAACAATAAACAAGAAATAATCTCGTCAGTTTGTACAGCTGTTGAGACTCGATGAGACTTCTCCTATGAATCCTGTTAGAAGCCTCCCAACGTTTACCTTGTCTGTACACATCGAGATACGTGTTAAAAGATTACTTGCCACTACTGATGGAGTGCTTTCTTAACAGACTGTTGTTCTGCCTTTTATGTGTCACAGCTGGGTGGATAATGATGCCATCAACGTTGGATTTTGGAATGTGCATTGGTTTGTGCTTCTCCATTATTTATTCCAACTAAATCTTTGCGGGAACTTAGCATAGTTTTGTTACTTGGTTGAAAGCTTGCCTTCTGACCGAACAGTTGTTTCAGCAACGGCATGCTTTTGTTTCTTGCGTTTTTTGTGGATTGGCTAGGCTGTCTATGGTATGCTGTTAATGTTAGTAAATGGGTATGTAGTTGTTCATAACTGCTCTAACATATTTTAGTAAGTCTCCCAACTGTATTGGCTTACTGGCGTTGAGTTGCATGCTTAAGTAGCTTCGATTGCATCTTTTGGAGCTCGTTCCCAACAATCAGACTTTGCGCCTTGAAAATTACATCGCATGAAAGTTCACGATCAATTTGAAGTTGCAGGATTTTGATTGCGAATGGTAATTTGCCTTTTCATTATACGATAGAAACCCAGTTTCACTGTACCCGCATTTATTTTTGCTTATTTACACCACCGTGGCAGTGCATTAACTTGATGTTCCGATTTTACCGATATCAAATTAAAAATAAGTTTCTAGGTTAGACTTATGTAGGGCTAATCACATCCATTGAGGTATTAGTTTTCGCTCTACTGCTTAGCTTGTATTGGTTGATTTTAACTAGTACTCTTGAAACTGCCACAAAGCTGCCACAAATTCTGCCACAAAGGCATATACTATGTTGTTGACTTCCAAAGACGGAAATTGTTGCACACAAAATATTGAACGTTGCCCATGTTACTTTCTTAAAACTCCATGTCAATTTTTAAATTGATTATTTTGATTTATTAAAAACTATTCAATGACGGTAAGTCGTAGCTGTTTAGTAGGACAACTCCTCGTCTACCCTTAGTCCCTCAAATATCTCTTCCCATATTCAATATTGTATACTTCGTATTTAGTAAGTAGGTATCCTTATGAAACTAGGCTTACGTGGGCAAACGAATCACGCCCAGCATTTGTTCACATTAGTTTTATATTTAGAATAAGTTTAGAAAATTAGTGCTATACAATTATGGAAAAATTGTCGGTTGCCGTGTTTTTCACTAAATCATTAAATTTAATAAAATAGTATTCCTATGAATTATTATTAAACTTATCTTAACAATGCACACGAATTTATTCCTCAACTTTATATGTTCAATAGTTACTACTCTTGCCTTATTACTATCTCAGCCTGTCATTTTTTAGGTACAATTTATCCTCCCATCATAACGTCTCTTCAAGTGAATGGCCAAGCTAATCCTTTTGTTGTCACATCACTTTCCATTGACCTTAAACTTGAGTGTCAACCTGATGCCAAGTAAGTTGCTATGAAATGATAAACTCTGATGTGGTCTTCCGTCTTGTCTATTTATTTACACATCGAATATGCATGGCTTGGGGGTTTATCATTTTAACCTGCGTCATTATGATTGAAAGTAAGAATTTTGCCGTTTGACGAGTAAGTAGTATTTTTGAGTTTTCAATTTTTATTTGTGCTGACGTTTTCGATAAGACTGTTACAGTCAAGTAGTCCATGCTCTGATCACATGTAGACTTATGTCAGGCTTATGTGACTGTCTCCTTCTAAGCTTTATGCCAGTGCAGTATATCACAGACTGTGCACAATTTAGCAGTACGATCAGTTCTGCAGCTTCATTAACCCAATATATTTGAGTTTTGCTGGCTCCTCAGCAACAACATCGGCTTCACAGTCATGGCATTGTAGTCCATTCTTTCTCTTTCTCGGTGTGTTTGGTCTTGTCCCATTAATCATATTTCGTCTGTGGCCTTCTGGCTTCGCTTGTAGCTAACCTAAGATCATGTGCACCATGTATATCTGAGAAGTGTCTGCCTTCTGATTTTATCGCACTCTCTCTCGACATTGTAGGCGAAATTCTGAACTTTTTTCTTTACAGCTTTAACTTCGTCCATAGGAAGTGTCTGTTATCTGCTCATGTTGAATGTATGTCTCCTTACTTGGTCTGCATAGTTCCCTTAGCGGCCTACATAGGAAAAACTAAATGTGTGTATTTCTACATCCTGTTCTGTGTAGTTGCAGTTAATAATTATTGTACAATAATACTAGTAATACATTTAAATACTGCCCTACGAAGGTTAAATCTTTTTCTAGGCACTCTCACTACTTATGATATATAAAAAACATTACCAAATGATTGGCGATAAAATCAGCAAGTTAAGCTGTTGGTGATATCACCCCTATTTGGCTTCGGGTCTTAAATTCTTTGTTTTTTTAATTGCTATTGTTCAGTAATAACTGATTGGCTAACTCATCAGAATGTAGGATCTCAGCAAAGAATTGGACTTCGATAAATTGCTAACCTATTTCCAGAAGCATTTTGTTTGTGTCTATTTTTGAGCGATACTGCTTCTCCTCTGGCCATGCCTCATCTCTTTGATGGCGATTATCTTAAAATTGTCAAGGCTGTAAGTGCTTGAAATTACCCAAATAATCTTTGTAAGCAGGCAAACTGACTGGGTGCTAGCTAACGTGTATAGCGCAAGCACTTCACGACCCAGATAGTGGGTCCTAGTCCTTCAGTGAGCTGCCATTCTTGCACACTGCATGAGATAGTGATAGCCGGCAAGGCTCTCCTGTTGCTACAGGCAGCTAACCATCTACTGACTCCTTTTGCTGTGTCATAGTTCTGCCGTCCTGCAATATAATGCTGTGCCGTCTTGCCCATTGACGGTAATGGCCCATCTTGAGGTGCGATGGACATTCTCACTTTAATTAGTAGATATAAAAGCCGTTGAATCAGCTAACTTTCCACTTGACTAACTTTTGTGGGAGATTTTTTACAATCTTCAAAATAAATGTTTTCGTATCTGACGAGACCTTGTATCTTTTTTTGCCCTGCTATCCTCCCTATACATGTTCTCTCTTTTTAAGTTCGTGCAAGAAAATCGAGTATCACCAGAGTACTATTCACGGGGCCACCTTAGACTCTTGTTATAATTGTTCCTACCTTGAATTTGTTTATGAATTGATTTCATTGAAATGTGAAGCGCCTGAATAGAGATTAAGTTCTCTTGGGGCGCTATATAAATGAAATGAATTATATTACTGCAACGTCTACAACATTCGTAGGCATGCTGACAGAATTCTGTGCATGCAATAAGTGTTTGCAGTTGATCACTACAACGCCATAGCATCAATCACAAGGCGCAAAATATTATTCATTTGCTCCTGTAGGTACAGGTCCGACCATCATGATTCCCCACACGTGTAAGATTCAAAACTAACTATAGTGACATTCTACTGGCTTAGGTTAAGTAATTCGGCCAACCTAATAGTCCAACGTGTACACCAGCCGGGAAACCTTTGCAGCTATGACCCTGTTTGCTGTTGGCAATAATTGATACCCTCTGTCACGGCTCGAATCCATTAATTACCTTCACCTAACTCAGTAAACAGTTTCTCTAAGGTCAAGTAAACACGGTTGAACTTAGTACCAACCAAATATTTTTTCGATTAAACGTTCTTGGGCTTCCTGGCTGACTTCTAGCTATGGGTTGACTGGGTTTTACAAACATTTTTGTTGGGAGATCAGCAGCTTCAGCATTGAGTATTAGGGCCACGATACTAGTGGTAATTGGTGTTAATGAAGCCACATTTGCTATGCTTTCAGCCATTGACGGATGTCAAAAACATTCAACTGCTGTTGTGAGTGTTATCTCCTCTTTTGCAGACCTTCAAACGTTTAGCATCAGATCTCAGTCTCTGCTCACCCACCACTACAGGCATAATGGTAGCAGCTGGGCACCAGAATTTAAATTAAAGCATGTAACTGCTAATAGGCATTACATAATGATTTGGCTAGAGCACGTGATGTCATTAAGGCCTTTTGTGGTGAGCAGTAGTAGAACACAAATCTTGATGGCTCAAATGGAAATGCATTTGACCTGGAAATCAGAGGTCACCAATTTTACTTCTTGTTAAAAAAATGGTACGCTCGGAACCCGAAATTGACTCAGACTTGGGATAAATAATTAAATCCTAGCTGATTAAACAGCCTATTTTGTATAGCGACAGAAGAGCCTTTTACGGGTATCACCACCACTTGCAGTGGCGATAAAGAATCTCCCACCGCAGGAATCGAACCCACGACCCCAGGAGCGAGGTCATGAAAGCAACTGCCTTACCTAGTGGGATACTTGGCTGTACACTGTGATACAGCTGCCACATCTGCAATGGGTGCTTGAAAATTGGTTTTGATACCAATATCTACAATACGGTGTAGCTCGTTTACCCACAATCTTTAATGCAATTGGACTTGCACGTTCTCGTGCTATGGCCTTAAACGGCAAGTGGCATCCAGCCTTTATATACATTAAAATGTAGATAGAGGTACCATTTCCATGAATTGCTTCCCATTACTTCGGTTTTGATCACAAATTAAAGAAGCCATGGTTCCGGATTAATCCACTAATTATCATGCATTTGTGCTTGTGGATGGATGCTCGTACTATGGCCTTCAACAGATTGGCCCTATGATGCCCTCTACATTCCAATGGCTGTACAGCAGCAATTTACATGAACTTTGCAAACCTTCGGTCTTCATTCCTTATTACCGACAGAAAATCGTGTTCCATGTAGACCCACTTAATTTTTGACTCCATGAAATGAGAAGGCTATCCGTAATTAACTTACTTCATTTTATCAGATTTGTCGTCTGAGTTCTTTTGCACTAGCCTCCAATGTCCCAGGTCAATGAGCATTCCTACATTTTCGGACTGCGGTTTGTAATCGAAACCTCAGTTAGGGAAAGATTATTGTGAAAATATCAGCTTAGTTCGAATAGATAGGTATGCTGTCTGGCCCGGGCAGCTGGAGACCATGCCTTGAGAACAGTAATGAGCTAAGCCATGAAAGTTGGTCGGTAAACCCGGAACAGTTTTCTGTATAGGGTATTAAAGTAGCAGTTGCTTTATGCATCCTGTGAAATTGGCAGCTTTATCTCCATTTGAAATATAGGGCAGGCCAGGCCATTGTATGATAATGCAAATTCCCTAGGACATGAAATTTGTTCGACACAGCCTGAATAATTGTTTTTTGTCATGTTGAATGAAAACTGCTGATTTGCTATGCTTTTATGAGAATGGCAGGGGTTTAGCAGTTCGAATATGTAACGTGGCTGACTGGCTGGCCAGTGCTATCAGTGGCTGTAGCATGAGTAGCCAACTCACTATGGCACATGTGGCTGATCAAGTCTGATTACTGTTTTCTTTCATTTGAAATAAAAACCACAGTTGCTGTCTATTACGACACCTATTACGGAAATGACAGCTGTGTTGCAGTTGGAAATTGCAGGCATTTTTAAGCAACAGCTTAAGAGCAGGCAGCTGCAGTGACATTAAATTCGGCGGGTAAACCTGTATCACTGTTCTCTGTAATAGGGGCTCGACGTCGAAGTTATTTGAAGTTAATTGTGGAAATGGCAGTTGTAGCTCGGTTGTAATATTGGGATATCGTAACTGGCTGGGCCAGGCCATCGAATGCATAGCATGAGTATGTTCTAAAGCAGGTGCATGACAGTTTGTGGGTTAACCAGGTACATGGATTACTATGATTTGTAATCAAAATCATGTGTTCGAACCTCCCGTGGAAAGGGCAGTCTGCTTACAGTTTGGTTATTTAGGGCTGCCATCTGAGCTATACCACTGGAGGCCATGCAAAAATTGCACAAGTGCAAACAAATGGAATGTAGTGAGTGCACGTGTTACATTTGTTTTGTATGCCCATGCTTTATGACGAAGCAGGGGACTGAATATATATATATATATATATATATATATATATATATATATATATATATATATACCCTGAATATATATATATATATATATATATATCCTCTGTATATATATATATATATATATATATCGTAAATTCCACGTTTTAATGATTCGAATATCCTTTAACTCGATTGGCGTCCTATTGCCCATCATTTGGATGTTGATCTGAAAACTTTGGCGACTATCAATCTGGAGTTCCAGCTGCAGTCGAGCGTTTACTGTAAATCGGTAGCTGCATCACAGAGTATCACAGTACGACTCACTGAAGATCAAGTTTTGTCTTTCTCTATTGTCAAATATTCACGTTAGTGGACTCAAAAATGCCACCCTGACCAGCAAGTGAGATTTTACATTAGTTTTGAGCTTTACTGAATTGGAATCATATTGCCTCATATGTTTGCATTGTAGTTGTGTCTAACACTAATAATTTGCACAGTTTTAAAACCTATTACGGGAAAGCTTAGCTGGCATGGCAGATCTAAAGCATCTTCTTTTTCAGACTTGTAAGGGTTGGTTTTCTTTGCCCCTTTGCTATGCGCCAGTAATGGGGAAGTATGTTTCCGAGGCCAGGGTACCTTGTTATGTTGGATTAGTAGAGCATCTACACAACTGTGGTGAGTGACGATAATAATGTAGCTTTAAAAATATTTTTAAAATCAATCATAAACAGATCAGACCGGCTGTGTGACCAATCCTGGTTTACGGTGTCTGTTTTTGACCCACCTTAGGAACATATTCTAGTTGCTGTCTGCATTGTTAATATTAAAACATTATTGAATCTTAACTTTTAGTGGTATGGTTGTGGTCTGAAGTTGATGAAGCATCTGCCAAGTTTCGCTTGTCCCGAATGTCTGGGCATCATGACTTGTTTTCTACTGGCTGTATCTATTACTACCTCACCCGTGAAGGGGTTTCGTGCTAATGTAGGATGAAGATGCCTAGAACACTTCATTTTGTCCTGGGGTGTAGAACTACTCGTACAAATCATGACCAGCAAAAGTATTAGCTAAGTTAACAGCCTCATTCGTATAATGGCAGAAAAGCCTAATTGGTTTCACTATTGGTTGCAGTTTGGAATGAAGGATTGCCCACTGCAAGATTTGAACCCACGACCTCGTTCGTGATGAGTGAGCACCTTACCTCATGGGCTATCACGACCCAAATAGCTTTGCTAAAAATCGTTCATGCAGACCAGCTAATTAATAACTGTCCATTGACCGGTGCCAGACACTGGTTAGTTGGCCTGTTTCGTTTGAATATAAAATAAACGTTATGACCCTTCTTCATTTGAAGTTAATATATCTCCGTGTATTCCAATCCTATTAATTCCCCTGGCGATCGTCCATTCTCCTTTAGGTAGCTTTCGTTTAAATTACAGGGTTCTACCTAAGGAGTAGTCTGCTTTTGTGTAATCACTGCATTTCTCACAGACTATTTAGACTTAAACACTTCATGCATGCAGGGGCTCGGATTCTTTTTTGTGTATTTTTCGTAAAACAATTTCTTCGTGGTGCCTCAATCCAGAGGAGATAATGAATTGCCAATACTAGCTCATATGTGCGCCTATCTTTGCAAGATGGTACTATTCCTGACTTAAAGCAGGTAGGAGGATCAAAAAAAGATTGGCTTTGTAAGCATCTTCTTTTCATACGTCAGAGTAAGAGCTTGATTAGCCCTATTGGTGAGTAACTGATCCCTCGATAGGCTGCTGGTAAATGAGCCAGTGCAAATACGCGGAGAGGTTTGCCAAAACTCTGTCTTAGTGCTCGGTCACTTAAACTGGTAAGCGTTTAGTTACATAAGTCTAGAACGATTATAACGATTGCATTGATAATAATAATAAAATAACTTGGTATAGCCTTATACTAGGAATTTTAACATGCTGTAAAGGAATCCTGTTTGAATGGTTAGTGGTAGCAAGCTCAGTATAAACAAGTATGACAAGGTTATAGGTGACATGCGCTGGGTCAGCCTGCAAATACGGTTAGCCGAAGAATGCACAGCGTCAGCACTCATAAGCACACAAAGGACAAATCACATAGGCCAATCAAATGCTATAATAAATCGATGCATTGTAGATTGCTTTCACATTTCGTCAAGTCAGGGGTTGTTGTGACCTCAGTCGGGAAGGGTGTTTAATCAGTCGATATTTTATTTTGCAGTATGAAAGTACATTTTGAAAAGGTCTCATGACGGGCTTTAAATGATTTTGTCCAAGTTCCAAATAGCAGTGTATCAGCGTGTGACCGTTGTAGCTGAAGTGGCAGGTCAGGCAGCAGGAAGTTTTAAACCATTGCTGTAAATATTGTAGAGGCAAGTTTCCTAGTCTGGGAACTTCTGAGGAAAGATTGTAGAGGCCAGCTCCTCAGTTTAAGAACTTCTGAGGAAAGACTTGATGTCAACTGTCTTTTAGTGCTATATATGGCTGAATAAATGACGGCTCACAGCCTCTCTTGCATTTATGGACAAGTATGTTGCCTATTAGATTTGCATCACTACAGCAACCGGGTTGGACTTTGAGTCAATCTTATGTTACTTAATTAATTTTTCGTTAAGGCATGACTCCTTTGTGTAAATAGCTTTATTTAATTAAGCCCATCTGGTAATTGTTAAGCTCAGTTTTAAGCAAACATCTGCAGACTTGGATCAGACTGTTGGCAGCTATTGCTAGCAATACTAGTACTTATGCTAGCAATGCAGTGGGCGCTCTCAGCTGGTCAACAAGTATTTGACGAGTTGTTGTCATCCGATTGTATTTGGGTGCCATTTCGCCATATTGTTTAATTTGCAGTGGTATGCTTTGATAGCACTTCTGATGTGACCTATGTGTTTTGCTGTTTTTGAAGCATGCGTCATTGACATGTCTGTGAGTTTTTTATGACTAGTAGGCATACTCAAAACCTAAGGTGATTGAATTGATAACAATTCGGCTGTCCAGATAGTTACTAGCATTCTAAGCGGCAAATTGTACAACACAGTTATTTGTTGTTACAGAAGCAATGCTGTGTATTATGCTCAGTCCACCTTTCTTTTGCCTGCACCATCACTAATTCTTGCTTGTCGTTGTAGTGTTGATGCTAGCACCACTTACAACTGGACGGTGAATGGTTCCCCACCATCCAATAGCTATGTTGTGAATGGGGCTACGATGACACTACAAAATTATAGGTTTAGCCCTGGATTATATACAGTAGGGCAATACGATGGCAACTATGAATGCACCGCCAAAAACTCACAAGGCACTGCAGTCTCAAGTCCAGCTGCTGTCAAGGTTGGAGGTATGTAGCATTCTTTACATAATCCTTCTGTTTCAGCTTTGAGAGGGATAAACAATTTCTTATGTGTGTACGCCATTCCTGGCACCGCCAGTTATCCAGTTGGGTCTGTCCTACATGTCTAATATACGTTTTATCGTGCTTACTGCTGAAATGGACGAACTGCTATTTTGCTTTGACATTGAAGGTCATTGACGGTCACCATTGCCACCATGAGCTTGCATGTACACATTCTTGTCACAGTAATGAGTGATGAGCTGCTGGCCGTGTTGCAAGCTGAAGCTGTGTGTTTGGAAGCCGGGTTTCACTCTTTGATATCTTCTCAGGAGAGGCAGGTCACCTATACATGCTTGCCCTGCTTTTTCTAGTGTTGGCAGGTACACCATATGCTCTAATGCTATCCCTGAACCTAACTACAGCTGGGAATGTGCTTTTATGCAAGAGTTATTTCCTTTTCCTTGCACATTGCCATTGTTTGCTTAACATGTACTGTAGAAACTCAGTTCAAGACACCGGGTATTTACTTTTAGCGACCTCATTAGTCTTGGCTTAACAGTACATATGCATTTCACCATTATTAAGGACTGTGTTAATGAATTCAGACATTATTACTACACGAATAGCTATTGCGATTTCAACTCATAATAAAGATCATGTGCAACCGCATTCGCAGGAATCGATATCTTGAAACAAAGCAGCTTATTAAAGGTTGTCATAAAACCGCAACTTTTCTAATCTGCCAAGCATGTGACTTTAATTGTCAATTAATTTAATCAATTGCTAATTTAAAACATTTAATTAATTACTTTAGTTGTTTTTTGTTTTTTTTTTTCTCGAATCACCCAAATCGTGTACAATCAGATAATTGTTTTGAACAGTCAGCATTATTAATGTTGCAGCATTTTATCACTGGTTTGACATGTTTTGTGAGTGTCGTGGTATTATATATGCAACTAATGGCCTCAAATTTTTGTTTTTTTTTCTAGCCTTTATAGGAACATATTTACCTACTAGTGCACCAGCAGCAGTACCAATGTCGTTCAGCCCTGGCTCCACTCTGATTCTGCCATGCAACTCGAGCGTTCCTTTGACATACTTGCCTTCGATCTGGAGCCTTTCTCCAGCATTCGTCTGGTTTGGGACATTAATTAATGCTCCACCTGGTACCTTTGGACGTGTTGAACTTGTGTATACTCAGGACTCTCGCTATACCTTTAACGATTACGGTAAGCATTGTTTCATGCTATTCAAATCCTGAAATTACCGAGGAACTAGACATGTATAGATAGGGTTATTGCTGTCTGTTTTTTGTCTTACATGGCCCCAGCTAAAACTATTTTTTCCTGACATATGAGTATTTTTTACTTTTAAAATCTCAATTAACTAAATTCTGAATTTGCAGAGATTAGTTACCCAACAAGTTGAATAATAAGAAATGTGTCTTCATTTTTATTCAAGCAATGCCACAATGGCTAAGTGGTATGTAAGCTAGTGAGCGTTCGATGTATTTTTAATCCTATGCAGCTGCCGGTGTACTTCTGAAAGCCAACATACTCCATCTCAGGAATAGGAAAACTGAAAAATATAGTTTAGTTAGGACAGTCATGAAGGACATTGGTAGCCTATAAAAAAAAAGGAAAGAGTATCTGGAACTGCAGCAGAGAAGTTGCATTAGGTTATTGCTGATGTGGGCTTCGATGTCTAGGACTAGCAGAGCTCTTGTGGCTAGCAGTCTGTATTCAATAGAAATAACCAGCTGACATTGGTCCAGCAATACAGCTAGATGTGAAGAAGCCAATCTACATATAGTCTTGGTAGGAGCTTGCTCTGTAACCTTCGATCAAACATGTGCCGTCGTAGCTCCTTCAGCTGGCTTAATTTCTTGAAAGTTTTGACCATCCTGCAGCTTTCCCACTGTCGGCTGGTTTCGCATTAGACTACTCAATAATGGAGGACAAAGGTCCGGTCTAGACCAAACAAGCTTCAAGCAGTCAAAGAGGACTCCTGTACAATGGGTCCATGATGATCATATCTCTCTCTCTCTCTCTCTCTCTCTCTCTCTCTCTCTCTCTCTCTCTCTCTCTCTCTCTCTCTCTCTCTCTCTCTCTCTCTCTCTCTCTCTCTCTCTCTCTCTCTCTCTGCAGCTCCAACAATTGGCTACCTGGAGAATAATAGTGTGTGCAGTTAGGGTATCATATTGAAATGCAGTTTAGTGACATTTACTAGCCACGTGTGTGTCGTAGCAAGGTGTAGCTAGTGCCCAAGGGAGAGTTCAGTTCTTTTCATTGCCTGCTAAGACTCTGTCTGATAGCCATTTCAATTGCCACTTGGGGCACATTTTTAAATTGGTATATTCCATTAAGAAAAGTATTGTTCTGCCCTTAGTTGGTCGCCTAGCTTTGGTCATTTCTTGTTATGCATTCCTCACGACAACTGCATCCTTTCAATCTTAACTGACAAAATATCACATGGGTTGTTTCTTCCCTTGCTTGGCTAAAATAAATGAATACAATTCATCTGTATTGTGACCTGAGAGAACAACATTTTAATTCAAGTGCCTCACATATGCCACGGGGCTAGTGCTTACGACCTCGGCCTGACCTTGGTCGTCGGACATACATTGGTCGGGGCGAGCACCTCAACCACTTGGCCAAACCAGTTCGGTAAAGGGGTTGCTTATATGCTCACCTCAGGAACAAGCTGTTCTATTGTATTATAAATATTAATAAATACTAGCTTATTTAACATCGTCGTATATACAGTGACAAAAGAGAATTTTTAGGGTTCGAACTTGGGACCGATGTTGTGAAAAGCAACTGCCTTACCTATGGTGCCATCATTGTTAAACATTTATTAACCTCAGTATGGCAGAATAGTCACCTGTTTTGTCTTAGGCTCTCCTGTCAAAATTGTATTTATGTAATTTATGTTGAGGCTATTCAGAAATCAGTTTTGTGCTCGCAGTGACAAAAGGGTTAATATGGATGCATCTATTTCGTTGGGCACTGCATTGATAGGTCGCGTTTAGGCAGTTGAGCATGACTTTAGCATCTTTTGCCATTAGCAGCTTGTATTTGTAGTGATAGTATCCTTATTCGTAGGAGCGTTTGGGGATGGTAATTATTTTGCAGAATAAAACCTTGCAACCTGTTACTCTATTTTATGGAGACGTGAGTGATATGGGGTAAAAACAAGTAGAGGTTTATAATATAATTAATGAGCAGATATTGGGAATAGATGCATTTTTGTGCAAAAATGCACACCTATATCCTCAAGCCCGGCTGTGGCTTTGCTTCTTCATATGTAGCTGAATATCGTAACGACTTTCAGATGGGTGGTGCTCTTAGCTCCTGTCTGGACAATAAGTAAGATATATCGTCGCTTTATATAGAAGACTTGGTGGCAGAGTCCTGCTAGTTGGGTTAAAGCTGTTTCGTTTATTTCCCCAGTTACAATGCTTCTACTTGTTCTCTTGAGCTGCCCTTTCTTGCAGATCATATCGAGCTGTTCAGTGGAGCAACATCATAGTAACGTTCTTGCCCATGTATCTTGCTGACTCGTGTAAGCTTTTATTACTTTTGAATGTTAGTTGATGTCAGTGGGCTACCCTGGGCTTTCGCAATACAGCTTAGGCTCTGATCTGTGTTTAAACTTGCTTCCATTGTTAGTCTTGGTAGAGTTACTGAAATTTTACATTGTGTAGCTCCTGCATGCCGTGCGAGAACTATAGTTATGTAACACGCTCTTGTTTCGAAAACTGAGACTTTCTTTGTATGTCCAGTCGGCCAGTGCCAATTATTTTGAAAGCAAAGCAAAACTATAAATTGTAATAGCCCTAGTAAACTTCTCCAACCGATTTTTAATTTGTCTAATTTGCAGAAAGGTGAATATTTCGAAGCCATTTCTCGTTGTTCTATGCAAAACTACCAAGCTAAACAGGAGGTGCTTTTAAGATATAAAGCAAAGGCTTTGTTAAATTGCCTATTACCAATCTAGTTTGAGCCATAGACTCACTAGCCATTCAGTGTCAATTGTTCAATGTGGGCACTCAAGAGCTGCCGAACCAACTGATTTCATGGCACATAATCTCCACCATTTGATATTGATGCTGCAGCTAGCAATGACAGTAAAAAGTAAGCGGTTCATCAGTCTCATCTATGTAGCGGCAGTCAAGCCTTTAAAATGGCATTCGGGTTATTAACTGTCCTTGTTTCTGTAGCCTCAGGCGTGCCTTAGAAGCAGCCTTTACTTGATTAAAAAGACTCACTGTAGCAGTAGTCTAGGCTTTCTCTCAGCTTCAGCAGACGTTAACGAATTGCCCACTAATTCAGGATTACAACGTGCTTCTCTGTATCATAACCTTCACTCTATGTAATGAAGTGCAAGTAGGTTACCACTAGGATGACACCTAGCTTCTGGTATTTTCTGCGATTTGTTGAACTTTGGAATTCGTCATTGAGTTTTTCCATTGTCCCGACTGTTCTATAAGACTACACAATTAATGATGAAGCCAGTTGGCTATCGAATGCTTACCTTAAGTCGCTTAGGCTGTTGGTGCTCTATAAAAAAAAACTCTCCTGTGTAAAACCCACATAGTCTTCGTGGACTTTACAGACGGAGATGCATTACATAGATGTACAGGGCACCTTCTGCAATGGCCATCTTAGTAAAGCCGGCAGTTTCTTTGGTGAATTGCCCTTGTTCCGGCTGCATTTTTAAGCTTGTATTTTAGCTAATAGCAGAGAACCTGCAGTTCTTGGCGTAAGCCGTGAAGGCGCACTGTACTATTTCAAATTACCTTAGTTGCTCTTTGAGGTTGAGGCCGAGGTTGTGGGCCCGAGTCCTGTGGCATACATGTGAAGCGCCTGAGTAGAGAGTAATTTCTCTTATAACGGTGTACAAATGAATTTTTTTCTGTGTGTATGCATGCATCTCTGTCGGTAACCCCACAAAAGCCTCTGAGACTAAGTGGTTCTTATGCATGAGAGTTATCTGTAGCATTATAAAAGCCCAAGTGGCTGTATGTGTGCAATTGGTACCCATCTGACTTTATCTCAAGCAGCAAAGAGAAATCAAGAAGCATAGCTGGGTCAGGGAAGCAGTGCATGTACTGAGTAGCAGGGAAATAGCAGCTCAATGCGGTTGGAAGGATGGACCCTGAGTACCTGTTGCTTTTGCAGCTCTTGGTATTTATGTATTTACAAGGCTGTTGCATGTGATCTGACATGGTGCTAGATTATCTGCATTTTGTCGTTAAAACCGAATACAAACAGGTAAGCCCCGGTTAGTAACCTCTTGCCACATCCAATATTCGTTTATTCAGCCGCTATGTAGCCCTGTAATCCGACTACCAGCTTGAGACCTTAATCGTCTGTGTTGTTGTACTCGTTTGTAAAGATGATACCATGCATGTGATTGAGCATTGCTTATCTTGTAAAGCATCTGGGTAGACGATTTAAATTCTAGTGGTGCTAAACAGATGACTTTCGAATTCTTTTACTAATAATCATAAGTTGTACTGTATCTTAAAGGTTTTCATAGTCTTCGCACACAATGCCACTTGGTTTGTCACTACTTTTAAAGTTTATTATCTGTGAAAACTGATAGCTTTGTCACAGATCAATCACTATTTGCTCCCCTTGTATTAGCTAGAGACGATTCTTGACACTGGTAAAATAACATAACTCATACGTGTTGTAGGTACATTATTCATTCGAAATAGCACCCGTGATCAGTTCAGCAGTTTTAAGTCTATTTCTTGCTACATTAAAGACAGTAGCTTTTCTTCTGAACTGGCAGTGGGGGTTTACAACATGCAACCAACTTCGACGCCTGGCACTCTAACCACTGCTCCCACGTTATTGTACAAGTCACCTGATTTGACTGTGCCCGAAGGAGCATCGTTTTTCCTCAGTTGCATATTTGACGAGTAAGTTTGTAAATGTGTGTTTGTATGTGTATATGTGCTTGTAGTAATGCATATATGTTCTCTATAGTATTGCTCCGCCGTCTATTCTGATGTCTATGTGGTGCCGGCTGCCGGCTTTCAACGTAGCATATAGACAAAATACGTCAATCATTTATGCATGATATGTAGTATATGCATATTTGCCTCACATTAAAAATGCTGCTGCTGGTACATAAAGGTTAATGAGTTTTGTCATTAAGTGTTTTTAATGACCTTTCTGATTTGCCCCTGCATGGAGTTCATTTGCCTCTTATTGGGCTCTGGTGCAATATTTGGCTAAGGGTACTTGAGCCTGCTAAAAAGCTTATTAAGATTTGTAGCCGGATTAGAGTCGGAACTCGTGCAGCACTCAAACCTCTCCCAAATATGTTCTATGGGATTTAGATCAGGTGGCTGACTCGGCCAACTTACTACTCTGACCCGTGGTTGAACAAACATCTTTCGTTGGAGGCCTTTGCTATGTGCTTGGGGTAATTGTCCTGATGCCAGACATAATCATTCTCCAGGGGAGCTCAGCTTTTGGAATTCCGGCATTTCTAAACAGTTCTATGTGCAAATGTTGGTCCATGATTCCATTAATAACGTGCAGTACTACAGCAGCTGAAGAGCAAAAACAACCCTAAACCAGGACACTGCTGTCATCGATTTCAACTGTTGGCTGCACAACAGTCAGGGTGATACAACTCACCGTTTTGCCGACTCATGTTCTCCTTTTATTGTTATCGCAGACCATGAGTTCGACAATAGTATTAAGAATAATAATAATAATACATTTGATATAGCACCACCATAGAACGAACTCAATCTTTTTCTAAGCACTGTACATCTACATTATGGTTAGAGGTAGCATGCTCCATAAAACCAAGAATGGCATGGTTAGGGATGACATGCACAGGGTCAGGATGCAAGTATGGTCAGTGGCAGTATGCACAGTGTCAGCATGCATAAGTACATGACGTTTGAGTCCCAGGGATCCATGAAATGCTGTGGACCGTGCCTTTAGTTCGTAAGCTCCTAAAGCCTGGAACTCATTCCCGACTTGTGTCACGATGCTCCCTGACTTTACCACATTTAAAATGAACTAAAACGCATCCATTTATCACAGCATTTAGTGGGTCCCTATGATAACTAGAAGTTTTGTACAAGTGGAGTTAAACTCAGATGAGCAATTGTAGCCCTGAGTCTTAGCCCAGGAGGTACCTTGGCTTTTCATGACATGGGTCGTGGGGTTCGAATCCGGGGATACAAAAATCAGCCAGCTGAATGGTACTTGCTATTTGGAACTCGTGCTTCCGGAAAGTTCGCATGGCTGCGTGAAAAGTGGGAGCTGTACATTTAAGAGAAAAAAGCTGCTTCGACCACTACACAGCATGTATTAAATAGGATTAGGCAAGAATGATTTTGAATGAGTACCTCCCTTGCAGGTATCGTTCTTCGCTGTGGCCTACGTAAAATATAAGGTTCGAAAGTATCAAATGTATCTGATAGATCTAGCAGAGCCAGGGCTGTGTAGTCCTTAGGTTGATGCTGCATGCGATGTCGTTGGCTACAAGGTGGAAACGACTTTCAGTTAATCAGTGTGGCTTAAATCCCGAGTGAAAGTTATATAACAATTTCCTACTTTCAGTACGTGCTACCAGCTGCTGAATAGCAATCTTTTCGAAAACCATTGACAAACAAAAATAAGGCAAGCGTGCGATAGTTTGCAAACAACTCGGAACCAGTTACAGGCCTTCTTTAGTATCGGTTCATTATGCTATTTTATCAAGCTGCTACTCTATCAATACCAAAGATTACAGTAGCATGCGACTGTTTAGGCAAATATTGCACATACCTCTGGGAACAGAAGCAGCCCACACTGCTCATCAATATTTTGAGATCTTAGGAGCATATGTTGCGTAAGGCTAGACCTCTTGCTTTGTAAAAATCTGCCCCACTTTGATTCCTGGTGACTTTACTGATCCAGCCATGAATAGTGTGTATGAGCTTGGTAAGAGTCTACACCAGTTTCTCTTAATAAGATCAACCACTAAGATATGTATATTTTGATCACTTTGCTGCCAGTTTACATTTATCCCTTTGATTCCGTGTGGGTTTTTCAATTGGGCGCTTGACTGTGGCAGTTCATTAGGATATTAGGCGTAGGTTAATCTGGTTCTCTGTTCTACTTACACGTGTTTTCCTTATTTAGCATTGAGTTATTCCTCGAATGCCTCTCTGTTATGGCATTTTTATTTTTGAAATTGTAACTCATTTTCCTAAGCATGGGCCTCCGAGCAATCTCTCGGACTTAATCAAATGTAGTTGACTAGTGTTTGGGTGTGTGTGTGCTTGCTTGCGTTCGTGCATGTGTGCGCGTATCTTTCTGTCTTTAACTCTCCTTCACTCTCTCGCTGACTATGTATCGTTTTTTACTGGCTATTTCTCCGGTGGGTGCACAGGGAAATGATTGAACATCTGTATTTCTGCTTTCTAGTCAAGGTGGGGCAATCGCTTTGGTAAATTGGAACAACTATGTTGCTAATCGGCAAGATGGTGGAGCTAGGATACAAATAATCAACGCCGACGTCAATCTTCCATCATCATGGATCTGCACTTATGTCAGTCCAAGTGGTAAAAGTGCAACCGGTACGATCACAGTGTCAGTGATACCCTATCCTGAAATATCAGGCCTGCAGGATACAATTGTCACGACTGGATCTGTTGCCGTGTTTACTTGCCGAGTGCGTCCTCTGAGAGCAGCTACATTCAAGTGGTACAAGAATGGTGTAGACGTTCCGCTGACGAAGTATGTCTCTGCTTTAAGTGCCGATGGCTTTTCCTCCAGTAAGTTTGTTATATTTGAGTTTGGCCAATTTATTAATTTTTTCTTAGCTTGTTCAGTCAAGACTTTGACGTTGATGTATCAGTACTGAAACAGGTGTGTCGCAACACGGGCTTCTGCTAGCTTAGCACGGTGGCTGAATACCACTAGGCAACACACTGACTTCCTTATTTGGAGGCGAAGCAGTATTAACACAGTGCCACATGTGCACCGAGCAGGTCGTTTAATCTGCTGCCATCGTGAGCATGCCGAAATTAATCATAAAATTCCTACCATCCTTCTCGAAATGCTTTAGAGACCTAACACAAGATGTAGGTGATCATTTTTCTATGGCAAGTTCCTGTGGCTTGCTGCCCTTCCTTTGCGAGCAGCTCAGCGCCGAGATGTGGCTCAAAGATGTCATATGTTGTCATCTAGTAACCAACCACATGATTTAGTTGTAGCCAAGTCTTTTTACTAGCTTAGCAGGTCCGGCAGAAAAGTTTGTCGGTTTGGGTATGCTTCTGTGAAGTATTAATTTCCTCGGCATGTCATCAATGAGACAGCTACTGGCATTTTTGTAAATTTTTTTTTGGTCATTATGTCTACAGTTTTTTTCTGTGCAAGGGTTGCTCAATGAAACTATATAGATTTCCTCAATGTTAACTTAGATGTGCTGTTGTTTCCGAACTGAACCACACATACATTTGCTATTAAAGTCTGGTTTATCTAGGATATCATATCCTTTAAATTGAAGCTGAAAACTCAACAACGTGTGCTTCTGCTTTGCACCTCTGTCAAACAGGCAAGCGATATTATGTTGGGTAAAATTTGACCGTGCTCTTTATCTGGAAATATTTCCCCAAGCTTAGCTCAACGCAGCCTCCATCTGACTGCTGACCTTGATCGACCCTGGAGCTTAATCAAACACAAGCTACCTGATAAAAGTGTATTCTTAAGTGAGGCCTAGTATCCTGCTAAATAAGGTGATTATTAGCAAACAGCCTTATTGTGCGCCGCATAGCAACGAAATGACCAGCTGGGTAGCCTAGAAACAATATGAGTAAACTCATCAATCTCAGACCATGGCCCCAGCTGTTTATGTAACCTGCTTAACCGGTTCAGGCTCCAGCCTTTAATAAGATAAATGCTCTGCCTTTTCAAGCTTATTTGAAAGTGAAACGCTCAAGACTTGTATGGCCTGTTCTGCCTTAGCTTGCCAATTATTTGAGTGTCAGCTGTGTAAGTGTGTAGGCTGAAGCTTGCCAAAGCTGCCTAGCCCAGCGATTATCCAGATTGTTTAGATTGTCCTTTGCAGTCATTGCTGGAGCTTTAGGAAGATTGCTCTTCAGAAAGATTACTCGTCCAAATACCGTTGCTTAGTCAGCTATAACTGGTGCTCGAGACTAAGATTGTCTGTTTAATTAAGTTGGCTGTTCTTTGATGTGTTAAGGGTAACATTGCATTTACTGCCTTGACTTATTATAAGTTAATGTTCAGCCATGAGTATAATTTTAGGCTGTAACCCATTTTTATTGAATTTGCTCAGCATGCTCATTTTATTGTCACTACATACAGAATCCTAATAGATTGACTGCAAACGCTGACCATGCTCCCCCAAGTATATTACCCCTTTGCCAATTGTTGATGTATTTTAAGTTGTGCATCAAACATTTAGCTCAGTAAGCTAAATCTCAAAAAATGCTGGAAAGATTCTGTCCAACAACCGTACGTTTGTTTAGGGTACCTTGCAAAAAGACGATCATGTTATAAATGGTATCACAAGTTTTGACGATTTCTTTATCACAGGAAAAAATTATCATGACAACCATGTCTAACCATGAAGTAAACCAGAAAAAACTTCTGCAAATATAATGTCCTACCCTCAGTTCTTTAATATATTTTTTAAATTCTTTTGTACTTCAGCAGAGGTCTACTTTTAGCATGCCTATTCTGACCCAACAAGATACATCGGCCGTGTGGCTGTATTTTGCTGTGACCTGAGTGATTTTCATTTACTTTCCCTGTTTCATTTTGTTTCTCTGATCATTTAGTTTTCTTGTAGCGTTTAGTATGCTTCAGGCATTAAGCTTTCTTTGGTAGCCGCATCTTCGACCCGGTAATAGTAGAAGAAATTAATTTATCAGTGAAGTTATGCCAACTCCTTTTTTTGAATAAATTTTGTAAATTGCCCTGTTAGCACTTCTGCACGTATCAGCTCCACTCTCATGTCTTGGTTATTAAGAATTTTAACACGAGAACAGACAGTAAAAATGAAGCCTTTGCTGTGGTGTGTTGGTTGATCTACGCCTGTATTCCTCCCATTTCCGCGAGGTAGTATGAAGTCTTGTTATGGCTATACAACAGGTGTGTTTCGGTTGTTTCAATAAATAAAGCCAAAGAGTTTAAATGTCCCATATACATCTCCATAATTTTTTTGCATGGCTGCTTTGGTCATAATGACTTAAGCCATTCTTCGAGGGGTTAATTCTTAGCTGCGATCATGTCTGTTGTAATAAACTCTACTTAGTTTTCATTAATTTTCATGTATTTCGAATGTTTGCAATTTCTTTCCAGATAAGCTGTGATCGAACGCCCATATGAATTCCTGCCTGCTGCATTCTCCAGAGTTGATACCGAAGGTTTCTTCTTAAATGTATTTTTAGCCCTTACAATCTCCAATGTTGACAAATCAGACATTAGCGTCATCACCTGTGCTGCTTCTAACACTTTGGCGACCCGCAAGAAAGGTGTCCGGCTACTAGTCAAGGGTATGTGGTTATCGTTTGTTTTCTTCTGCACTTACATGCTTCTGTTTAGTTTTTAACCTGAGCATGTACATTTGGTTTTCTTTTGCCTCCAGATCCGACAACTGTCAGTATTGCTGCCATTCTGGACAACCCGGTTGCAGGCAAGCCTGGTAACTTCCCGGTTAACAGCAATACGACGGCAATCAGATTTTTATGTAATTACACCTTGGATTCTAGTATCTCCGGGGAGAAAGTGGTGTGGCAAATGCAAGCATACTCAGGTGACATCGATGAGAAAACACTGGCACCAGATTTTGGCTTGCAACTATCTTCTGTCGTCACGCAAACATCCCAGAAGCAGTCAGCCTTGAATATTCAGTATACTCCAGAGAGCTCCCGGAAGATCTTGGGGAGTGTCAACTGCTCAGTGTTGTACCAAATTCTAGGCCAATCCTTTAGGGTAGGATCAGGAAATACCGGTCAAATAACTGTCACAGAAGGTGAGTGCTACTATGTGTGTGCAATGATTTTTCTGTGTATTTTCTTCGGTAGAATGGCTAGTAATACTCTTAGCTTGTTTTGTAGTACCTCCACCATTAGAGATTACCACTGTCGCACAGTTTCCTTACTGGATTATCGGTGTGATCGTTGCTGCACTTTTTCTCATTCTGCTGGTATTCCTTATCATCTTTTGCGTTCAGCGGAATAAAGGAGAGCAGTACTATGGTGAGTTTGTCTTTAACATCTGTATTGTAAAAATATTGATATCTTTTTGGCCTAGAGTGTCTTTTAAAAAGGCCTATTTCTTTTTCTGGCATTTGCTAACTTCACTTGATTTAATAGCATGCTTCGGGTTTTTGCTTGCAATGCATAGCTTTGCTGTGGCCACGTAAAGCTGCATACTCATCTCACGACTTTGCTTGCTATAGTTGGTAAAAAGGAAATGGACGCTGGTCATGATCCCAAAGAAGACAGGCCTACGTGGCAGGACTTCAACCGTCCGTGAGTTTGGTTTCTACTTTGTATAGTGGATGTGTGATCTTACTTTGTATTCTATATTATATGTTTGATCTTACTTTGTATCATTTTTATAGCCTGCATGTCTTAGTAACCGAAATGTGTGTCTGATACAACTTGAGTCAAACAGCCAGTAGGCAGGGAGAGGCAACACTTCAAACTTTTGGCGTCAGTGAAACAGGATAAAGTAAGCTTATTTGGTTGTAGCTAGTGGACCTCTGCACTTGTTTGGATGATGCGACTATTACACTTTTTCATGTGATTTATCTCAATGCCCCTTCTGTGTGGTGCAAACCACTCGTATGACAGAACAGATGATATTGGCTGGCTTGCTGCCGGTTTCTCTTTATTTGATAGTAAATAGTTTTCATATTTACAGGTTAACATGCTGGACCTTGTAGTTGTTAATGCATATGCTGACCTCTTCCTTCCCTGTCTAACCACTTTAATTGCAGTGCGTTAGTAAAGCTCTGCTCATATATGCATCTTAAATTGAACCGCCAGCAGTAAGAATCTGGCTAGTTACCTTTCGGCTCGATATTATCATGCCTGCCAATCTTGCAAATGGATCGTCCATCCAGGCTTTCTGGCACGGCTTTCCACCCTAGTGAGTGACAACTGCCTGCAATCTTGCTGCCCCCCTCGATAAGTGGTGCAGCCCATTTTCACCGCATGCTCATTTGCTAGTGCAAACAGACCGAGCCGCCTCCAATCCTAAGATAAAGTGGCTTCTTTCTGCCGTGCCCATATGATGGCCCTTACTGCATAGGATTTCCTTGCTTGCTTCGCCTGGCACACTTGTAAACTGCAGCTTCTTCGGGATGATTTAGGATTGAGTAAACACTTTATGTAGTATTTCTGTATCTGGTGCCCGGATAGTAGAGACTGCCCTGGTGAGAGAAGCTGTCGAAGGATGCAGGGTGTTGTCAGGTGCATCTTCATGTCCACTAGACCCGAGTGTATGACACAGCAAATGACAATAACTCGATTATGCAGATTGTGTATCGTGCATCTGCTGCTACATAGGCCAACTTAGCTGCTCTGCACTGCATCCTCCAGCAAATCGGGACGGCAGGTGGCCAGCAGCATCCTTGCTGCTGGCTTTGTCTGCCGGACATGCCCTGTTTTGTAAACTGTTGCGTGCGAGAGCGCACACATGTTCCAAAACAGCTTGGAGCAATTGTATGCAACTGTACTCAACAACGTGTAACTATCAACTCCAGTGCAGATTAACCAAGGTGTTGGAGGGGGCACCCAGCCTAGTTTGGGAGCCAGGCTGACTACGTTTACACGTGGCACTGCTATAGGCTGGTGTATGCACTCTTAACATACGATCACTACAGAACAAACTGATCATGCAGGGAAAGTATTTTCACTGCCATCTGGCCATCGATTGCTTGTGGCCTGTCTCTGACAGCTCGACATGACCATGCCGCTCGGCTGTTGGGATGCTAAGAAAAGCTCTGTGTTCAGCTCTGCCTCATCTTGAATATTAGGCTTGTGGTGTGAACGGTACGAGGTAATATTTCCTCTGAATGAAAAACTGAAAAACTTTTAGGGTCAGAGCCTTAAGCATCGGTACAACGCCCCCTAGCATACGTTTATGGCAATGTTTTGAGTGATATGGTCGGCCACATAGGAGGACGACCACGATTTGCAGGCACGAAGCATCTGCAGCTCTCATGTAGCTTTCCTGCTTTATTTAATAATAATGATACTAATACATTTGTATTGCATCCTCGGGAACTAAATCTCTGTCCAGGCACTTAGAAGATACTGTATTGAAAGCATTACCAAGTGATTGGTGGTATCATCAGCAAGCAGCAGATACATGCACATGAAAAACCAATCTCTAAGACCCATTAAATAGGTGTGTTTGCTCACTGTGGTGAAATTCCCTTGGTATGTGCTTCCGAATTCGACGTCTATCGTTTGTGTGTAGGCATATACTGTAGCTAACTGTTTATTATGTACCTCTTAGTACCTCATGGCTGTGAGCTCGGTCCACTTCTGTTCACAGTTTATACTCCCCCTCTTGCTGATGTGATCGCCAAACAAAATCTATTTTTTTCGCCAATGCAGATGACACTGAATTGTACCATTGCTTTGATCAACCCCAGCCCTCCATCATGTCGAATTCTCTATACACCCTTGCTGCATGTATTGATGACATCTGCACGTGGATTGCAGCAAACTTTCGTAAATTGAGTGACGACAAAATCGACCTATTATTTATGGGCAAAACAAGTGAGATTCGGAAATTAGAAAACCCGACGCTCAAAGTCGGATCTGCCAGCATACTCTGTGTTGAATTTCTACGAAATCAAGGTGACTTGTTCCAAAGTGACCTATAATTAGACAGCCACATCTCCACAATCAAGTCTGCCTTCTTTCAGCTCCATAAATCTACTAAAATTCGGGCATGTTTAGTCAGAGATAGAACGTCGAACATAGTCCATGCATTTGTGACATCCTATCTCGACTTCTGGAACTCACTGCTTGCTGGTCTCCCTGCATGTGCAATCAGGTGCTTGCAGTTGGTGCAAACCTCGGCAGCTAGGCTCATCTGTCGTTAGCAGTGCAATTGCGATATTACACCACTTCTCGCCGACCTGCACTGGCTCTCAATAAAGCAGCTCACTGACTTCAATGTTCTGTCCCTTACTTTTTTATAAGTCCCTTCATTCTCTGGCCCCAGCCTACCTACCAGAACTACTCCCTTACCAGGTGGAGAATCTTACGACTGGCTTTTGTGACTTGAATCGTTTAGCCATATCCTTTACTAACCTTTTGTTCATTTGCTCCCAAAGCCTGGAACTCACTACCGACACATGTCACAGCATACCCTGACATGACGACGTTTAAAAAGAAGCTTAAACGCACGTGTATGTTACGGCATTTGGTGGGTCGCTGTGATTCATCCTTCGTCCACAAGGTCGTGGGTTTGAATCCTGTGATGGGCGATCCTTTATTGCTGCTTCAAGTGGTGGTGATAACCGTAAAGGTTCTTCTGTCGCTATGCAAAAAAAAGAGGCTGATTAATCGTCTAGTATTTCTTCCGTGTTCATGTACCTGCTTGCATGCTACTTGTGGATGTCACCAGCCTAACATTGGCAATGATTTCTTTGTAGCGTCTGTAAAATGCATATAGAGAGATTCAGTTCTCTGGGAGCGCTATACAAATGTAATCATAATACTAATTGAGAACTGTGTATTGTTGGCGATTATGCTTTTTATCCGCGGGAGGTTTTCATCAGTTGGCACATTGCCAAAAAAAGTCAAGCTGCAGTGAGATGGCTGTCTTTTTGTTGTTGTATAGTTCTCATTCGAATTCCTTAGCTCTGTATATAATATTTACTGTAGCTCTGGTAGAGATGTTCATGGAGCATGTCTCCTGCTGCCAGACTCATCACTGCTGCCAAGTCATGCGACTCGTTGCATGTTAAAAAGCACCAAACATGTGCAACGGGTTGTCCTACTAAATATCTAGCTGCAGTTTATCTGTGATGTAAAGCTTGCCCACTCTTGCTGCAACGAGAAATCAGCCAGAGTCCATAGAGGAGTCTCTATGGACTTTGGCGGATTTTTCTGCATCCCCTTTGCTCGGTTTTCACGTCGTAGTCAGGACTCCGCTGGCCGATTAGGGCAAGTGTCTTGGTGTCCTGAAGGGCTTTCCCAAGCACCTCCAGACGAAGTGTGACGGATATGTGAGTTAGTTTACAAGTTTGCTTATGCTGAGTTTTTTACTCTTGTGATATTACTGCATGTATTTTCTATTTTATGCTTTGCCCCCTCGCACACCCTTTCCACCTGTTAGCATTATTGGGGTTCGGACAGCCAAGAAGGCATCTAACGTACCTGGCGCCTATGTGGTATATAGATCTATTGTGAATCGGCAAAATGTCTACTCAAATGATTAAAAATGAGCTTTAACCCTAGCTAATTGTGTATGAGCAGAGAAAGTACCATATCCGAAGTGGCTGCAATAATGATATCCCATCGCCGTAGTCACCGTAATATCCAGTTACCTTAAAAAGCAATGTCTAGTTAACTGATGTCGATGCAGCCAATTGATTTGGCTTGCCGGCAATCGGCTGTGTCAGTTCCATTGGCATGTCCCTGTGGTAGTGACAAAGTCCAGTCATCAACTAACTTCTTTAAGTTGGCAATATTTGTTCGGGGGGCCACCTTCATATAGCTTTTCAACTTTGGTTAATTAATTGTGCACACTGCTGAAATATTAAAAAGCTGTTCTTGGTCGTGGAAATTACTTTCTTGTTCTTAAATGTTGGTGCCACACTGTGACATGATACCCAACAGCAAAACAAATTCCTTACATGTGTTTAATGACATGGGCCAACCGCCGTCACAACGGCTACAACTGTTGCAAGAAGCAGTTGATGCAAAAAGCAGTTGCTATTTTCTTAGGCATAATCTGTCTGCATGTATGCATGCATGCATATCCTTACCTGCCAGCTAGTGTGTGCTTATAGCAAACAAAATGGTTTCAAAGTTTTCATTTATTTCGCAGATCAATGAGCTCGAAATTACCTACTTTTTCTTGCAGTTTCTTATGCTTAGCCTAGTGACTTTGTTTTGCAATGTTTTACTTTACAATCGCTTAAGCCCATAGAAAGTGTCATAGACTTTTAATTTAAAAATCATTTGCATATTGCCATTAGAGAGCTAAAACTCTAATCAGGCACTGCACATTTGCCATGGGCTCCATAAGCGACCTCGGTCTTCAATACATTGACATTGACGTCGGTCATTAAAAGTGAGCAGCTGAACCACTGGACCAAACCAGACTAGGCCATGCATAATTAGTAGGCACTTACATTTAAGCTAGCCAACGACTTCTTAGACGTTGTTTCCATTGCTGCCCTGACCTATCCTTTCATCGTCAAGTGTGCACATCCTCTTAGTGGAGTTCGTCAGTTGCAATACTGGTCTTGGCCGTGCACTTTGACCTAGTTAGCCCTACTGTTACAGAGCCCAGAATGGAGACCACTAGATTGACATAGTCTTTGGCATCCGTGGTAAGTTGTGCCTGCAAGGACTGTCAAGTCTCCCATAACCGTGCACCACACTTCACTACAGTCAGAAACTGCATGCTGATCACCAGTCTCATTTTTGGGTTGTTATCACCTTAAAGTCTAATTTTTCTGTTGAGTTTCCTTACCTATTGAAAATATTGACTTCTCTGGCCTACTCCCTCTCTGCATTCGAACCGCTAAGCTTTGCATCTTGCCCACCTCGTACCTTACGGAGGCCGCATCTTTTGTTTCATGAACTTAAAGCCTGAACTTTTCTATCGGCAAATATAACGACATCCACTTGTGGAGATGCTGTATAAGTAGCATTTGGGCTTAAACGGCAGTCAGTCGGGATGTTATGGTTATGTTGGGACAGCTCAAAATCGTGAGGTGCTGCATGGGCTTCTGCCTCACTGGTGGTTTGGCCTAGCCCTGCTATTATGCTCCCCCTCCGACCTAGGTCGGGCCGAGGTCGTGGGCTCGAGCTCCTTGGCACATGTAACACCTGTAAAGACATTGGGTTCTCATAGGGCACTATGCAAATGAATTGTATATTTTTGTATGTTAAGATCTAATGGGCTGTTGTATTGTGCTAGCGTTTTGAGACAATCTTGTGTCCTAATTTGTTGATATGCCGTAGAAGTCTCGCAGTCCCCACTAATAGTTAAGACTTCTCGTCATTTCTTCATAAACTAGCATTCTAACGGTTTCTTCATTTTATCGCGATCCTATAAATGATATTTGTTGAAAATGTGGACCAGTTGATGTTAGCAAATTGCAAGCATGATCAAGGCTTTATTGTGGTCACCCTCTTTTTCTTGACTAGTGATCAAGATCCAGTGAAAGGAAGCCGGGCATCTCTTGAAATGGAAGGAGAAAGGCCAATTGGCTCGGACACAGGAAGCATGGACGAGTATGGGGTCGACACCGAAACTGGCAAGTTTAATGAGGATGGTTCATTCATAGGCCAATATGGTCCCAAAGGCCAACGGTCTGGAGCTACTGGTCATGTTTAAATCTGATGCTCCAGGATACCATGTGCAACTTAAATGTGGCATATTGTTCGTAGAAGCTTGCAGATACATTTTACTATATTTGCATGCAGAGTGTACAAGGATGTAGCCTGGGCACGTGGCTTTTTTCTATTATACAACCATGCACGGTTGTCCTCGTGCACGTGAACTGGCCCTGGCTTGCAGCCAGACATTTTTTTTGGAATAACTGCTCGTTATCTGCTGTTGCATCCAGGATATAAGAATAGCCTTCATTACCAAGACTGGTTTACCACGTCGGGATATCTTCCTAATGTCGTACTGTTTGCATGCATCAGTTTTGCCTTTTGGTGGAGGTCAGCTTGTGTACAGCTTATGAGAGCCGAGCATGTTAAGAAAAACTAAATCGCATGCAGTGTGAGTTCCGACAGAGTCGTGGTATCTGACATACCCTACCTTTCTGCACCACCGGCTAATAGATTCCGATTGATTAGCTATGCTTGCCTACAACATTGTCTGCCGTGAAATCGGCTCACAGCCGAATGATTTGGTTTCAGGAATGGGCTGGAAGCAGTGATCCTTGTTCGTTCTGATCGTTATTGGTTCATGCTGCCAGCTTTTTATGTACCCACTTTTGTAGCATACTTTGTCAGTGCTGATGTCTACAGTAAGCTTGCAGGGTTTTGTCGGTGAAAAGAAATGGTTTGCTACATTTCTCATGAACGTCTAAAGAATCTAGAATATCTTATTTCTTTCTTACTCTCCTAGCATGTGCTTTTCTTATTTCAACATTTGCCTAGTAGAAGCCTATTGAGTTTCATCATGCATGTATGACCTGGTTCAATAAAAGTCCATTTTTGATCAATTCATCATAATATATTTGTGTCCAACTTTTTGAAGTCGTGTCGACTAACGTGTGTTGCTCATAAGGTTTTTCGATGATAAAGTGAGTCATGGAAATAGCCGCTCAGGATTGCTTGAAAGGATGTGCCACAATTAGCAGCAGGCGAGGTCACATTCGGGTCAGCTTGGTATAAATGATGAAAGCCTTGGTAGCGATCAGGTGTTCATGCAGCTTTCATCCTCTGCACATGCCCTGTTGCTTAGATGTACTTTTTAAAGGTCCTTAGTAGGACTTACAACCCAGAAGCTAGTGGGGCGGCTGTATCGATTTTTGCTTTGGACTGTGGCGCTTCTCACTTAAACATTGTGCATGCTGTTCCATTCACATATACTGTCCTGATATTTCCTCTCGGACTGAGAGAAGTGATACGAACAACCCGACAGCTTCGATCCGGCCGTCTGCAGCCAGAATAGAAGCCTGCACAAAGAATTGACAAGCTCATCTCTACTGCACAGGGGCCTTCATTTTGCTAACTAAGTACACAATGAATGGCAAATTGAGCAAAACTGAGTAATGCCTGCTGCTATGTGGCTGGAACCTGAAATAATACTGTCATCACGAAAGCTAAAGCACTAGAATCCTGGTTCGAAAAGAAAAGTAGTCTTTTTGGCCATCGTCTAGGCTTAATGTGCTTCCAGTCGAGTGTGCCACTCATGCTGTGGGCGACTTAATTTCCAACTGCAAACAGTATATAGTATGGTAGCCGTTAAGGCTCTTCTGCCCCAGTAGAAGTGAGGCTTTTATGTCTGCTCGTATTTTCTTTAAGGCCCAACTTGTAAAGAGTGGAAATTCCGGATCGAAGATAGCTTCGCCAGATCATTTTTCAGCTTCTTCAGTAAACGAGATTGTCTGTGCTGCAGCAATGTGATCTGTCTATTCGAGGTTGTAGGAATGACGTGTAGCCTTATTGCCTGGCTCATATTAAACTGTTTATTCTGGAGCACGGAAGCCATGCTCATCAGAACATGTACTCCCTCCGTGAGCCTCAGAGAGAACTAAGCACTAGATCACTGGTATCGAAGTATTGCACAGATCTTTGAAGTATGGCTACTACAGGTTGTTTATTGGATAGTTCAAAATGAGGTTATACCGGATGAGCTTCTCAAGTGGTTTCTTTGGGTCTTGTTGTATTTGCCTACTGAACAATCCGGATGGTAAGTAGCACTAGACTATTGGGACTTGTAAAGGGATTCAGTACCCGGCAGGGAAAGTAATGTCTTGGCTGTAAATAGTCCCAAAGTAAACATCGGCATTTCCAAAGCCTCCTGCAAAAAAAGTGACAGCTGGTATTAATGTCAGACCAGTGGCAATGAAAGGTCAAAAGTGTGGCCAGTTAGAAAAGAAGCTGAACTGGACGACGAAAATGAATTTAACAGCTTCGCGGAACTGGTTCACTGCCTTCTTTTTTTATCCATGTATCCTCGATGCTCATATTGAACCTCTAAGAACTAGCTGGGATCTCAATATTAAGTTACGAAATGTTTAGTGGCTAAAAACACTTTTAGCCTTACAATAATAATACATTTGTTATAGCGCGTAAGTGAAAATCTCTTGACTGGCACTCTAATCCAGTTGCGAAAATGCATTGAACGGCTAGTGATAACATGCTAAATGAAAACGAGTATTACTAAGTTAAAATGTATGAGTTGATATGGATAGGGTCAGCATGCAAATATGGTCAGCATGCACTGCTTCCGCACACAAAAGACGAATAACAATGGCCCACTAAATGATGTGGTAAAAGGTGTTTTATAGCTTCTTTTTTAATGTCGACAGGTCATCAAATGTAAGTAAAGTCAGTTGAAACTGAGCTCCAGGCTTTGGGAGCGTACGAACTAAGACACGGTCTTCAAAGAATATGGGGTTCGTACGAGGTATAGGTAAATCGTTTCAGATTCAGTAAAGCATGTACGATGCTTATCGTGGCAGGGAATTAATCTCACAGGTAGGCTGGAGCTAAAGAATGAAAGGAAAAAAAAGCGAGTGATAGAATTTTAGTGAGAATAATGGTAATAATGATGTATTCGAGTTGGAGCCCTCAGAAAACTAAATCCCTTTCTTGGCACTTTACATTTGCAGCGCAGGAAGCACGAACCTTGAAGGCAATGCACTGCTTGACTGGGAGGCAGCGAACTTCGTCCAGAAGTGGTGCGATACGGCAACTGCGATGCTCAAGACAGACCAAGGTTAGCTGCTGAGTTTTGCACCAACTGCAAGCGCCTGAGTGCGCAGGCCGGTAGACCAGCAAGCAGTAAGTTATAGAAGTCAAACCGGGATGTCACAAATGCATGGATCAATTTAGAAGTAGTATCTTCCTTAGCAAGCCCAAATTTTAGCAGTATTACATAGCTGAAAATTCGCTGACTTGAATGTAAAGTTGATGTAGTCATCTAACGCGCAGAGCTGCCTGCTCGGCGGAGGAGGCGTAACCTTTCCGGCACCAACCTAATACCGTTACTAAGGGGCCGTGAGTCCGTGACGTGAGTTGAGTGAGTACAGACACGCGAAAAGGAGATTTTCCTGAGTACGTTATTCGCAAAGCCCACAAAGTCTCTGCGCATCTGGCTCAGTTTAATCGTCATACTCCTCAAAGGCTCTAAACAAAACGAGCAGCTATGCGAGGAATTACGTCCCCGAACTTTGACTGCGTGCGTCTATAGTAGGGAACGACCCCAATAGGCACGATGCACGGACAACCGGAACGTAAACCAAGACTGGAGAACTAGGATTTCGCTTCGACCTTTCCAACGTCAGGAATACTGGGGGCCGTTTCGCCTACGAAGAAATAACTATTCTACACTGAACTGGACTACGCGCGTGCGCAAACGTCAAATGCGAGCCACGTGCCCTATCCAACCGCATTCGGTAGCGTCCACGGAATTTTTCAGGGGTTGACTCACTCTGTCTTGTCGATCACTCTTGAATGGTTCGCCCACCTGCATCGTTCCAAGAGAAAAAATGTCTGGCAACAGCCGGCGACGGCATCAAAATGGAGGCGAAGGCAAAGATCAAGCCCTGACCGAGCGTCACCCAGCTCTTAAATTAAATTAAATTAGCTGGGACAATTTGGTTGACTGGCTAGCCGGCGTCAATAAGCCTGCCGGTAGTACTACAGCTGTGTCCTCTTGCTCACAGCTTGAGACAACAGGTGTTTTCAGCCACCTTACTCGTTCTCATGGAAACCCATCCAGCCACTCTCATACGGCTGGCGGCGACGGCGACATTAGGCGGGTGTTGCCAATACTTAAATTGGTAGCGGGGGCTGGAGGATTGACAGGACAGCCTAAAAGGAAAAGATAAAGAGATAAAGATAAAGATAAAGAAAGATAAAGATAAAGAGCCTCACAATCCTACTACGACGGATGCGTCTTCTTGCTCAATACTCTAGGAAGTGTTTCCCGCTGAGCAGTTCTTTCGCGCCCTAAAATAAGCCAGGGTGATGATGTGCTGCAAATTAGAGCCCACTTTGAAACAGGATGCCTAGATTTCGTGCAGATTCAACAGAGATATGCTACCAGAACCAATTTTTAGCGTTAGATTTTGCTAGTTCTGAATCACACCTGGTTTGCCCATAACTATTAAGCTGGTCATGATTTAGTTAGCAGCGTTTATACGGCATTATTTTCTTCAAAATCGGCAGATATTTTGTGCCAATTTCCCACAAATTTAGTCTGCTACTGCATCACATCTCAACGTACGGGGGAGGGGGAGGAGCCAAGTCTGCTGACTCGCACGGAGAAGAATCTGTTTCTAATTTTTGGCTTCAAGTTGGTGCAACCGACCAATGAAACCCATGAGTTCGTCATTTGCATCCTACGGCCTAAATAAAAACGGCTAAAATTGTGTGCTCAAGTTATATTGGAGGCATTTAGAGCAAGCCTTAAAACAGAGGTTGCCTCGGTATTGTAGCCAAGGGTGAAGCGTTGTCTACATAAAAGACGTCGTGCATTTTTTTTTTATCAAATCACCTAGCAATTCCGCAACGGCCTACACTACCGTCTAGGTTTGTTGGTGGATTTTATAAACAGACTCACGGCGAATGCTAAGTAGAAAAGGCTGGAGCATTGGGTGCAACGCGTAAGCACCCTAAATTCAAGGACTTGCTTGGAACGCTGTAGTGTGCCTGTGGCTTCTGCTGTTGTGATTAGTTAAGTGCCTTGACACTGATGTACATGCCCCGACTGTGGCCGATAGTTAAGCCATTGACGTAGCCTTGCATCAGGTCACTAATGCATGCTATATTTTGTGTCGTCAACTGCGATTGGTTGTGCTCTCACACACATGCTCATTGAGAGTAATAAAGGAAAGTCTTGTTTACCGAGCACGTTCGCCATCGGTCTCCGTGAGACTCTCACTAGAACAGCCGCCGCCAGAGCTACTGTCATGCAACAACTGCTAGCAGAGTGTGGTTTTCTCGAGCTGAAAATAATAATAATACTAGCTGATTCAACCATCTCTTTTGTATAGTGACAGAAAAGCATTTAGTCTATCACCACCGCTTGAAGTGGCGATAAAGAATCACCCATCGCAGGATTCGAACCCACGACCAGGGGGCGAGGTCGTGAAAAGCAACCAGCCATCACGGCTCACTAAAAGAGCACTGTATTTTCTATGGTGTAAATGGGATGCTTACGTGTGGCGAATTGCTGGTGTGAAGATAAGCCCTTGTCAACGGTCGAGAAAGTAACAACAGTTTCATACAGCAGCTGATAAACAGAACGTGGACCGTATCAAATACAGACAGAGCATAATCAACAAACGAATCCAATATATAGTAGCCCTAAATGATCACTATTCGCTGAGCAAGCCATCAAGCATACTAATCTATATACTACTGGCCTTTCTTCACGGTCACGCTCCGATCACCCCATATCATCCGTAGCTGGTGTGGCCTTGGCAGAGGCCTATTGGCCTAGATGCAGCCAATCAGCAGCAGAGCAGTCTGCAGTTCCGTAAATAGCGGGTGTCCTGAGTCAGTTAGTGCTGCATTGCAGGTCAAGGTGAAATCGCTAGCTGCAATGGCTGAGAAGCTGGTTCAGCCGTATAATCGTACTTTACGCCTTGGCTTCTAACGCTTGAGAAGGCTGTAGCAAGGCTAAATATTGTTATGGCGCTAAAACATGAGACAGTAATTCAATGCGATAAAGGTTGTGGTGGTCAGCCGACCGACTTAAAGAAAGATTACCACAAGCTGGGAAACGAGTTAGATCTCGTGTTTGATGGATGAGAGATCGAGAGCTTTCGGCTGGAGCGGATCGCAGGAGCCGAGACCGGGCAAAGCTAGGCGACGAGCCAGCTTCATCACCGGTCGATCCCACGGTCAGCTACCTGAGAGTAAGACAGACGAGCCGAACACACTCAGCTGCTGCAGCTATCCAACGACAATATCGTTTGAGGAAGCAGGTATGGGACCGCTTCCGACACAGTAGCCACAACAGCTGAAGAGTACCAGAACAACGTAAGTGCACAGCGGCAGCAGCCTCAGACGAAAGAAGTGCAGGATGTGACGGCTTCCAGCGGCGAGGTGGTAGTGATCAGCGGCTAGGCGATAGCAGCCTACGGCAAGGCGCAGGTGACCTAAGCGAGCGACGTCTAGGCGGCGAAGTGCAGCAGCGAGAGTGTAGTAGCGGCGCGGAGAGCACATCAGCGGCAAAGCGAGCCAGAGAGAACTACGTCTCGGCCAAGGATGGCAGCGGCGAGAGCTTCTTGGTGGTGGAGGGCACCCGCACATGCGTCTCGGTGCAGAGTACAGAGGAGCACCAGGGATAGTGGTCAGGTGTGATAGTGCGAGGCGATAGTAGCCTGCCATCAGACACAGGCAGCCCGTGAGAGGAACGTCTTGGCTGGGAAGCGGAGCAGCGAGAGCGTCGAGTAGTCAGCAAAGTAGGTCCGTGAGAGCGACGCTTTGGCCGCCAAGAGCAGTAGTGAAAGCGTCTTAGTGGCGGTGAAGAGCTAACATACAGGCGTCTCGGCGTAGAGCAAGTAGGAGCTACGCGAGATAGAGATACTTCCCTACTGCGAAGAACAGCAGCGAGAGGTATCGGTGGCTAAGCGAAACAGCGAGAGCAAACCACAGCTCTCGGCGTTGGGGAACCCCGAGAACGATGGTGCCATAATAATGAACCACAGTGTTTTCGGAGGATGGAATTGGCCAGCGGTGAGTGCATGTGACCGGCCATCGGGACGCGAACGGATGTGACCTACGGAAATTGACAGTGGGAGCAGTACCCCACCTTTGCCTCAAGGTGGGTAGCATCTAAAAAGGCTGCTCGCGAGGGACGAAGCTGATGTGCGCCTCCTGCGAGTGGCTATCATGTAAGCTGCACCCCTTTCAAGCCGGTCGGAGCTCGTAAATGTTAAATTTGTACCCAGGCTAGGTTCAGTTGGCTGAGACCGGGCGGGTATAATGAGGGTAGGGGTCACCGGCTAGGCCGGGGTTGGACCTACGGCATGGCCGGATGTGCTGTGACGTGAGGTCACCGAGGCTCTTGGGTAGGATAAGTTGGCCAAGTAAGTCGTGGCGTTGGAGGCTCCTGGTCTGGCCGAGTTACGCACCTGGATGGTTGCAGGCCGGCAACGGTGTGACGGTGGAAGCCGACTGAAAAACGAACACGTTTGTTCGCATTTGCTGCGTTATCTTGCGCCCCTATGTGCTCCGGCGATGCGGCCACGCACGCAAGGCGACTGGTACCCAAGACCCGAGCTGAGCTGGATGGCGCGCTCGTTGTTGAGACTTGTGTAATCCGCGTTAATAATAATAATAATAATGATAATATTGCACTTGATAAAGCGCCCTCAGAGAACTTAATCTCTTTCTAGGCGCTTTACATTTGCTGCAAAGTGATATGCTATTGAATAGTAAGTGAAATCATGGTTGAAAAAAAAACTAAATGAATATTATGGTTAGGGGTGACATGCACAGGGTCAGCATACAAATGTGGTTAGTGGCAGCATGAACAGTGTCAGCACGCATAAGCACATCAAGGACGAATCACAGGGACCCACTAAATGCTGTCCTAAATAGGTGTGTTTTTAAGTTTCCTTTAAATGTGGTCAGGTCAGGGGATGTTCTGACGCAGGTCGGGAGGGAGTTCCAGGCTTTGGGAGCATACGAGCTGAATGCACGGTCTCCAAAGAATTTAAGGTTTGTACGAGGTATTTCCAGACTTTTGGATTCCGAAAAGCGGGTGGTACAATGCTTGGCCTGATGGGGTAGTATATCGGAAAGATAGGCTGGAACCATAGAATGAAGAGACCTAAAAGTGAGGGACAAAACCTTGAAGTCAATCCGTTGCTTGACTGGTAGCTAGTGCAGGTCAGCGAGAAGTGGAGTAATGTGGCAACTGCTACGCTCACGACAGACAAGCCTAGCTGCAGAGTTTTGCACCAGCTGCAATCGCCTGATCGCACATGCTGGTAGGCCAGTAAGCGGTGAGTTGCAGAAGTCAAGACGGGATGTCACGAATGCACGAACCAACTTGGACGTGGTATCCTTATCTGAACAAGCCCGAATTTCAGCAATGTTATGAAGCTGAAAATAGGCAGTTTTGACTGTGGAGCTGATGTGGTCGTCTAACGAGAGGTCGCTTTGGAATGTGACACCTAGATTTCGAGCTGATTCAGCTGGAGATATGCTGGCAGAGCCCATTTTGAAAGTCAGCCTTTCCAATCTCTGAATCACACTAAACTTGCCCATAACTAGTAAGTTAGTTTTATCATCGTTTTGTTTTAGAAAGTTTGCTGCCATCCATGTGCGGATGTCATCAATGCATGCAGCAAGTGAGTTGGGAGAATTTGAGGTGCTCGAAGGCTGGGAGGGATCAAAGCAAAGGTAGAGCTGAGTGTCATCCGCATAGAAGTGAAAGCCTAGATTGTGCTTGGCAATCACATCAGCAAGAGGGAGAATATAAACCGTGAAAAGAACCAGACCTTGCACGGAGCCCCGAGTTACTCCATATTTTAGAGGTACTTCAGATGATCTTCGTCCATTCACGTCAATACTCTGGAGTCTCCCACTGAGATAGGACCTGAACCACTGCAGAGCAGTACCAGTGATGCCCAGGTGAGATAAGAGGCACTCTAGAAGTACTTTGTGATCGATGGTATCAAAATCTGCCGAAAGATCGAGCAAAACAAGAAGAGACACTCTACCCATGTCTGCATTCCTAAGTAGGTCGTTGTATACATGAAGCAATGCTGACTCTGTGGAGTGATTAGCTCTAAAGCCAGACTGAAACTTACTAGCAAGGCGTTCCCCGAGTAGCTTGTTCGTGACCCCCGTGTCGGCGTCTTTCGGCGGAAGCTCTCGACTGTTGTGGACGCCTGCCCCGTCTATCTCAGGATACTCAGCCAGCCGGGTCTTGTACGGCGTTTGCTTGTCCTGGTGAGACTGATGCCGGCGACGGTGGAAGCCGACCGAGAATTAACAAGTTTGTTCGCGCTTACGGCGTCACCTCGCTTCCCGGTAGTTTACCTTGCATAGGACGTTTCCCTGTAGACTTGTTTAGTTCCCCTGTTGTTGTTGGTGCTTACGTTATTATAAAGGGTTTAACCTGACTGCCGCTCGTCTTACCCTATCTCGGCGGCATGGCGAGCGGCAGCGTAGCCGGAATATGGCGAAGTTTGGCGGGAATTAGCCTCTGACCGCTGGAACTCGGCTACAAATTAACATTCCGACACAGCCCGAACGACAAACCACTGGACAAGGCACCGCGTGAGCAGGCAGAAGAGGAGAACTCAGGGAGCCGATGGTTACACGACTTTCCATTCGTGAGGGCCGCCCCTCCCCAGCTAGGCTGGTGGACTATGAAATCTGTGGGAAGGGATGGAGTGTCCGCCTGCAGCTTCTGCTGCTGTAATTAGCTAAAAACCTTCACGCTCAGGTACATGCCTCAGCTGTGGCACTAGTTAAGCCATTGACGCAGGGAAGCGTCAGGGCACTAAAGCATGTTATATTTCGTGTCGTCTGATGCGATTGACGGCGGTCTCATATATGCACGTGTTGAGAGCAATAAAGGATAGTTGCATTTACCGAGTACATTCGCTCACTTTGTTTCTGTGAGACTCCCACCGGAGCAGCCGCCTCCTGAGCCGCTGTCCTGCAACAACGCCTCAACATAACTCGAGCCTACGGACGTAAGCCATTTTTATTTCGGCCATAGGGTGTATGTGATGATCCCCGGATTTTGATCGGTCTGCTGGACTAAAAAGTTAATGCAGTTTCTCCTGCCGACGAGTCTACAGGCTTGGCTGCTCCCCTAAAATGTAGTGACCGTGATGACGTAGTAAACTAAATCTGCGGGAAATCTGTCCAAAATCTGTTGGAAAGTCTATCGTGTAAACTCAGCATAAGAAAGGTTGCTGCCATCTACACATGATGGCATGTGCACATGGAACAAGGAAGTTGAAAGAATTCGACGTGCTGGAGGCCTGATATATGAAAGCAAAGTCACAGCAGTGGCTTGGCTTCCAACGCTGGAAAATACAGTAACGACTGTGAAGATCGCGATGTCATTAAAGCATGTTCTGTCTGTGCGTCTTGGCGACAATGCTATACACTATTAGGGCGAGCAACCGTCTGACAAAAAGCAGGACTACCACAAGCTCCATACAGAGTTGATTCTGCTGCTCGCACTATTGACGGATGAGGAGGTCGAGCTTGAGGTCCAAATATTTCTGCTGGAGCAGGAGCCACTCACCGGAG
This sequence comes from Cristatella mucedo, assembly GCA_009760855.2. Lineage (NCBI taxonomy): Eukaryota > Metazoa > Bryozoa > Phylactolaemata > Cristatellidae > Cristatella > Cristatella mucedo. Next base: position 613,833 of record WPIO01000119.1, read on the forward strand.
CTGAGACTGGGACAAAGATAGATATGCAATAGGGGTGGTCTCAGCTTATCCGCGATGGGAGCCCTTGCCTTAGTGGGATCGACTAGGGCGCCTCGTACAGACCCAGCTCCTGACTCACCTAGCTCAGGTTAGAATGGAGCTTTATGCAGGCGATGTGGTTAGGAGATGGAGCGATTAATGTGCTTGCCTTAGCAGGTTCGACTAGGACGCATAATACAGGCCCGGCTCCTGGTCTACCCGCTAAAGTTAGAATGAAGCCTAGTGGGCAGACGATGCGGTCAGGATGTACACCGGCTAGTATGCTGAAGTAGAAATAGCAGCTATGGACGAGGTCAGAAGTTTAGAGGAGAGAGAATATAACGGGACGACTGAAAGAGCTCGGGCTGCTTGGTAGCCGATGCCAGACTACGCTTTGAGAGCACGAGAGACGAGCCTACCGCGACGAACAGCTAAGTGCAACTTGGACTGCACAGTTGAGTTCGGCCGGCTACTCAGTTAGCCGCTCGTATCTTGGGGTGCTGCAAACCGCCTTTCGGGTTGGGTAGCGATGGGCGCATAGGATAGTTTATTATACGCTGGCTTCGGGAGTTAACACAGTTAACTCCGTCGGTCCCGTGCGGCCGCTCAAAGCGCTTGCGTAACTACTACTAACAGGCCCACAATAAACTGTCGCTTTCGGCGCCCAGTTGTGGCCGCTTGTGTTTTAACCGAACTGCAGCATTGCATCGCGAAGTCCACCGGTAGAGAATCGGGGGATGAGCTTCTCTGCGAGGTTACAGATGAACTTTTCTCCTACCCGACACCGGCTTTCATTCTAGCTAGTACCTGTGCACGACAGATTTAATCCGCCCATGGCAGATTTTATATCCGGCTTAGTGCCACCCACAGCCCGTGATCTAATGCGGGAGGTAGGATAATACGTGGGATTTCCACTGGAGGCCGCCTGGGCAACACCTACGGAAATGTAGAGTACACTGCTACTGCCATAATTTTGGATCATTATGAGAAGAGAAAGAGACAAAGAAGGACGAGCGAACCAGATATGTAAGTTACGTGGACTGCTCATGGTGTTATGTGTATTCCGTAGGCACACTTTTTTCTGTAGGAGTGGGATTAGGCGTTCGGATGGGGTTACTGCCTATTGGTAACAGTAACGAGCCAATCACCGGGCGGCATCTTGGTTGGACCGTTCAGGTAACACGGAGGCTTCAACAGGCACTACGTCTTGTGGTGTTCTGCTCCGCCGCACTTTTAAAATATTATCTCATTAATTTTATGTTACTAAGGTCTTCCGAACGCCGGCGGGTGGTAAAGCTCAGAAGTTACACCAATGGGCTGTAAATTGCCATTAAACCAACAAAACTACATTTGGAAACCAACCAATCCAATTAACGCATTCGGAGTTTCGGCTTAGAGGGACGTACAATAAGAGCTGCCACAGCTGCCTCGTCAAGTGAGCAAGCCAGAACCGAGGGATAACGAAGAGAAGAATTCAGCTCGTGCAGCCATACCCATTACACAACTACGACTGTGCAAACTAAAATGCAGAGAAAGTAGCCTATCTTGTAACGCTTTGCTCCAAAAGTATCGTATTGGCTATTAGCGAGACATACATGACTTTACGACCGCCTGTGCATTCATTTCGAGCACTGCCAGCCAGAGCTAGGTATAAGGCATATGTTGGACGCAAGTCTTTATTAGTACAGATGGCTCCAGTGTACGAGAAGAGCGTATCTTAACTTTCGCGTGCATTTTAGTACATGAGAACACGTGATGTTAAAGATGAATTATCTCAATACAGAAAATTGGCATTTCTGAGTAAACAACAAGTTTGGCCGGGAATGGCGACCGGCCCGTGCACTCGGCTGCAGCTAGCTGTTCAATACCCAACTGAAAATTCCTCTTGCAATTAGGCTGTTACGATTGGTGTTTAAAATATAGTGTGAAATGCGTTTACTTTTCCTTATTTCTATGAAGACGTGCATCGCGATTTTAGAGAGTAAAGCGTTCGTTGTGGGACTTCCGCCGGTTGAACGTCTACATATTTGTATAATAATGATAAATATAATGGCACGAGATTAAGCTCGCAGAAAACTGTTATCTATCCACTACAAATTGTTGACCTTCATAAAGCAGCCGAAAGCTTCTTGAACCTAGAGATATTTATTACTTCTAGATCTGCGACAAGTGTCAATAATACTCGGCTTTTAGTTGTGCTTTGGTCAGAGTGATTATTGACTTATGGTTTCTTAGCAGTCACAATTCAGGAACTACTATTAATGAATATGGATAACAAACTGCCATCTATATCATCCAATATTTCAAGGTGACAGAGGACCAAAAGCGTCCTATGGTTCATGACAAGTTGCTGAATAAATTCATCTGCTGTTGTAACACGTTCACTATCAGGATCTCGCTCCATCAGTCATTTGGTGGAGTCGGCTCTTTCAGTTACTGAATGTATCTTTCTATGACTTGACCAAGTAACCCACCGTTCGGTTTTTTCTGGACCACGATCTCTATTTTCTGGATTTATTTTCTATCTCCTGCTTAGCATTTTGTACTCCCGCTTAAGACCTGGGCCAAGCCCAAAACCAAGGTCAGCGAGTTAATTTTTGCCGTAAAACTTAAGCATCATGAACAAACTCACCAATAATAGCCCCCTGTTCACCTTCGCATCCACGTTTGAGAGCTGCCATGACTGAGCGACTTTCAATGGATTGGGTAGCGACACATGCAATGTTCATAGACTCAAAACACACCAACGGTAACAGGGCTCGATTTTCCGAGCACAGCTGAAGCAGCAACGCCGTATTAGAACGAGCATATAATAGCCTGTCAATCGTGACTGTCGCGGTAGGTGGCTTTCAGCCGACTCATTCATCTCGGCATACAGAAGCTCAAGTTCAGCGCTAGGACTCAACGACCGAGAGACCGTTACTCTTAGAGAGCGACTGTGGTAACGCTCACTCTTTTTTGAATTCCAAGGTAATAAGTCTTACAATTATTTTGTTCACATAAAATCCAAAATTGGAATGCTCATAAGCCTTGGCTAATCCAAGCTATTTTAGAACAGGCTCCCAGTTTAAATTAAGCGGCCAAACTCGTAGCTCATAACGAAGGATCAGCTGTCAAGATCACGCATCGTAATCGTTGGTCATTGCAAATCCATGTGTGCTCGCTAGTTATGGCACCGTCTACTTGAGGGCATCGCAACGATTCGCCATTTGATGAACAGACTACGGGAAATGCGTGCCAGTCTCTGACGAGGGGCATCGGTAGTATGCAAGCTTCTCAATACCTTCCAGGGGAAGCTGAACTCCCTTCGAATGTTGCTTACGTATGATGGAGCTTGATCTGAGCAGGATGCGTTGCAATAATCTTAATAGAAATACTTAAACTTCCCTTTTCCGTTGCTAAATGAGACGTTGGCATGAAAGCTTTTTTGAAAGCCAAGCAAATACGCAGCCATTCATTCACTGGGGAAGAGCAACGGTGGTGCAGCTGACTGCTTGGGTTTGAGTTTTCCTCGACCCCTGCCGAGACCCGATAACGCCACCAATTTAGCGGTCTTTGGTAGACTGACAGCAGCAATAATAATGGTTGAAGTTCGGCACCCACCAACCTTTATAGAGAAACGTGTGAATTCAGAACAATGTACCAGGAATCAGCTCGTGCACGTAAGTGGTAATTAAGAGTCAACAGTCAAACCCTTTAGCCCTGCTTCGGTAGCAGTTGAACAGTACCTTCGGTAGCTCATTTCGTAGTCTCTAGACTAGATTATCAGAAGCTGCTTGATTTTTATACACCCAATCCCACGGTAGATGGACAGCCTTTGGTCATTCTTTATTCCTTGTACTCGCTTCTGGCTGACCTCTACTGGCCGCCATCCAAGATATATTGACTTAAAGTTCATTGTACTCGCATGCAAGTCATTTAGTTTTCACAGATTGTTTACCTGTCTGAAATAATTTTCCAGGCTTCAGATCCGAGTTCGCCAGTGACTGGCGACTATAATTTACTAACGACTACCCTCATGAAAGCACCTAACTCGCTGGCGTTTTATATCAAATTAAAAGTCTTACTGTTCGTAAGCCACATGCTTTGCCCATGGTGACCATTCTATATGTTTCCTTGGAAGCTGAAGCCTCGAATATTATGACCATTAATCATTTGGAATTTTATCTTTGTCTGCATCCCCAGTTAAAGGCCTAGACTACCTGTTCTGCTATTCTAAGGTTTCCACAAAAGCAGTGAACGACCGCTCATGCAAGCTACCCTAATTGCCCGAACTCGTGTAAGTGATGATGTTGGTAAGTGGTGATGTGGCTTTCTAGTCGCTGACCGTGTGGTTTCGTTCATGCATTCCCCAGCCTACGACAGTGCCGCTTGCCGCGTAAACCTTACCTGCTTGTACTAGGCTGGAGGACCCACCCGACCATCGACTAGCCAATCGGAGCGTAGCTTGGCGTTAGCAACAAGGCTAACGAAACAGAGCCCAGCGTTCCAGTACTGCAGACAACAGAAGCGGATAAACGCCTGCAGGAGGGCAATGGTGCTCGGTCCCGCGGCTCGATGCGTAATAGAATAAACTGGCGGTGTTGCTCGTCGGCTGGTGTTTTGTGCAGTGCACGCTGGCAACCAAACTACTGACCAAAGCAGCCGTAGCTTGTTGCAGCTTGGCATACATTTGTCATCGTTCAAGTAGGCGTTCGAATCACTTACTACACCAAAACTCGGGTCAAGCACGTAAGTTGAAATTTAAAGTCGACGTTTCAAGTCCTAGTGTTCACGGAACAGAAATGAAGGATGGTAGCTATATTAGTAGACCGGGGGACCAGTAACCATTACCAGAAACCAGTAACCAATATCCGGTAGCGGAATGGTTTCCCGCTTAAGGCAAAATTTTTTGCCGTGCTTAGTCCCACAGCACTCTGCATACCGTCGCTCTGTATTTGAAAATCATTGATTATATGAATTTTGGAGACAATATTTATTAGCCTTAGGTGCTATAAATAAGCTTTCTGATTCATTTATAGCGTCATTATGCCGAGCTGGTTTGGTCAAGTGGTTAAGGTGTGCTGAGGTATGGCCAAGGTATGGCTGAAGTCATGGGCTTGAGCAAGGAGGCATAAGTGAAGTGTCTGAATAGAGATTAAGTTCTCTTAAGGCGTTATACAAAGAAGTTATATTTATTATTAATAATCTTACATTTTTCATTATCTAATTGGTACCGAGTTTTGACAGTCTTAAAGTAGTAACAAAAATGAATTCGTATAGCGCCCTAAATAACATACTCTGTATTCAGGTGTTGTACAACTCGCTGCATAAGAAGCTGTAGCCGATAGTTAACAAAAAGTAGTATCTGGCTTTGGCCATCAGTGAAAAATTCCCAGCTATCATGCTACGACAAACGTCTAAGACCACGCAGAGAAGCTCATGGCTTCGGATTAGTGGGACCTTTAGATTATAACAATTAATCCATCATGCACAGATAGGCAAAACCTGCAGGAAAATAGGCAAGTCAAATAGCGTGCTACATTCAAGTGTTTCGCAGTTACCTCCAGTACGTTCGTAGTTTCAATAAGCCCAGCGGCAAAGAAAAAAAGATTTATCATGTGAGAGCAAAAGTGGTGCGGAATATATAAGTTTTAGGCTGTTTTTGAAATTTGTCAAATAGGAGCTGAATGGGATGTCCGTCGGTAACGATTTCCTCGCTTCCGGAGCATAGCTAGTGAAGGAATGGTCTCTGTAGATGTAGTCGGATCAAGAATTGATGGACGGTGCATGCGTTGCAGACACACTTCGTCAGAGGCTGGTGACCTTACCAAAGAGTATCAATAAGCTCAGACACTATCAATCAGACGCTAAACTTATGTCTGCGCTCCTATTTATCCTAACTACTTGGACTGAAGGGCAGATGCAAGTACCTTCTTTACAGCGGTCGTACTGGGCGGTTGGGTGCAAGTTTTAAGCTCACAGTGATTTTGGCCTTTAAAGGCGACCAGATTGTCATTTACCGACCCATCGCCTACAGGCTCTGCAGCGATTGAATGTCGAGAATAGCAAAAACCAGTCAGCTCTCTTTGCTAAGAAAGGCTGCTTTTAAATGCTATTGCATATGACTTAGAGGTTGCAGTGCACTGGAGACACCCAGAATGAGTATACCAGGGAGCCACTGTTACTATCTATTAACTGTCCTTACTTGGGACACTGTTTCTCTGGGGGCGGTGAGAAGGTGGGGTCGCAAGTACTTCATGTTCAACCCTCGGGCCGCTTAATGGTTTCAGCATGGAAAGCTTCTTGTGTTTATGGCACAAAAAAGACTTAAGAACGCCAGTGGGTGAAAGCACCAGCAAGAAAACTCTTATAAATAAATCCACAGTGGGGCAAAGCGCTGAGGAAAAAAGATTGGTCCGCTTGTGGGCGCTATGCAGACTATGCTAACGTTGCTCTTATTCAGGATATGCAAAGGTTTATTCCATTCAACTACAAACAAACAAAATATTTACTCGCACAGAGCGAAGCCGGCGAGGAAAAGGGATGCTTTAATCTTTATTTAAAATGTTTTGTAAAAGCATGAAAGGAAGTGATGCCACTAGACCCTGTGGCGCAAAGATTTCGCCTCTAAAGCTGCAAGGAGTTAGAATTAACATTGGATGAGGTCTTTATTTATTTTTCTCGAGCAAGTGCAGGTTTCGTTACAATTACAGCTAAGTTTCTCAATTTAGTATCAAGTCTGCTTCAGCTTGAAATGCCCAGTTTCAAGTTTATGTAATTCGATTGAATTCATCTAAGTTAACGTTATAATTATACGTCCAGTAAGGGTGCCGCATGGAGAGTTAAATGTAAAACCAAATAATGAATAAGTATCACGAGCTTAAGAAAATTATCGCTTGAAGAGATTCAAATAGTAATCAATTTTTGAAGGATTGGAAGAGCTTTGAACTATTACCAGTTCCCTAATAAAATCCCGTAGTTTTCGCCAAGCACTGTAGGCAAGTGATCCTTTCACAATGGATTCAAAGAAAACCGAGGGAAGCAAGCAGAACGCACAATGTGAATGCAATTATCGCACGTGGAAACAAGAAAAACACCGAAAAATTGCACAGGCTTAACAAAGTCCTAGTCAAAATTCAGCTGATTGCATAGCCCTTTTAGATAGGGGCCCAAGCCTTAACAGCTGCCATTACCGCTTGCAGTGACAATAAAACATTGCTTGGTATAAGACTCGAGCCCGAGACTCTGGCCGAGATGTGCCGGCACCTCAACCTTGGGCTAAGACCAAGCGTCAAGCCACGCAGCGCAGGCCGCCCTTCTTCTCTGTCTGATGCTCCGTGTGCCTACCGACCACTCTCGATGGATTTGAGCCACCCACACCTCGGTCCAACGTCACTGGGTCACAGTTTCTGGAAGCCCTGCACGATGGCCAACACGTCCAGGCATTTTTTGGGTGGCCATTCCGGTTGCCAATCCCAGAGCACACCATTGGCGTAGAGCTGGACCGCGTTCGCCACAACGTGAGGAGTTTGAGAGCAAGAAACACATGTTTGAGCATTTCTCTCTCTGTCGGAGACCTTCGTCAGACACTCTCCGTTGATGTCGAACGACTATGGCTCCGTCAATGCTAACTACCGCAGTCCCGATTATGACCGGATTCGGCCGCGGTGGACTGCCGCTAGTTCAGATGTCCACGGTCACAAGTGTTCCAGTATGGCATTATGCGGAAAACAGTGAGAGCCAGAAGAAGAATCTACATCATAAGCCTATAACTATTAAAAGCCGGTGAGCGCTTCGATTGTGGCTAAGTCAAGCTCAGGAAGAGACCTTCGATAAGGTGTGAGCAACTTAAGATCCTGGTGTTTACAGAACTGAACTAACTGGTAGAGCACTGGCACGGTATTACTATAAGTAGTAGGATATTTCATGCCCTCAATCTGATTGGTGGCGGGACTACATTCATTGTTTAGTATTATAAGTGTGTGCCCCATCTGCGTCAAAAATTCAAATTTACGCATGAAAATATTTATTTGCAAAGTAAAAGTAGCTCATTATTATAATATAGAGAGAAAACATGAAGTATTGCAGAAACCCAAAATAAATAATGTTTTATTCATAATAATTGTTTTTCGGTAGCTATTTTCGGCTGCAGAATTGATTAATTATATTAATATAAGTCATTAAATTTATATAAGTCATTAAATAAATAGTTACCATAAGCTCATTGAAAATTGACTGCTCAAGTCAGCTACTTCATCACTATCATTGCTAAACTCGCTTTCATTGTCGTGTATTTTCATTACGCCAATATTCTTGTCATGGCTCTCCATATAGGTTGTAATCAATCCTATTATGAGTTGACATGATCCTGCACAACGTATTACTGTTTTCTCTAAGGCTAACGAAATATTGCTCCGTTAAAATGAACCTTCAAAAGATTTTGGACAGCCAAGACTCAATGCCGGTGCGGGACAAAAGAAGATATTTGGTGGAAATAATATTGGCCTTTTTACAAATGAAGCTGGCATGAAAACAGAAGGCACAATTTACGCTCTGTAATGCCTGACTGCTGCCAGGCCGTTTAATTTCCTACCTCCAGCTCCTAATCAGTGATTGCCCAGCCGTAGGGAATTGACCACTTTGATCTGTGGCTGCAAGTCTGCCCGACGTAGCTGGGATGGAAGTATTCCCTACTGATGCATGCAAAGCTGGGAGGTGCCACTGACAAGCAGTAAGCTTTAATAACAATTGAAATTACTAAAGTGTGCGAACCAAGCGAGTAATAATAGTAATTTTAATAATGATAATAAATTTGTCTAGTGCCCTCTAAGAACTGGATCTCATTTTAGGCACTTTATAGATGCTGTATAGGAATAAATTACCAAATGATTGGTAGCAGCATGCATAAGCAGTAGGTGTAGTATCGGCAGGTAAATACACACATAATAGGACGGGCCAAGCAGCAAAACGGCAGGCTTCACTCTGATTGGCAGCTCACCATTGACGGCCAGCAACGCTGAATTCGGTAATTGAGTCTGTTCAATTTTCAAGAAAAACAAGCTAAGCTTAAATTCGGGTATTCTAACTAGGAGTGGCTGAGATCCAGCTGCATTAATCTCTTCAGCTGCAATACCGAAGTCAGGGCGTGTAACTGAGTTGTTCACCTAACTCCTTCAGTTACTGCTGGCAGGTAAACCGGCCTTTGGGTTTTTAGACATTTCCGGGTCCTGAAGTTAGCTTGAGCTAGCTTCGTCTATTCTGAGAAAAGTTAATCTGCTCCAGATGCTGATATTAGCAGATATATATATATATATATATGCATTAAGAAAATATTCTTACGAGGGATACAATAATTGACATAGTAATAAATGAATACGCTGGTAATCTTACTAAATCCCCCATTCTACATACTAGGTCATCCAGAAGACAGCCAATCTATAGTTCCGTATACACTCTATTATATTTACTGTCCCTAAGTCATTGCAAAAGGGATTGGCCCTAAATACAATAAACACAATTTACTAGGTCAAGGAATAATGAACTTAAATAGCTTGGCCACAAGCGACACAAAATAATCACATGAATAAAAAATACTAGCTGATTTAACAGCCTTTACGTATAGCGACAGAAGAAAATTTAAGGCTGTTACCCCCTCTTCAAGCGACAATAAAAGGATCGCCCATCAAAACAGGATTCAAACCCATGACATTGGGATCGAGGTCGTGAAAACCCATTGCCTTACCTAGTGTGCCATCACGGGTCACCAAGAGGAAGTGGTCACAGGTAGTGATCCCATGAAATAAACATCATTTTCACAGATATCCTTATCAAACTTTTGTAGCTCACAGCAGTCAGGTTTTCTCACCGATGAAGTTAGACACTGGCAGTATCGCCACAGCTCTGCTGTCTGGCTTTTCTAATAGAGACGTCGTATTTTCTGTTTTTATATTATACAAGTTCAGTATCTAACCCTAATATTTGTATCCGCAGTAATTATAAATGATGCAAAGCTTGGCATTAGCATCTCCACCCACTGAAGCTGCTTAACTATTATTCAAAGCCACATACATTATCTTTTAACCTACATTTACCTTGAGGGCTCCTACAACGTGGAACTCACTTCATGGAGAAATTCAAAAAACAGCAGACTTGAACATATTTAAAAGGAGTCCAAACCTCACATGCTCTCACAGTACATTCTGGTCTGTTCTTGGGAAATGTGCATTATGTGCAGACATCGAGATCGTACTGATCCATTGACAAACTTCCTTTCAAACAAACATGAAACAACGAGAAATACTTTTCTTATCTTAAGGGTCTGAATAAAGGTCTTCTTTTTAATGATGGTCATGCAGCAGTTCCTCACAGCACACCTGCTCTGCAGGTCCTATACTGTGGAACTCGCTTCCGCAATTCTTACGCAAAGAAAAACTACTCTCCTGCTGCGACTATGATTAATCATTTTCAGCGGTCATGAGCTGCTACTTCCATTTTACTCGCTACCTCAACTGCTCACCTGACTCTGCTATGCTTCCCAATTTCTCTTTGCTGCGTGAGATTAAGTCTGTTGACTACCAAATAAGTACCGAAAGCCGCTTAGCTTGTGAGTGAGCTATACAAAACGCTCTTAAGTAACACTCACATGGGCTTTATGGCTTTGTGGAACTACAGACGCAGATACATTATATTCCCGCGCGTCAAATTTTTTCAGGTTCCTCTCAGCTTTATTTGGTAGCATTTTTACGGGCACATTAGCAAATTTTCTTACATTTATTGACGATAAATCTCTTTCTACTTATAGGATCCCTACATTTCAAAAAGAAACTTGAAACCTTGTGACTCATAAACCACTCTTCCAGGCTATTACCTGTAGCACGTGATTGCAATCTAGAAGTAATTTTCTCAGACGACCTTTTGCTAGACAATCACATTAGCTGCATCATCAAGACTTTTAACTTTCAGCTTCTTTAAACAATTAAAATTCTGGTCAGCTTATAGAGAACCTGCATCAGAATTTGACAATGCATTTGCGACATCCCATGTTGTCTTCTAAAATTAATTACTTAAGGGTCAACCAGGAAATGCAATCAGGTACTTGCATGTGGTCTACATCTGTAGCTAGGCCCATTTATCGTGGCTGCCTCAGATGCCAGATTGCCAAATTTATCGCCAAACTGCACTGCCTTGCGATGAAACAGCACATCGGCTTTAAGGGTCTGTCAAACAAATCTATTTCTCTTTATTTCCGGAATTTCTATCATAACTCTTCCCTTACTGTGGCAAGCATACCACCACCAGGTTTTTTATTCAGTTCACTTAACTAGGCCTTAAATAAACCTGGAATCATTTTGAAAAAAATGCATTTAGGTAATGTGCCACCAAAACCCAGAGCAAAATTACTATTTATATCACAACATCCCCAGGCGTACAGGCACTTAAAAATAGGGAAAACCACTTGCTTCTCATATGATTCGCTGCGTTCACGTGATTTTCCTTTGTTGTGCTTATACTTGCTCACATGCTACTAATACTCATGTTTACAGGTTGACTGTGTACATTTTACCAATACACATTCGATCAAACTTCCTTTATAAAAAATACAAAGTGTCCAAAATGGGATTAAGTGGTACAGGTGCAATACAAATATCTTGTAATTATTACGATTATTATTGGTTTTTACTGCATGTACTCCTAATATGCTGAAATAATTTATCAACATGTTATAGAGAAACGGTCGCTTTCTCGATCGGCCAAATCAAGGTTCCTCAATGCAAGTGGGTAGGAAAATGTTGCTCAATAGTTATATGGCTAAGGTAGCCTTTTTTTGGCAGTCTGTTGGTGCCTAAGCCGGTGAGCCTAGTTATGGCATAGGATCAATTCAAATAATTGTGCATGTGGTTGCCACCGTTCACAAATGTAACCACCAGTCACTGTTACATAAGACTTTTCTGTGCTGACGATAGGATTGCTTTTTTGTCTCAAGGTGTCTTTCGCTATTGTCACTTTCTGCTACTTTTAACGTACCTTGATTTGAAGCAGCACTTCTGATATTTAGTTGAGATTCCGACACTAACAGCCTCATCAATATTCTTTTGGGCTTAAGGATGGTCTAAAAATAGTACAAGGACCTTAGTACGGCCAATATTTGTTTGAGCATGCAAGTCAGTCGTTTCCTTTGTAGTAATTGGCTTCATAATTGTAGCTAATTTGCCATGAGACCTATGGCAAGTGCAGCCAATATGAGAACTACCTGTCGATTTCGGGAATAACATGTTTAGATGCTGACTTCTTGCATTTTATCAAAGCATCAAACCTTCGTATTTCTGAGGTCTCAATACATGCGTAAAATCAGTTGCAAAAATTTGCGGACTTAGCAATTAGTGAATGCGATGGCATATCGTTTATGCATTAGCATTTTAGTAACATTATGTGCTTTCCATGACGTTGGCTGCGGATCGTAAAACCAATGCATCGACTTCCGATTCAGATCTCACAGTCACTTATATATGGGCAGCATTTTGAAAGTCAGTAATTGTGCAAATGCAAAAGGTCGGACACTCAAAGTTGTGTACGATACACCGCCCACTGTCTAACTGAACTAAAATAACTAGAAGCTAAATTAATAAGGCAATCATCATAATGAACGTGGTAAGCCGGAGTCACAGCTGCCTTTACAGTGGTACTTAGAGGTCTGCTTCGCTAACTGTTAAGCCTATGAATTTAGATCTATTCACCCGATACGTAGTTTGAAGGCTGTTTGAAGTTACTAGTGTATCTAAAAGGTCCTGTGTTATCTATAGCAAAATACAATGTTGTCGCTCTGAACGTCTAAAAATGCCAGAGTTCAGGAAAGGCATGAAACTCATTGGTGGGAGGTCATTGAGTTAGAATTCGGAAGAAAAATTACTTGCAAATATTATTTCAAAGAAGTATTAAAGTAATTAGCGACTCTTGTTTATACATAATAAGGGAATCAAGCAGAAAAATTTCATCGAAAACAGCTGGTAATTTTACTTGTTTTTTATACCTGTTGAGTACGGCTTTAATTTACCGCATATTTGCGAGCATAGGTTGCATATTTGCCCATTTTCTTGAAATAATAATCCTGCAACTTATACACTGCAAGTCGAGTAGTAAAGCGTCAAATAAAAATCCGGTCTCGCCTACCTATCTAGGCTGATCCACTTATTCATATAAGATTATTTGGTTTATAATATACTTAGCTTTAGCTGACCATAAACCGTAAAATTTATAATTTCAATCATACTGGATATAACTGAAGATAATAAAATATATGAGGAAAGTGACGATTCAGGCATGCAAATACTGCAAACGATCCTATCAATACTAATAGTGGTACTACTACTACTACTACTACTAATAATAATGTTAATACACTTGATAATGCGCCCTCAGAGAACTCAATCTATTATCTAGCGCTTTAAATTTGCTGCAAAAGAAAAACGATCGAAGGGTGAGCCGTATCATAATTGATGCACAACAAGAATAGCATGGTTATGGGTGACGTGCACAGGGTCAGAATGCAAGTGTCGCTAGTGGCAGCATGCAATAGTGTCAGCACACATAAGCAAGCAAAAGACGAACCGCATGAACCCACTAAATGCTGTCATAAATAGGTGCGTTTTCAGTTTCGTGTAAAATATGGTCAAGTCAGGGAATGTTGTGACAAGTCGGGAGTGAGTTCCAGGCTTAGGGATAAAACGAACTAATAGAGCGGTCTCCACAGGATTTAAGTTTGTACAAAAGTTTAGATAGACAGATTCTGAAAAGCAGGTGATACGACGCTTAGCCTGGTGGGGGAGTAGACCTAATAGGTAGGCTGGAGCCCACTAATGAAGGGACTAATGGTGAGCGATGAAACCTTGAAGTTGACCTGTTGCTTGACTGATGGCCAGTGCAGTTTGGCGAGAAGTGGTGTGATGTGGAAACTGCTACGCTCACGACAGACAAGCCTAACTGCCGAGTTTTGTACCAGCTGTAAGCATCTGATTGCAAATGCTGGTAAGCCAGCAAGCAGTGAGTTGCAGAAGTCAAGACTGGATGTCACAAATACACGGATAAACTTACACGAAACGTCATCATCTTAACATGTCAGAGTTTTTGCAATGATATGTAGCTGGAAGTAGGCAGAAATGGTTGTGGAGCTGATTTATCCATCTAACGAAAGGTCACTTTGGAACTTGAACCTAGATTTTGTTCGGATTAATGAGGAGATTTCCTAGCAGAGCCGATATTGAGCTAATGCATTTCCAATTTCTGAACCACAATTGATTTGCCTGTTACTACTCAGTTAGTTTTATCCTAATTCAATTTAAAAATACATTGCTGCCATCCATGTGTTGATGTCATCAATGCTTGCAGCATGGGAGTTGAAAGAATACGAAGGGACGAGTTTTATGCTATCTGTGATAATTTAAGCAAACTTATATTAACACAAAATGTGTTTAACTTTAGTAATAACATTTTTCAATAAAAATTGTTCCAAAAATGTCCATAAATTCAGGGTGGTACTTATTCTTGGTTGTGATTCATAATCGTTAAAAAACGGTACCTATGAAAAATTAAATTGGGAGCGAATTTGTTTAAACTACGATTGATGTTCTTTACTGTCTTTTCTCCTGAGTTATAGAGGCAGAGAGCATATTTTGACCGAACCTATTGCGCTAGCGATTTGGGCTTGGTACCAATGTATACTGCCTCTCTATTTACACCTGCTTTGTGCTCCTACTGACATAAGTGTAGGCACTTATGCCAGTGGCTTGGTACTGCATCTTCAAGTTTGTATCTTCTATTACTTGACCCCGAGCCTTACCAGCATTCTTAGAGTATCGGCTAGAACTAGTGCAGTTACGAGATCTACGTTAGCTTCCGCTATTTTGTTAAAATAGAAGCTGCTTCACTCAATTTGAAACCATAGATAGTGGCTGCAGTTATCTTTAAATAATGGATGATCAGCTACAAATGTCAGGGTAAGTTATGGTGCACAAATTCAGCCATGTACAGGTTGTTAGCATGATATGGGAAATCTTTGCACTTTATTGCCTCAACTTTTCCAGATATTTATTAAAAAAAACTAATAAAAATTCTTTTGACTTACATAGATAAAAATAGGAGAATACAATATATTTCTAGACTTTTCACTGCAGATAATGCAGCATATCAGCATACATATTTTAAATTGGCTTTAGACCGCGCAGGAGGGTTTACACGGGCTTCATAGAAATATTACGGATGTAGGTTTATGTTTTGCCCTAACAATTTTTTCCAAATCTGGATATGTCGTGACTTCCATTAGAAATGAGTTCAGACTATGGAACCTCATGCAAACTAATACGGGTTTGTTAAAGACATTGCTAAATGGTTTGAGTCACATAAGTTGTTGACATAATAACTTGCCGTATGAGATCCGACTGGTGGTCGTGAATTAACTGTGTCATCGTTGGTGTGCTTTCAGCTTGTGTAACTTTTTGTGATTATTTACAGGAGGACTTTATCATGTGATCCGCGAAACATACCACAAGGAGCACGATTGTACAATTTACAGCGCAAAATGTGTTTCTTGCAAGGTATAATTCAAAACGCTTGGAATTTCCAGTGGACCACTACGATCTGCTTTAAATAATTTGAATTTTTACCGGCTAACGATAGTTCTCCGGAAGTCAAGCTGCTTCATAAATCACAAAGCCAAACGGTTTTTGATTGATCGGATGTTTTACTGGCTTGTATATTCGAAGAGTAATTAATTAATTTGATCTAGCCTTTTCCAAATGGTGAAGGAATTCATTTAAGTCGTGTCGATTTGCTGTCATACCATTGGTATTTAAAGATTAATTCCCCAGTAATTGAAGCCAATATAATATGCCATAACTGTGTTATAACTGATGAATAAGCGTCTATCACTCAAATCTATAAGTAATCGATGTAGTATGTATAATTTTCTCAAACAAATTGTACTAGGATTGAATAGAATGCAATGGTTATTCTTCAAGCTACTGAGATCCAAGCGATCCCATGAGACTTCAGTCACACGTTAATTCCGGGCATTTATCAGTCCCTCATGAATTCTAGGCTTTGAGAGCATTTGAACTAATCTCTAGATCTGCAGACAATTTTGTATTCGTACAAGGAATATGTACACAATTTTAGTAAGAAAACTAGTAAGTTCGATGCTTAGAATAGTTGTGGAGCATTTTTAACAGGTAGAAAGTAACAAAAATGAACGGAAATTAAATAGTCTGACGGAAACTTGAAGTCGATACACTGCTTGTTGACAAACAGTGCAGATCGGCGATATGCGATGTCATTTGGTGGCTGCAACGCTCACGAAAGAGAAACACAAATTCAGATGTTTGTGCTAGCTGTGTGCGCCTGATTTCCCAGGCTGTTAGACCAACAAGCAGTGAGGTACAGAAGGGGAGACGGGATGTTACAAATGCATTGACCAATTTGAACCAATAATCTCTGTCAAAGCAGGCCCAAATTATAAAAAAGCTATGTAGTTGAAATTAAGCATTCTTTATTATGAAGCTAGTGTGCTCATCTAGTGAGAGGTCACTTTGGAACTGAGCATACAGATTACGGGCAAATTTCGGAGAGAATGTGCTGAAAGAGCTTATTTTGACTATGTCAGCTTTACAATTTCTGAGTCACACCTAGCTTGCCATAAATAGTGCATTGGGTCTAATGCCATTTAAGTTGGGAAAATGTGCTGCCAACCGTGCTGAATGTCAGTAATACATGCATCGAGGGAGTTAAGATGACTTGATATACTGGCTAGACGGGAGGGATCAAACTGAGGTACAACCAAGCGCCACCTCCTTAGAATAGAAAGCCTATATAGTGCTCAGGAATCACATTGGTAAGTGGGAGAATAAAAAATGAGAAAACAGAGGCCCAAGAAAAAGAGCGCCGAGGTACCCCCTACACCAGCGGTTCCTAGGATAATCCATAGTCTAGTCACATCAAATCTCTTGAGCATCACACTGTGATAAGACATAATTCATTGGGCTGCAGCGCCAGTGTTGCCACGGTGAGACGAGAGGCATTCGAGAAGGACTTGGTGAGCCAAGCTGAGATTAAGGAAAATATCAGAGTAATATTACTATTAGTAATTATTACACATTTAAATGCACCACCACAGAACTAAGTTGTGTTTCGACCATTAATTTTTACTTATTCAGAATTATGTTCAGCCGGAACTAAATTAAAAATAAATTAAATACTAGCTGATTTAATAGCCTCTTTTGCATAGCGACAGAGAAGTCTTTAAAGCTATCACCATCGCTTGTAGTGGCAATACATAATCGCCCACCGCAGGATTAGAACACACGACATCGAGACCGAGGTCGTGAAAAGGAACTGCCTTACTTAGTGTGCCATCACGGCTCACCAACTACTTCGTCGAGCCCCCAGGAGTTGTTAAGGCCTGTATCTGGCTGTTTGGGCTCATAGTGCACTGCATATATATTGGGACCACAAGTAGGTATAGATCAATATATAAAACTGAGACTGGACCTAAGGAAATTATATTCAGTCAAAATAAAGAACCAGTGAACTGCTTGTTCATATAACGAGTTCTGACTGCAAATATTATGGCATTTTTCGATTTTGAGCTCAGGTAGCAGTAACGTTGAAAAGTCGCTTAGGGTAGTGAACCATTCTGGTAAGAGAATGAAGTAAATATGAATTTAATCAAGTGACCGATTGGCTAGGGGAAATAATATAGACAGCTGCAAAAACCCCACAGGGAAAAGCTCTGAAGAAACTTCAGATCTCCTTGAAATAATTGGTCAATAAAAGAAAAAGTGGGCGAAATGATAAAACTACAGGATTGTGACTAATGTAATGGATAAAGTAGCCTATCAATAGGGAAATATTTACTACACTTTGGCTAATATATTTGCTATATGCTCCCATGTAATAAATGATTATTTTATCCCAAAAGTGGGTATCATCAACACAAACGGTTGAAGAAGTGAGGTAAACTGGAATTTATCTTGTATACAACGGCTCTGTCATGCTCCTTTGATCGTGCCTTTCAAAATGTATGCAATCAATCAGATAGCATATTATTTACTCCAGCTTTTCAGGCAGCTGGGAATGAATTCACCCTAAAAAATTATGCCATAGCTTTTTAATGTACTCACTTTGAATGACGTACAAATATTACTAGATATTTTTATATTCAATAATAAAAAGCTATTTCTAGCATTTGTGCGAGCAATTGGACAGTCAAAAATGCACCATGCAAAAGCGCTTATTTAACATGAAAGGATGCTTAGGTGTGTCTTAGTTTCCCCAATTGTCTACATCCACGTCGGTTCCCGCAGATTTTTATGTAACCTATTTTTTATATGATTGACTGACATAAGTAAACAATCAATTTCCTGGCGTCTACAGTTATAATTACTGGAATAATTCATTTTTCAAGTCGATGTTCAAGCATGTCCCAGGCTTCTAAATCTTGAGGGCAATCTGCCGTCTAAGAATTAAAATAGCCATCCTGATTTCAATATACTACTTCTTTATTCTTAAATACCTAGACACTCTGCTCTTCTTCATGATTGACATAACAAATCGTGCTATCATCAGTGGCATCAAAATATTTTGTAAGGCTATTGCAGGACAATTTATTAATTGGTCTACATTAGACAAGTTGAACGTAATCAAATTCCGCCACAGACCAGGTGCTGTTTTTATCAAAGAAGTTGGAACCAGAGGAAGTTGGAAGCGGAAGTTGGAACAGAGCAGTTAAATAGCTGTATGTAATGTTAAAACCAGGCAAGCTAGCTCAGTAATACTGACTGCGGTAGAATATATTTGCCAGATCAATGCACCAAGGATAAGCTGTAGATATGTTTGTCAACAAAATACTTCTTGATTCCCTTTTGGCTCACCCAAGCAATACAAGATCTGTGCCCACAATTTGTGGTTGTTCTTCTAAGAGAAAGCAATCCGAGAACCAAGAGCGACTAATGAGGATCATAGAGTGAACCTTTAAATGGGTGTCCGATGGATCTGACAGGTATAGTGCCTTTTTTCACACAATGAATTTGTGACATCCCGTCTTGACTTCTGTTACTCACTGCTTGCTGGCCTACCGGCATGTGTAATCAAGCGATGACAGATGGTGCAAAACTCCGCAGCTAGGCTTGTCTGTCGTGAGCGTCGCAGTAACCACGTCACACCACTTCTCGCCGACCTGCACTGGCTAAAATAAAAAATTCTAGCTGATTTACCAGAATCTTTTCGTATAGCGACAGAAGAGCCTTTACAGCTATCATTACCGCTTGCAGTGGCAACAAAGGATCGCCTACCAAGGATTTGAACCCACGACCTTGGGGCCAAGGTCGTGAAAAGCAACCATCTTACCTGGTGAGCCATTACGGCTCACTACCAGTCAAGCAACGAATCGACTTCAAGGTCTTGTCGCTCACTTTTAGGTCACTTCATTCTTTGGCTCCAGCCTATCTCTCAGATATACTACCCCATCGAGCCAAGCATCGTACCACCCGCTTTTCGGAATCCAACAGTTTACCAATACCTCGTACAAACCTCAAAGCCTTTGGAGACCGTGCATTTAGTTCGTATGCTCAAAAAGCCTGGAACTCCCTCCTGACTTACGTCAGAACATCCCTGACTTGACCACATTTAAAAATAACTTAAAAAAACCTATTTAGGATAGCATTTAGTGGGTCCCTGTGATTCGTCTTTGATGTGATTATGCGTGCTGACACTGTGCATGCTGCCACTAACCACATTTGCATGCTGACCCTTTTCATGTCACCCCTAACCATGTAATTCGTGTTTATCAAGCATGATATTACTCACCATTGAATTGAGCTTCCCCGCAGCAAACGTAAAGTGCCTAGAGAGAGATTGAGTTCTCTGAGAGTGTTTTATTAAGTGCATTATTATTGTTATTATTATTACGCAATTTTTCAAGATAAATTTTGGACAACTTCTTATTATTAACTAGATGGAAAGCAAGTATATGTTGAAAAGTTGGGATACGCTAAATCTCAAAATTATTTGGTGGATACTTGCAATAGAGCCTCTATCAGAAGTTTGAATGTCCTCTATCAAAATTGGATATCAGTAGATCAGTATATTCTCGGACCCCAATATATGCCAACTTACTCCTACCACAGATTGACATAGTTTTGGCTTGCTTTGTGACGGATGCCATGATCAAGACGGTCCGTGTGTTATCAAAATTATGGTTTAAGTTAATTATCCAGACTCTTTTAGGTTTTACCTGTCCTGCAAGGACGATTGCAGTTCCTAAAAAGCTTGGTTCAATTGTCGAAAGCTTAGCAGCGGCCACCAGGCAACACTGCTTATCAATCTGTTCCATTTTTGATTTAAGTAGCCACTCATCTGGAAAATTATATCAAAATTCTAACCAAATTAAGATCTCTTTATTCGACAGCTCTGTCCAGCGAAATTGGATTGTTTCATATTTAGCCTAACGTCACACCCAAACTTCGTTTAATTAATCAATTAATTTTGTCCCTCACAAGCACAAAAACCCGTGGTGATTGTTCCGTAATAGACTGCAGCCCCTACAAAAATTAGAGCTCACTGCAGCATATTACTGCACTATCTCCTGAATTGACGAAATCTAAAAAGGAGCTACAAGGAAGTTTTTTCCTAACTACCCTATCTTATTCCAATTACATGAATCTATTTCAATTTTTATGAATTAAGAAGCTGACGAGTGTGACATGCTTTTTGAATGAAACTACTGTGCATTAAAAAAGTCTTCTCCTATACTCTGCTTTCCCTTGAATGATTAAGTGCATGCTGTCTATTGGGTTCCCATGACGGTACTCATATGAATATTCTCAAGAGCTGGTTTGGTCCAGCGGTTAAGGTGTTCGCCTCGACCAAGGTTTAGCTGTGGTCGTGGGCTCGGGTCCCGAGGCAAATGTGAAGCGCCTGTATAAAGATTAAGTTCTCTTGGGGCGCTATATAAATGAATTATATTTAATTATATTTATAAGATTTCGTACGATAGTCTAAAAATATTAGTTCTCTGCTTTTGTAAGGGTCAGGAAGCATGATGCAATTCAGATTGATGTAAAGTAATTATTTCATTAAATTCCGAGATTTTCAGAGCTCTTTGATAGATTTTATGTTATCTCAGGGAAACAAATATTTTTTGAGTGTAAATATTACTTCATTTTTGCAATGCTGTGGTTATTTGGATTTGACGATGATACCATAGGGTTCGCATTTTAATAAAGCTCACGCTTATTAGAACGACGTAACGGTCTTATGGCTCTCTATTGAGCAAGAGCCAGAGAGACAGCTACTTGACTAAATCTCTGATTCTCTGGAAATGGTAAAAGCACATTAAGAAGTTTCAATATTATAAAAGGAAGCAAATCGAGTACTATTAGGTGAAAAAACTTAGCGAGGAATGATAAGGAAATATTATCCACGGTTATGCATTATCCTAAGCCTAGGAATTCAAGTCAACAAGATAATTCACCATTTTTATAAACCTACTATTGCTTTTAACGATAGTATGTACGCCTATTATTTTAGTTATTAATCAAAATTAAGAATACTGATTTATATGTGGGAATATCAGCTAAAAGCAGTGCTGCATCTAAAACATAGCAACTCTAATGATAACAATAATAACGCACTTGACAAAGCACCCTCAGTGAACTCAATGTCGTTCTAGGCGCTTTACGCTTGCTGCCAAATGAAACGCGATTGAACGGCGATTAATATCATGCTTCATAAACAACATGAATAACATGGTTAGGGGTGACATTTCAAGCGACTGTTCAAGCGATAGCAGTTGTATCGTTCACAGGTGACAAAACGAGTGGTCAACAATGTGCTAATCACTACATACATTTTTTCTGTAGTTGTATATGAGAAATTAGCAGCATTTATTAGTAAAGTAATATTGATAGAGATTGGAAATACATAAGAACAAGGCAGTAGTTTTTAGCCATAGTAAGGAATGGTTAGACTACAATTTAGACGCACAGCGTGTCTTGCAAACTGAGGGGCATAGTCTGTGTGACCTAAGCCGTCGAAATATCTTTCGAGTTGCTTTACAATTGAGGATTATGAGGCTTGAAGATAGTTTATTTAAAGACACTTTCCGCGACTAAATTCACGGAAGTGAAACTTTACAAAGACATATCACGACTTTTTAAATGACCTGCAGAGCTAAACCTTTTTTTTTAACTCGAACAAGTCGGAGGGATGTCACGAGAACGGTCGACAAGGAGTTTCGGGTGCATTTGGGTAACATAACCGGTCTCAAAATAGTTTGAGCTTAATCAGAGGATCTGCTTGGTGATTTAAGTACAAAGGGTGAGAACAGATGCGCTTGCCCTGAAAAGCACGTATACGGGAATAGGTAGGCCTGAGCGAGATGATTTAGGTGCCTATTAAAGCGAGCATTTAAACACTGAGGCCAAGATCTTAGTCAACCGAGAACAAGTGCTGAATGATTTAAGTGATTTATACTGCTTAGAGCCGCGTAGTGAGGGCCTGGCTATGGAGTTATGATAGCTTGGTATAACGGCTCGCTGGCAGGGCTAAACAGATGCTTGTCGTCATTAAACGTATACAAGGAAAATGTCTGCACTCAACCCAAGGGAAGATAAAACAAATAATGATGTTCATGCAAATCATCTTGTTTTTTATATATTTGCTCGCTTCAAATTTCAGTGCTAGTAGCCAAAGTGCGAGCCGAAAATCTGGTAGATTTCTTTGCATGAAATGTCCTCATTGCTAAGACAGGCTTGCGGTACTCTGAATATCTAGACCGAAGGAAGTATGAAAGTAATAAACCACTTCACAGTTAGTGCTAGCAAGTGCTTAAAGCTAAAAGTATTCGCTACATTATTTACAGTTAATAACCTGACTTCATAATTGCTCACCAGTGATTTGGATGAGTCCTCTGAATAACTGATGAAGCTGCCATTCATAGAATTAGGTCACAAAACTGTGCTTTTGATTCCGACTTACACCTGATAGTATTCATGGTTTACCTAGAAAAATTCTAGCAATTTTTCTTTCGCATTCTTATGCTATTGTCTCCAACGGCCAAGGTAAGCCAGTCTTTTTACATAATCGAACGGCGATACAGCTGCCGTTTGAAAAAAAGCTACGCGAAACTATGGTTTTGATATCAAATTATGGAGAACACTATGCCTTTGTTTGCCTGAGAAATTTATCCGATAGCATTTGCCCGTTCTCATGCTATGGCTTCCGATGGCCCGACCCAGTGAGCGCCCCAAATATTCCAGCTTCGATGTAGCTGCCATTTCCATAATACACTTCACGAAACTGCGGTTTTGATTCCCCTTTACAGAAATAGTGCCATGGGTTTACCCACCAGATTTCATGCCGCTGCGCCGCTTGCCCGTTCTCAGGCTGTGAAATCAATTGGCCTGGACGAGCCAGCCTTCGTAAATATTGATACTGCCGTACAATTTCCACAGTAGGCGTCATGCTACTGCGGTTTTGATTCCATTGTATAAAAAAAGCGTTTCGAGTTGACCTGCAAAGTTTCGTACGATTTTGCAAGAGGGTTCTGATGCAAATGCTTCTAATGGCCCGGCTCAACGAGATGGCTTGCATTTTTGAACTGCGATACAACTGTCATTTTTACGATTGGCACCGCACAGCTATGGCCTTGAATTAAATTTACGGATGGAAATATTCGGGTATCCCACAAAATTTCGTACAATTGTGTATGTGATTTCTCACGCAATGGCCCCAATGACCCCGCTGGCCTCGCTTTTTTCGAACTGGGATGCAGCCACCCTTTCTTCAAAAACCTTGGAGCAACTGCTGTTTTGATTCCCCAGTGTTCCAGGGTTACCCCGTAAATATCAAACCATTGCGCGTTCGTTCTCGTGCGATTTTCTCACCATCTACAATGGTATGGTCCTTTATCTCATTTTACGTTGTGCTAAACACACAGTCAAGTCTGCCTACATTCAGCTACATAATATTGCTAAAATTTGGGCTTGTTTAAATTAGGTTACCGAGTCTAAGTTGGTACATGCATTTGTAACATCCCGTCTCGATTTCTGTAACTCACTGCTTGCTGGCCTACCGGTATGTGCAATCAGGCGATTACAGATGGTGCAAAAATCCACAGCTAGGCTTGTTTGTCGTAAGCGTCTCAGTTGCCACATCACACAACTTTTCGCCGACCTGCACGGGCTACCTTTCAATCAAGAAATCGACTTCAAGGTCCTGTCGCTCACTTTTCGGTTACTTCATTCTTTGGCTCCAGCCTATCTCTCAGATTTACTGCCTCACCAGGCCAAATATCGTACCACCCGCTTTTCGGAATCCAACAGTCTACAAATACCTAGTACAAGCCTCAAATCCTGTGGAGACCGTGCATTTAGTTCCTATGCTCCCAAAGCCTGGAAATCCCCCCAGACTTGCGTCGGAACATCCCTTGACTTGACCATATCTAAAAAAACTTGGAAGCACACCTATTTAGGGCAGCATTTAGAGGGTCCTTATGATTCGTCCTTGATGTGCTTATGGGTGCTGACACTGTGCATGCTGCCACTAACCACACTTGCATGCTGACTCTGTACATTTCATCCATAATCATGTTGGTATAATGTAGATCAAGCATGATACTACTCACTATTCAATCGCCCTGCCCTTTGCAGCAAATGTAAAGCGCCTAGAAAGTGATTGAGTTCTCTGAGGGTGCTTTATCAAGTGCATTATTATTATTATTATTATTACACTAAACATTCTCCTTGAGTAATGCAAACAACAATCTCCTTCAGTAATGCAACCATCAGGAGACGCCTAAAGCTCTGTGCGACAGGATAATACATATATTCTTACGGACAACGTCAGAGAAATGCTTTTGTCGAAGACCCAACTGACTCACTCTTAAGCGGTGAGATTGTGTCTTTATCCAAAAAGTATGCATATATATACGTATATATAGATATTTATATATATATATCAATATCCATTGTATCTATATAAATAAATAAATATATATATATATATAGAGAGAGAGAGAGATAGAAAGAGAAACGTTCCTAAAGTACCTAGAAAGAGATCACATGTTCTCTAAGGGTTCTACAAAAAGTCTTATTATGACTAAAAGCCAGGTGCCAATAACTTCGATGGGTGAAAGTCGTATTCCCCACTATAGTAAAAATACATCCACACTCGTATCTGACTGTCATCGCAGCTCTAGTTTTTTTCTCTACTAACGATTAATTGCAGGTACATCTTGGCATGCCTGAGGTATTTATTCCCAAAGATTAGTTTGCTAAAGCCTGTGGTAATGTGTATATGAACGCGTAGTTGTTGTGAGCGCAGTGGCAGCTCAGTGGTCATAACACTTATCTTTGTCACTGATGAGATCATATGTTTACTAGCTGTGGCATTCCAGATATGCTTTGAGTCTAAATGGGCTACCGCTGGATCGTGACACTTGATGGCGTCTCGGGATATGTGCTTAGTACGCTGAGTCGTTCTGACACTGTGCATTTACCACTGACCATTTAATCGTGCTTCATAGATTAGAGTTAGTTCTCTGAGAATGCTATGCAAATATGCAAATATTATAGTTATTATTGATTCTCCTGAAAAAAGTTGTTAATGGTCTGGATATGGATTAGGGTCTCTTAGAGCACTTCGAAAGTGGCATGATTTTAACGTGATAGTTATCGTAGATTTTAAAAATGCAATGTAAGGGCATCTGAACCACTTTCCTCAGTTCTCAAACACAGCGCTCGTAATCACGATACTTATTGCCGTTAGATGAAACATAACTGCAACGTCCTGAGCATAGGAGTTTCTGCTTTGGTCTTGTGGATGCTGCATAGATACCCGTAGAGCTGCTGACAGAAGCTGAATACGACAGTAACGTAAGAAGCCTAAATCTTAAAGAGACAAGTCAATCTCCCTAGATATAGATAAGTCTAATTAACATCAACGGAGGCACTACGTTCAGGTGTCTAGCTTCCTGAGCCTAAGATAGCGTGCTGGAGCTCTTTTCCATTACCTCAGGGGCAGCATATTTTAAGAAAGCCGAATCAGTCATTACTTACGAGAGAATATATTTTAAGTACTTACTATGCCTATATGAGTATTTACTGATTCCTTTCAAAGACACTGGAACGATTCGTGGCTGACCAGCTAAACTCATATATCGAAACCTCACACCTTGCTAGTAAGTTCCAGTCTGGCTTCAGAGCTAATCACTCCACAGAGTCAGCTTTGCTTAGGGTATACAACGACCTACTTAGGAATGCAGACATGGGTAGAGTGTCTCTGCTTGTTTCTCTCGACCTTCCGGCAGCTTTTGATACGATCGATAACAAAGTTCTAATAGAGCGCCTCTCATCTCGCCTAAGCATCACTGGCACTGCTCTGCAGTGGATCAGGTCCTGTCTCAGTGGGAGACTCAAGAGTATTGACGTGAATGGAAAAAGATCACCTGAAGTACCTCTGAAATATGGCGTACCTCAGGGTTCCGTGCTAGGTCCGGTTCTTTTAACGGTTTATACTCTCCCTCTTGCTGATGTGATTGCCAAGCACAATTTAGGCTTTAACTTCTATGCGGATGACACTCAGTTGTACCTTTGCTTCTATCCCTCCCAGCCTTCAAGCACCTCAGATTCTCTCAACTTACTCGCTGCATGTATCGATGACATCCACACAAGGATGGCATCACATTTTCGAAAACTAGCGATCATAAAACTAATTTACTAGTTATGGGCAAACCCAGTGAGTTTCAGAAATTGGAAAGGCTGACGCTCAAAATTGGCTCTGCCAGCATATCTCCTGTCGAATCAGCTCGAAATCTAGGTGTCATATTCCTAAGAACCTCTCGTTAGACGACCACATCAGCTCCACTGTCAAATCTGCCCATTTTCAGCTTCATAACAATGCTAAAATTTGGGCTTGTTTAGATAAGGATACCACGTACAAGTTCGTCAATGTATTCGTGACATCCCGACTCGACTTCTGCAACTAACTGCTTACTGGCCTATCAGCATGTAAGATCAGGCTATTGCAGATGGTGCAAAAATCTGCAGCTAGGCTTGTCTGTCGTGAGCCTTGAAGTTGCCACATTACCCTTGTTCTTGCAGACCTGCACTAGCTACGAGTCAATCAATGGATTGACATCAAGATTTTGTCGCTCACTATTACGTCTCTTCATTCTTTGGCTCCTGCCTATCTTTTAGATATACACTCCCGTCAGGCCAAGCATTCTACCAGCCGCTTTTCGGAATCCAACAGAATACAAATACCTCGTACAAACCTCAAATCCTTTGGAGACCATACATTTATTTCGTATGCTCCCAAAGCCTGAAACTCCCTCCCGACCAGCGTCAGAACATCACCTGACCTGACCACATTTAAAAGAATCTTAAAAATACACCTATTTAGGACAACATTTAGTGGGTCCCTGTGATTCGTCCGTCATGTGCTTATGTGTGCTGACACTGTGCATGCTGCCACTAACCACATTTGCATGCTGACCCTGTTTATGTCACCCCTAACCATGTTATTCATTTTGTTTGTTTATCAAGCATGATATTACTCACCATTAAATTGCATTTCCCTTTGCAGCACATGTAAAGCGCCTAGAGAGAGATTGAGTTCTCTGAGGGCGCTTTATCAAGAACATTATTATTATCATTATTATTATATGGCTGCCGGGTGGCGTGCTGTCTCAAAAGATGTCGAAGATATTACATTTATTACGATAATCATGTCAGCAGAAAGGTTGCAACTGACCAGTAAATTTGCATTAGTCTTATACTGCTTCGGAAACGAAGCATCGAAAAGATCAGTTCGACTGCAACTGATATGCTTCAGAAAAGTCAACGGTGGAGGACCCGTATTAGATGCAAATCTGCTTATAGTTGAATGTCGTGACGTGATTGCGGTTTTACAAAACACAAAACTGGAATGGTTCGGCTGGAGATTATAAAGTCTTTAGAAAAAGTACTGAGAAGATTACAGCCCATTTTATCGCTCTGATTAAGGAGTCACATAAAAGGTTTCCATGCAAAATATAGGCCGTCACTTCTATGCAGATGACACTCAGATGTACTTCTGGTATGTTCCTTCCCAGCCTTTGAGAACGTCAAGTTATCTATACACCCTTGGTGCATGTATTGATGACATCAGCGCGTGGATGGCAGCAAACTTCCCTAAATTGAACAGTGGCAAGACCAACTTCATTGGTATGGGCAAATCGAGCGTGATTCAGAAATAGGACAACCAAACGCTCAAAATCAACTATGCAAGCATATCTCTTGCTGAATCTGCACGTAATCTGG
This sequence comes from Cristatella mucedo, assembly GCA_009760855.2. NCBI lineage: Eukaryota > Metazoa > Bryozoa > Phylactolaemata > Cristatellidae > Cristatella > Cristatella mucedo. Next base: position 642,179 of record WPIO01000119.1, read on the forward strand.
GTATCCTGTTCTATAGCGATCTTTCATTAGACGACTACAATGACTCCACAGTCGAGTTTTTTTTCCAGCTCCATAACATCGCTACCACTCGGGCTTGTTTAGAACGCGAATGCCACGTCTAGCTTGGTCCATGCATTTGTGACATCCCATCTTGACTTCTGTAACTCACTGCTTGCTGGCCTACCGGCATGTACAATCAGGCGATTACAGATGTTGCAAAGCTCGGCTGCTAGGCTTGTCTGTCATGAGCGTCACAGTTGCCACATGACACCACTTCTCGCCGATCAGCACTGACTCCCAATCAAGCAGTGCCTCGACATAAAGATTCTATCACTTACTTTTGTGTACCTTCGTTCTTTTGCTCCAGCATACCTATACAAACTACTCCACCACCAGGCAATGAAACGTACAACCTGCTGTTCTTGCTTGAATTGTTTAGCCATGCCCGGTAAGAACTACAAAACATGGACAAAGACAATCTGAGGAACCTCTAAAACATAGGGTACATCAGAAATCTGAGCTTTGTCCTGTTATTTCGCAGTTTATGCTCTCCCTCTTGCTGATGTGATGACCAGGCACAAACTAGGCTTTTGATTTATGCAGATGACACTCAGTTGTACATTTGCTTTGATCCCTCCAAGGCCTCCAGCACGTGTAATTCTTTAAACTCTCTTGCTGCATGTATTGATAACATCTATACATTAACTGCAGCACAATTTCTTAGATTAAATGATAATAAAACCAACTTACGAGTTTAGAAAAAACCAAGCGTCATTAAGAAATTGGAAAGGCTGAAACTCAAAGTCGGTTCTGTCAGCACGAGTCCTATTGAATCTGCTCAAATCTAGGGGCCATGTTCCAAATAGACCTTTCATTAGACAACCATATCAGCTCCACAATCAATTCTGCCTACTTTCAGCTACACAAAAAAGCTAAAATTCGGGCTTATTTAGATAAAGATACCACAGCTAAGTCGGTCCATGTATTTCTTACATCCCGGCTTGACTTTCGTAACTGACTGCATGCTGATCGAACGGCCTTGGATGTCAGGTGCTTACAGCTGGTGCAAAACTCTGCTACTAGGCTTGTCTGTCATAAGCGTTGCACTTGCCACATTAAACCACTTTTCACCAACCTGCACTGGCCCCCAGTAAAGTGAAGTATCGACTTCAAGGTTTTTCAACTCACTTTTAGGTCCCTTTATTTTTTGGCTCCAGCCTACCTATCAGATCTACTCCCCAACCAGGCCAAGCCTAATACCACCCATATTTCGGAATCTAGTTGAGTCCCTACCTCAAATAGTTTGAAGACTGCGCCTCTAGTTCGTATGCTCCCCAAGCCCTGAAATCACTCCTAACTTGCGTCACGACATCTTCCGACTTAACCATAATAAAAATACAGTAAAAATGCACCTATTTATGACAGCATTAAGTGCTTCCCTGTGATTCGTCCTTAACGTGCTTTTGCTTGCCGTCACTGAGCATGCTGCCATTAACCATAATTGGATGCTGATCCTGTGCATGTCAACTCTAATCATATTATTATTGTTGTTTATTAAGTCTGCTGCCACTAGCCATTCGATTGTGCTTCCTTTGAAACAAATGTAAAGTGGCTAGAATTAGAATGAGTCCTCTGAGGGCGCCATGAAATACATTGTTATTATTATTATTAAAACCGTCAGAGACTGTGTTTTTAGTTCGTATGCTTCCAACGCCAAAAAACCGTTACCAGCGGGTGTCAAAAAGTCCCCTGACATGACGACATTTACTAATAATCTTAAAACGCATTTTTTTATTGCAGCGTTTGGTGGGTATCAACGATTCTCTTTCGTGCTAATCTACCTGTCTACACTCTGCCTGCTGATTTCACATGTTCCTACCAATTATTTAACTGTGCTTTCTATCTAGCATCTGCAAAGTGCCTAGAAAAAGATTCGGTTCTCTGGGGGTCCTACATTATTATTATTAAAATTCCCCACCAATAATGCGAGTCAGATTTTTGACTTAGTTTACACAGCATTACTCGATCTCATCGAGTCATGAAATTACCCCTCAGGTGAGAGGTGTTAAGTCTTCAACGACTAGAAATTTTGTATTTCATTATTATCACGATAATTTATTTAATAAAAATTTGTTTCGTTGCTACAAGAGGAATATATAGTTTCGGCAAACTACCTCAATCAAACTCAATCCTTCTTTCCTTAGAAAGTAACGGCTAGCTTCCAGTCTCTTGAACTTATGTAAAAAGCCTTTTACCTCTAGCCCAGATCACTTTCTGGCTTTAGGTAACTAGCTAACTACCGTCGCAAGAGGCCACAAAGCCAAATACGCTTATTTTGTCACTGTAGATCCGAGCATGCACTCAGGAAGTACCAAGCCTTTGGTAAAACTTGCCACTTGTTTTAGGCGGGAAACTACTTCTTTGCTGCTATGTATAGTCGTGTACTACAGCAGATACTGCAAATGCTGCTGCTTTGGCTTTTGATTTGAATTTATTCCATTTAGTATATTTAATCCAAATATATAGCACCTAGATCTCTACTAGATCTCTGCCGAGCTGGTCTGGTCCAGTGGTTAAGGTGCTCGCCCTGACTAAGCTCTGGATGAAGGCGTGGGCTCGAGCCCCGAGGCATATATGAAGCACCTGAATGGAGTAAAGTTCTCTTGGGGCGCTATACAAATGAATTGCATATCTCATCTCAGGTACATCGCACATGCCACGGGTCGAGCCAACGACCTTGACCTTGATCGAGGAGAACGTCTTCACCACTGGGCTAAACCAGCCTGGTATTGCTTTTTAATTTTATGTATAGGAGTTGCAGACTCAGCCGCGGCTTAGATTGTCAAATAAAGTGAAATTGACCGTAACTTTTCAGTCTTGCTTGAAACCTGGATCACTTGCAATGTTTAAGTAGCCAGCTCAATATTACGGCTTGCGTGGTTTTAATAATAGTATTAATAATAATAGTAATGCACTTGATACAGCGCCCTCATAGAATTCAATCTCTTCCTAGGCGCTTTGCATTTGCTGCAAAGGAAAACGCGATTGAATCGTGAGTAATATCAGTAATATCGTTGTTCACTCTTACCCGACGAGTGTGAATGCTATCTTATCCGGCTAGGGTCAAGATGGTTTCTCGGCAAACTAATAAGGGCAGCAGCTGACCTAGAAATTCACCAGTTTAAACGAAGACGTTCGATTCTTCAGAAGCCTCAGGAGCCTTCGAGAGTAAGAAACAATCAAGAGCTTGGCTCTATTGATCCCAGCAGCATGTAACGATAACTCTATCCTTAATAATGAAAAATTCCTAACTTGCTCGATCGATAAGATCGAGCTGCGCCAGGAGCCCGGCCAGTTACTTTTTGTTTCAGTAGCTTGGCACAAATAAAGCTCAATTTCATTTTATCCCTCTGAAAATAAACTAAGCAATTCACAGCGAAAATTATCAGCTCCATGCACCTCCATAACATATTTGCAAGCTTGGCTGTTTTTAATAACTTTAGTAAGCTGGGCGATGAATCTGGGTTCATTCAGCAGGCCCGCGCTAACACCGGCAGCCTTCTAACGAAAATCCCCACACCATTTAGAAGCACACAATTTTTTGCAATTGCCATTTATTATTACTTAGGCTTTTGCAGTATTTTATAAATTTATTGCGATTCATATTAAAAAATTCCTATGATTATAATGTAATGTATCTCCGTCAGTAACTCCACAAAGTCATAAAGACCATGTGGGTGTTACGAAGGAGAGTTTTGTATAGCCCACTCACAGCCTAAGCGGCTTTCGGTACGCATTCGGTAGCCAATAAACTTCGTCTCACGCAACAAAGAGAAAGTGGGAAGCATAGCAGAGTTAGGAGAGCAGTTGAGGTAGTGAGTAGCATAGAAGTAGCAGTTCAGGACCGCTGAAAAAGATGTGCCAAAGTCGGCAGTTGGAGAGTAGATGTCGTTGCTTAAGAATTGTGGAAGCGAGTTCCACAGTCTAGGACCTGCAGAGCTAAAGCTTCTGTCGCCAACTGTCTTTAAGCGGAGGAATGGGACAGCTAATTTATTGTCCACACAGGACCTGAGGGTGCGAACAGGCTGAAACTGATGCAGCAGTTCAGCTAGGTATGAAGGAGCCAAGCCGTGGCGGGCCTTGTGGGTCAGCGTAAGAACTTTGCTCTGTATCCTTTGATCAACCGGCAACCATTCTAGCTCTTTCAGCAAAGGAGACACGTGCTCAAACCGCTGGGACTTAAAGACCAGCCTTGCAGCCATATTTACAGTCATTGTTATCACGGAGGAGAGCAGTTTTAGTAGAGTGATTCCTAACTACACTGCTGATATCATTGTTAACAGTTAACGTACATGGCATGCATTAAATTACGGCATGATATGGCCAAATTGTTGTACGATTAACCTGGGCGTTAACCAAGATAAGGGCAGGTTCTGAAAGACAGATAGCTCCTAACTAGACCGTGACAATATGGCCTGGGCATTCGGCTCACCCTGTCAAGGTCGAGACTATGAACAATTTTAGCAAGTTTTTATCAATGGTCAGCGTCTTGAAGCTGCTGGGCCGTTTAATTACTCAACATTTTCCTCATATAGGCAAAGTTTATGAACCTTTGCGAACTTTATGGAAGCACAGATCCCGTCGTGCTGACACCAACCAAGTAAAATCCGTTCAAGGCATCCTCTCCAACAGTAAAATACGATTGTTACTTGTTTCCTTTTTTATCATCGCCGTCACATTAACATTTAATCCTATAAAGAGAATCTATAGTTGCAAAAAGAGATTGCACAATAGATTAAGTTTCCTTTGCAAAAAATTTGAAGTGCCTAGAAAGAGAGTGAGATCCCTAAGGCCGCTATAACAAATGTATTATTATTGATGTTATTACACCAATGATATCGGTCAAAACGCCGAGAGAGATAATTTACTCACTGGCATGTCTAGCTGCAGTGAGCACCATTATAGTTGAAATGAAACATTGAAATGATCTAGCTTAAGCAGATAGAACGTTTGGAACTTTGGAATTTTTAAAATAAGGCCTTGCAAAACCAGTAGCCTGCTCACGCTCGGCTGTGGCCGAAGCTTTTGCTAGGCTTACCTGAGTAAAAAGTTTAGTTAAGTGATAAAAACTGAAGCTAAATTTAAGTTCACCATCCTTTTTGAATGAACCACAATGAAGATCCTGCCTTAGAGAAAGTTGAACTAAATGGCATTCTCGTGAGCAGTCGCGGGCTGCAGAGACACTAGACGTGGCCGCTCACCGACGTGCTGCAGAGACTGCAATGAGGAGGCATTCGCGCCAGCAACAACGGACCAGTAAGACTACGGTAGACTCAGAAGAACGACTAATTATTGCAGCAAAAGCTGAAAAAAACGATTAATGTCACCATAAATAGCGGGCCTACGAGATTGAGAAAGAAGCAGGCTATCGATTAAATCAAGTAATCAAACCAATCAAAAGTAATTAGTGGGAAGCACAAGCGACAAGGGGTTGGAGAGACTGATGAAGAAGCAGAAGCTGCATAGTATTTCCCTCGATTTTCCACTGTTATTAGCTAGTCCACGGCAGCAGTACTAATATTATATTCGTTTCACCACCTCAGAAAACCCAAGTGACTCGATTGCACGTACGACTGAGTTGACTACTTGTAAGACTGGCAGCTAGTCAAGCGCTACTGAAGCTGCTAATGACGCTAGAGAGCCTCGACCTCCATTACCTCTATATGAAACTCATTCAGTTACTATCTCTATATGAAACTCATGCAGTTAATATCAGCTCCATCATCAGCCGAGTCATCATCGGCTAGTAAACTAAGCGGGTGTTACCGAATACAATCGTTAACTCATCAGCTTAAGCAGGCTATTTTTTCTAGCCCGCTTGTGGTCGCTACCGGTAATGTACTTGTATTGCTTAATTTTGTAGCTGTCTCAATGACTCAAAATAAATCAACTCCTCTGGAGACCGTGTGTTTGGTTTGAATGCTCCTAACTCCTGGAACTCACTTCTGTCTGCGATCACGACTTCAAATGTCTTGATTGTAGTCGGAAAGATACGAAAATGCACAAGTTAATGAAGTGCTGATGCCATGTATAGCTGACACCATAAATGCGTCAATAACCTCAGGTCATATTCCACCACCTTTTAAAAAGGCTGTAGTCAGACCTTTACTCAAGAAAGCAACACTTAACCAAGAAAACATGAGCTAATTCCGCTAACAATCGTTTTCTTTTACCTCGTACAACCTGTACATGCCAAATCTTATTGCGTTATTTTTGTTGACGTTGAGCATACTACCACTAACCATTCGACCATGCTTTTTTCTAGCATATTTTAAGTAAGTAGAGTGAGATTAAGCCCTCTGAGGGTACTTCACAAACACATTAATTTAAGTAATATTTTATTCAGGAGAGCTTAGCCATTGCAGCTAACCTATCAGCTTCCAAAAGTACTTGCTTAGTCAGTGTGAACGTTCCTTAATGTGGATATGTCTGCTGCATTCTAATATTGGATATCATTATGTGTTGATCCGCTTGTATTTTCGAGGACATAACTTTGATTGCGAAAGATAGGAACACAGTTGAACCATTACCACAAATCATGGAGACTTATATTTATGCGTCTGTTTGTATTAGCATTGGTGGAGTGGTAGTATAAGTATTTTACTGTTTTCTAGTGGACCCAACCACGCACAGGTCTTATACAGCAACTATTGCAGTTGATTTCTTTATAGTCTAAGATTAAGTTTTCTCATTGCTTGAAAACGGGCAGCAACAGTAGATTGTTGAACGTTGTCTTAAAACAAGAAAGCTTAATTTACTTCCTAAGGTGTTGTGAGTGCACTAGAAAACGAATGTTTTTAAAGGTGTAATCGTAACCGCTGCATTACGCAATGCATTTTTATGGCACTATGTGGCTGATTGTAAAATATTTCGATAGCAGCCATGGTAACTAAGTCAATTATGACCGAGCAAGATGAGAGGTGAGATGAGAGGCGATCAAGAAAACCTTGGTGATCAATAGAATCAAAAGCCGCCAAAAGATCGAGCAAAACAAGCAGAGATATTCTACCTGCGTCTGCATTTTTAAGTAGGTCAATGTACACCTGAAGCAATGCTGACTCTTTTGAATGATTAGCTCTAAAGCCAGACTGGAACTTACTAGCAGGGTTCAGAGTTTCAATATTTGAGTTCAGCGGGTCCTTCACGGCTCGTTCCAGTGTTTTTGATAGGAATGGTAGAAGAGAGGCTGGATGGTAGTTGCTCAAGTACTCTCGGTCCAGTGTCACTTTCTAGAGGAGTGGCCTGATTACAGTTTTTGAAAGGTGCTGGTACAAGACCTGAGGCTAATGACATATCAATGATGTTAGTTTTGCATGGCGGCAGCAGGTCAATGCAAGGGAGGAGCAGGACAGTTGGAGGAGGGTCTAGATGACTGGTTCTCTTCTTTGATTTGAATGAATGACAATGGTATTTCTTGGACATAGGCAGTTCTTAGATGCACAAAAACAGAGTATACAGCCCCAATAAATCTGAATGGATCCTAATGAAATGAAATGCATTTTGGCCAAAACCTATGAGGTCGATTGCTATATTTTCCTAACATTTTACAGTAGCAATAGGGGATAGTTATGCATATGCACTTAACATGAAATGAAATGTTGTATGCGATGGGAATTGAGGGTTTGCTCAGGAGATTTCCGGTTGACTTGTGATGAATTAAAGTACTGGCCCTGATAGTAGCTGTCAGTCGCTGCACATTACCCACAAATTAAAGTAAAACTGCTAACTAATTCATATTTTTAGTCACCATGCAAATTTAAAGATTTTTATATAGTGAGTAGTGAAACTTCGCCCAGCCACTTTTGGGTTGGTTTTTCGGGATTAAAGAAGAATGTGGCACAGGCCCAGGCCCCAAACAGTCACTTGTAAGCCGAGGTTCAATGACGAACATCAAAAAGGGCTTTTCAGGTTGCACTCTCAAAATAATACACAGCAGAGAAAATATAAACTGGAGCTTTGAGCAGCCACTTTCCGTGAATTTGAGATGAGTCGAAATAGATTGCTTTACTTACTCATTCCTTAGCCATGTCGAATGACATGCATAGGGTTAGATTGACAAGTACAACGTATTAAAATATTTTTGGTGTACTTTGTTTAAAGTGCTGTATAATGTGCATTACAATGTAGCACATTGAGTAGTATTTTAGATTGGATTGCGATATTGACTATGGGCTCTGACATTGAATGCAATGCCGTCTCCGAAAACGGGTAATTAAACCTTTATTTGTTCTGTCAAAAGCGTCTCGGTGAGCTTGTGCAAATTCCGAGTTGGGTAGGAGTAAGCTAAACCATTGGTTTAAGCAGTGAGACCGGTTGATTTTTCAGAGTTCGTCGGCCTTAGTTATGGCAGTATTACCTTAAGCGGGCCGTGATAACCTAGGAGGTAAGGTGCTCGCTCAATTATGACCGAGGTCGTGGGTTTAAAATCTGCAGTTGGGCGATCTTTTATAGCCAACTAAAAGTGGAGATGAGAGCCAATAATGCTCTTCTGCAGCTAAAGGAAAGAGAGTTTTAAATGAGCTAAGATATTACTTTGCATACCGTAAGGCGAGAGGACTGGTGGCTGGCATTGATTGACAGTCAATTTGACAGATGGCATCATTTCGGTAAGACATTACTGGGCACTGATGCAGAAGCCTTCGTGAATGGGAGGCAGTACAGGACTAGTAAAATGAATAGATAGGACAAATAAATAATGAAGGCAGTATCTGATGGCCGCGTTGGCTGCAAGTTAGTGGTAGAGTCTTGGGAGAGAGTGGTTGATGCAGCTCAAACTCAAGCGGCTATGTTGTTTGCTCTTCTCACAGCAAGAACTAAATAATGAGTCGAATCAATAAAAAAAATATGAGTCTTCAGATTTAAGCCCAAGAGCTTCTTAGAGATAGCAGCGAGAGCATCATCGGAGATAGCAGCCTGTGAGGAGATAGCAGCAAGGGTAGCCGGAGCTTTGTTGAACGGGTCATCCAGCCAGGGAGCCGCTCGGACGGCTGGTAGTGCTCGTCAGAAATGGGAACCTTCGCCTTACAGTAAGTCACTCGGAAATGCCAACATGTTCAGGAACGGCAGTGATATCGAAAGGAAAGTTGGCACAAAAAAGTCAAAAAAACTCAGCCAGCGAAGATTATGATGGGTTATACGCCTAAGCTTCTTTAAGTTAACCTTTGTTGCCGTTTGAAAACGGTGGTTATAGCCGCTAAGGTTCATCTGCCAATATACAAATAAATAAACGTTAAATCAGTAATATTTTGTTAGGCTTAACCCAGCCAATTTCTAGCCGATTAATGAGGTATTGCAGCAACGGCCAGCAATTGCTGTCTAAAACCGTGCAAAAAGCCGTCAGTTACAAAGCAAAATATTTGGAAAATAGGCGGTTAAATACATTTTAAATAAAGTGGGCGGTAATAAGGAAGGAAAATTGACACTCATCGAGGCAAGTTTCTCATCAATTAATTAAGATTGACTGAGATTGCCAAGTTGTCCCCAGCCATTGCTGTCAGCCTCTGTGACCACAGCTGCAGAAATTCCTAACAATGATTTCTAGAACCCGAAAGGTCAGGTATGCATTACATTTCTGCTCGAAGGGCAGCCTGATTCCATGAGTACGCAACTTTTAGAAAGTTGAGTTGAAGGTCACTCGGTACCATTCCAAGGGCTTCTATGTCTCCTGAGGTGACGCATTGCTAACAAATGCTGTGAGTGAGTTTAGCCAGCCGGTTGCCGTTCAGTCAGCTCTCCTTCTGATGAATGTATCTGTCTATCTGTTATTTCATCAACCGCCTCCTAATAAAGTGAGCATTCATCTGCTTAAAAAGCTTTTCTTACCTAAATTTTTCACAATGGTTGTATGTACGGCAGGCCAAAATTAAGAATATCTAGACGCGAAGTCTGCCACAGATGCTGTAAGAGAACGCTAGAAATTAAAAAAGCTGCATCGCCTCAATCGCTCTTGTTTTGTTGCTGACGGTCCAAATAGCAGTGCCACTACGAGCCCACGGCAGACAGCTATAATTGTAACCTTTTCCGTCTCTGCTAATAGCTGAGCTTCGCAGAAATATCAAAGTGTGCCACCTATAATTCAACATTGGACTCCTAGAAGTTTGCATCCTCCGCAGTTAACAGGCTAAGCTAAACTTTGGCCCATAATTACGGGCATAAATATGTCTGCAGGAGTCTGAATATCCTAATGAAGAGCCAATCATAGTCGGAAACATAGTAGATGCGTATTGTCTGTTTTATCATATTGGTTCTTACTAATGCCGGTAGCATCCCGAAGCTTGCAAAGCATGAATACCCTGAGTTGTCACCAAGTCTTACTATAGCAACGGATATGGAGTAAGAGAAGAATGCATTAAGATAGATACTAAACACCAAAGTGCGATTAATCGCTGTTTTTCTGCATGTGAAACTTCTATCTCAAACTTCGAAGCATTATTTGTTGCAATAAATTCCAAGAGTAAGCTAACGATGCGCCAACTAACGATACGAAAGTCCGTCGAACCCGATCATTTCACTTGTTTGTGCAATGTATACCCTAAGCAAACTTTCCGTATGGACATTACCCAAGTATCATTTATATTGGGGGTGAGAGAGAGTGAACTATTGACAGAGAGGATTCATCACAATTTTCTGAAGATAATAGTTAAATAAATAGGAAACTGTATGGCAACCTTAGTTGTCACCCTCCCACGTCACGCCTCAGTCTGAGAAGATATACCGACAAAGAATGGATCATTGTTTTGCAAAAAAACAAGCGAGTATGAAAATTATTCACATTTCTGCCTATAAGCACTTAGGCAAATTCACTTCTGAGTAACACTTATGTTGCCATAATTAGCATGTTCTGTATGCAATAGTTTAATTTGAGAAAGAATGCAGCCGTTCACATGGGAGCAGTAAATGCAGTTAGAGAGCTGATTAATCAGATCTGGTGGAAGGCATTGAGAAAATACAGTATTTATAACATTTTGCACAATGTGCAACAACGTTAAAGTCAAGATTTCTCTTCGTATTTCATAGATAAGGAGAAGGTTATATATTGCATGAATTAGGAATTAAGCAATGTGCCGATGGCTGCCATTTTTCAAAATGGCACTGGGCGGCAATTTTGATTAACGCCTGCTGTTTGTATCCTCCCAATAAGAGAAGCCCTAAATTATCTTTATGCCTCGGCGGAAAGCCCTGAACTCGAGAACTATTTTCTTATATATGGCAATCAAAAGCCACTGAGATCCAGAAGAGCTATCAGAGCAACTCCAACTAACTCAATTAGCTTTCCTGAGAAGAAGAGTGCTGATAAGGTGCAGTGATTTCCTCTAAAATCTAAAGCTAACCCATTCTCTTTTACCTGAAGCTCAAACGTAGAATCATATGCATTAGATAGAAACAAAAAATTCTTAGCTCAGCGACAGTTGTTCGATTACTCCTGGTCTAGTGGCTACTTAATAAGTGGCACGAAAACACAGCCGCTTTGAAAATAATTGCGATAGAACATACAGCAACGGAAAGTGTATTATATTATGTATACCAACAAGCTGTACTTCTAGGTATCTCAACAGGAGAGCACTAGGTACAGAGTCCATAGAACTTGCAGCTTTCTTCGACAGAGAGAGGTTGATTTCAAGGTAAGGAGAGAAGGTAAAAGCTTGAAGAAGCACCTATTTGCCGAGAAGAAAACTAAGGTAGAAGACCGAAGGGAGGATTTCACCCTTAAAAAAGCATTCATATATTATGTAATATTGCTGCCAAAGAAGCTAGAGAAACAATCAGCTAAATCATCAGACAGATCGAAATCGTGATGACCTTGGTGTAGTTAAAAGCGAATAGGATGGTTTGAGTCAGCATTTTTTGCACTTTGCATTAGTTATTGCACTATGTTTGAAATTAGGTAGACCTTGCTTTGAATGTGACATATCTAATAATAATAATAATAATGCACTTGATAACGCGACCTCAGAGAACTTAATCTCTCTCTAGGCGCTTTACATTTTATGCAAAGGGAAATGCAATTGAATGGTAAGTCGAATCATGCTTGAAAAACAAACAAAATGAATAATATGGTTTTGAGTGACATGCGCAGGGTCAGCATGCAAATGTAGTTAGTGGGAGTATGCACAGTGTCAGCACGCATAAGCATATCAAGGAAGAATCACAGGGACCCACTAAATGCTGTCCTAAATAGGTAAGCTCCTTTTAAATGTGGTCAGGTCAGGGGATGTTCTGACGCAGGTCGGGAGGGAGCTCCAGGCTTTGGGAGCATTAGAACTAAGTTAACGGTCTCCAAAGGATTTAAGGTTTGTACGAGGTATTTGTAGACTGTTGGATACCAAAAAGTGGGTGGTACGATGCTTGGCCTGATGGGGGAGTATAGCTGTGAGATAAGCTATATACATAGAATGAAGAGACCTAAAAGTGAGCGACAAAACCTTGAAGTCAATCCGTTGCTTGACAGGTAGCCAGTGCAGGTCGGTGAGAAGTGGAGTAATGTGGCAACAGCGACGCTCACGACGGACAAGCCTAGCTGCAGAGTTTTGCACCAGCTGCAATCGCCTGATCGCACATGCTGGTAGGCCAGTAAGCAGTGAGTGGCAGAAGTCGAGACGGGATGTCACGAATGCATGGACCAACTTGGACGTGGTATCCGAATCTAAACAAGCCCTAATTTTAGCAATGTTATGAAGCTGAAAATAGGCAGATTTGACTGTGGAGCTGATGTGGTCGTCTAACGAGAGGTCGCTTTGGAATACCACACCTAGATTTCGAGCTGATTCAACTGGAGATACGCTGGCAGAGCCAAATTTGAAAGTCAGCCTTTCCAATCTCTGAATCTCACTGGGTTTGCCCATAACTAGTAAGTTAGACTGGATAAAAAGAAAGGCTAGTACATTACCTGGAATGGCGGCTGTAGTTTTAATAGGCAGGCCAGTGCAAAAGAATGCAGATACGTAAAAGTCGGGTAAAAAACCGTAAGTTCCGTAGGTTTCTTGAAGGAAAGTCAGTGCAGGTCGGTAAGACGTGGCACAATGCGACAATTTTGACTGTAGTTACATGCAAGCCTAAATATCAATAGGAGAAAACTGGTCCATACTCTTAGCAAATATCTGGCAGTAGCATTCCACCAGGTAGAATATATTACATAGTGGCTACAGTAGGCGTGGCTATGAATGTATTTTCTAGATAAAAATACTAGCGAATTCAGCAGCCTCTTTTGAATAGCAACAGTAGAGGCTTTATGGCTATCGCCAGGCTTGCAGCTTGCAGCAATAAAGAATCGCCCACCACAGGAGTCGAACCATGACCTCGGACCGAAATCGTAGAAAGCAACCACCTTACCACCAGTCTGCCATCACAGCTTCAGTATCAAGGTGTGAGGTTTGTGATTCAGTGGAAACTCTAATCCGTAAGATGATTCTCTCAGATAGATCAAGATGGGCATATTTTCTGGTGTAAAGAAAATGGTTGGATTTATTAGTGCACAGTTACAGAATAATATCAACTGCAATTGTGACCTTTGAAGGGACTTGGACAATAAACACAAGCCAAGCTCGAAAATTATTCATCCACAAAGAGAAATTCGCTACATTGAGAATTAGTTGACTGATGAAATGAATGTTTAAACAGCCCTGTTATTTAAGGAAATCATCAAATTTTGGAAAAATCAGAAACGAAGCAGATATTGGTGTGCTTGGGTATGAGACGATGGGCGACTACCACCCTGTCCAGGTGACCGAAGCCTAACAGCTCCAAAATAACGCACAAATTAGATACATGAAAGAGTTGGTGCTCTAGACGACAGTGCTACAGAAATTCTGTTGCAAGTCTGGCGTACCTTTGACGTATAAAACTACTTAAACGTCTAAACACTCCATCTTCAAAACTCGGATAATTAAATAAAATCGCAATTATATTGATACTAATATCAATACACAATGTTAGCGCATTAAGAGAATATTATCTCTTTCTAGGAAATTTAATGGAGCTGTAAATGAAGCCCAATCAATTATTAGAAGTTAGCATGAAGTTTTTGACCAGAATAATATAGTTAGAGATAACATGACCATTGTCAAAGCACCGATATGCTTAGTCGGTTTCATGCTCGGTATCAGCTCGCATAAGCAAACAAAAGAAAAATGATTAGGACCAACCAAATACTGAGTGAACTAGGAATGTAATGACGTCAGTCGGGAGTGAGTTCCAGGCTTTGAGAGCAAAGAAACTAAAGGCATAGTCTTAGGTATTAAGGTTATTTCGAAGCCGAACTAAATGATTTTGAATATTAGACTGACTGACAATAAGAAGACTGGAGATAACTCACCTAGCCTGGATTTAAAGTATCTTTGATAGGTACCAATGTCAGTAACTAAACCATAAAGTCTATGGGCTGCTTGATTTGAATGCAGTGCAAATCCAAAAATAATGGTATGATATAGTAACTGCGAAGCTCGCCAAGGACGTTGCTGTAACCTAGTTTGTCAACAATCGTAAGATCCTAATAGCATAGACCTGTAGACCAGCAAACGGCTACATAAAGTATTATGTCAAAAAGCATGGATTAATTTGAAAAGGTAGCTGCTTCTAGGACTTCCTGAAAATTTTCAATGTTACCTAGTGACGTCACCTGCTGAAAACAGGCAGACTTTACAGTGGAGCTGATTTTGTCGTTTAATGGAAGGCCACTTTGGAAGAGGACACATTCAGACATGGAATTGTAGATTTGCTGATTTAACCAATTTTAAACTCTACCCTTACCAAATTTAAATTGACATTTAATGTATCCAAAAATTAGCAGCTAGTTTTATTATTATTAGACTTGAGAAAATTGTCTGCCATCCAAATGCTGACTTCGTCAGTACTTGCAGCAATGAAATTGACAGAATTCCACTAGAAGGAGGACTAAAAATTCGATCATGCTCCCTTTGCAGAAATTGTAAAGCGCTTATAAAGAGGTTTGGTTATCTGAGGGCGCTTTATCAAATGTACTATTATTATTGCGGTTGGAATTAATCTAAATATAGATGCAATAGGATAAAATCGACGTTCCCTACGCGCACACACACACACACACACACACACACACACACACACACACACACACACACACACACACACACACGCGCGCACACAAAGAGCGAACAATAAGGAGTGATAGATTAAGAAAGTCAGGATGTGCTCAGCAAGGTCAATCGGGCAGATATCCTTAGTGATAACGATTGTCACGATATGGCCTCAAACATTAGTGGTACGATTAATTCGCTTATTTAGCTCGATGGGCAACTACCTGAAGTATTTAGGTTAAGTACTACTGACAATTTTTGTGATTATTTCTAATTGAGACTTAACTACTTTTGTTTTGGATTTGTTTTGGTAAGCATTTTGGTAAGTATCGATCGTAAATATTCACCGTAAAGTATTATAGAGTCTAAGAAAATGTGACTGCATCCCTTTTATAGTTGGTCGAGCTGCTGATCTGCAATGGTAGCCATCGTTCCCATCTCGTGTACGTTAGAGGAGCTGCAAAGAAAGAATGGCACTACTGGCCTTCAGCATGCCCACGCCGAACTAAAAACAAAAGTGCTGCACATCTCCCATACATTGGCATTAGGCAGCTATTACGGATTAGCTAATTCTCCAAAGCTCTAAGTTGTGGTTAGTGGCAGTTTTACTATAGCTCAGTAATGCAGAAAGTCTGCCCAACTGACTCTCCAGATTGCACCACTGTCGCTAGTCTAGATCTGTACGCAGTAATAATATTAATAAAAATAATAACCATACATTTGTACAGCCCATTCAGACGACTGAATCTCTTTCTGAGAAATTTACGGATGCTGTATTGAAAGCAAGAAAGGAACGCTTCCCAAAGCTTGGCCACTGCTGATGAGCTGAAGGGCGAACCTCATCGGCCAATATTAGCTATGCACCTTTCTGACTACAAGCAGCTTACTGCAACAGTGCAGTGTCTATCTATAATCAGCCAGATATCGACAAACAATGAAGGCAGATGTCGGGCTAAAGTCCTGTCCTCGTGACAGACTGTAAGAAAGCCGAAAAACTTGGATAACTCTTTTGGCAAACCCAACGCAGGCAAGGTCGGTCTTTGTTGGCTCAGACAAGCTCAGAGCACAGTGCTGCTGCACAGGTGTGGTGCCGCGATGCCATGGTCGCAGACGAGCACACCGAACGCCTCTGCCTCGGCTCGTTAACAGCAGAGGCTCGGCGACATCCTAAACGACCCGACCATTCGACACGGACCCCACACGAAAACGCGAAAAGTCAAGCCGCCCTGGACTGCTATTTCCAAAGCAAGGACTTGTCGAGAGCACTCGTTCTCGGGTGGCCAAAGCACGGTCGGCAGCTCAAAGTCTGCAGAATGCCATGGAAAGCAGCTCCACCTGATGGCGGCATGCCAGGCAGCAGTTGTGTGCCTGCTTGCTAACCCACGAGGCCCAGCTCTGGTGGGAGCAGGGAGGCCGGAAGGCAAGGAGGAAGAGAGGGATGAAGGGAGGGAGGGAGGGTAGGGGGAAGGAGGGATGCAGGGAGGCAGGAGGGAGGAAGGGAGGGAGAAATGGGAGAGGGAGAGAGGGAGACGAAAAAGCAAATCTGGCACTGATGCAGTGGGACAGGTAAGCACAAGCAATTCGAAATTACCAGAAGCATGATGCTGGAAGTCATTTGCAGATGAACCGGATGCTGCCGTGGTCACTGGCAGCATGCATTAGTCACTTCAAAGTGGTTTGGGCAGAGCACAAGTTGGCTGCTAACCTAACGTCGCTGACTGGCCCCACCCTTTAGGCAGCGTTATCAAGCTGTTGTCCATAACCAGAATGAGTCAGTGAGTTTTTGTTAAGCCAATAGACTGCCCACATAGATAACAGCCGGCTAAGCAGGAAGTGCAGATAGGACCTATTTAAGCAGTGGCGTCCACGTACTCCTATTGCTTAGCAGGCCGGTTAGTTGAGGCCCATCTTAGAGCTGACGGCTATTAGTCTACCGTTGCAGATTACTTAAGTCTGGTGACACTGTAAGTTCTAGCTTTTGCATCAGATTGCCTGCATTGATTATGATTGTTGGTGTGATGCCTTCATTGAAGCTCCTGCTTAGCTCTGGCTGTGGTCTGCAGCAGTGACCTATTTTCAGTGGATCTAGGTTTTCTCAAGTAAATTATGCCCTTCGGCAGTGACGTTTTTTTAAGAATTCTCCATCAGCACCTTGCTAGTACGGGCCATCGTGCTTAGTGTGATGATTGGTGCGACTAAATTTGAAAAACCAAACTCGCTGAACGTTTAGTCTTTTGAAGGAGAGTAAGTAAACGATTATTTATTTAATCTATAAAGTGTATACACTTCAATCGTAGCGGGTCGATTGATCGATTGTAATCAGTTCTTCTGCCGGCTCATGAAAAAATATATATTACGTCTTGCAGATATTATATATGCCTTCATTAAGTAACGGCTTGCAGACACAGATTTATTTATATCCCTTTAGCCGTGGCTGGTAGCACTCCAGCTTGCAGTGGGCGATGAGGAATTGCTTTCTGAATGACTCCTAGGCCCGATTCAGTTATTAGCTTCGATGCGTATGACAATCAATTGAATTTTTGCTCTGGTCTCTCCGAGCCGTCTAGCAAGCCGAATACTCAAAACTCCCTTGCTGCATGTATTGATGACATCTGCACATTGATAGCAGCAAACTTTCTTAAATTGAACGATTATTGCAGTCTACCAATACCTCGTACAAACCTCAAATCCTTTGGAAACCGTGCATTCAGTTCGTCTTCTCCCATAGCCTGGAACTAACTCCCGACTTGCTTAAGAACATTCCCTGACTTGACCACATTTAAATAGAACTTAATAACACACATATTTTAGAGAGCATTTAGTGGGTCCCTATGATTCGTCCTTCATGTGCTTATGTGTGCTGATACTAACCACATTTGTATTCTGACCCTGTGCACGTTACCCCTAACCATGTTATTCATGTTGTTTGTTTATCAAGCATGATATCACTCACCATTCAATTGCATTTTCCTTTTCAGCCTATGCAAAGCGCCTAGAAAGAGATTGAGCTCTCCGAGGGCGCTTTATCAAGTACATTAGTATTACTATTATTATTATTATTATTATTATTATTATTATTGTTATTATAAAGCCAACTTACTGGCTATGAGAAAACTAAGTGCTATTCCCAAATTGGAAAGCCAAACGCTAAAAATTTGCTCTGTCAACTTATTTCCTTTTGAATCTGCACGGACTTTAGGTGTCGTATTGCAAAGTGAAGTTCCATTACATGATTGCATCAGCTCTACAGCCAGGTCAAGTCTGCCTATTTTCAGTTTCATAAAACACTACAATATGTGCTTGCTAAGACAGGGAAACCACGTTTAATTTTCTGTATGCATTTGTCACATCATGTCTTGATTTCTGTAACTCACTGCTTGCTGGTCTACCGGCCGGTGCAATCAGGTGCATAGAGCTGGTGCAAAACTCTGCAGCTGGGCTTGTCTGTCGTGAGCGGCTGATCTGATAGCCTCTTTTGTATAGCAGGAGAAAAGTCTTTACGGCTATCACAACCGGTTGCAGAAGTAAAAAAGGATCGCCCACTAAACGATTCAAACCAATGCCCTCAGGACCCAGGTTGTGAAAAGCAACCACCTTACCTAGTGCGCCATCAAGGCTCCCCACTACTTCTCGCTGACCTGCACTGGCTCCCAGTCAAGCGAAGCATTGACTTCAAGGTTGTTTCACTCACTTTTAGGTCACTTTATTATTTTGCTCCAGCCAACCGATAAGATCTACTGCCAACCAGGCTAAGCATTGTATAATAAGTTTTTTAGAATCTAACTGCTCGTCCATACCTGGTACACACCTCAAATCTTTTGAAGACCATGCCTTTAGTTCATATGCTCCTAAAGCCTGGAACTCACTCCCGATTTGCATCACGACATCTCCAAACTTTACCCAATTTAAAAAGAAACTAAAAGCCCTCCTATAGATCACAGGATTTAGTGGGTCACTGTGCTTCAACCTTTATAGGTTTATGCATGTTGACTGTGATCATGCTGCCACTAATCATACTTGCATGCTGATCCTGTGCATGTCACTCCCTCACCGTGTTATTCTTATCATTCATTGAGTATGCAACCTTTTAATCATTCAATCGTGCTCCCTTTGGAGCAAATGTAGAACGCGTAGAAAGAGATTTGAATTCTTCGCGGGTGTTATATTAAATGTAATAATATTAGTAACATTATTATTATTCGTATAGTGACCTCAGAGGATAATTTTCCCAACTGTTTTGTAGCCATCGCTGAAATGACAATGTAAACGTAATTATGCAGTTGAATTTTTTAATTCATAAGTTTTAAGCATTTACTATCCACGTTTGAGTCTTATCTTGGTCTTTGAGAGGGGCTAAAACCACTAGACTGGGACTACTTTTCATTGGATCAAAATAGTGATGCTACTCACTTAATATGGAGACCATTTACTTGTCTCAGGTTTTATATATTTTCTGCTAATACCTCGCCTAAGATTCAAAATAGAGCTTTACTTGCTACTGTTACCCGTTTGCTACATTTATAAACCGCGTGATTAGTGGGTTACTTTGACTACTATTCACCTGTGGCTTTGAATAACTTATTCATTAGACATGCTGTCACACAAAAATGCAAGTGGATACAAGCACACACACACACAGAAATACACAAACGCACACACACACACACACACACACACACACACACACACACACACACACACACACACACACACACACACACACACACACACACACACACACACACGCACACACACACAAACGCACACACACACAAACGCGCACACACACAATCACACACACACACACAAGAACACACGCAAGAATAAAAATATATAAATATATGCATATGTAACGACAAATTGTTTATTAAAATATGAATATATGTAAATGCTCATTAGTCGGTAGAGTCCTGTCCTGCCTGGGCCACGGCTGATACCACGACTACCGATTCAAGACAAGGAATGCACGGCTGTCGCAATGCCGTCCTTTCTGGGTGTGCAAAGCCAAGGTCGGTCAGGCAGGCTTAATTATCGGACAACTAATAATAAAAATAATAATACATTTGCATAGCACCCTCAGAGAACTGAATATCTTTCCTAGGCACTTTAGAGATGCCGTATAATAATAATAATAATAAAAATAAACTCGATAGATCACCCTCGGAGAACTCAATCTCTTTCTAGGCGCTTTACATTTGCTAATAAGGAAACACGATCAAATGGTGAATGGTATCATATTTGATATGAATAGCATGAGTAAAATGGTTACGAGTGAAATTCACAGGGTCAGCATGTAAGTTTGGTTAGTGGGATCATGCAACAGGGTCAGCAAGCATAAGCATTTAAAGGTAGAATCATGGGGACCCACTAAATCCTGTTATAAATAGATGTGTTTTTAAGTACTATTTAAATGTGTTCTAGTCAGGGATATCGTGAGGCAAGTCGGGAGTGACTTCCAGTCTTTGGGAGCATACAAACTAAATGCAGGGTCTCCTAAGAATTTGAGCTTAGTAAGAGGCATTGGTAAACAGCTAGATTCCGACAGCTGGTAGTGTGGTGCTCGGCCTGGTGGGGGAGTAGATCTAATAGATAGGCTGAAGCCAAAAAATATAGGGACCTAAGAGTGAGCGACACAAAATTAAAGTCGATCCGTTGCTTGACTGGTAGCCTGTACAAATCGGAGAGAAGTGGTGTGATTTGGCAACTGTGATTCTCCCGGCAGACGAGCCTAGCAGCAGAGCTGTGCCCTAAATTTTAGCATCTGAATGCACATACAGGACGACCAGCAGGCAATGAGGAACAGAAGTCAAGCCAGGATGCCACTAATGACAGGAAAAAATTGGTCGCAGTATCCCATCTAAGAAAGCCTGAATCCTGGCAATTTTACATGGCTTAAAGTAGGCAGAGTTGACTGTGGAGCTGATGTGGTCGTCTAATGAAAAGTCACTTTGAAACAGGAAAACTAGATTACATGCAGATTCAGCAGGGATATGCCGGAAAAGCCGGTTTAGGGCGTTAAGTTTTGAATTTCTGAATCGCACTCACTTTGCCCATAATTAGCAAGTTGGTTTTCCGAAATTCTGTTTAAGTAAGTTTGCTGCCATCCATATGCAGATGTCATCAAAACATGCAGCAACTGTTTTAAGAGTTTTCGAAGAACTCTAGGGGTAGTTGAGATCAAGTCAAACTTAATAAACACACACAGACATATATATATATTAAAAAATATATATATCTATTAAAAAAAATATATATATATGTGTGTGTGTGTTTGTTATATTACAGATTTATAAGACAGTAAACCATTTACTGGCCAATGCTGTCAGGTCTGACTCCCCAGATATTAAGGGCTCAGCCAAAAATTTTTCAGCCTTCCTTACTGAAAAAACTGTGCACATTCGTGCCTCCATTGAGTCCCCTCCGACTAAAGCAATCGCCGTTCCTCAACCTGTGACCTTTCTTAAAAGGTTTTCTGATGTTTCTGCCTGTGATGTGGCTGCCTTAATAAGGTCTAGCAAAAAGAGCTCGTCTCCTGAAGACCCTATACCTTCATTTCTGTGGTCTTCACTTGCAGACCAACTTAGCCCTGCCGTAACCAAGATTTTTAATGCTTCTTTGGGAAAAGGGATCGTCCCCAAGTCCTTCAAATCAGCAATCGTTAGACCTATTCTTAAAAAGCCTGGTTTAGACACAGAGGTCCTAGGAAACTATCGTCCAGTTTCCCTTCTTCCATTCTTATCAAAGATTCTTGAAAAAATTGTTGCTAAGCAGCTAGTTGAACATATTGAAAAAAACGGAATGTCAGAAACATTTCAATCAGGTTTCAAGAGGCAGCACTCTACCGAAACTGCTCTCCTCCATGTTAACAATGACATTCTACGTGGCAACGACGACGGGAATGTCACTGCCCTAGCTCTGCTAAATCTGTCTGCTGCCTTCGACACCATTGATCACGAAGTTCTGCTTGAACGATTGAGAACAACGATCGGTCTGGCAGACGAAGCACTGGCGTGGTTTAAATCATACTTGTCTGATCGTGTTCAATCCGTGTCGTGTGGGGGTCAGGTCTCAGACATGAGAAGGGTCACCTGTGGAGTCCCTCAATGGTCTGTACTTGGTCCCTTGCTGTTCTCCATTTATACGCAACCTCTGGGAAAAGCGATTAAGGCCCATGGAATAGGATATCACTTCTATGCTGACAATACTCAGTTGTATTTGTCATTTAAACCGTCGGAATCTGCTGCAGCAACTGAGAAACTGAATGCTTGCCTTGCCGATATTCGATCCTGGATGTCGGAAAACTTCCTGAAATTAAATGACGATAACACCGAACTGCTTCTCATAGGACACCCTAAGCGTGTGGCTGGATTAAAAGGCTTTGCTGTTATATTAGGTGATGCTATTGTGCGACCTTCACCACGTGCTCGTAATCTAGGTGTCGTGTTCGACAGCTGCCTCAATTTCAAAAGCTTTATTCAGAAGACTGTCTCTAAGAGCTAGCCATCACATCCGATCCCTATCCAAGATTATAAGCTGTTTCCCACAGTGGCCTGTCAAAAATTTAACTAGCTCTTTAGTTCTGTCTCGGCTTGATTATTGTAATTCCCTTTTGGCTGGGCTACCAAAGAAAGCTATTATGCCACTACAGCAGACTATGAATATGTCTGCAAGGCTGATCTTAAAGTCCCAGCGGTTTGAGCACGTGTCACCTCTGCTGAAAGAGCTAGGATGGTTGCCGGTTGATCAAAGGATACAGAGCAAAGTTCTTATGCTGACCCACAAGGCCCGCCACGGCTTGGCTCTTTCGTACCTAGCTGAACTGCTGCATCAGTTTCAGCCTGTTCGCGCCCTCAGGTCCTGTGGACAATAAATTAGCTGTCCCATTCCTCCGCTTGAAGACAGTTGGCGACAGAAGCTTTAGCTCTGCAGGTCCTAGACTGTGGAACTTGCTTCCACAATTCTTACGCAACGACATCTACTCTCCAACTGCCGACTATGGCACATCTTTTTCAGCGGTCCTGAACTGCTACTTCTATGCTACTCACTACCTCAACTGCTCTCCTAACTCTGCTATGCTTCCCACTTTCTCTTTGTTGCGTGAGACGAAGTCTGTTGGGTACCGAATGCGTACCGAAAGCCGCTTAGGCTGTGAGTTCGCTATACAAAACTCTCTTGCGTAACACCCACACGGTCTTTATGACTTTGTGGAGTTACTGACGGAGATACATTACATTACATTCCAGATACATTCATGAACGTTAATGTGGCCGAATCCTTAGCTAGCTATATGCATTACGAACTCAATAAGTAAAAAGGCGGCAATGTATAGTTGATATAATAAACTCATTTACATAGTGTGCAGGAGAGCTGTATAATTCATCACTCGACCTTGAAGGTAGAAATACAAATTGACAGCGGCAGAACTCGAACGGTCGAGCTGGGTCGTCAAGAGAGAGTTAATTACTATTGGGCTTAATCAGTGGCATCCCGAATGTCCTCCGGGGCACCCGGATAAAACTAAGTAGGACAAAAGCGAATCGACAAAATCGTGAACACCAAGGGGTCTTTACCTAAGAGCTCTATGCTTGCAATCCAAACAAAAGCGTGCTTTCCAAAAGCTTGCATCCACATTTATAATTGTTTCCGTGTTTAATCTTACCGATTTAGCCAGCTTTTTGTTTACCAAATAAATTAATATTACTCCAAAAAGAATGAAATATTGCACTGTATGGCTTTTGAGAAACGATTAATAGCTCGTCCATTTTTTCCATACGTGCTAATTCAATCTCGGAATCCTGCAAATATAGTGACAGATTTTTCTAGCGACAATGAGAATGCCTTTAAACCATATTTCCTGGAGCGCGGCGAGCTGGATGCTTGTTTGATCTAGGAAAGAATCTTTTTCGCAAAGCACAAGATATCAAACTTAGACTCGAATGCTATGCTGAGAACATCTGCGAATTCACGGAACTAATTTTAGCTCTGAGCGTTCCCTTTGCAGCCAATGTAAAGCGCCTTGAGAGAGATTGAGTTCTAGGAGGTCACTTTATCAAGTGCTTTATTATCATTATTACTATTTTTCACGTAGCGGACGTTCGCAATGCTTGTGATGAATTGGTCAATGCCTGCCCATCTCTAACTCCATTATTGATCGGCTACCAGGAAGACATGTACATTTGCTGACATCTAGGACGTCGACGTGCAATTCCAAGGTTTAATTTGCCACTGCGGCATTTTTAGGATCTGACAGATGACTGAGATACAGCTAATGTTTGCACAGTAAACATCAGCAAAGTGCGGTTTGGATTCTAAATTAGTTTAAATGGCGTCACTGGTCCGCATGCAAATGTTCATGCAAAGTCATGCTCGCACTTTCTCATGCTCTGGCCTCAAATGACACGTGTGGTCAGCCAGTCTATTTACCTCATTCAAAGGGCAATACTGAGCAATTTCCAAAAACAACTCTGCCAACTGCCACTTTAATTGCAAATTATGGAGAGCGGTATAAATTGTATGCACTGAATTATGTAAGGATTTTCTTTGTTCGTTCTCAGGCTGTAATCTCTAATAGCATGGCCAAAATTGCGGCCAAAATTGCTGCACTGTGTAGTTAAACTACGATACACCTGCTATGAACAAGAAAAAGCTACGCGCAACTGTGGTTTTGTTTGCAAATTATAGCAAACAACAATTCATTTTTTATCCACCAGATTCCATGCAATTAAGCTAGTGCTATTTTATTCCATGGCTTCCAATAGCGCGGGCCAGCGGGCCTCCATGCACATTGGAACTGCAATCCAGTTGCCCTTTCCCTAATAATGAGGGTTTCGCGGCTGCAGTTTTGGTACTAAGTTACATAAATCCGTCCCTTGGGTTTGCCAACCAAATTCTACTGCTTGACGCATGGGCTTTCATATGCTATGGCCTCAGATTGCCTGAACCAGCGAGCATCTCTACAAAATCCAGCAGGGAACAGCATATATTTCCACAAAAGGCGTCGGGCAATGGTTTCGATTGCACAGTAAAGGAAATGGCATTCCGGGCTGACCCTCAAAATTTTATCTGACTGCTTACCGGCATTTTCACACTATGGCCTCAAAGCGTCCGTGCCAACAAGTCTCCTACGTATTCTACTTTTGAAACAGCTAAAATGGCCACAATAAGCTTTGATAAGCTGCGCTTTTGATTCCACCATACAGAAAATGATGTTCCGGCAGATAGGTTTGCTATACATGTCTTAGAATGTAAAACCTACGTACTCGATTCTTGCGTAACGACAACTACTCTCCTGCTGCCGACTATGGTGCATCCTTTTCAGCGGTCCTGAGCTGCTACTTCCATGATAATCACTGCCTCAACTGGTCTCCTGATTCTGAATTGCTTTCCAATTTCTCTTTTTTTGCGTGAGTCTGTTGGCAAACAAATTCGTTCTGAAAGCCGCCTAGGCTGTGAGTGAGCTACTCAAAAAGCTCATGCGTAACACCCACACGGTCGTTGTGTCTTTGTGGAGTAACAGACGGAGATACACTGCATTACATTGCCCAAACAAGTTTCGTACACCTGTCTGTCGGCATTTTCAAATTATGGTCTCATATATCCCGAAACAGCCAGCCTTCCTAAGTATTCAAACTGCCATACAACTGTCATTTCCACAAGAGAAGTTTTACAAAAATTGTGACTTTGGCTACACATTGCCGAAAAAGTGATTCCGATCTACTTACTCAAGTTAATGAAAGTTGGCGGGAGTGCTTTAATGCTGGGGCCTCCAATGGTCCCGGCCATCAGAAGTCTTAGCAATATAATGCACTAGCCATTTGCATAAAATTGGGCTGCTAAATGTGAAACACGCACCAAAAGTCGTACGACAACTCCTCGATTGCAGAATATAAAGATCCGGGACGCAGGATGACGTATACAGTAAAGTGCATGCAAATGGAGGCGGACATTTAATACTTAAAATTTCTTAGAGCAGAGTCGAACTTGGCGTCGAGCATTAGTTGGACATCGTCTTAAATTGCGCCGACTAAATTTCCCCTTGCTATAAACTAAGTCGTTTCATATCCCCGATCAGGTAGTCAATGAGAACCCAAATGCATTTGCGCTTACGGAATCTTGGATGACGCCTTGCTCCAGTAGCCGTATATCTGAGACCACACCACCCGGGTTCTCATTATATCAGTCCATGCATTCTGAGAAGTTTGGCGGCGGGTTGCAATTGTATTTCGTCAGACGTTTGGCTATAAGATGTGCAGTTTCGCAGGGGCCACCGTTTGACTCAGTTGCTATCAGGTCCTCATCGAAGACACTCTAAACTTGTTTATAGAGGAGGTTTCTGAATATCTCGCTAAACTTTTTGTGCTTGGCACTTCATTACTGATTGCTGGAGACTTCAATTTTCACGTTGACAACCCGATCAACAGCCAGATACGCTTAATTCTCGACTGTCTGGAGAGATTTCGTTTAGACCGACATGTTAATCGTACAATACACATCGATGGCCACATTGAAGATCTCGCGATCACTGATGATGTCATTTCCACTGACCTTGTAATGAAATGTGTCTCCGTCTCTAAATCCACAAAGTCGTAAAGACCATGTGGTTGCTACTTAGGAGAGTTTTGTATGGCACACTCACAGCCTAAGCGGCTTTCGGTACGCATTCGGTAGCCAACTGACTTTGTCTCACGCAGGAAAGAGAAATTGGAAACCATAGCAGAGTCAGGAGAGCAGTTGAGGTAGTAAGTAGCATGGAAGTAGCAGCTTAGGACCGCTGAAAAGGATGAGCCATAGTCGGTTGTAGGAGAGTATTCGTCGTTGCATATGAAGTCTGGAAGCGACTTCCACATTAGAGGACCTGCAAAGCCAAAGCTTCTATCGCACCTTATGCTAAGCAGGTCCAGTTTTGTCTATAACATCCGAGGACAACTCGTAAATAGTAACAGCAGAGATAGCAGCGGAAAAACCCGAAGTTATCTCGGAGAAATCAAATAATAGGACAGCATTTAGTGGGTCCCTGTGATTCGTCATTGATGTGCTTACGCGTGCTGACACTGTGCATGCTGCCACTAACCACATTTGCATGCTGACCCTGTGCATGTAACCCCCTAACCATATTATTCATTTTGTTTGTTTTTCAAGCATAATTTTACTTACTATTCTATTGCATATCACTTTGCAGCAAATTTAAAGCACCTAGAAAGAGATTAAGTTCTCTGAGGGCGCTTTATCAAGTGCAATATTATTATTATTATTATTAGAATTTCTCAAGGTCGCTCTCTAGCGAAGGGACCTTGTGGTGTGCCTGCTGACCCACTCGGATTATTGTTCGGTCTCAATTACTGTCCCGGCTCCCTTATAAGTACAGGGTAATGTCGACCTTATTCACGACGTAACTTAATGCGTTCACATAATCTGTTTTTAATGCAGGTCTTCTTGATCTGCACCCAAATGAAACCGAGAGCCTCGATACCCTCACTGATGCAGTAAAAATGACACTTAGGAGTGGTCTTGACTAGCATTCTCCCATTCATCCTATCCTTGCACAAGGTCACAGAGACTCCTTTCAATTTAGGAAAAAATTTTAAAAGACTCACTACGTTGAGCGCGGGATTGAACGAAGCTTAAAGAAACCGCCGTCTTATGCGGATTTCGAGGTTTTGATGCTTCTTTAGAAAAAAGGGGTTGTCCCAAGTCCTTCAAACCAGTAATCGTTAGACCCATACTTAAAAAGCCCGGATTAGATACCGAGGCCCTTGCAAACTATCACCCTGCTTCCCTTTTTCCTTTTTTTTTACAAAGAATTTGAATTTTGTTTCGCTAAGCGGCTTGTTCTTTATATTGAAAAAAAAAATTTCAGAAACATTTCAATCTGGGTTCAACAGGCAGCACTCCACAGAAACTGCTCTCCTCCGTGTTAACAATGACATTCTATGCGGCAAAGATGATGAGGTTTCACTGACCTAACTCTGCAAGATGTATCGGCTGCTTTTGACACCGTGTTGCACAAATTTAATTATTGCGAACAACGATCGGTCTAGCAGGCGAGGCACTGGCGTGGTTAAAATCGTTCTTATCTGATCGCATTCAACCCGTGTCATGTGTGGGTCAGGTCTCACACACGAGACGGGTCACCTGTGGAGTCCCTCAAAGATTCTTCCTCGGTACCTCCCTGTTCTCAATTTATACTCAACCACAGGGAAGATTGATTAAAGCCCATGGAATAAGAAATCACATTTATACGTACGATACACTCAAAAGTATTTGTCATTCAAACCGTTAGAATGTGCTGCAGCAACTGATAAACAGAAAGCTTCCCTTGCTGAAATTTGATCCTGCAAGTCGGAAAGCTTCTTCAAACTTAACTACGATACAACCAAAAAACTGCTCCCATTGAAAAATTAGCGTGTGGCTAGATTCAAAGACTTTACTCATCTAATAGGTGAAGCTATTGTCCGACCGTCACCATGCGCTCGAAATTTAGGTATCGTTTTTGACAACTGCCTAAATTTTAAAGGTTGTATTCAGATGGCTGCTTCTACAGCCATCTATCATGTCCGATCCCTCTCTGAAGATCAGGAGCTATCTTCAACAGTGGCTTCCAAAAATTCAACTAGCTGCTTAGATCGGCCTCGGCATGTTTATTGTAATTCTTTTTTGGCTTGGCTACCAAGCAAAGCAACTAGGCCACTGCAGCTGGCTATGAACATGGCTGCAAGGCTAGTTTTCTCACCCCAGAGGTCCAAGTATGTGTCGCCTTTGCTAAAAGAGCTAGGACGGCTGAAGGTTGATCAGCGGATACTGAGCAAAGTTCTTACGCTAAGCCACAAGGCCCGCCACTGCTGGGCTCTTCCCTACTTTGATGACCTGCTCCACCAGTTTCAGTTTTCTCGCACCCTCAGGTCTTATATGGACGATCAATTAGCCGTTCCATTCCTCCGCTGAAAAAACATTGGCGACAGAAGTTTTGGCTCTGCAAGTCTGTGAGTGTGGAACTCGCTTCCACAATTTTTACCCATCGAGTACTGTCCAGTTGCCGACTACGGCTCATCCTATCCAACAGTCCTGCCATGCTAACCACTACCTCAACCGCTCTCCTGACTCAGCTATGCTTCCTACTTTCTATTTGTTGCGTGATATGAAGTCTGTTGGCTACCGAATGCATACCGAAAGCCGCACAGGTTGTGAGTGGGCCGTACAAAAATACCTAGACACTCACCCACATAGCCTTTATGACTTCGTGAAGTTACAGACGGAGACATACCATTGTTATTACATCATCATCATCATAAAATCTCTTGTCAAATGTCAATTTTATCTAAGCAGTACACGCCAAGGTATGGATTGTACAAGGTAAAAACTAACATTAGCTATGAAGCTGCATGCAAGTAAAAGAAATCTAGCTCAAAAATCTTTTTTACATATGAACCTCGGTACACCAAGTTTCGGCTACATGGATACAAGTCACATAAAATGAAGATAATGGTAAACACATTATTTTTACGTGTTTTTATTCACATTTACACCCGAGTTAGAAGCAGTTAGCAATATTATGTTTTCTGTAACATGAAAAGTCAGGTCTTATGTTTAATAAATATTTATTATTTAAAAAGTACTCTGCAAAAATATTTTATTATCGGACCTCTGTCGTGAGCATTTTCTTGAAATTCCCCTTTAATGTGGGGCCCACTGTCCTTAGCAGTATTAAACGTTATGAATGCAGTATTTCATGTTCGCAGTTGTCCTGGTAGTATTCAATGTGTGGAGTAGCTATGCTAAAATTAAGAGTAATATGCATCTTAAGGTCAGCTTCTCGAATGAGCAACAAGCTCAGATTACCGTAAATTGTCTTACAAGCTTTGGAGGTCCAGTTAGGAATCATCGTAAACTAGAATAAGTTCACAGTCAGAATCTTTGTGAAATAGGCAATATTTCCGGCTAATTTTCGGCAGGATAGGATACCCGATGTCATGAAGGCATAGCAGCTAGCAAGCGAGCTACGTTATCCAACGGTGGGGGGAGGGTGCTGCCTCGTCTACACCGTCATCTATACACGACAACCTGACTGTGATGGTACCTATTCGTCTTCAGAATTCGCAGGGATACCCTGTCAATGGAATGCTGTCTCCATAAGCCTCTGCATTGGGCTCAAGGCCATTGAATTTTTTATTAATTCTTTTCAAGAAAAACTATGTGTTCAAATTACGTGAAAGCATGCCTAGATTGGTGCCAAGCTGCAGATTCTCTGATAGGTTATCTAAACTTTCGTGAGCGACAAATTGCCCTGGGCACCCAGTTTAGCTCACTTGACACTTGTTTGACCGTTAATAATGATGCACTTCATAAATCTCCCTTAGAGAACTCAATCTCTTTCTAGGCGATTTACATTTGCTTTAAAGGAAAAAGCGATCGAATCTTGGGTAAACCCATGCTTGATAAACAGCATTATTAACATGGTTAGGGGTGACGTATACAGGGTCAGCATGCAATCGTGGCTAGTGGCAGCATGCACAGTGTCATCACGCATAATCGCATGAAGGACGAATCACAGGGACCCACTAAATGCTGTCATAAATAGGTGTGTTTTTTAATTTTTTTTAAATGTGGTCAAGTCAGGGGATTTTCTGACGCAAGTCGGGAGTGAGTTACAGACTTTGGGAGCATACGAACTAAATCCACGGTATCCAAAGGATTTGATATTCTTACGAGGTATTGGTAAAATGCTGAATTCCGAAAAGGGGGGTACGAAGCTTGGCTTGGTCGGGGAGTAGATCTAAGAGACAAACTGGAGCGACAGAATGAGTTACCTAAAAGTGATCAACAAAAACTTGAAGTCGATCCTTTGCTTGACTGGGAGCCACTGCAGGTCGATGAGAGGTGGTGTAATGTGGTAACTACGACGCTCACGACAAACAAGCCTAGTTGTAGAGTTGTGCACCAGCTGTGAGCCCCTGATATCCCATGCCGGTAGGCAAGCAAGCAGTGAGTTACACAATTCAAGAAGGGATTTCAGAGATGCGAAGACTAACTTAATCTTGGTAGCCTTATCCAAACAAGCCTGAATTTAGTATTGTTACGTATCTATAAGTATGAAGAATTGATTGTGGAACTGATGTAGTCGTCTAACAATACGTCACTCTGGAACTGGACAACTTTATTTCGAGCTATTTCAACAGGAGATATGCTGGAAGAGCCAATTTTGAGCGTCAGCATTTCAAAGTTTTGAATCATATTGGGTTCACTCATATCAAATAGGTTAGTTTAAATTCGTTTATTTTAATAAAACTGGCTGCCAATCATGGGTGGATGTCATCAATATATGCAGCACGTGAGTTGAGAGAATTAGAGGTGTGCGTAGGCTGAGAGGGAAGAAAGCAAAGGTACAAATAAGAGTAGTCTGCATAGAATTGAAAGCCCAGAATATGCTTGGCAATCACATCAGCAAGTGGGAGAGTATAAACCGTGAAAAGAACCGGACCTACCACTGAGCACTAAGGTGTCCCATCTTTCAGAGGTACCTCGGACGGTCTTCTTCGTACATTCAAGTCAATACTCTGGAGTCTCCACTGAGATAGGACCTGAACTATTGCAGAGCAGTGCCAGTGATGCCCAGGCGAGATGAGGAGCACTTTAGACTAGTAGAACTTGGTGGTGGATAATATCAAAAGCGGCCGAAAGATCGAGCAAATCGGGCATAAATACCCTACCTTCAATCTGCATTCCTAAGTAGGTCTTTTACACCCTAAGCAATCCTGATTATGTTGATTGATTAGCTCTCAGCAAGACCGGAACTTACTACCAAGGTTTTAAGTTTTAATACATGACTTCAGCTGGTCCACCTTGACTCATTCCAGTGTCCTTAACAGGAATGGTAGAAGGGAGACTGGGTGGTAGTTCCTCGATTTCTCTTGGTCTAGTTTCACTTTCTTGAGGAATGGCATGACTACAGGTTTTGTGAAAGGTGTTGGGACATGACCTGAGGCTAATGACATGTTATTGATGTTAGTTATTCATGGCAGCAGCAGATCAATGCAACGTAGGAGCCGGACAGTGGGAATAGAGTCCAAAGGACTTTTTCTCTTTTTTTGATTGGATATGAGCTTCAGGACGAGATCTCTAGTGGCCTGGGTGATGCTGCAATCGCAGGAATGGACTTCCTGATATTGTCTATCTTCTGGACAAAGAATTGAGAAAAGTGATCGGCTAGATCATTACGCACATCATCACGTAAGGAGCTAATATGTTAGCTGTTGAGGATATGATTAATGATTGACATAGGCATTTTCGGATTAGGGTTTAGTTTGTAGGGTTTAGTTTTTAGGGTTTTGGGATTACGATTTAAGGTTTAGGGTTTTTGCTATATAAACAGGCTAATGCTACTACTAATGCTTGAACGTAGATTAATAGACTAGAGAGTTGCTGTGCCAGTACTCAATCATAAACTAGAAAGTTGCTGTGCCAGTATTTAGTATACCCTGGCGCTCCCACTTCATGTAATTGGTTCGTGATGTCATAATTTGCACGAGTAATATTAGCCGGAGCCCGGGATGTAAGGTGCCAGCTTTTCACTAGCCAAGGCAAAGATTACGCTATATGGTTAATAAAATCCGCCAGCTTGATGGCCCTGTTGGAACATGGAGACTTGAATGGAGCTTGCTATTTGGAACTCATGCTTTCGGCATGCTAATGAGGGTATGTGAAAGGCGGTAGCTACAGCTATGTGAAATAGAAGCTGAGGTGTCAACAATCGCACTACATACTTTTAACATGATTAGGCAAGAATGAGTTGAACCAGCACCTTACTTGCCAGACCAAATGTTTTTCCTAATCTATCGTGTAAAATGTCAATAGATCTAGCAGAGCCAGGGCCAGGGCAGTCCTTACTTTAACGACGATTTATATGTCGCAGGTTACGAAGTGGCTCTCATTTTCAGTTGATTTGTGTGGTATGAATCTCGAGTGAAATTTATCAGACAATTCATCAATTTCAGTAGGTGCTTCAAGCTTTTCAGTAGCAATCTTTTGAAAAACTTTGAAAAAAGTGATTAATAGACACTAAGCAGGAGTTTGCTAAAAACTAGTTATCCAGCCCAGGCTTCCTTCAGTATTGGTTGAACAATAGCCGATTTGAAAGATTTTCGAACAACTCATGATTAAAGAAGTGTTACAATCTGGTTTGCCAGGATTAAGTTTGTCTGCCAGTGAAGCTCACAACGAGAATGGTTGAGGAGACAAGCTCTTCGTTTAGACTTTGTTAGGGTAGCCACTTGGTATGTAGAAACATTGTAGAATCCGTGAAGGCAACAGTTATGCAGAAATCTCTCAAATTTCTTCAAGCTAAGAATATTTGGACCTCGTTATGCTTTAGTCAGAGAAAGCTTTATAGCGGTACGAAGATGCACGATTTCTTTAACAAGGGCTGACATTCCGTTAGCCTAAAACCAAGTTTCCTATCAGTGAGACCTATCAGAGTTTGTATTATATCGTCCCGGTGCCTTTATGCTTGAGCTCTACCAACTAATATATTCCACTATTCGGCATAATCATAATAATTTACCAACCATTCTGCTAGTGGTGATAAGTGTGCAGAATAAGTCTGACATTCAACATTTAAAATAAAATAAAACTAACTGATTCAACAGCCTGATTTGCATGGCGACAGAAGAGCCTTTACGGCTATCATCACCGCTTGCAGTGTTAATAAAGAATTGCCCACAGCCGGAATCAAACCCAAGACTTCGGGAACGAGTTCCTGATTATCAACTGCCTTAACTAGTGTGCCATCAGTGCTGGCCAAAAATGTAAGCATGAGTGGCAGTTTTGTAAATCTGATGTTGTTTCAGTTAAGTGTATGTAAATTGTGTGCAATTCTATAGCAAACTAATCCCTTTTAACACATGTGATTGTAAAAAAGAGATAGTTCAATACACTCACTGTTCAAGCTTCCCATTAAGAAACTAACCCATCTTTTTACAATTGTTACTAGACATGTAACCGTATTAGTATGGCCGATAACTATTTGCCGTACTATTAGATGCAATATTTAGTGGTGAAGCAATTATGATTGAAAGTGTGGTCCAAAAATTCTAACAGCAAATATATAATCGTAAAATACCTATTGCAACACATGCATTAGTTTTTAGAGTAAAGTGTGTAAGTATAAGTGTGACTTCCACTTACATTGGTTAGAACGTATAGGTTCAGTCAAAACTGAGCAAGATGACACATAAATGCATTAATACAAATTAGTTAGGCCAAACGTCGGCAATGGTCTGGGACTAGTAGGTCATTTCAGGAGGTCAGGAAGACACACTAGGCTAGAAGAAACCGCACCCACTCAGCAGGCCAGCCGGAGTGGGCGTTGCCAGACGAACAAACAAACAACAAGTCACAACTGACGCACTGACTCGCATTGCAATTAAAGGGATCGACATTCATCACCCAAGCCCAACCACCCACTTTCGTTCATAAAAGCACCTGACATCAGTTCTAAAAATATATATGGGCAGCATTTTGAGCTGCAAACAGCAGTAATTTAGGGGAACAAAGCCACGACAATTTACTTACTAAACATTCTATGGCACTTCTTAGGTGGCAAATGTAAGTGCCTATAAAGAGATAGAGTTATCTCTGGGTTGCTATGTCAAATGTATTATAATTATAATTATTAATTAGGCTTGATCCAACAAAAGCAACTCGGGTGACTTTAGACCGGACTGAAGTGCTAGCTGGGACCTATCTGGTACAAAGGCCGGATTTTTCTGATCTCTTGGCTAACACGTTCTGGCGAAAATCCTTCAGGTCAAAGTGCTGCCGCCGCAAGCTGTGTGCTTAGCACACTAGCAGTTCTAAAATCATACTGCGAAACGCTCGAAGCAAAGTCAAGCACAATGACAGTTAGATCTGAACCTAAAGCAAAATGCGGCTGAGAGACGGCTCGTGCCTCGAAAACTCGGTAGTTGTTACACTCGTGAGACATAGTACCTCAATAGTGAATGGGAAGGAAACTGCAACAACTCAATTAGGTCGGACCCATAAATTAATAACTAGATGGCCGCTAAGTCGGACTAAAGAACTAGCCAGGCCGGATCTGGCCCTAAAGGGCGTAGTTTGCCGTCCTCTGGTTGAACCAAACCCTTTTTATAATCAAGTTCATCTGCTATGCATCTATAAGGCGATGCATGGAGTCATTGAGTGGATGCTAACTACCAGATAGTAACTGTCATGCTAATGATATTCATTACAATACCTTTTAATTCCTTTCAAGGCATTCATTTCTTGAGGGTGCTAAGCCAATGTATTATTTTCATTATTATGATCAATATATTGAAATTACTGGTGTCGAAAATGTGTGCCAAAGCAGAGTTGATCTCAGACTACTGGCAGTTTTTTCTTGGTATGATAGCAAATATTTAGGTAGAAGATTTCTTATATATGTCACACGCAGTTAGAATTTGATTTCGTCCAAGATCAAAGTATTTAGTTTAGCTTTTTAATCAATTTCAGCAGATATCTCATGACAACGGAATGTGAGGTTTTTATCTGAATTCAGCAATCCAGGCTTTCACTCTTTTGTTCTGCAGTGCAAGCATTTCCTTTTGCTGAAATACTCAAAAATTTTATTCTGCAGAAAACCTTGCTCGTTGGGATGGCCAACTTGAAACGCTTTTTCAGAACTTTACTGCTACTAATCTCGCGAGACATCTGTTCTGGTGGTAAGTTTTTGGATATAGTAATTAGCTGTGCCTGTTTGATGGCAAAGTGTTCTTCCAATCTTAAAACATATGCACGGTAATGATTTTCTATTGTGTTATTATTACTATAGGCATTGGATTTGCGTTCACATTATCATATGCAGCCTCAAATTTATCACTCATCCGCAAAATATCTCACATGTATAAAAAAGAAGTTGAAATCCCATGCTAAACTGTATGTTTCAGTTGTATGAAGCCATATTCTATTTTAGGGATTGTGGCCACGTTATTTGCGGTTTCCTTTTCAGCATCGTCAATCAAATTTTTGTTGAGCCTCGGGTGGGCTGTACTACTTATGTTTATTAAGGTTGTGCTAAAGCTCGACTAGGATCAACTCATTATTAGTGGACGCAGCAGGCAATTATTTGATCGTCCTAGTATAAAACAAACACCCAACTCCACCGTCCCTAATAATAATAATAAAAAAGTAATGATAATACATTTGTATAGCACCATCTGAAAACTAAATCTCTGTCTAGGTGTGTTATGTTTACAGTAACAGTGAATGAACTTTGTCCCCATCGCTGTGCGTGCACGTCTTTGTGTGTATGCATGTGTTTGAGTGTCTGTGTGACAGCGTATGCGACGTGTGTGCATGCATGTGATCACATGACCTTACCACCTACTCTGCTGTCTTCATTCTGTAGCGGTTGTCATTGTAGCATAAATATCAAGATATTTGAGGGCATGCGTTCGCTGCTGCATGCTTAATATTACTAATACGCTAGACCAAGAGAACTTTGGCAACTGCCGCCGAGTCTCCCGTCTAACATTCCAATCAAATACACTGTAACGAGTAGTGAGAGACCAGATAAACTCATGTATCGTGACTTTTATCTTTGCTAGTAAGTTCCAGGCTGGTTTTGGAGATACACAGAGTCAGCATAGCTTCGGGTTTACAACAACCTACGTACGAATGCAGACATAGGAAGTGTATCTGGTGGTTTTTCTCGATATTTTGGCTGCTTTTAATGCTATTAATCACTAAGATCTTGAGCGCCTCTCACCTCGCCTGGGCAATACAGTAGCTGCATTGCCATAGTTAAGGTCGTACCTCAGTGGGAGACTTTGGAGGGTTGATGTTAATATTAGAACATCATTCGATGAAATTCTGAAGTATTGGGTACCACAGGGTTGTTTTATGACCATGTTCTTAATACGGTTTATATTCTTCCACTTGCCGATGTGATTGCGAAGCACAAGCTAGGCTTTCACTTCTATACGGATGACATTCAGTTTTACATTTGCTATGATCCCTCTCAGCCCTGCAGCATGTAAAATTCTCTTAACTTCCGTGCTGAATGTCTTGATGGAATCCGAACATTGACAGCAGCAAATTTGTTAACATTTAATTATGATAAAACCAATTTTCGAGTCATAGGCAAACCAAGTGTGATTCAGAAATTGAAAAAACAAAGACTCAGCATCAGATTTGCCCGCTAATCTCCCATTGAATATATACGAAATCTAGGTGACATGTTGTATAGGGAATTTTGGTTTGATCAAACACGTTATATATACAACCCACATCGGTAGATATATCATATATCTCTTCATCACTAAAAATGTTTTTCCCACTGATCGCTGAAGCTCTCGGATCGCTGTTCGATCTCGTTCACTATTTCTGCTCACTTGTATGTACAGGGTAATGTCGAACTTGTCCAGCGACTTAACTAGAAAGCGCCGACGGAGTCTCTTTGTGATGCAGGTCTTCTTGATCTGCACCCAAACTCAACCGACAGCCCCGATACCCTCACTGATGCAGTGAACAAGACACTTAGGAATGTTCTTGAAAATTAAGCTCCCATTCATTCTATCCGATTAGAGGTTTGCAGAGACTCCTTTCAACATATCAAACAACTTCAAAAGATGCATAGTATTAAGCATAGGCTTGAACGACGTTTCAAGAAACCAGGGTCCGATGCTGACCTAGTCAATTTCAAAGAATTCCTTCGAGTTTACACTGG
The DNA here is from genome assembly GCA_009760855.2 of Cristatella mucedo. Classification (NCBI taxonomy): domain Eukaryota; kingdom Metazoa; phylum Bryozoa; class Phylactolaemata; family Cristatellidae; genus Cristatella; species Cristatella mucedo. The sequence goes on from WPIO01000119.1 coordinate 680,006, forward strand.
GAAGCTTAAAAAAGCCGGGGCTTCTTTTCCATTCAAAATCTGAATTCCTGCCAGTCGGACTCAAAACGAATTTGTAAGAGAGTAAAGAATTTACTGGCCGGTGCTGAAAGTCTGACCTCCCAGATATTAACGGCGCAGCCGAAATCTTTTCATCCTTATTTAATGAAAAAATGCAAATTTCGGCATCCACAAAACCCTATCGAGTAAAGCTATTGTGGAATCGCATCCTGTGAGCTTCATTAGAAGGTTTTCCGAGGTTTTGCATGGGATGTGGCAGACTTAATAAGCTCAAGCAAAAGGAGCTCGTTTGATGAATACCTTATACCATCATCTCTGTGGTCTTCACGGGCAGACCAAGTTAGCTCTGCCATAACCAAGATGTTTAATGCTTCTTTGAAAAAAATACGTCCTACCCAAGTCCTTCAAATCGGCAATCTTTAGACCGATACTTGAAAAGCTTAGATGAAATACAAACGCCCTTGCAAACTATCACTCAGTTTCCCTACTTCTTTTTTGATAAGGATTCTTGAAAAAATTGTCCCTAAGCAGCTAGTACCTTATTTTGAACATGATTAAATTTCAAAAATATTTCAATATGGGTTCAAGAGGCAGCAATCCACTTAAACCGCTCTCCTTCATGTTAAGAATAACATTCTACATGGAAACGATGAATGGAATGCCACTGCCCTAGCTCTTCTAGATATGGCACATACCTTTGACACCAATGACCACGATGCTTAACTTGAACGATTGATAACAATGATCGGTCTGGCAGATGAGGTACTGGCTGGTTTAAATCGTACTTATCTGATCGTGTTAAATCCATGTCGTGTGGGGTCAGGTATCAGATACGACACAGGTCACCTGTGAAGTCCCTCAAGGGGCCGTCCTCGGTCTCTCCCTGTTCTCCATGTATACTAAATCTCTGGGAATACTGACTAAGGCCCGAATAAGATATCACTTTTATGCGGACGATAAACTTAACAGTATTTGCATTCAAACTGTTGGAATCTGCTGCAGCAAATGATAAACTGAATGCTTACCTTGCCGGTATTCGATCCTGAGCATAGGAAAACCTTTTTAAAATAAAGAACTATAAAACCAAACTACTGCTCTTCGGACGAATTAAGTGTGAGGCTGGATTTAAAGGCTTTACTCGTCAAGTCTGTGAAGCTATTGTCCGACCATCACCACGCCTTTGAAACTGAGGCGTCGTTTTCGAATACTGCCTTAATTTTATAAGTTTTACTTAGATGAGTGCTTCTGCAGCTAACAATCACGTCTCATCCCTACCCTAGATCAAGAGCTGTCTTCCACAGTGGCTTCCAAAAAATTTAACTAGCTCCTTAGCTTGTTTCCGGCATGCTTATTGTCATTTGCCTTTGGTTTGGCTACCAAACGAAGCAGCTAGGCCAATCCAGCTGGCTATGATTATGGCTGCAAGGCTAGTTTTAACGTCCCAGACGTCTGACTACGTGTCGCCTTCGCTAAAAGAGCTAGGATGGCTGCTGGTTGATACTGATACAGAGCCAAGTTCTCATGCTAAGCCAAAAGGATTGGCTCCTCTCTACTTTGCCGACCTGCTGCACCCGTTTCAGCCTCCTCGTGCCCTTAGGTCCTGTGTGGACAATTAATTGGCTGTTCCATACATCAGCTGAAAGATACTTGGCGACAGAAGCTTTAGCTCTGCAGGTCTTTCACTGTGGAACTTGCTTCCATTATCCTAATGCAACGGCAACTACTCTTCTGCTGCCGACTCTGGCTCATTCTTTCCTGCGGTCCTGAGCTGCTGATTCCATTCTACTCACTACCTCAACTGCTTTCCTGAGTTAGCAATGTTTTCAACATTCTGTGTGTTGCGTGAGATAAAGTCTGTTGGCTACCGAATGCTTATCGAATGTCGCTTAGGCTATGAGCACTCAATAGAAAACTCTCTTGAGTAGCACCTATATAGTCTATGGCTTTGCGAAGTTACGGAAGTAAAAACGTTACATAACAACACAGGTTTTAAGTGACCATTCGTTAGTTGACAACATCATCTCCACAATCAAGTCTGCATACTATCAGCTTTATAACATATCTAAAATGTGGTCTCCTTTTTATGGGCATACTACATGTAAAGTTAAGGATGCATTTGTAACGTCGCGTTTTGACTTCTATTACTCACTGCTCACTAATTTACCGGCCCGTGCAGTCAGGGGCTACCGCTATGCAAATTCCCACAGCTAAGCTTGCCTGTGCTGAGATTTGCAGTTACCACTTCTTGTTGACCTGCACTGACTACCATTCAAGCAACGGATTGACTTCAAGGTTTTGTCGCTCAATTTAGATTACTTCATTCTTTGGCTCCAGCCTAGCTCTCAGATCTACTCCCCCACCAGGTCAAGCATCGTACCACCCGCATTTCGGAATCCAACAGTTTACCAATACCTCGTACAAACCTCAAATCCTTTGGAGACCGTGCATTTAGTTCGTATGCTCCCAAAGCCTGGAATGTAATGTATCTCCGTCAGTAACTCCACAAAGTCATAAAGACCACGTGGATGTTACGCAGGAGAGTTTGTATAGCCCATCCACAGCCTAAGCGGCTTTCGGTACGCATTCGGTAGCCAACAGACTTCGTCTCACGCAACAAAGAGAAAGTGGAAAGCATAGCAGAGTCAGGAGGGCAGTTGAGGTAGTGACTAGCATAGAAGTAGCAGTTCAGGACCGCTGAAAAAGATGTGCCACAGTCGGCAGTTGGATAGTAGTTGTCGTTGCGTAAGAATTGTGGAAGCGAGTTCCACAGTCTAGGACCTGCTGAGCTAAAGCTTCTGTCGCCAACTGTCTTTAAGCGGAGGAATGGGACAGCTAATTTATTGTCCACACAGGAACTGAGGGCGCGAACAGGCTGAAACTGATGCAGCAGTTCAGCTAGGTACGAAGGAGCCAAGCCGTGGCGGGCCTTGAGTGTCAGCGTAAGAACTTTGCTCTGTATCAGTTGCTCAACCAGCAACACTCCTAGCTCTTACAGCAGAGGTGACACGTGCTCAAACCGCAGGAACTTGAAGACCAGCCTTGCAGCCATATTCATGGTCAGCTGTAGTGGCATAATAGCTTTCTTTGGCAGCCCAGCCAAAAGGGAATTACAGTAATCAAGCCGAGACAGAACTAAAGAGCTAGTTAAATTTTTTACAAGCCGCTGTGGGAGACAGCTTCCAATCTTTGATAGGGATCGGATGTGATGGCTAGCTGTAGAGGCAGTCTTCTGAACGAAGCTTTTGAAACTGAGGCAGCTGTCGAACACGACACCTAGATTACGAGCACGTGGTGAAGGTCGCACAATAGCATCACCTATTAGAACAGCAAAGCCTTGTAATCCAGCTACAAGCTTAGGGTGTCGTATGAGCAGCAGTTTGGGAACTCCCTCCCGACCTGCGTCAGAACATCCCCTGACCTGACCACGTTTAAAAAGAACTTAAAAACACACCTATTTAGGGCAGTATGTAGTGGTTCCCTGTGATTCGTCCTTGATGTGCTTATGAGTGCTGACACTGTGCATGCTGCCAATAACCACATTTGCATTCTGACCCTGTGCATGTCACCCCTAACCATGTTATTCATGTTGTTTGTTTATCAATCATGATATTACTCACAATTTAATTGCATCTTCGTTTCCAGCCTATGTAAAGTGCCTAGAAAGAGATTGAATTCTCTGAGGGCGGTTCATCGAGTGAATTATTATTACTATTATTATTCTTACCACATTACACCACTTTTTGTGTACCTGGACTGGCTACTATCTAGCAATGCATCGAATTCAAGGTTTTGTCGCTCACTTTTAGGTCCCTTCATTCTTTGCTTCCAGGCTACCTATTATATTTACTCCCCTACTAGGCCAAGGATCGTGCTGATGGCCTTTTGGAATCTAACTGTTCACTTATACCTCGTACACACCTCAAACTCTTTGGAGTCCGTGCCTGTAGTTCTAATGCTTCCCAAGCCTGGAACTCACTCCTGACCTGCATCACGAAGTCTCATGACTTGACCACAGTTAAAAAGTAATTACTAACACACCTATTTCTGACCGGATTCAGTTAATCCCTGTGATTCATTCTTTACGGGCTTATGCGTAGACACTGTGCATGCTGCCACTAACCAAGCTTGAGTGCTGAGTCTGTGCATGTCATCCCTAACTATATTATTCTTGTTGCTTATCGAGAATGCTGCCATTACAAATTGTATCGTGTTTCTTTTTTCAGGAAATGTTAAGTGCCTAGAAAGTGATTTAGTTCTTTGGAGCACTTTATCAGGTGTGTTACATGTTATTATACCTATTACTTACATAGTGGTTAGCTATTAGTGCACGTCTGGTAACTCATATTCTCAATTAGCCCTCCTAGCCAAACTTTGATATGCTGGTTACAATACATTCGCACCCATAAGCCAACCAGTATTTGAGAATAATTTCCTGCAATTGTAGTGGTTAGTTAGGGATTAATGTAGGTAGCATAGCAACCCTCTTTCTCAGTTCTAACCTATATTTAATGCTGGTTTATTTGAGGTTGATATAATTTGCATGTGGATACCTATTGCTGAGTTAACGTCACAATTGGCATTTGTGTATTTGCCAATGCTAGGCAGCCTGAAAGGCTGCTTCGCTGAGTAAAGCATTAATAAGAATAAGGTGCTAAGACAGCTCAATATTACTAATAAAACTGCCACTTGAGTTTGCTGTCTTGTTAATGATTTAAAGATTTTAAATTTACATTAATGCATGTTAGTCCTAAGTCTTCAGGCTAAGTCCAAAGGCTTCAGACTGAACTCGACTGATTATCAACCTTTAATATTAGACTCCCTGGCCCTTTTCTAGTGTTTAGTCCTGTGGGGCATAATTTGGTCATCTTCAACGGATGGTAAGGACAGTGATAAGCTTCGATCTTCGCCCAGCAGCTTAAAAGAAATCATATCGACGATTTGTACAGCTCTTAAGATTCAAGGCTTCTACTGTCACTCTGAATGCTGTACCAAGACTTCCGATATTTACCTTGTCTTCACATATCGAAATACATGTTAAATGATTATTCTCAGCTACTTATGAAGTCCTTTCTCAACTGAATGCTGTTCTGCCTTTTAATGTCACAGCTGGGTAAATAATGAAGCCATCGAGGTTGAAATTTGGAATGCGATTTGGCTTGGGCTTTTGCATTATTTAAACCATCTAAATTTTTTGTAGGACTTGGCATAGTTTATTTACTTGCTCAAAAGCTAACTTTATTACTGAACAATCGGTTCATTAACTATGGGCTTTTGTGTCTCGTGTTGTTTGTGGATTAGCTAGGCTGTCTTTGATAAGCGTTAAGTCTCAGTAAAAGTCAACGCAGTCGGTAATTTCTACTTGAACGTCTTTTAGGAAGTCTCCCAACTTTATCGGCGGCTTACTGACCTTGAAATGTATGCTTCGGCAGCATTGACTGGTTCTTTTGGAGCGAATATCCAACAGTCTGGCTTTGTGCTTTAAAAATATCTTTGCTCATAAACTCACGATAAGTCTGAATTTCGAGGGAGAATCGTATTTTGCCTTCCGTGCTAGGTCGGTTGTTTTCACGGTCTATAATCTCCCTCTTGCTGATGTGACTGCCAAGCAAAATCTAGGCTTCCACTTCTATGCAGATGACACTCAGTTGAACCTTTGCTTTGATCCCTCCCAGCCTTCGAGTACCTCTAATTCTCTCAACTCGCTGCATGTATTGATAACATCCGCACAAGGATTGCAGCAAATTTTTGAAAAGTAAAAGCTGATAAAACTAACTTACTATTTATTGGGCAAACCCAGTGTGATTCGGAAATTGGAAAGGCCGACGCTCGAAATTGGCTCTGAAAACATATCTTCTATTGAATCAGCTCGAAATCTAGGTGTCATGTTCCAAAGTGACCTCCCGTTGGACGACCACATCAGCTCCACAGTCAAGTCTGCCTACTTTCAGCTACATAACATTGCTAGAATTGTGCTTGTTCAGATAGGGCTACCACGTCTAAGTTAGTCCGTGCATCTCTGAAATCTCGTCTTGACTTCAGCAACTCATTGCTTACTGGCCTACCGGCATGTGCGATCAGGCGATTGCAGCTGGTGCAAAACTCTGCAGGTAGGCTCTACTGTCGTGAGCGTCTCAGTTGCCACGTAATGCTACCTTCCCCCGACCTGCACTGGCTCCCAGTCAAGCAACAGATTGACTTCAAGGTTCCATTGCTCACTTTTAGGTCACTTCATTCTTTGGCTCCAACCTAGCTCTCAGATCTACTCCCCCACCAAGCCAAGTATAGTACCACCTGCTTTTTGGAATTCAGCAGCTATCGAATACCTCGTACAAACCTCAAATCCTTCGGAGACCGTGCATCAAGTTCATATGCTCCCAAAGCCTGCAACTAACTCCCGACTTGCGTCAGAACATCCCCTGACTTGACCACATTAAAAAAGAACATATAAACACACCTATTTAGGACAACATTTAGTGGGTCCCTGTGATTCGTCCTTCATGTGCCTTTGTGTGCTGACACTTTGCATGCTGTCACTAACTACATTCGCATGCTTACCCCGTGCATGTCAAACCTAACCATGTTATTAATGCTGTATATCAAGCATGATATTACTCACTATTCAATCGTGTTGCCCTTTGCAGCAAATGTAAAGCGCCTAGAAAGAGATTCAGTTCTGTGAGGGGGCTTTATCAAGTGCATTACTATTATTAATATTTTCATTACGCGATAGAAATTCCGTTTCACTACACCCGGATTTAGTATCGCCTGCACCCACGTCCTCAACTGTGCATTGCATTAACATAATATTCCTTTTTTACCGATTTCAAATCAAAAATAAGTTGTCTACATTCGACTATTGTAGGTCTTTTTATCACGTCAGTTGAAGTATTTGTTTTCACTCTACTGCAATATCTTGAATCAGTTAGTTTTAAGCTAATACTATTGAAACGCCAAGGCATACACCGTGATCTTCACTTCCGAAAATATTAGGCGTTTTTGCGTTATGAAATATTGAAGGTTACTCATGCTGCTTTTTGAATTTCCGTGTCAATTTTGAAATTAGTTTGTGTTTTCTGATTGAATAAATAGTTTGCTAATACGATAAGCCTTATCTGTATAGGTAGGCAACGCCTTATGTATCCTGAGTCTCTCTAATACGTATTCTCATATAGAATATTGCTTGCCTCTTATTGACTTGGTACATATCCTTGTGAAACTGGGCTGCACGAGAGTTGGGCAAACAAATGACACCCAACAATGGTTCACATTAATGTTGTTTGTAGAATAATTCTAGATAATTACTGCCATAATGTTGAGATACAAAATCGCGTCTCTGGTTTTTCATCAAATTATCAATAAATTCATGAAATTATTGTTTTAATTAATTTATAATAAAATCATTTTTTTTTAATGTGCTCGAGCGTTTTCCTTAAACTGCTACGTTCAATAGTTTAATCCTCACATTGCCTTGTTACTACTTCAGCCTCTCTTTTTAAGGTACTGTCTATGCTCCCATCCTAACGCGTCTTCCAGGGAATAGCCAAGTTAAGCTTTTGTTTGTGACGTCACTGTTTAGTGGCTTTGTACTTGCGTGCCAACCTGATGCAAAGTCAGTGGCTTGGAAATGCTAAGTTCTGTGGTGGTCGTCCCTCTTTTCTCTATTTTTTAAACACACCCAATATGCATCGCTCTGGGCTTTATCATTTTAACCAATACCAATATGCTTGGCAGAAGTATTTAGCCGTTTGATGAGTAGAGTCTTTTTGAGTTTCCATCTTCTAAAGACTTCTAAAGATAGAAATTATTGAGTGAAAAATATTGAACTCATGTTACTTTCTTAAAATTCCATGTCAATTTTTAAATTGATTTTTGTTTTTTTGATTAATTAAAAGTTATGAAATGACGGTAAGTCGTAGCTGTTTAGTAAGACAAACTCTTATCTAGCCCTAGTCCCTCTAATACGTCTTCTCATATTCAATAGTGTACGCCTCTTATTTCCTCGGTACATATCCTTATGAACCTAGGTTGCACAAGACGTGAGCAAACGAATGATACCCAGCGGTGGTTCACATTAGTTTTGTTTGTAGAATAACTATAGACAATTAGTGCAATAAAATTGAGGAAAAGTCGCGGGTCATGTTTTTCACTAAACAATTGTTAAATTTAATAAAATAGGATTTCAATAAATTTGTATTAAAACAACCATGTTTTTCATTTTGTTTGTTTTTCAGGCATGATTTTACTTACTATTCTATTGCGTATCACTTTGCAGCAAATGTACAGAGCCTAGAAAGAGATTAAGTTCTCTGAGGGCGCTTTATCAAGTGCAATATTATTATTATTATTATTATATCATCATCTTAACAATGTGCACGATTCTTTTCCTCAACCTTTGATGCTCAACAAAACCTGCTCTTGCCTTATTACTATCTAAGCATGTAATTTTTAGGTACAGTTTATCCTCCCATCATAATGTCTCTTCAAGTTAATGGTCAAGTTAATCCTTTTGTTGTCACATCACTTACCAGTGACGTTGTATTTGTGTGTCAACCTGATGCAAAGTAAGTTGTTTCGTATTAATAAGTTCTGATGCGGTCGTCCCTCCTGTCTATTTATTCACAACCAAATATGAATAACTCGGGTCTTTGTAATTTTAACCTACGTCATCATGATTGAAAGCAAGAATTTTGCAGCTATACGAGCATATATGGACGAGTGTTTTTGAGTTTTAATCTTTTTATTCGGGCTGACGTTTCGATATGAGTGTTAAAGTCAAGTAGTCTACGCTCAGATCACATGTAGACTATCTTAGGCTTATGTGACTGTCTCCCTCTAAGCTTTGTGCCAATGCGATAAATCACAGACTGTGCACAATTCAGCAGTACGGCTTTCGTGATCAGTTCTGCAGCTGCATTAACCCAAGAAATACGAGTTGAGCTGGCTCCTCAGCAATTGCAGTCCGTTCTTTCTCTTTCTTGGTGGTTTTCGTCTTGTCCCATTAAACATTTTCCTACTCTGGCTTTCTGGTTACGTTTGTAGATAACCTAAGATCATGCACACCTTGTAAATATAAGAAGTGCCGGCCTTCAAATTTTATGACACTCTCTCTCGTAATTCTAGGCGAAATTTCGAACTTACTTTTTTCTTTACAGTTTTAACTTCGGTCATAGGAACTCTCTTTTATGTGCTCATTTTGAATGTTTGTATCCTTACTTGGTCTGCATAGTTCTCTGAGCGGCCTACAGAAGAAAAAGATAAACGTGCTTTTTTCTACAGCGTGTTCTATGTAGCTGCAGTTAATAATTATTAAATAATTATTCGAAAATAAATGTATATACCACCCTACGAGGAATACATCTTTTTCTAGGCACTTTACTTATGCTATATAAAAAGCACATTACGAAATGATTGGTGATAATATCAGGAAGTTATGCCGTTGTTGCTATCATCCGCATTTGGCTTCAGGTCTTAAATTCTATTTATGCAAAATGGAAATGTTTTTTTGTCTTGCAATTGTTTATTATTATCTCATTGGGTAAATAATCAGAATTTAGCGATCTCTGCAAAGAATTGGACTTCGATAAATTGCTAACTTATTTCCAGAAGCATTTCATTTGTGTCTATTTTTGTAAGCGATGGTGCTTCTCTGCCTTGCCTCGTCTCTTCGATGGTGATTGTCTTAAAATGTTCCTAGCTATAAGTGCTTTAATTTACATAAATAATCTTTGTAATCAGGCCAACTGACTGAGTCCTAGCCCACGGTAAGGCGAAAGTTCTTCACGCCCAAGAGTGCACCCGAGTCCTTTAGTGAGCTGCCATTCTTGCCCACTGCATGAGATGGTGATAGCCGGCAATGCTCTCCTGTTGCCATGGAAAGCTATCCCTCTGTGGACTCACTTAACTGCGTCATAGTACTTCCGTTACGGAATACGAGGCTGTACCGTCTAAACCTATGACGGAAATGCTCCATCTTGTGATGGACATTCTCACTTTCATTAGTAGATATAAAAGCCGTTGGGTCAGCTAACCTTTTACTTGACGAACATCGTGGGAGATTTTAGCAATCGCCAAAATAAATATTTTCCTATCCGACGAGATTCTGACCGTGTACCTTTATATTTATGCTCTGCTACCCTTTCTATAAATGTTTAACAGACTTCTTTCTTTAAGGCCATGCAACAAAACCGGCATATCCAGAGCACCATCCACTTGGCCACCTTAGGCTCTTGTCATAATTATTCCCACCTTGATTTTTTTTAATAAGTTTATTTCATTTAAACTATGTAGCACTATGATGTCTACAACATTCTTAGGCATGCTGACCGAATTGTGTGAATACACTTAGTGTTTGCAGCTGATTCCTACAAGACCATAGCATCAATCACAAGACGCGAAATAATATTTATTTGCTACTGTAGGTACAGGTCCGACCATCATGATTTCCTACACTTGTAAAATTCAAAACTTACTATAGTGACCATCTTCTGGCTTAGGTAAAGTAATTCGGCCAACCTTATAGTCCAACGTGTACATCAGCCGGAGATCCTTTGCAGCTATGACCCTGTTTGCTGTTGGCAACCATCGATACCCTGTTTCTAGGCGCAAATCCATTATTCACGAACACCTAGTCTGCGAACAGTTTCTTGAGAGTCAAGTAAACACGGTTGAACTCAGTACCAACCAAGTATTTTTTCGACTAAAATTTCAGAATTGAGTATTAGGGCCACAATACTAGTGGTAATTGGTGTTCATGCAGCCACACTTGCTATGCTTTAAGCAATTCAAGGGTGTCAACAACACTCAACTGGTGTTGTGAGTTTTATCTCCACTTTTGCAGACCTGCAAACGTTTAGCATCAGATCACAGTATCTGCTCACCAACCACTACAGGCATAGTGGTATCAGCTGGGCACTTGAATTTAAACTAAAGCATGTAACTGCTAATAGGCATTACATAACGATTTGGCTAGAGCATGTGATGTCATTTAGGCATTTTGCGGTCAGCAGTAGTAGAACACAAGTCTTGATAGCTCAATATTAAGTGCATTGGACCTAGAAGTCAGAGGTGACCAATTTTATTTCTTGCTGAAACATGTTGCGTTCATAATCTGAAGATTGACTGAGACTTGAGATACTTTGCTAGACACTGTGATACAGCTGCCACATCTAAAATGAGCACTTGACGACTGGTTTTGTCTGCAATGTCTACAATACGATGTAGCTCGTTTACCCACAGTCTTTAATGCAATTCGACTTAATTCGACTTACCCGAGCTGTTTAAGGCCAGAGCACATTCTCGTGCTCTGGCCTTAAACAGCACGGGCCAGCCAGCATGTATATACATTAGAATATCGATACAGGTACCATTTCCATAAATTGCTTCCCATTACATTGGCTTTGGTGACAAATTAAAGCAGCCATGGTTCCACTAATTATCATGCAATTGTGCTTTGGATGGATGCTCTTGCAATGGCCTTCAACAGATTAGCCCAGTGATGCCCTCTATATTCCAATGGCTCTACAGCTGCCATTTACATAAACTTTGCAAACCTGTGGTTTTTATTCTTTATTACAGGCAGGAAGCCATGTTCAATGTTGCCGCACTTATCTTTGTGCTAGTGGGCATGCCTGTTCTCATGCTGTGGCCTTCTTTTGCCTGGCTATCCAGATTCCTAAAGTACTCATTTTGCAATACAGTTGCCATTGCAATTGTAGGCACTGGGCTACTTTGTTATTGACTCCGTGAAAACGAAAGGTTATCCCAATCAAGCCACTTCACTTCATCAGATTTCTCGTCTGAGTTCTTGCGTACTAGCTTCCAATATCCCAGCTCAATGAGCAGTCTTACACTTCGGAGTGCTTTTTGTAATCGAAGCCTCAATTATGGAAAGCTTATTGTAAAAATGTCAGACTAATCTAATTTCGAATAGATAGGCTTGCTGGCTGGCCCGGCCACTGGACACTATACCTTGAGAAGGGTCAGGAACTGTGCCATGAAAGTTGGTTGGTGCATCCGGAACACGGTTTTCGGTATAGGGTATCAAAGCAGCAGCTGATTAGGCAGCCTGTGGAATTGGCAGCTACATCTCAGTTTGAAATATAGTTCTGACCAGGCCTTTATAGGATTATGCACATTCCCTAGGGCATGATATTCTTTGACACAGCCTGAATACTTGTTTTTCATCATGTTGAATGAAAACTGCTGTTTTGCTACGCTATTATGAAAATGGCAGGTGTTTAGCAGTTCGAGTATGCATGTAGGGAGGTTGGCTGGCTGGCCAGAGTCGTTGGTGGCTGTAGCATGAGTAGCCAACTCACTATGCCACGATATGTGCCGGTAAAGTCTGATTGCTGTTTTCTTTCATTTGAAATCAAAACCGCAGTTGCAATCTAGTTTCCGTCTATTACAATGCTTACAATGGAAACGACAGCTGTGTTGCAGTTTGAAATTGCAGACATTTGTAAGCATTTGCTCGAGAGCCGGCAACTACAGTGACATTAAATTCAGGGGGTAAACCCGGATCACTGTTCTCTGTAATAGGGACCCCACGTCAAAGTTGTTTGAAGTTAATTGTTAAAATTGCAGTTGTTGCCCGTTTGTAATATTGGGATGTCGTAACTGGCTGGCCATAGAATGCAATAGCTTGGGCACGTTCAAGAGCACTATCATGACATTTTGTGGGTTAACCAGGTACTTGGATCACTAATATTTCCAATCATAACCATATTTGCTCGAACCTCCTGTGAAAAGGGCAGTCTGCTTACAATTTAGTTATTTATAGTTGCCATCTGAGCTAGGCCACTGGAGGCCATGCAGCAATTGAATGGAATGTAGTGAGTATCTGCCTACTTTCAGCTACATAACATTGCTAAAATTCAGGCTTGTTTAGATATGGATACCACGCCGAAGTCGTTATATGCATTCGCGACATCCCGTCTCGACTTCTGCAACTCAATGCTTACTGGATTACCGGCATGTGCGACCAGGCAATTGCAGCTGGTGCAAAACTTGGCAGCTAGGCTTGTCATTCGCTGCGTCACAGTTGCCACATTACTCCACTTCTCGCCGACCTGCACTGGCTATCAGTCAAACAACGGGTCGACTTAAAGGTTTTTGTCGTTCACTTTTAGGTCACCTAATTCTTTGTCTCCAGCCTATCTCTCAGATTTACTCCCCCACCAGGCTAAGCATCGTACCACCTGCTTTTCTGAAACCAACAGTTTACCAATACCTCGTTCAAAACATCAAATCTTTTCGAGACCGTGCATTTGGTTCGAATGCTCACAAAACCTGAAACTCACTCCCGAATTGCGACAGAACATCCCCTGACTTGACCACAATTACAAAGAACTTAAAAAACACTTATTTTGGATAGCATTTAGTGGGTCCCTGTGATTCGTCCTTCGTGTGCGTTTGCGTGCTGACACTGCGCATGCTGCTACTAACCACATTAGCATGATTACCCTGTGCATGTCATCCCTAACCATGTTAATTATGTTGTTTATCAAGCATGACATTACTCACCATTCAATTTCATCTCCCTTTGCAGCAATTGTAAAGCGCCTAGATAGAGATCGAGTTCTCTGAGGGTGCTTTATCAACTGCATTATTATCAATAATATTATCATTTGATTTACATAATCTGGAATCAAATCGGCAGGATAGAGTTTACTGTGAATCGGTAGCTGCATCGCAGAGTATCTCAGTACGACACACAACAGATCTCAGTTTTTTTTTCTCAATTGCCAGCTATTCAAGTTAGTATATGCAAAAATGCCACCGTGACCAGCAAGTGAGATTTTACATTTGTTTTGAGCTTTACTGAATTGGAAACAGGTTTTCTCATATTTGTGCATTGTGGTTGAGCATTTTGTAGTTGTGTGTAACACTAATAATTTGCACCGTTTTAAAACCTATTACGGGAAACTTTAGCTGGCATGGCAGCTCTATAGCATCTTCTGTTTCAGACTTGTAGGTGTAGGTTTTCTTTGCCCCTTTTGATATGAGCCCGTAAAAATGAAGTATTTTACCACGGCTAGGGTACCTTGCTATGTTGGATTATCAAAAATCTGCATAGTTGTGAGCGACAATAGCTAGGTAGCGTTCAAAATATTTGTAATATCAATCGTAAGCAGATCAGACCGGATGTGTGACCAGTTCTGGTTCATGGTCTTTTTTTGACGAACCATAAGCAAATATGGTTGTTGCTGCCTGTGCTTTGTTAATATTGAAACATTATTGAATCTTAGCTTTTAGTGGTATGATTGTGGTCTAAATTTGATGACGCATTTGCTAAGTTTCGCTTGTTCTGAGTGTCTGAGCATCGTGGCTTGTTTTCAAATGGCTGTATCTATTACTACCTTACACGTGAAGGAGTTTCATGCTAATGTAGGATAAAGATGCCTAGAACACTTCATGCTCTCCCTGAATGTTCAAATACTCGTGAAAATCATGACCAGCAAAAGTATTAGATAAGTTAACAGCCTCATTCGTATAACGGCAGAAGAGCCTAACTGTCTTCACTATTGCTTGCAGTTGGGAATGAAGGATCGCCCACTGCAAGATTCGAACCCAAGACCTCTTTCGTGATTAGCGAGCAGTTTACCTCATGGGCAATCACGACCCAGATAGCTTTGTTGAAAACTATGCATGTAGACCAGCCAATAACCGCTTATAAACCGGTGCCAGACACTGGTTAGTTGGCCTGTTTTGTTTGAATATAAAAAAAACTTTGTGACCATATTTCCTTTGAAGTCAATATTTCTCCATGTATTCCAATCCTACTAATTCCCCTGGTGATCGTCTGTTCTCCTTTAGATAGCTATCGTTTGAATTACTGAGTTCTACATAAGGTTTAGTCTGCTTTTTTGTAATCACTACATTTCTCAAAGACTATTTAGACTTATACACTTCATGCATGCAGAAGCTCAGTTTCCTCTTTATGTATTTTTCGTACAACAATTCCTTCTCGCTACCTCATTCGGGAGGAGGTAATGAATTGCAAATACTAGCTCATATATGCTCCTCTCATTGCATGATGGTACTATTCCCGACTGAAAGCAGGTAGAATGATCAAACACAGATTCGCTTAGGAAGCATCCTATGTTGATAGGAGTACATATTGGTGAATAACTGATTACTCGATAAACTGCTGGTAAACGAGCAATTACAAAAACGTGGAGAGTTTTTCCAAAACTACGTGTTAGTACTCGGAAAGTTAAACTGGTAAGCATTGAGTTACACAAGTACGGAACGATTGTAACGATTGCATATATAGTACTAATAAAATAAAGTTGTATAGCCTTATCCTAGGAATTTTACGCATGCTGTACAGGAATCCTGTTAGAGTGGTTAGTGCTAGCAAGCTCAATGTAAACAAGCGTATCAAGGTTATAAGTGACATGCAGTGGGTCAGCCTGCTAATACGGTTAGCCGAAGAATGCACAGCATCAGCACTCATAAGCACACTAAGGACAAGTCACATAGGCCAATTAAATGCTGTGACAAATTGATGTGATTGCTTTTATATGTCGTTAAGTAAATGGTTGTTGCGATTTTAGTCAGGAGTGGTTTTAAATCAGTTCATATTTCATTTTGCAGTATGAAAGTAAGTGTTGTGAAGGTCTTATTTCGTGTTGAAAAAGATTTTGTCCGAGTTCCAAATAACAGTGTATCGGCGTGAGACTGCTGTAGCTGAAGTGGCAGGTCAGGCAGCAGGAAATTGTAAACCATTGCTGTAAAGCATTGTAGATGCCAGTTTCCTTGTGTGGGAACTTCTGAGGAAAGATTGTAGAGGTCAGTTCCCCAGTCTGGGAGCTTCCGAGGAAAGACTTGATGTAAACTGTCTTTTAGTGCTATATATTGGTGAACAAATGATGGCTCACAGCCTTCTTTTGCACATATGGACAAGTATGCTGCTTATTAGATTTGTATCTCTACCGAAAACCGGTTGAACTTTAAGTCAATCTCATGTTACCTAATTATTTTTCGGTTAAGGCATGACTGCTTGCGTAATTAGCTTTGTTTAACTGAGCCTCTGGTAATTGTTAAGCTCAGTTTTAAGCATGCATCTGCAGACTTAGATCAGACCGTTGGCAGCTACTGCTAGCAATACTACTACTTTTGCTAGCAATGCAGTGGCTACTCTCAACTGGTCAAATAGTATTTGAGGAGTGGCCGTCATCTAATTTATAATTGGCACAATTTTTTCCGTAATGTGTAACCTGTTACGGCATGCTATTAAAGCATTTCTGATGTGCCGTATGCGTTTTTGCTGTTTTTGGAAGCCAATGGCATTGAAATGTCGGTGAGTTTTTAGATAACTAGTAGGCATGCTTAAAGGAAAGCTGTTTGTATTCGTAACCCTCGGCTGTGCAGATAGTTACAAACATATTGATTCTAAGCTGAAAACTGTATGGCACAGCTATTTGTAGTTACGGAAGCAATGCTGTATTGTGCTCACTCCATCTTTCTTTTACCTTCACAATCACTTATCCTTGCTTGTCATTGCAGTGTTGACCCTAGCACTACTTACAACTGGACCGTGAATGGTTTCCCACCATCCAATAACTATGTTGTGAATGGGGCTACTATGACACTACAAAATTATAGGTTTAGCCCTGGAATTTATACAGTAGGGCAATACGATGGCAACTATGAATGCACTGCCAAAAACTCACAAGGCACTGCAGTCTCAAGTCCAGCTGATGTACGGGTTGGAGGTATGTAGCATTCTTTGCATAATCCTGCTTTTTCAGCTTTGAGAGGGATAAACAATTTCTTATAGGTGTACACAATTCCTGGCAACACCAGTTATGCAGTTGGGTCTGTCCTAGATGTCTTATATACGTTTTATCATGCTTCCTGCTGAAATGGACGAACTGCTATTTTGCTTTGACATTGAAGGTCATTGACGGTCACCATTGCCACCATGAGCTTGCATGTACACATTCTTGTCACAGTAATGAGTGATGAGCTGCTGGCCGTGTTGCAAGCTGAAGCTGTGTGTTTGGAAGCCGGGTTTCACTCTTTGATATCTTCTCAGGAGAGGCAGGTCACCTATACATGCTTGCCCTGCTTTTTCTAGTGTTGGCAGGTACACCATATGCTGTAATGCTATCCCTGAACCTAACTACAGCTGGGAATGTGCTTTTATGCAAGAGTTATTTCCTTTTCCTTGCACATTGCCATTGTTTGCTTAACATGTACTGTAGAAACTCAGTTCAAGACACCGGGTATTTACTTTTAGCGACCTCATTAGTCTTGGCTTAACAGTACATACGCATTTCACCATTATTAAGGACTGTGTTAATGAATTCAGACATTATTACTACACGAATAGCTATTGCGATTTCAACTCATAATAAAGATCATGTGCAACCGCATTCGCAGGAATCGATATCTTGAAACAAAGCAGCTTATTAAAGGTTGTCATAAAACCGCAACTTGTCTAATCTGCCAAGCATGTGACTTTAATTGTCAATTAATTTAATCAATTGCTAATTTAAAACATTTAATTAATTACTTTAGTTGTTTTTTGTGCTTTCCATTCTCGAATCACCCAAATCGTGTACAATCAGATAATTGTTTTGAACAGTCAGCATTATTAATGTTGCAGCATTTTATCACTGGTTTGACATGTTTTGTGAGTGTCGTGGTATTATATATGCAACTAATTTTTGTTTTTTTTCTAGCCTTTATAGGTACATATTTACCTACTAGTGCACCAGCAGCAGTACCAATGTCGTTCAGCCCTGGCTCCACTCTGATTCTGCCATGCAACTCGAGCGGTCCTTTGACATACTTGCCTTCGATCTGGAGCCTTTCTCCAGCATTCGTCTGGTTTGGGACATTAATTAATGCTCCACCTGGTACCTTTGGACGTGTTGAACTTGTGTATACTCAGGACTCTCGCTATACCTTTAACGATTACGGTAAGCATTGTTTCATGCTATTCAAATCCTGAAATTACCGAGGAACTAGACATGTATAGATAGGGTTATTGCTGTCTGTTTTTTGTCTTACATGGCCCCAGCTAAAACTATTTTTTCCTGACATATGAGTATTTTTTACTTTTAAAATCTCAATTAACTAAATTCTGAATTTGCAGAGATTAGTTACCCAACAAGTTGAATAATAAGAAATGTGTCTTCATTTTTATTCAAGCAATGCCACAATGGCTAAGTGGTATGTAAGCTAGTGAGCGTTCGATGTATTTTTAATCCTATGCAGCTGCCGGTGTACTTCTGAAAGCCAACATACTCCATCTCAGGAATAGGAAAACTGAAAAATATAGTTTAGTTAGGACAGTCATGAAGGACATTGGTAGCCTTTACAAAAAAAGGAAAGAGTATCTGGAACTGCAGCAGAGAAGTTGCATTAGGTTATTGCTGATGTGGGCTTCGATGTCTAGGACTAGCAGAGCTCTTGTGGCTAGCAGTCTGTATTCAATAGAAATAACCAGCTGACATTGGTCCAGCAATACAGCTAGATGTGAAGAAGCCAATCTACATATAGTCTTGGTAGGAGCTTGCTCTGTAACCTTCGATCAAACATGTGCCGTCGTAGCTCCTTCAGCTGGCTTAATTTCTTGAAAGTTTTGACCATCCTGCAGCTTTCCCACTGTCGGCTGGTTTCGCATTAGACTACTCAATAATGGAGGACAAAGGTCCGGTCTAGACCAAACAAGCTTCAAGCAGTCAAAGAGGACTCCTGTACAATGGGTCCATGATGATCATATCTCTCTCTCTCTCTCTCTCTCTCTCTCTCTCTCTCTCTCTGCAGCTCCAACAATTGGCTACCTGGAGAATAATAGTGTGTGCAGTTAGGGTATCATATTGAAATGCAGTTTAGTGACATTTACTAGCCACGTGTGTGTCGTAGCAAGGTGTAGCTAGTGCCCAAGGGAGAGTTCAGTTCTTTTCATTGCCTGCTAAGACTCTGATAGCCATTTCAATTGCCACTTGGGGCACATTTTTAAGTTGGTATATTCCATTAAGAAAAGTATTGTTCTGCCCTTAGTTGGTCGCCTAGCTTTGGTCATTTCTTGTTATGCATTCCTCACGACAACTGCATCCTTTCAATCTTAACTGACAAAATATCACATGGGTTGTTTCTTCCCTTGCTTGGCTAAAATAAATGAATACAATTCATCTGTATTGTGACCTGAGAGAACAACATTTTAATTCAAGTGCCTCACATATGCCACAGGGCTAGTGCTTACGACCTCGGCCTGACCTTGGTCGTCGGACATACATTGGTCGGGGCGAGCACCTCAACCACTTGGCCAAACCAGTTCGGTAAAGGGGTTGCTTATATGCTCACCTCAGGAACAAGCTGTTCTATTGTATTATAAATATTAATAAATACTAGCTTATTTAACATCGTCGTATATATAGTGACAAAAGAGAATTTTTAGGGTTCGAACTTGGGACCGATGTTGTGAAAAGCAACTGCCTTACCTATGGTGCCATCATTGTTAAACATTTATTAACCTCAGTATGGCAGAATAGTCACCTGTTTTGTCTTAGGCTCTCCTGTCAAAATTGTATTTATGTAATTTATGTTGAGGCTATTCAGAAATCAGTTTTGTGCTCGCAGTGACAAAAGGGTTAATATGGATGCATCTATTTCGTTGGGCACTGCATTGATAGGTCGCGTTTAGGCAGTTGAGCATGACTTTAGCATCTTTTGCCATTAGCAGCTTGTATTTGTAGTGATAGTATCCTTATTCGTAGGAGCGTTTGGGGATGGTAATTATTTTGCAGAATAAAACCTTGCAACCTGTTACTCTATTTTATGTAGACGTGAGTGATATGGGGTAAAAACAAGTAGAGGTTTATAATATAATTAATGAGCAGATATTGGGAATAGATGCATTTTTGTGCAAAAATGCACACCTATATCCTCAAGCCCGGCTGTGGCTTTGCTTCTTCATATGTAGCTGAATATCGTAACGACTTTCAGATGGGTGGTGCTCTTAGCTCCTGTCTGGACAATAAGTAAGATATATCGTCGCTTTGTATAGAAGACTTGGTGGCCGAGTCCTGCTAGTTGGGTTAAAGCTGTTTCGTTTATTTCCCCAGTTACAATGCTTCTACTTGTTCTCTTGAGCTGCCCTTTCTTGCAGATCATATCGAGCTGTTCAGTGGAGCAACATCATAGTAACGTTCTTGCCCATGTATCTTGCTGACTCGTGTAAGCTTTTATTACTTTTGAATGTTAGTTGATGTCAGTGGGCTACCCTGGGCTTTCGCAATACAGCTTAGGCTCTGATCTGTGTTTAAACTTGCTTCCATTGTTAGTCTTGGTAGAGTTACTGAAATTTTACATTGTGTAGCTCCTGCATGCCGTGCGAGAACTATAGTTATGTAACACGCTCTTGTTTCGAAAACTGAGATTTTCTTTGTATGTCCAGTCGGCCAGTGCCAATTATTTTGAAAGCAAAGCAAAACTATAAATTGTAATAGCCCTAGTAAACTTCTCCAACCGATTTTTAATTTGTCTAATTTGCAGAAAGGTGAATATTTCGAAGCCATTTCTCGTTGTTCTATGCAAAACTACCAAGCTAAACAGGAGGTGCTTTTAAGATATAAAGCAAAGGCTTTGTTAAATTGCCTATTACCAATCTAGTTTGAGCCATAGACTCACTAGCCATTCAGTGTCAATTGTTCAATGTGGGCACTCAGAGCTGCCGAACCAACTGATTTTATGGCACATAATCTCCACCATTTGATATTGATGCTGCAGCTAGCAATGACAGTAAAAAGTAAGCGGTTCATCAGTCTCATCTATGTAGCCGCAGTCAAGCCTTTAAAATGGCATTCGGGTTATTAACCAGCCTTGTTTCTTTAGCCTCAGTCGTGCCTTAGAAGCGGCCTTTACTTGATTAAAAAGACTCACTATAGCAGTAGTCAAGGCTTTCTCTCAGCTTCAGCTGACGTTAATGAATTGCCCACTAATTCAGGATTACAACGTACTTCTCTGTATTATAACTCACTCTATGTAATGAAGTGCAAGTAGGTCACCACTAGGCTAACACCTAGCTTCTGGTATTTTCTGAGATGTGTAGAACTTTGGAATTTGTCACTGGGTTTTTCCTAGTCCCGACTGTTCTATAAGACCGCACAATTAATGATGAAGCCAGTTGGCTATTGAATACTTCCCCCAAGTCGCTTAGGCTGTGAGTGCTGTATACAAAACTCTCCTGTGTAAAACGCATTCAGTCTTCGTGGAGTCTACAGACGGAGATGCCTTACATAAATGGACCGGGCACATTTATGCATTGGCAATCGTAGTAAACCCAGCAGTTTTTTTGGTGAACTGTCCTTGTTCCTGCTGCGTTTTTCAGCTTGGTATTCTAACTCGTAGCAGAAAAACTGCAGTTCATGGAGTAAACCAGGAAGGCTTAGTATACTGTTTCAAATTACCTTAGTTGCTCTTTGAGGTGGAGGCCGAGGTTAAGTATGGAGGCTCGAGTCCTGTGGCATATATGTGAAGCACCTGAGTAGAGCATGAGTTCTCTTATAACATTGTTCAAATAAATTGTATTTATGTATGTATTTATCTCTGTCGGTAACCCCACAAAAGCCTCAGAGACTTTGTGATTCTTATGCATGAGAGTTATCTGTAGCACTCTAAAAGCCTAAGTGGCAGTATGTATGCATTCGGTACCAATATGACTTCATCTCAAACAACTAAGAGAATGCGAGGATAATTGCTGGGTCAGGGGAGCAGTGCAGGTAGTGAGTAGCAGGTAAATAGCAGCTCTAGGTGGTCGGAAGTATGGGCCGTAGTCGGCAGCAGGAGATCTGGGGCCATTTCATGGGAGATCTCCTTGTCAGAAACGGTCATGCACATGCTGCTTTGGCTATGACACGAGCTTAATGAGCCGGCGATGTGCAATTTGGTTTGCAGAAATCCTTGCTACGTTTGAATTTTTTAATTATAATTATAATTCATTTGTATAGCGCCCCAAGAGAACCTATGTTCTATTCAGGCGCTTCACATATGCATCGGGCTCGAGCCGGCGACCTCAGACAGACCTTGGTCGGGGCAAGCACCTTAACCGCTGGGCCAAACCAGCTTGGTTTGAAAGCTTTATATGAGTGCTTAGTGTGGCAGAGCTAGTCGGGTAAAAGCTCGACAGTTTTTTCTTTAAGCAGGTGGTACGCTGTTGTGCAGGTAAATGAGCTAGTGCAAATGAGATGAGCTTACTTAGCTTGGTCATAATGCCAGTCAATCAGCAGTCAGGTTGGAGTAACTCAACTGTAATCTGAGATGGCAGAAGCCACGAACTAGTCCAGGACGCTTGGGTTGAATGACACCTGTAGTGTAAAGCTATATAGTTAGTGGCTGCTTAAATAGCTTCTGGAAGCAAGAGGCATCAATTCTCATCCCAGTGGAAGCTCCCCCCTGGAAGCACAGGTTGCCAATTTTTTGTTGTAAAATGCTGAATGACATCTGCCATGAAAATGAATTAGGAAGAGAAGCTGTCTTGCCAAAAATTTATGTGCAAACAAGAGATTTTTACAATAAAAAACTTATACACGTAAATGTCTCCTATGTCCTGTATTTTTTTCTTAAGATTTTGCATTCATTTTTCAGTAGTTTCTATAGTCGAAAATAGTTTCTTAGTTACTCATCGCAGATTTCGATAACTTTCCTAATCTTGCACAATGCAAGAGCACCTGTTGCATTTTCAGCTCTCGATATTTATGTATTTATAAGGCTGTTGCATGTGATCTGCCATGGTGCTAGATATTCTGAATTTTGTCGTTAAAACCGAATACAAACAGGTAAGCCCCGGTTAGTAACCTCTTGCCACATCCAATAATCGTTTATTCAGCCGTTGTGTAGCCCTGTAATCCGACTACCAGCTTTAAACCTTAATCATCTGTGTTGTTGCACTCGTTTGTAAAGATGATACCATGCATGTGATTAAGCTATGCTTATCTTGTAAAGCATTTGGGTAGAAGAATTAAATATAGTGGTGCTAAACAGATGACTTTCGAATTCTTTTACGGTTTATTATAAGTTGTACTGTATCTTAAAAGGTTTTCATAAAGTCTTCGCACAAAACGCCACTTGTTTGGCCACCACTTTTAATTTTTTTATCTGTGAAAACTGCTAGCTTTTTCACAGAGCAATCACTATTTGCTCCCCTTTGTATTAGCTAGAGACGATTCTTGGCACTGATAAATAACTTAACTGATACGTGTTGTAGGTACATTATTCATTCGAAATAGCACAGCTGATCAGTTCAGCAGTTTTAAGTCTATTTCTTGCTACATTAAAGAGAGTAGCTTTTCTTCTGAACTGGCAGTGGGGGTTTACAACATGCAACCATCTTCGACGCCTGGCACTCTAACCACTGCTCCCACTTTACTGTACAAGTCACCTGATTTGACTGTGCCCGAAGGAGCATCGTTTTTCCTCAGTTGCATATTTGATGAGTAAGTTTGCAAATGTGTGTTTTTGTGTGTAGATGTGCTTGTAGTAATGCATACACGTACTTTATAGTCTTGCTCTGCCCCTTAAGCTGACGTCTACCTGGTGCCGGCTTCCGGCTTTTAACGTAGCATATAGACACAATACGTAAATCATTTATGCGAAATATTTAATATATACATATCTGTCTCTCATTAAAAATGTTGCTGATGGTGCAAAAAAGTTAATAAGTTCGGTCATTCAGTGTTTGTAGTGAACTTTCTGATTTGCCCCTGCATAGTGTCAATTTGCCTCTTATTGGGCTCTGGTGCAATATTTAGCCAAGGGTACTTGAGCCAGCAAAAAAGCTTATTACGAGTCGTAGCAGGATTAGAGTCAGACCTCGTACAGCACTCAAAACTGGTACAGCACTCAAAAATATGCTCTACGGGATTTAGATCAGGTGGCTGACTCGGCCAACTTACGACTCTGACCCGTGATTGAGCAAACATCTTTCGTCGGAGGCCTTTGCTGTGTGCTTGCGGTAATTGACTTTATGCCAAACATAATCATTCTTCAGGGGAGCTCTAGCTTTTGGAATTTCGGCATTTCTAAACAGTTCTATGTGCCAATGGTGGTCCATGTTTCCATCAAAAACGTGCAGCACTACCACAGCAGAACAGCAAAGGCAAATACAAGCCAGGACACTGCTGCCATCGATTTTAACTGTTGGATAATAATAACAATAATAATTCCCTTGATAAAGCGCCCTCAGAGAACTTAATCTCTCTCTCTAGGCGCTTTACATTTGCTTTAAAGTGAAATGCAGTTGAATGGTAAGTAAAATCATGCTTGAAAAACAAACGAAATGAATAATATGGTTAGGGGTGACATGCAAAGGGTCAGCATGCAAATGTGGCTAGTGGCAGCATGCACAGTGTCAGCACGCATAAGCACATCAAGGACGAATCACAGGGGCCCACTAAATGCTGTCCTAAATAGGTGTGTTTTTAGGTTCTTTTTAAATGTGGTCAGGTCAGGGGATGCTCTGATGCAGGTCGGGAGAGAGTTCCAGGCTTTGTGAGCATATGAACTAAATGCACGGTCTCCAAAGGATTTAAGGCTTGTACGAGGTATTTCTAGACTGTTGTATTCCGAAAAGCATGTGATACGATGCTGGCCTGATTGGGTGGTATATCTGACAGATAGGCTGGAGCCATAGAATGAAGGGACCTAAAAGAGAGGGACAAAACCTTGAAGTCAATCAGTTGCTTAACTGATAGCCAGTGCAGGTCGGCGAGAAGTGGAGTAATGTGGCAACTGCAAAGCTCACGACAGACAAGCCTAGCTGCAGAGTTTTGCAATAGCTGCAATCGCCTGATCGCACATGCTGGTAGGCCAGTAAGCAGTGAATTGCAGAAGTCGAGACGGGATGTCACGAATGCATGGACCAACTTGGACGTGGTATCTTTATCTAAACAAGCCCGAATTTTAGCAATGTTATGAAGCTGAAAATATGCGGATTTGACTGTGGAACTGATATGGTCGTCTAACGAGAGGTTGCTTTTGAATATGACACATAGATTTTGAGCTGATTCAACTGGAGATATGCTGGCAGAGCCAATTTTGAGAGTCAGCCTTTCAAATCTCTGGATCACACTGGGTTTGCCCATAACTAGCAAGTTAGTTTTATCATCATTGCACAACAGTCAGGGTAATACAACGCACCATTTCGCAGACTCATGTTCTCCTTTTATAATATGGTAGACAATGAGTTCGACAACACTACTACTAATAATAAGAATAATAATAACAATACATTTCATATAGCACCACCATATAACTCAATATCTTTCTAAGCACTGTACAACTACATTATGTTTAGAGGTAGTATGCTCAATAAAACCAAAAATAACATGGTTAGGGGTGATATGCACACGGTCAGCATGCAAGTATGGTTAGTAGCAGCATGCGCACTGTCAGCATGCATAATTACATGATGGTTGAATCCCAGGGATCCACGAAATGCTGTGGCCCGTGCCTTAAGTTCATAAGCTCCCAAAGCCGTGAATTCACTTCCCACTTGTGTCACGATGCTCCCTGACTTGACCACATTTAAAATGAAACTAAAACGCATCTATTTGTAACAGCATTTAGTGGGTCCCTGTGATAACTAGAAGTTTTGTTCAAGTAGAGTTAAACTCACATGAGCAATTGTAGCCTCTGTGTCTTAGCGCAGGAGGTAAGGTGCTGGCTTTTCACGATACGGGTTGTGGGTTCGAATCCGGGGATACACAAATCAGCCAGCCGAATAGTACTTGCTATTTGGAACTCGTGCTTCCGGTAAGTAGGCATGGCTTCGCGAAAAGTGGTAGCTGACACCTCGGAACCAGTTACAGGCCTTCTTTAGCATCAGTGCATTATGCTATTCTATCAAGCTGCTACTCTATCAATACCGAAGATTACAGTACCCTGCAACTTTTTAGGCAAATATTGTACTTATAGTTGAAAACAGAAGCCTCCAACACTGCTCAATAATATTTTGACATCTTAGGAGCATATATTGCGTAATGCTAGACCTCTTGCTTTATAAACAATCTGCCCCACTTTGATTCTAGGTGACTTTACTGATTCAGCCATGAATAGTCTGCATGAGCTTGACAAGAGTCTACACCAGTTTCACTGAATAAGATCAACCACTGAGAAATGCATATTTTGATCACTTTGCTGCTAGTTTACATTTATCCGTACAAATTCCGTGTGGGTTTTCAATTAGGTGCCTGACTGTGGCAGCTCATTGGGGTATTAGGAGTCGGTTAATCTGGTTCTCTGTTCTACTTACACATGTTTTCCTTATTTAGCATTGAGTTATTCCTCGAATGCCTCTCTGTTATCGCATTGCTATTCTTGCAATTGTAACTCATTTTCCGAAGCACAGGCCTCTGAGCTTAGGAAAATGAGATTCGTCGTACTCTCTCGGACTTAATTCAATATAGTTGACTAGTGTTTGTGTGTGTACTTGTTTGCGTTCGTGCATGTGTGCACGTATTTTGTCTCTAACTCTCCTTCACTCTCTCACTGACTATTTATCTTTTTTTTACTGGCTATTTATTCGGCGTACATGGATATGATTGAACCTGTCTTGTGTTTCTGCTTTTTAGTCAAGGCGGTGCAACCGCTTTGGTAAATTGGAACAACTATGTTGCTAATCGGCAAGATGGTGGAGCTAGGATACAAATAATTAATGCCGACGTCAATCTTCCATCATTATGGACCTGCACTTATGTCAGTTCAAGTGGTAAAAGTGCAACCGGTACGATTACAGTGACAGTACTGCCTTATCCTGAAATATCAGGCCTGCAGGATACAATTGTCACGACTGGATCTGTTGCCGTGTTTACTTGCCGAGTGCGTCCTCTGAGAGCAGCTACATTCAAGTGGTACAAGAATGGTATGGACGTTCCGCTATTGAAGTATGTCTCTGCTTTAAGTGCCGATGGTTTTTATTCCAGTAAGTTTATTATATTTGAGTTTGGCAAGATTATTAATTTTTTTTCTTAGCGTGTTCAGTCAAGACTTTGACTTTGATGTATCAGTGCTGAAACAGGTGTGTCGTAACACGGGCTTATGCTAGCTTAGCATGATAGCTGAATTCCACAACGCAACTTCCTTATTAGGAGGTAAAGCAGTATTAACACAGTGCCACATGTGCACCGAGCAGTTCGTTTAATCGGCTACTATCGTGAGCATGCCGAAATTAGTCATAAAATTCCTACCATCCTTCTCGAAATGCAATTGAGACCTAACATGAGATGTAGGTGAGCATTTTCCTATGGCAAGTTCCTGTGGCTTGCTGCCCTTCCGTTGCGAGCAGCTCAGTGCCGAGATGTGGCTCAAATATGTCAAGTGTTGTCATCTAGTAACCACATGATTTGGTTGTTGCCAAGTCTTTTTACTAGCTTTGCAGGTCCGGCAGAAAAGTTTGTCGTTTGGGCATGCTTCTTTGAAGTATTAATACCTCGGCATGTCATCAGTGAGACAGCTCCTGAAATATTCGTAAAGTTTCTTTGGTCATTATGTGTACAGTTTTTTCTGTACAAGAGGTGCTCAATGAAACTATTGGGATTTCCTCATTGCTAAACTAGATTTGCTTTTGTTTCCAAACAGAACCACACCTACATTTGCTATTAAAATCTGGTTTATTTAGGATATCATATCCTTTGCATGGAAGCTGAAAACTCAACTGCGAGTGCTTCAGCTTTGCACGGCTGTCAAACAGGCAAACGATATTATATTGGGTAAAATTTGACGATGCTCTTTGCTGGAAACGTTTCCCGAAGCTTAGCTCAACACAGCCTCCATCTGACTGCTGACCTTGATCGACCCTGGAGCCTAATCAAACACAAGAACGACAATAACAATCTCAGACCATGGCCCCGGGTGTTTATGTGACCTGTTTACCTGATCGGACTCCAGTCTTTAATAAGAGAGAGGCTCTGCCTTTTCAAGCTTATTTTAAAGTGCGAAACGCTCAAGACTTGTATGGCCTGTTTTACCTTAACTTGCCAATTAATTGCGTGTTAACTATGTAGATGTGTAGGCTGAAGCTTGTCAAAGCTGCCGAGCCCAGAGGTTATCCAGCTTCTTTGGATTGTCCATTGCAGTCATTGCTGGAACTTAAGGAAGATTGCTCTTCAGAAAGATTACTCGTCCAAATACAGTTGTTTTGTCAGCTATAACAGTTGCTCGAGACTAGGATCGTCTGTTTGATTAAGTCTTATGGTCTTTGTTTTGTTAAGAGCAACATAGAATTTACTGCCTTGACTTGGCATAAGTTAATGTTCAGCCGTGAGTATAATTTTAGGCTGTTACACTTTGTAGTTGAATTTGCTCGACATGCTCTTTTTATTGTAGCTGCGTACAGAATCCTATTAGATTGACTGCAAACGATGACCATGCTCCCAAGTATAATACCCCTTCGCTAATTTGTTATGTAGTTTAAGATTTGCATCAAGCATTTAGCATATTAAGGTAAATTTCTAGAAAATGCTGGGAAAATTCTGTCCAGCAATCTTACGTTTGTTTAGGGTACCTTGCAAAAAGACAAACATGTTATAAATGGTATCACAAGTTTTGTCGATTTCTATATCACAGGAAAAAATTATTATTACAACCATGTCTAACTAGAAAATTAACCGGAAGAAACATCTACAAATATAATGTCCGATCGTCAGTTCTTTTATAAATTTTGAAAACTCTTTTGTACTTCAGCAGAGGTCTACTTTTAGCATGCCTACTCTGACCCAACTTGATACGTCGGCCGGGTGGCTGTGTTTTGCTGTGACCTGAGCGATTGTCATTTACTTTCCTTGTTTCGTTTTGTTTCTCTGATCTTTTACTTTTCTTTTAGCGTTTAGTATGCTTCAGGCATTAAGCTTTCCTTGGTAGCCGCGTCTTCGACCCGGTAATAGTAGAATAAATTAATTTATCAGTGGAGTTTCGACAACGGCTTTTTTTTAAATAAATTTGGTAAACGACCCTGTTAGCACTTCTGCACGTATCAGCTCCGCTCTCATGTCTTGGTCTTTGAGAATTTCAACACGGGGACAGACAGTTAAAGTGAAACCTTTGCAGAGGTGTGTTGGTTGGTCTACGCCTGTATTCCTCCCATTTCCGTGAGGTAGCATAAAGTCTAGATAGCTGCTATAGCACAGCTGTGTTTCGGTTGTTTCTATAAACACAGCCGGAGAGTTAAAATGTCTCATATCAATCTCCATAATTTTTTTTTCATGGCTGCTTTGGTCATAGTGACTTAAGCCATTGGGCAAGGGCTTAATTTTTTGCTGCGATCATGTCTGTTATAATAAACTCAACTAAGTTTTCCTTAATTTTTATGTATTTCGAATGTTCGTAATTTCATTGCATATGAGCCGTGATCGAACGCCCATATGAATGCCTACCTGCTGCATTCTCAAAAGTTGATACCGAAGGTTTTTTATTAAATGTATTTTTTAGCCCTTACAATCTCCAATGTTGACAAAGCAGACATTAGCGTCATCACATGTACTGCTTCTAACACTTTGGCGATTCGCAAGAAAGGTGTCAGGCTAATAGTCACAGGTATGTGGTTATCGTTGGTTTTATTTTGAACTTACATACTTCTGTTTAGTTTTTAACCTGAGCATGTACACTTGGTTTCCTTTTACCTCCAGATCCGACAACTGTCAGTATTGCTGCCATTCTGGACAACCCGGTTGCAGGCAAGCCTGGTAACTTCCCGGTAAACCGTAATACGACGACAATAAGATTTTTATGTGATTACACCTTGGATTCTAGTATCTCCGGGGAGAAAGTGGTGTGGCAAATGCATGCATATTCAGGTGACATCGATGAGAACACACTGGCACCAGATTTTGGCTTGCAACTATCTTCTGTCGAAACGCAAACATCCCAGAAGCAGTCCGCCTTGACTATTCAGTATACTCCGGAGAGCTCCCGGAAGATCTTGGGGAGTGTCAACTGTTCAGTGTTGTACCAAATTCTAGGCCAATCCTTTAGGGCAGGATCAGGAAATTCCGGTCAAATAACCGTCACAGAAAGTGAGTACTACTATGTGTGTGCAATGATTTTTCTGTGTATTTTCTTCGGTAGAATGGCTAGTAATACTCTTAGCTTGTTTTGTAGTACCTCCACCATTAGAGATTACCACTGTCGCACAGTTTCCTTACTGGATTATCGGTGTGATCGTTGCTGCACTTTTTCTCATTCTTCTGGTATTCCTCATCATCTTTTGCGTTCAGCGGAATAAAGGAGAGCAATACTATGGTGAGTTTGTCTTTAACATCTGTATTGTAAAGTTATTCATGTGTTATTAGCCTACAGTGTCTTTCGAAAATGCCTATTTCTTTTTCTGGCTTTTGCTAACTTCACTTGATTTAATAACATGGTTCTGGTTTCTGCTTGCAATGCATAGCTTTGCCTTGGCTACATGTAAAGCTGTATATTCATATCACGGCTTTGCTTGCTACAGTTGGAAAAAAGGAAATGGACGCTGGTCATGATCCCAAAGAAGACAGGCCTACGTGGCAGGACTTCAACCGTCCGTGAGTTGGATTTCTACTTTGTATATTGGATGTTTGATCTTAATTTGTATTATTTTTATGGGCTGCGTGTCTTAGTAATCAAAATGAGTGTCTGACACAAATTGAGTCAAACAGCCAATAGGCAGGGAGAGGCAACACTTAAAAATTTTGGCCTCAGTGGAACAGGATAAGGTAAGCTGTTTTGGTTGTAGCTAGTGGACCTCTGCACTTGTTCGGATGATGCGACTAATCCGGTTTTTCACGTGGTGTATGTCAATGCTCCTTCTGTGTGGTGTAAAACACTCGTATGAGAGAACAAATGATATTGGCTGGCTTGCTGCCGGTTTCTCTTTATTTGATAGTAAATAGCTTTCATATTTACAGGCTAACATGCTGGACTTTGTAGTTGTTAAATGCATATGCTGACCTCTTCCTTCCATGTGTAATCACTTAATTCTAGTACCTTAGTAAAGCTCTGCTCATATATTTATCTTAAATTGAACTGCCAGCAGAAAGATTCTGGGTAGTTAGTTTCTGCTCGATATTATCATGCCTGCTAATCTTGCAAATGGATCGTCAATCCAAGCTTTCTGGTGCAGCTTTCCACCCTAGTGAGTGACAGCTGTCTGCAATATTGCTGCCCTCCTCAATCAGTGGTGCAGCCCCTGTTCACAGCATGCTCATTTGTTAGTGCAAACAGACCGAGCTGCCTCCAATCCTAAGATAAAGTGGCTTTTTTCTGCCGTGCCATATGATTGGCCTTATTGCATAGGATCTCCTTGCTTGCTTCGCCTGGCACACTTGTAAACTGCAGCTTCTTCGGGATGATTTAGGATTGAGTAAAAGCTATTTGTACTATTTCTGTGTCTGGTGCCCGAATAGATAGAGGAGACTGCCCTGGTTAGAGAAGCTGTCGAATGGAACAGGGTGTCGTCAGCTGTATCTTCATGTCCACTGGACCCGACTGTATGCCACAGCAAATGAGCAATCACTTGATTTTGCAGATTGTGTATCATGCATTTGCTGCTGCATTGGCAAACTTAGCTGCTCTGCACTGCATCCTCCTGTAAATTGGGACGGCAGGTGGCCAGCAGCACCCTTGCTGTTGGCTTTGTCAGCCGGACATTCACTGTTTTGTGAACTGTTTTGTGCAAGAGTGAGCCTGTGTTCCCAAACAGATGGAACACTTGTAGGCAACTGTACTCAGCAACGTGTACTTACCAACTCCAGTGCAATTTAACCAAGGTGTTGGAGGGGCCACCCAGCCTAGTTGGGGAGCCAGGCTGACAACTACATTGACGACAACATATATACACGTGGCACTGCTATAGGCTGGTGTACGCACTCTTAACATACGATCACTACAGAACAAACTGATCATGCAGGGAAAGTATTTTCACTGCCTGCTGGCCATCGATTGCTTGTGGCCTGTCTCTGACAGCTCGACATGACCCTGCAGTGGTCCACTCGGCTGTTGGGATGTTATGAAAGCTCTGCACTCAGCTCTGCTTCAACTTGAATATTTGGCTAGTGGAGTGAACGGTACGAGGTAATATTTCCTCTGAATGAAACACTGAAACACTTTTAGGGTCAAAGCCTTAAGCATCGATAAAATGCCCCCTGGCATACGTGCATTGCAATGATTTGAGCGATATGGTCGGCCACGTTGGAGGACGACCACGATTTGTAGGCACGAAGCATCTACAGCCCTCGTGTAGCTTTCCTGCTTTATTTAATAATAATAATACTAATACATTTGTAGTGCACCCTCAGAGAGCTAAATCTCTATCTAGGCACTTTAAAGATACCGTATTGAAAGCATTACCAAGTGATTGGTGGTATCAGCAGCACACAGCAGATACGTGCACACGAAAAACCAACCTAAAAGACCCACCAAATAGAGTAATGAACAGGTGCATTCGCACTCACTGTGGTGAAATTCCCTTGGTATGTGCTTCCGAATTCAACGTCTATCGTTAGCATGTAGGCATATACTGTAGCTAACACATTATTATGAATACTTCTTAGTACCTCAGATCTGTGTGCTCGGTCCATTTCTTTACTCAGTTTATACTCTCCCTCTTGCTGATGCGATCGCCAAGCACAATCTATATTTTTTGCCTATGCAGATGACACTGAATTGCACCATTGCTTTGATCCACCCCAGCCCACCATCATGTCAAATTCTCTATGCACCCTTGCTGCATGTACTGATGGCATCCGCACATGGATTTCAGCTAACTTTCTTAAGTTGAGTGACGACAAAATTAATCGATTATTTATTGGCAAAACAAGTGTGATTCAGAAATTAGAAAACCTTACGCTCAAAGTTGGATCTGCCAGCATACTTTGCATTCAATTTCTACACAATCTAGGTGTCCTGTTCCAAAGTGACCTTTATTTAGACAAACACATATCCACTATCAAGTCTGCATACTTTCAGCTCCATAAAATTACTAAAATTCGGGCATGTTTAGTCAGGGATAATACGTCGAACATAGTCCATGCATTTGCGACATCGTATTTGAACTTCTGCGACTCACTGCTTGCGGGTCCCTACATTTGCAATAAGGTGCTTGCAGTTGGTGCAAAAACTCGGCAGCTAGGCTCATCTGTCGTTAGCAGTGAAATTGCGATATTACACCACTTCTCGCCGACCTGCACTGGCTCCCAATTAAGCAGCTCATTGACTTCAAAGTTCTGACACTTAATTTCTTTTTAAGTCCCTCAATTTTCTGGCTCCAGTCTACCTACCGGAACTACTCCCTCACCAGGCGAAGAATCGTACGACTGGCTTTTGTGACTCGAATAGTTTAGCCATACCTCGTACTAACGTCAAACCGCAGGAGAACGCACCTTTAGTTCATATGCTCCCAAAGCCTGGAACTCACTACCGACACGTGTCACAGCGTCCCCTGACATGACGATGTTTAAAAAGAAGCTTAAACGCACGTGTATGTTACAGCATTTGGTGGGTCGCTTTGATTCATCCTTCATCCACAAGGTCGCGGGTTTGAATCCTGTGGTGGGCGATCCTTTATTGCTGCTTCAAGTGGTGGTGATAGCCGTAAAGGCTCATCTGTCGCTATACAAGAAAAGAGGCTGATTAATCGTCTAGTATTTATTTCGTGTTCATGTACCTGCTGCATGCTACTTGTGGATGTGACCAGCCTAACAATGGCAATGATTTCTCTGTAGCGTCTGTAAAATGCATATAGAGAGATTCAGTTCTCTGGGGACGCTATATAAATGTAATAGTAATACTATTTGAGAACTGTGTATTGTTGTCGATTAGGCTCCTTATCTGCCTTCTGATTGCTTCGGGAGGCTTTAATGATTTGGCACATTGCCGACAAAAGTCAAGCTGCAGTGAGATGGCTGGTTGTTGTTGTGTAGCTCTCATTCATATTCCCTAGCTCTGTATATCATATTTTCTGTAGCTCTGGTAGATATGTTCATGGAGCATGTCTCCTGCTGACAGACTCGTCACTGTTGTCAAGTCATGTGACTCGTTGCATGTCAAAAAGCACCACACATGTACAACGGGTTTTCCTACTTAATATCTAGCTGCAGTTTATCTGTGATGTAAAGATTGCCCACTCTAGCTGCGACAAGAAATACACTAGAGTCCATAGAGGAGTCTCTATAGAGGAGTCTCTATAGAGGAGTCTCTATGGACTTTGGCGGATTTTTCTGCATCCCCTTTGCTCGGTTTTCACGTCCTAGTCAGGGCTCAGCTGGCCGAATAGGGCAAGAGTCTTGGTGTCCTGAAGGACTTTCCCAAGCACCGTCAGACGAAGTGAGATGGATATGTGAGTTGGTTTGCAAGTTTGCCAATGCCGAGTTTTTTACTCTTGTGTTGCTACTGCATGCTTGTTGGGTCAGCTGCTGCTAGTCGTAATGGCTCACTAGGTAAGGCGTTGCTTTTCACGACCTGGGCTCCTAGGTTGTCAGTTCGAATGCTGTGGTGGGCGATCCTTTATCGCCACTGCAAGCATTGGTGATCGCCGTCAAGGCTCTTCTGTCGCCATACAAAAAGAGGCGGTTAAATCAGCTAGCATTTTTTATCTTAGGCTTTGCCTCCTCGCCCACCCTTTCCACCTTCGAGCATTATTGGGGTTCGGACAGCCAAGAAGGCATCTAAAGTACCTGGTGCCTATGTGCTATATAGATCTACTGTGAATCGGCAAAATGTCCACTCAAATGATTAAAAATGAGCTTTAACCCTAGCTAATTGTGCATGAGCAGAGAAAGTACCATATCCGAAGTGGCTTCAAAAAGATATCCCATCGCCGTAATGTCATGTGGCCTTAAAAAACAATGTCTAGTTAACTGATGTCGATGTAGCAAATTGATTTGGCTTGCCGGCAATCGGCTGTGTCAGTTCCATTGGCATGTCCCTGTGGTAGTGACAAAGTCCAGTCATCAACTAACTTCTTTAAGTTGGCAATATTTGTTCAGGGGCCCACTTCCACCTTCATATAGCTTTTCAACCTTGATTAATTAATTGTGCGCACTGCTGAAACATTAAAAGCTGTTATTGGTCGGGGAAAGTAGTTTCTTGTTTTTAAATGTTTTTGCTGCACTGTGACATGATACCCAACAGAAAAAAAAATTCCTTGCATGTGTTTATTGACACGTGCAAGCCGCCTTCACAGCAGCTACAACTGTCGCAAGAAGCAGTTGATGCAAAAATTAGTTGGTATTCTGTTAGGCCTAATCTGACTGAGGTCGTGGGCTCGAGCTCCGAGGCATATGTGAAGCACCTGAATAGAGATTAAGCTCTCTTGGGGTGATATATAAAAAAATTATATTCAATATTTAATAATCTGTCTGCATGTATGCATGCATGCATACCTGCCAGCTAGTGTGTGCTTATAGCAAACAAAATGGTTTCAAAACTTTCATTTATTTGTACACATATAAATGTGCTCAAAATTACCTAATTTTTCTTGCATTTTTTTATACTTAGCCTAGTGACTCTCTGTTATGCATTGTTTTACTTTACAATTGCTTAGGCCCATGGAAAGTTTCATAGAATTTTAATTAAAAAAAGCGTTTCCATAGTGCCCTAAGAGAGCTAAATATCAAATCAGGCACTTCACATTTGCCACGGGCTCTATGCAGCGAACTCGGCCTTAAATACATTCACGTTTACTTTGGTCGTTAAAAGTAAGCAGCCGAACCACTGACCCAAACCAGACTAGGCCATGCATAATGAGTAGGCACTTACGTTTAAGCTAGCCAACGACTTCTTAGACGTTGTTTCCATTGCACGTGGCTTCTCTGACCTCTATTTTCATCGTCAAGTGTGTGCATCCTAATAATGGAGTTCGTCAGTTGCAATACTGGTCTTGGCCGTGCACATTGGCCTAGTTAGCCCTACTGTTACAGAGCCCAGAATGGAGACCACTAGATTGACATCGTCTTTGACATCCCTGGTTAAGTTTTGCTTGCAGAGACTGTCAGTCTCCCATAACCGTGCACCATTCTTCACTAGAGTCAGAAACTGCATGCTGATCGCAAGTCTCATTTGTGGGGTGGTTATTCTCTCTTAAGTTTTCTTACTTATAAAAAATATTGACTCCTCTGGCCTACTCTCCCTCTGCATTCGAACCGCTTAGCTTTGCATCTTGCCCACCTCGAACCTTATGGAGACCACGTCTTTTGTTTCATGAGCTTAAACTCACTCTTAACTTTTCTATCGGCAAATATCCCGACATCCACTTGGGGAGATGCTGTATAAGTGGCATTTGGGCTTAATCGGAGTCAGTCGGGATGTTTTGGTTATGTTGGGACTTTCAATTGTAAGGTGCTGCACGGGCTTCTGTCTTGCTGGTGGTTTGGCCTAGCCAAGCTATTATGCTCCCCCTCCGACCTAGGTCTGGCCGAGGTCGTGGGCACGAGCTCCTTGGCGTAGGTGACGCTTTTATAAACATCGGTTTCTCATAGGGTACTATGCAATGAAATTATATATTGTTTTTGTATGGTAAGATCTAAGGGACCGTTGTATTCTGCTAGCATTTTGAGAAAATCTTGTGTCGGACTTTGTGGATTTGATGTTGAAGTCTTGCAGTCACCAGTAACAGTTTAGACTTCTCATCATTTCTTCACAGTCTAACAATCTACCAGTTTCGTAATTTTGTCACGATCCCATAAATGACATTTGTTGAAAATGTGGACCAGTTGAAGTTAGCAAATTGCAAGCATTGGCCAAGGCTTTATTGTGGTCACCCTTATTTTCTTGACCAGTGATCAAGATCCAGTGAAAGGCAGCCAGGCATCTCTTGAAATGGAAGGAGAGAGGCCAATTGGCTCGGACTCAGGAAGCATGGATGAGTATGGGGTCGACACCAAAACTGGCAAGTTTAATGAGGATGGTTCATTCATAGGCAAATATGGTCCCAAAGGCCAACGGTCTGGAGCTACTGGTCATGTTTAAGACTGCTGCCTCCAGGATACCATGTGCAACCTAAATGGGGCATATTGTTTGCAGAAGCTTGCAGATACATTTTACTATATTTGCATGCAGAGTGTACAGGGATGTAGCCTGGGCACGTGGCCTTTTTCTATTGTACAACCATGCACGGTTGTCCTCACGCATGTGAACTGGCCCTGGCTTGCAGCCACACCCTTTTTTGGGATAACTGCTGGTTATCTGCTGTTGTATCCAGAGTATAAGAATAACTTTCATTACCAAGACTGGTTTGCCACGCCGGGAAATCTTCCTAATGCCGTTCTTTTTGTATGCATCAATTTTGCCTTGCAGTGGCGGTCAGCTTGTGTACAGCTTATGAGAGCCGAGAATGCTAAGAAAAACTAAATCGCATGGACTGTGAGTTACGACAGAGTCGTGGTATCTGACAAACCCTACGTTTCTGCACCACCGGCTTATAGATTCAGATTAATAAGCTTTGCTTGCCAACAACATTGTCGGCCGTGAAATCAGCCCACGGCCTAATGATTTGGTTTCAGGAATGGGCTGGAAGCAGTGATCCGTGTTCTTTCTGATCGTTATCGGTTCAAGCTATCAACCTTTTATGTACCCACTTTTCGTAGCATACTTTACCAGTGCTGATGTCTACAGTGAGCTTGCGGGTTTTGTCGGTGAAAAGAATTGGTTTGTCACATGTCTCACGAACGTCTAAGGAATCTAGAATATCTTATTTCTTTCTTACTCTCCTAGCATGTGCTTTTCTAATTTCTTAAACATTCGCCCAGTAGATGCCTAATGAGTTTCATCATGCATGAAGGGTGTGGTACAATAAAAGTCCCTTTTTGATTAATTCATCATAATATATTTGTGTCCAACTTTTTGAAGTCGTGTGGAATAATGTGTGTTGCTCCTTGGTGTTTTCGATGATAAAGTGAGAGCTATAAAAATAGCAGCTCAGGATTGCTTGAAAGGATGTGCCACAATTAGCAGCAGGCGAGGTCACATTCGGGTCAGCTTGGTATACATAAGGAAAGCCTTGGTAGCGATCAGGTGTTCATGCGGCTTTCATCCTCTGCACGTGCCCTGTTGCTTAGATGTACTTTTTAAAGGTCCTTAGTAGGACTTACAACCCAGAAGCTAGTGGAGCGGCTGTATCGATTTTTGCTTTGGACTGTGGTGCTTCTCACTTAAACATAGCGCATGCTGTTCCATTCACAAATACCGTCGTGGTATTTCCTCTTGGACTGAGAGAAATGATACGAACAACCCGACATCTTCGGTCCGGCCGTCTGCAGCCAGAATAGAAGCCTGCACCAAGAATTGACAAGCTCATCTCTACTGCAGAGGGGCCTTCATTTTGCTAACTAAGTACACAGTGAATGGCAAATTGAGCAAAACTGAGTAATGCCTGCTGCTATGTGGCTGGAACCTGAAATAATACCGTGTCATCACGAAAGCTAAAGCACTAGAATCCTGGTTTGAAAAGAAAAGCAGTCTTTTTGGGCAGCGTCAGGGTGCTCCAAGGGCCAGTATCACGAGTTACAAGTCCAGCTTTCTGAAGACTGAGGTGTACATGGTGTCATCCTGAATCTTATGCTGTGGTGACAAAGGCTATCATCTAGGCGTAAGTTGCTTGTAGTCGAGGGTGCAAATCATGCCGTGGGCGACTTAGTTGCCAACTGCAAACATTGATGGTAGCCGTTAAGGCTCTCCTGCCTCTATAGAAGTGAGGCTGTTAGATCACCTCGTATTTTTTTAAGGCCGAACTTGGAAAAAGTGGAAATTCAGCATCGATGATAGCTTCGCCAGATAATTGTTCAGCTTCTTCAGTAAACAAGATTGGATGTTCTTCTGCAGGAATGTGGTCTGTCTATTTGAGGTTATAGGAATCACATGTGTAATGCCGAAGGCTCGGCGGGGTAGGCTTGACCTGCCGCTTACCTAGCGGCGTAGCCTATCGCCTAATGCCGTTCGGTGTGTGCCTTCGAGAAATAACCTGGCCGCCACGAAACGAGTGTTTCTGGCGCTAAGCTGCTTACCGTTACTAAAGGGGGTCGTGAATCTGCGACGTGAATTGGAAAGCGAGACACACAAATTGGGGATTTTACTGAACTTCATTCGCAATCGCACAAAGTCGCAGCGGGTCTAGTTCAGTTTTATCTCCACGCTCCTCGCACGCTCTCAACTGCACCAACACTCTAGCGGAGGGAATACTCCTCCACACTGAGTGCGACCCGGACCCTAAACCCTAACCGGAGAACTAGGAATCCGTTCTCACCTGTGACGAGGGAATATCCCCAACACGCCAACTTAAACACTCTTTCGGAGGGAATAATTCTCCACACTGAAGCGCGAACCGGGGCCTAAACCCTACCAGGAGAACTAGAACTCGGTTTCCACTAGTGCGGCAGGAATACTCCAGACGCCAACTCAAACACTCCTGTGGAGGAAATACTTCTCCACACTGAAGCGAGAACCGGAGCCTAAACCCGAACTGGAGAACTAGGGCTCCACACACGCCAACTACGCCTAGATCGCACCGGTAAATCCCTATGCCGAGACCACGTGCTAGCGGGCACCCACACGACACACAAACAACACAAAACGCGAAAGAACACACGAAATGCCAGCTCGGGCGCGATACGACCGTATTCGGTGGAGTTCCACCGAATCTTCCTAGCGCTGTCTCGTCCTGTTCCGTCAATCGCCGGTGAACAGCCCGCCCTCCTCCCTCGCTTTCAGAGAAACGAGTGCGAAGGCGTCGAAGCCGGACCAAAGACAAAGGCCGTAAGACCAAGAGTGAGCGTCGCTCGACTCTTAAATACCTAGCTGAAACAATGGGGCAAGAGCTTAGTGGTATTGGGCCCGGACACCTTGGCCCATTACGGAAAGGAATTACTACCGTCCCCAGGCCACTGGAAGGGCACCTCTGTCCAGCTTGAATGGGGAATGAGTTCCAGACGATTCTTTCTTGGAAAGAGGGAAGGCGTGGGTTGACAGGCCAGCCAACATCTATCAGCAGCTTCCGCGGGTATCGGACCAATTCTAAAGGCCGAATCGCCGCGGCTCGTCTCAGAGCTTCCTGGCTTAAGCTTGAGCTCTTAAGCCCTTCTTCTCTAACCGCACTGACGCTCCTCTCTGGATCACTGCTCCAGGACAAAGGAGTTCTAACCCGCCTCCAAACAGCTCTTGTTTGCGCTAAAATTCAGCCAAGGCCAGCAGGGCGCTACACACGTAACTAGAGTGCCTGGCTCATAATAAAGTGTTTAGCCTGGAACACTGAAGCCATGCTCATCAGAACACGTACTCCCTCCATGGGCCTCAGAGAGAACTACAACACTAGATCACTAGTATTGAGGTATTGCTTAGATCAATGAATTATAACTACTACAGGTTGTTTATTAAATAGTTCAAAAAGAGGTTATACCGGATGTGCTTCTCAAGTGGTTTCTTGAGGTCT
This sequence comes from Cristatella mucedo, assembly GCA_009760855.2. Taxonomy (NCBI): domain Eukaryota; kingdom Metazoa; phylum Bryozoa; class Phylactolaemata; family Cristatellidae; genus Cristatella; species Cristatella mucedo. The sequence goes on from WPIO01000119.1 coordinate 720,429, forward strand.
TGTTGAATTTGCCTACTGAACAATTCGGACAGTAAGTAGCACTACACTATCGGGACTTGCAAAGGGGTTCAGTACCCGGCAGGGAAGGCGGTAATGTGAGGCCGTAATGTCATGGCTATCGATAGTTAGAGAATACTTTTAAAGTAACCCACGGTATTTTCAAAGCTTCCTGCGAAAAAGTGATGGTTGGTATTTATGTAAGACTAGTGGAAATGAAGGTCAAAAGTGTGGCCATTTAGCAAAGAAGCTGAACTGCACGACAAAAATTAATTTAACAGCTTCGCTGCAGTGGTACACTGCTTTCTTTTTTATCTCTGTGCCCTCGATGCTCGTCTTGAGAGCCTATGAACTAGCTGGGACCCCACTATTAACTTACGAAATGTTTAGCGGCTAAACGCACTTTCAGTTTTATAATAATGCACTTGTCATAGCGCCCTAAGTGAAAATCTCTTTATAGGCACTTTACGTTGGCTGCAAAAAAGCATTATTGAATGGTTAGTGATAACATGCTCAATGTCAAGTATAACCAAGTTGAATTGTATGAGTTGATATGCATAGAGTCAGCATGCAAATATGGTTAGTGGCAGCATGCACTGCTTCAGCAAAAGTCGAATCACAAGCGACTACTAAATGGTGTGGTAAAAGGTGTTTTATAGCTTCTTTTTTAATGTCGACAAGTCAGGAAATGTAAGTAAGGTCAGTCGAAACTGAGCTCCAGGCTTTCGGAGCGTACGCACTAAGGCACGGTATCCAAAGGATTTGGAGTTCATACGAGGTATAGGTAAACCACTGGATTCAGTAAAGCAGGCGGTACAGTGGTATTCCTGGCAGGGAATTAATCTGACAGCTAGGCCGGAGCCAATAATGGAGGGAACTAAAAGTCAGTGACTGAACCCTAATAAGATAACGATGATAATGATGCATTTGACATAAAGCCCTCAGAGAACTAAATTCCTTTCTAGGCACTTAACATTTGCAGCAAAGAAAGCACAAACCTTGAAGTCGATGCACTGCTTGACTGGGAAACAGTGCACTCAGGCCAGAAGTGGTGCGATAAGGCAACTGCAATGCTCATGACAGACCGATGTTAGCAGCTGCAATTTGCACCAACTGCAAGTGTGTGTGTGCACAGGCCATTAGACCAGAAAGCCGTGAGTTACGGAAGTCAAACAGGGATGTTACAAATGCATGGAACAATTTAGAAGTAGTATCTTTCTAAGCAAGCCCAAATTTTAGCAATATTATATAGCTGAAAATTCGCCGACTTGACTGCAGAGTTGACTTAGTTGTCTAGGGTTTGACGCGTTAGGCTCGGCGGAGGAGGCGTAACCTGCTGCTTATCAAGCAGCCTAGCAATCAACCGAATGCGATTTTTCGGCGTCTGTGTGCAACAAAAGATAGCCACGCGAAAGAGCGTCTCTGGCGCCAGACTAGATACCGTTACAAAGAAGTTGCGAGTACGTGACGTTAGTTAAAAATAGAGACGCGTGAAAAGAAGATTTCACTGAGCAAGTTATTCACAAGCCTAGAAAGTCTCTGCGCGTCTGGCTCAGTTGTATCTTCATTCTCCGCATAGGCTCTCAACAAAACGAGCGCTCTTGCGAGGAAAATGCGTCCCCACTCTTAGGCTGCACGCCTCTATAGTAGGGAACGAGCCAAACAAACTTGATCCCCGGACAGCCGGAACCTAAACCAAGACCAGAGAGCTAGGATTTTGCTTACACCTTTGCAACGGCAGGAATACTGGGGGCCGTTTCGCCTACGAAGAAATAACAATTCTAGATTGAGCTGAACTACACATGTGCACACATGTCAAATGCAAACCACATGCCCTATCCAACTGCGTTCGGTAGCGTCCACCGAATTCTCCAGTAGCTGATTCGCTCTGTCTCGTTGAACGCTCCTGAATGGTTTTCACGCCTCCATCGTTCAAAGAGATAATGAGTCTGGCAACAGTTGGCGACTGCGTCGAACTGAAGGTGAAGACGAAGATCGAGCCCTGACTGAGCGTCGCCCAGCTCTGAAGTAACTAGCTGGGACAATTGGGTTGACTGGCCAGCTGCCATCAATAAGCCTGCTGGTAGTACTACAGCTGCGTCATCTTGCTCACAGCTCGAGAAAGCAGGTGCTTTTCAGCCACCTTACTCGTTCTCACGGAAAGCCATCCAGCAACTCTCGGATGGCTGGCGGCGAGGCGATCTTGGGCAGGCGTTGCCTAATTCTTAAATTTCTAGCCAGGATCGTAGGGTTGTTGAGCGAGCCAAAATAAATTTCCTTGCGATCCTTCTACAACGGCTGTGTCTTTTTGCTCGATACTATAGGACAAAAGAGTTTTCCACTGTGCAGTTATTTTTCGCCCTAAATTGAGCTAGGCCAAAGCTTTGCTTCAAACGAGAGGCCACTTTGAAACAGAATACATAGATTTCGTGCAGCTCCAACAGGGATACGCTATCGGAACCGATTTCGATCATTTTTTTCAAGTTCTGAATCACACCTCGTTTGCCTATAACTATTAAGTTGGTCGTCATTTAGTCAGATGCTTTTAAAAAGCATACTTTCTTCCTAAATCCGGTGACATTTTATGCCAATCTCCCACAAATTTATTCTGCTACGGAATCACATCACACCATACGGGGATGGGTAGGAGCCAAGTCTGCAGACTCGCACGAATAAGAATCTGCTTGTGGAGGTGAGCCGTGATGGCATGCTAGGTAAGGCGGTTGCTTTCACGACCTCTGCCCGAGGTCGCGGGTTCGATTCCTCAGGTGGGTGATCCTTTATTCCCACTGCAAGCGGTGGGGATAGCCGTAAAGGCTCTTCTGTCACTATACAAAAGGAGGCTGTCTAATTAGCTAGGATTTTTTTCTACGTGTATGATTTCTAGTTGGCCCGACCGACCAATGAAGCTCATCGGTTCGTCACATACACCCTGTAACCGGGCTCCAGGGGTCAGAGGCTGATTCCCGCCAAACCCGCCATACCCCGGCCACGCTGCCGCTCGCCATGCCGCCGAGATAGGGTAAGATGAGCGGCCGTCAGGTTAAACGTCTTTATAATAACGCATGCGCCAACAACAACAGAGGAACTAAACAAGTCTACAGAGAGGGTCGTATACATAGTACACTATGGGAGCGCAAGATGATGCAGCAAGCTCGAACTAACGTGTTAGTTGGGGTCAGTCGGCTTCAGCAGTCCTGTCGTTGTACCGACTCCGAGTCAAACATTACGAGCGTACGCCATCCAAAACCCGGCTGGCTGATTAACTGCTGGCTATTCCGAGTCGACAACTCCCACAGCCGTAAGCTTCCACCGAAAGACGCCAACACAGGGTGGGGTCACGAACGCGCTACACGGGTAACGCGGAATAAAAACAAGTCAACAACGAGCGAGCTATCCAGCTCCACTCGGGCCTTGGGTACTCGTTCCCTTGCGTGCGTGGCAGCATCGCCGGAGCACGCCTGCACGAATCCAGATGCATAACTCGGCGAGACCGGGAGCCTCCAACACCACGACTTACTTGGCCAACTTCCCGTACCCAAGAGCCCCGGTGACCTTACGTCACCGCATACATCCGCCACGCCATATGTCCGACCCAGGCCTAGCCGGTGACACTAACTCTCACTATAGCCGTCCTGTCCTAGCCAACCAAACCCAGCCTGGGTACATTCATTTATAAATAACAATCAAAAGAAGATGAGCATTATAAAAATGCATTTTTGAAAAAGTGAGCACTACTGAGAAATGTTCCTAGTTACTGGTGTGAGCGGGTATATGGCGAAGTAAGGTAGGCCGTTGCCGGATTTCTGGGCAATTTGATAAGCAAATGCACGACGCCTTATATGCGGAAAAGCCTTCACCCTTGGCTACAACCCCAGGCATCGTTGGTTCAAAAACACGCTTCAAATGCCTCCAATATAACTCGAGCGCTCAAATTTCAGCCCTTTTTATTTTGGCAGCAGGGTGTATGTGACGAACCGATGAGCTTCATTGGTCGGTCGGGCCTACTAGGAGCCAACAGGTAGAAAAAAAATCCTAGCTGATTAAACAGCCTTTTTTTGTATAGCGACAGAAGAGCCTTTTCAGCTATCCCCACCGCTTCACATCACTCCATACGGGTATGGGGAGGAGCCAGGTCTTTGACTTGGCGGTGTGGAACCTCGATAATTAAGAGCCCTTAACAATGAACCACAGTGTTTTTCGCAGGACTGGATCTGCCGGAGGTCAGTACATGAGACCGGTCATCGGGGTGGGCACGGATGTGAACCGTGGGAATTTCCTGACAGTGGGAGCGGTTTCCCACCTTTGCTTCAGGACGGGCAGTATCTAAAACCGGCTGCTCGTGAGGGGTAGAGCTGATGTGTGCCTCGTGCGAGTCGCTGTCACGTAGCCGGCACCCCATCCAAGCGGTCGGAGCTCGTTAATGTTAAATCAATATCCTGATACAGCCCAAACGACAAACCACTGGACTAGACCCCTCTTGAGTAATCTGAAGAAGAGAAAGCAGGGAGCCAATAGCGGCTTGACTTTTCAGTCGTGAGGGCCGCCCGTCCACATCAAGCTGGTGGACTATAAATCTGGGAGGAAGGGCTGTAGTCTTCATCTGCGGCTTCTGCTGTTGTAATTAGCCTAGTGCCTTGGCACATGATACATGCCTCACGTGTGGCCAATTGTTAAGCCATTGACGTCAGGCCACTAATGCATGTTAGATTTCTGGTCGTCTGCTGCGATTGATGGCGTTCTCATACATGTGCATGTTTAGAGCAATAAAAGATAGACTCGTTTACCAAGCAAATTCGCCCACTGTGTTTCTGTGAGACTCCCACTAGAACAGCCACCGCCCGAGCCATTGTCATACACCAACGCCTCAATTCAAGTCAACCCTACAGACGAAAGCCATTTTTATTTCGGCTGGTGGGTGTATATGATGATTCCCAGGGCTTTGATTGGTCGGCTGGACTAAAAATGTAAGACATATTCTCCTGCCGATGGGTCTACTGGCTTGGCTGCTCCCCTAAAATGTTGTGACATGGGATGACCTAGTAGACCAAATATGTGGTAAACTATCCAAAATATGTTGGCAAGTATTTCGTGTAAACGCAGCGTACGAAAAGTTTCTGCCATCTACACATTGATGGCATGTAAATATGGAACAAGGAAGTTGAAAGAATTCAAGGTGCTGAAGGCCTTATGTATGAAAGCAAAGACACAACAGTGGCTTGGCTTCTGACGCTAGGAAATACAGTAACGACTGAGAAGATTGCGACGCCATTAAAACATGTTCCGTCTGTGCGTCTTGGCGACAATGCTATAAGCTATTAGGACAAGCCACCATCTGACGTAAAGCAGAACTACCTCAAGCTCCACACAGAATTGATTATGCTGCTTATTGATGGATGGGGAGGTCGAGCTTGAGGTCCATATATTTCTACTGGAGTAAGAACAAGTCACCGGATCTGAGACTTGGACAAAGATAGACAAGCATTTCTCCTACCCGAAGCCGACTTTCCTTTTATCTTGGACTTGTGCATGACAGACTTAATCCCGTCCACAACAGATTTTATAACCGACTTAGTGCCGCCCACAGCCCGTGATCTAATACCGGTGGTAGGATAATGCATGGGATTTCCACTGGAGGCCGCCTGGGCAACACTTGAAATTTGGAGTAGACTGCTGCAGCCGTAATTTTGGATGATTGGAGAAGAGGAAGGCAAAACGAACGGTGGACGCACCAGAGATGTAAGTGGCGTTACTGATATTGGTGTTGGTGTGTATTCCATATTCCGCAGGCTCACGGCTTTTTCTCTGTAGGAGTAAGTCAAGCTGGGGCCACAACACAGGCCGATGGGGGCACTTGCGAAAGCCCACTTCAGGAGCCGGTTAATGAAGATTGCAACGGTTTTTGCAATTAATTGTGTATGTCCATTGAGGATTTTTATCATGTTATGTGTCTAGTTGAGACCAATTTCGTTAAGGAAAATACCAATATTTCCGATAGCATTCAGGCAATCAAAGATTGGCAGAGACGCTTTGGCTTTTAGTGTCAGGTGAGGGCCAAGGAGTTGTCTGCAGCAGCATCCATGTCTCTCCGGAGCTAGAAACAGACCTTGCTATTATTTTAGAGAAGATTTAGAAAAGATTATAATAAAAATTCCGTATGTCGATGTTATCGCTTTTCAAAGTAATCACGGTCGTATGCGAGGTGCTTTACCAGAAGTTGAGAGGTTATTACTTCAAGGTAAGTCCAAAGTTGATATGTTCACTTTATGGTACGCCGATTGCAGAGTGTGGGCAAATCATACTGAAGCTTTAAGTAACTCGCACCCCGGATTTGCGAGAGGAAAAACAGGTGTATTTCTTATCAGGTGTGACTTCTCAAATTGCTTGGTGCACTGGACGGCAAGCATGTTGGATTGTAAAAGCCGGCAGGCAGCGGTTCATTCTACTGGAAATACAAACGGACCTTCAGCACAGTTCTGATGTTACCGGTTAACGCCCAATGTGGACGTTAGCTGCAAGGGCAGTAATAGTGATTGTAGAGTGTTTCGTTATTAACGGCTGTCGAGGTAAATGGAAAACGGAAACTTCATTATATTGGCTCGTAGACCTCTGCCGGGAATGAGTATTCCTAGAGCATCAGTAAGAGTTGCTGATGGGGAAAACCTCAAACGGAATACCTAATGAAGTCACTCGATAAAAAGAGGGCTCACTCGCATGTACAAGGTTTGTAAATATCACGTGAGTCATGTTTGGCAAGTTGCTGAGCGAGAGCTTGCCATCCTAGCAAACAACACGAGTACTGCACACTCATCTTGCTGCTGAGCCAGCGGCTGCTGAACAAATTGTTTTAGCATGTTGTGCCCTTCACAACTATTAGCTGGATTAGAATGATATTTTAGGGGCTTGTGCCCCACATAGAGCACAAACTCACCTGCTGGCACATCCCCCCTTAGCAGTCAGCAATTTAGCAGTTTCTCTAGAGGGTCACAGGCAGTCCAAGCTGAATACAGTGCTTACTTTGGAATTGCTGGCTCATTGAATTGGCAAGAGGCTGCCATAGATGGAATTGATAACAGGCGATAGAGGGCATTGAACATAAATGACGTTTTATTCTTTACCAGTGGGCTGTGTTGGACTATGGGACTCCTGCATTGTGACCTCGACAACGGGACCATGGAAATCCGGCATTGAGACCTCGACAACGGGGATATGAATCAGAGATTCAGGGCGAGTGTCACTTGCACAAGATTTATAAAACTATAGCTTTACAAGAAGCCGTTCATTCGGAGACGATTGTCTCAAAGAACGGCAGGTACTAGCAGCTGTGCCTAATGGGGAGCCCTGACTCGGGATAGCCATTGCCCAGCAGAAAAGTTCTGGATTTAACCCAGACTTTGACCTCTCGCTGCACGTTTAACCAGAGTCATTTTAGAGTGACGGGCTATGGCTTTCTGACTCAAGTCTTTCGCTGCTACTACTATCATTTGAAGTGATTGTATCGTCCAATAATGTCGTAGCTGCTGCTTGCTGGGGCTGATCATGTGATGCAGACATCTCACAATCATGATTCTGTAATTAAATTGTTATGCAAGCATACACGAACTGTTCCATTTTATTTGCACTGTAGGCACAGAGGTATTGAAAAAAGGATATAACAATCACAAGCATCAAATGCGATACACAAGAATCCAAATGTATGCTCTGTATTAAAGACACCTCACAGCGAGCTGCCAAGTACAACACCACATACACGGCTCTACATGTTGACCCACATTGACCGTGCTGACTCATATGTCAATTTTTACTCTGGGAAAAGTGATCGAGGCCCATAAAGTTGGATATCACTTTAATGCTTACGTGGCTGGACTAGAAAACATTTCTTTTCTAACAGGTGATGCTCTTATGCGACCATCATCATGTGCTCGAAATTTTGGTGCCGTCTTTGGTAGCTTTCTTAATCTGGAAAGCTTGGCTAAGAAGACCGCTTCGTAGCTAGCCATCACGTACGATCCATATTTAAGATTAGGAGCTGTCTTACGTGGTAAATTGCAAAAAAATTAGCTAGCACCTTAGTTCTCTCTCTACCAAGTTATTGTAACTTCCTTTTGGCTGGGATAACAAAAAAGCCACTGGGTCTCTACAGGTTGCTTTGAATACGGTTGCCAGGCTAGTCTGCAGATACCAGAGATTTGAAACCATTTCTTTTTTGCTAAAAGAGCTAGGATGACTACCGGTTGATCAAAATCGCTGACCCATAAGGCGTGGCACATTTTGGCTCCTCCATACACAGCAGAACTGCTGCAACAGTTTTAGCTTCTGCGTGCCCTCGGGTCCGGCATTGACAATAAATTAGCAGTTACATTTTCCCCCTTAAAGACCGTTAGCGGTAGAGGCTTTTGCTCTGCAGGTCCTAGACTGTTGAATTCACTTCCAAGATTCTTTCGCAACAACTCTCCTACTGACGACTATAACACATTGTTTCCAGCAGTCCTAAGCTGCTACTTCCCGGTTACTCACAGTCTCAAATTTTTCTCCTGACTCTGTTATACTTCCCATTTTTTCTTTATATCACCATCTACTGATATCAAAAGCCAGACAGTCGAGCAAAACTTATATAGCTGCCTCAGCTATCCGGCGGACCGCGTGATGTATTGACGTTTCTTTGACGTAAGGAGTGCTGCATGTGCCTATAGATATTCTTACTTCTAGATCAGTGTCAAATGTCAAATATCCTCGGTTTTTAGTTGTGCTTTGGTCAGGAATTATTGACCTATAGCTTTTTAGCCATCACAATTCAGGAACTAATATTAATGAATACCTGCAGTAAACTGTCATATATATCATTCCAATATTTCAAGGTGATTGAGGACCAAGGTGTCCTACGGTTCATGGGAGGGCAGTGAATCAATTCATCTGCAGTGTTACACGTTCGCTATCAGGATCTCGCTCCATCAGTCATTTGGTGGAGTCAGCTCTTTCAGTTACGGAATCTATGTTTTTTTTTAAATGACCAACTAGCCCATCGTTCGGTTTTTCCGTACCATGGTCTCTATTTTCTGGATTTAGTGTCTATCTCTGCTTAGCGTTGTATACACTCGCTTACCTAGGCCTATTAGCTAGGCCAAGCCCAAGCCCAAGGTCCGCAGGTCGCACTTCTTGCTGTAAAACTTCTGCATCGAAACCAAACTCACCAAGAACAGCCTGTTCATTTTCGGCTCCATGTTTGAGAGCTGCTTTGACTGAGCGACTCTCACTAGATCTGGTAGAGGCACATGCAATGTTCAAAGACCTAAATTTCAAAATACACCATCATTAACAGGGCTTGACTTTCTTAGCACAGCGGAAGTAGCAACACCGTATTAGAACGAACACGGAACAGCCTGTCTATCGTGCCTGCCAGGGCAGCTGACTTACAGCTGACTCGTTCTTATCGTCACAGAGAAGCTCAAGCTCAGTGCAACGACTTAACCACCACTAGACCGTTACTCCTAGTGAGCAACTGTGTTAACGCTCATGCCTTGTTTAATTTCCAGCTATTAGGTCTTACAATTGTCTTATTCACATAAAGTCCCAAATTGTAATGCTCACAAGCCTTGGCTAATACAGGCTATCTTATATTAGGCTCTCAATTCAAATTAAGCTGCCAAACTCGTAGCTCATAACGAAGGTTCAGCTCTCAAGCTCATGGATCATAATCGCCGGTAATTGCAAATCAATGTCTGCTCCCTAGTTAAGGCAACGTCCACTTGGGGGCATTGCAACGATTCGGCGTTTGGAGAGCAGACAACGGGAATGCGTGCCAGTCTCTGACGAGGTGTATCAGTAGCATGCAAGTTTCTCTAAGCACCTTCCGGTGGAAGCTGAACTCCCTTCAAACGTTGCTTATAATTGAAGGAGCACGATCTGGGCAGGATGAGTTGAAACAGTCTTAAAGAGATAGGAACTTCCCTTTTCCGTTGCTAAATGAGACTTTGATATTTAAAAGACACGCAAACATGCAGCCATTCATTCACTAGGAAAGACCAACGGTGGTGTAGCTGACTGCTTTGGTGGGAGTTATGCTCTACCCCTGCCTACACCCGATAAGGCAAACGGTTTAGCGGTCTCTGGTGTTGTAATCTAAAACTATACAAAGTCATAAAGACCATGTGGGTGATAAGCAGGAGATTTTTGTATAGCTCACTCACAGCCTAAGCGGCTTTCGGAACGCTTTCGGTAGCCGACAGACTTCGTCTCATGCCACAAAGAGAAAGTGGAAAGCATAGCCGAGTCAGGAAAGCAGTTAAGGTAGTGAGTAGCATGGAAGTAGCTGCTCAGGACAGCTGAAAAGGTTGTGCCATAGTCGGCAGTTGGAGAGTAGTTGTCGTTGCGTAAGAATTGTAGAAGCGAGTTCCACAGTCTAGGACCTGCTGAGCTAAAGCTTCTGTCGCCAACTGTCTATAAATGGAGGAATGAGACAGCTAATTTGTTGTCAACACAGGACCTGAGGGTGCAAACAGGCTGAAACTGATGCAGCAGTGCAGCTAGGTACGAAGGAGCCAAGCCGTGGTTGGTCTTTTGGGTCAACGTAAGAACTTTGCTCTGTATCTGCTGCTCAACAGGCAACCATCCTAGCTCTTTCAGAAAAGGAGACACGTGCTCAAACCGCTGGGACTAGGAGACTAGCCTTGCAGCCATATTCATTGTTCGCTGTAGTGGCATGATAGCTTTCTTTGGCAGCCCAGCCAAAAGGAAATTATAATAATCAAGCCAAGACAGAACAAAAGAGCTGGTTAAACTTATTACAAGCCCCTGTGGGAGACAGCTTTTAATCTTGGATAGGGATCGGATGTGATGGAAAGCTGTAGAGGCAGTCTCCTGAATAAAGCTTTTGAAATTGAGGCAGCTGTCGAACACAACACCTAAATTTCGAGCACTTTGTGATGGTTGCACAACAGCATCACCTATTGGAACAGCAAAGCCTTTTAATCCAGAAATACGCTTAGGGTGAACTATGAGCAGCAGTTCGGTTTTATCATCATTCAGTTTCAGGAAGTTTTCCGACATCCGGGATCGAATATCGGCAAGGCAAGCATTCAGTTTCTAAGTTGCCGACCCAGATTCCGACGGTTTGAATGACAAATACAACTGAGTATCATCAGCATAGAAGTGATATCCTATTCCATGTGCCTTAATCACTTTACCCAGAGGTTGTGTATATATGGGGAACGGTAAGCCGACTGCAGCAATAATAATGGCTATAGTTCGGCACCCACCAACTTGTAGGGGTAGCCGATAAAAAGTGTTAAGAATTGTTAATTATTAAAAGTTGGCATATTCAAAGATAAACTAATTATAAATGCAATCACACATTTTGGTGGTTGTCAGATGACTGGAACATGGTCAATACAATTGTTATCTAATAATAATAATAATAATAATAATAATAATTCACTTGATAAAGCGCCCTCAGAGAACTCAATCTCTCTCTAGGCGCTTTACATTTGCTGTAAAGGGAAGACTTATTTAAACAGGAAGTATCATCGAGCTCAATAAAAAAAATTCTTTGAAAATAACTGAGCTATAACTGCGGTTTTCTGGTAAACTCTGCGAATATAAGCTACTCAGCTTTAAATGAAACCTCAGAAAAAAAACTTTGGAAAATGACAAAACGTAAAACTTTCCCGGAAATGACACGCCCCTCGAGATCAAACGTCCGACTGGAAGTATAACAAGATCATAAAAGAGTAAACCCTCTATCGGCTGGGGCCTAGTCCAGCTTCCGCTGCCCCGCCCCGTCGATAGCAACCGGCAGCAAACGGCATCCCTCGGCCCACTCCTTATTTATTTGGCAGGAACATGTTTACATTGGTATGTTTACATCGGCTCAAAAATAGGTAGTTACTGTTGTTCAGCCAGTAGACGAACATTAGGGATAATATATTGAGATTTCACTGCTCCCGGGGCCGCCGTAACTAAGGAGTCCATTATCAAGGCATCACACGAGTCCTAGGATAGCTGATCCAGTTCCCGTGGCAGCCATAAAGCACGTAGCAACGGTTGCGAGCGGTCCATTGTTAGCGGCTGGTCAGGTTAGCGACTTGGATGGAACTAGCGCGTCGTTTACTTCTAGCCAGTCTGAAAATGTTGATTCATTTCTATTCAAGGAAATTTAGGTGTTTTCAAGTTCTCATTTATGTCGTTAATAGTTAGATATTTGTATTTGCGAATGCTGGCGAGCCGCCCGGCTGTAGCTTGGATTGTTGGCCTGCCGTATGAGACCTATCACCGATATGTTCTGCTTTGGCTGTATAAGGATCTTATTAGGTTGACCTATTCTTAAGATCAATATTTATCTATTTATTGAATTGTTCGTGCGATGATAGCGTTTCCTAGTGCTGCATCTTGGTTATAGCTTGGAGCTATCAAGTCTACCTTCATACGACAGTCCAATGCCAGCTGTCACTTATGTCATATCTAATAAAATAATGATCCGATCACCTAAAAACTTAGTAATATATGATTAATTGTAGTTACATAATTATCCCAGCCTTCTCGCGTGCATATTAAACCTCAGTAGATACACTTGTTTTGGTCAAAACTGGCTGTGTTTGTCATGCTAAGCCATTGTCATCCTTTCACTCACATGTCGGTAAAATGTCACAGGTAGGCTAATAGTGACCCAATCAACGTGAAATTCGAAATACATGCTCGTAAGTATGTGTTTCCAAGTTGAATGGCGACAAATATAGTAACAATCTTATGTCCCTCGGCTGTGGTCGTGATGACAGTCAACAGTTTGAGATGTCAAATTTTCTTATATTTTGTGTGGTGAGGTTAACGTGGAGTCGAGTGTCATGCATCTTTTGAGTGGTTTGCCATATTTCTACAATGACAGGTGGTAAAACTGGGCGATTTGGTAGTAAAGCCGTGTATGACTGAGGTGCTGTGCTATATGTGACCTTGGAATTTTACAGGTCATCAGAAGGTCAACACGGCAGCTATATCACATCAAACGGTAGCTTAGGTTACTAGTGTTCTTTGTGACCATTTTCATGCCGTTCATTTTATCGGTCTGTAAGATAAAAATAAATGTGCTTTGGGAGGAAAACTCGCACTATTAGCGGCCATCTTGGGGAATAACTCCCACTAATGGCCGCCCTACCCCCTATTAGATATGTGTGAATGCAGGAAAATTCACCGGGGTTCAGATTGTGCACATTCATCGTAATTAAGAGTCAAAGTTCAAACGTACAAGTCAATTCGTTTTCACAGATAGTTTACCTGTGTGAAATAATTTCCAGGCTCCAGATCCGAGATTGCCAGTGACTGATGACTATAACTTACTAACGACTACCCTCATGAAAGCACTTAACTCGCTGGCCTTTTGTGTCGAATTAAATATTTTACTGATCGTAAGTCACATGTTTTGCCCAAGGTAACCATTCTGTATTTTCATCTGGAAGATCATTTGAAATTTTATCTTTGCATCCCCAGTTAAAGACCTAGAATACATGTTCTGCTATTCATTGATTTCCACAAAAGCAGCGGATGACGGCTCATGCAAGCTACCCTAATTGCTCGGACTCGTGTAAGTTGTGATGTTGGTAGGTGGTGATGTGGCTTTCTAGTCGCTGACCGAAGCAGCCATAGCTTGTTGCAGCTTAGCATGCATGTGTCATTATTCACGTAGGTGTTCAAATCACTTATTATACCAAAACTCGGTTAAAGCATTTAATTTGAAATATAAAGTCAACGTTTCAAATCCTAGTGTTCGTGGAACAGAAACATAGGGTGGTAGCTAGAACGGGACCTGTAACCGTTACCCGGAAACAGTAACCAGTAGCTGAATCGTTTACTGCTCAAGGCTAATCTCTTTGTGTTGCTTCGTCCCACAGCCCTCTGCGTGCGTTCGCTCAGTATTTAAAAATCATTGATCATATAAAGTTCGGAGACAGTATTTAGTAATCTTAGGTGCTATAAATAAGTCTTCCCATTCATTTAGTGTCATTATGCCGAGCTGGTTTGGTCCAGCGGTTAAGGTGCTCGCCCCCACAAAGGTCTGGCTGAGGTCGTTGGCTTGAGCCCAGGAGGCATATGTGAAGTGCCTGAATAGAGATGGAGTTCTCTTAGGGCACTATACATTCGAATTAAATTTATTATTGATGATTTTATATTTTTCATTCGCAAATCGGTAATGAAATTTGTCGGTCTTAAAAAATATTATTATATATTATATATATTTATATATTATATATTATTATTATATATATATATATAATACTATTGACTTCTTATAGCGCCCTAAATAAATATACTCCGTATTCAGGTGTTATAGAACTCGCTGCATGAGAACCTGTCGACGATAGTTAACGAAAAGAAAATTATCTGGCTTCGGCCACCAGTAAAAAAATTACAGTTATCATGCAACGACAAACGTCTAAGAGCACGCAGAAAAGCTCATGGCTTCGGGTTAGTGGGAACTTTAGATTGAAACAATTAATCCGTCATGCACAGATAGGCAAAACCTGCATGAAAAAAAGCAAGTCAACTATGGTGCTAAATTTAAGCGTTTCGCAGTTACCTTTAGGACGCTCATAGTTTCACAAAGCCCAGCGGCAAAGACAAAAGATTTATCCCGAGAGAGCCGAAGCGACGCGGAACATATAAATTTCAGCTTCTTTTTGAAAATCGTCAAATAGGAGCTGAATATGCTGTAAGCCGGTAACGAGTTCCTGACTTCCGGAGCATAGCCACTGAAGGAATGGTCTCTGTGGACGTAGTCGGATCATGAGTACATTGCGTACACACTTCTTCAGAGGCTGGTGGCCTTAACAAAGAGTGTCAATAAGCTCAGACACTATCAATCAGAGGCTACACTCATGTCTGAGCTCCTATTTATCCTCACCACTTGGCCTGAAGGGCAGATGCAAATTCCTTCTTCACAGCAGTCGTACAAGGAGGTTGGATGCAAGATTTCAGCTCATAGTGGTTTGGCTTTTAAAGGCGACCAGCTTGTCATTCACCGACCCTTCACCTTCAGGCTCTGCTGCAAGTGAATAAAAAGTACTTGGGCATTTTTAAGAGCACACTGCTCACAAGACAACCGCACATTGGATAGACTTAACCAAAGAAATTGCAGCTGCCAGTACAACTATTTGTGGAAAAACAATAACCTAAAACTTCTTTAATATTATATAAAAAAAATGTGAACCCGTTTCTGAAGACATTTTCATGAGTATTTCAGAAATTGGATACCATAAATTAGAGAATAAATTGTCGCGATCGACTTGCTTATAAATTTTGTGAAGATCACTAAGGTACAACTGCATACACGAAAGATGCGATCCTGATTGTGGACGTGATATTTTTCTACCCCGGAGTCCCAAAAAATCTGGTAAGTAAAAACGGTCCACAGTGCTCAGGCATTGAATTTTAAGAAATAGCGTAGTGAAACCAAGCCAATCAAAGCATGCTAATCACCGATTAGTTATCGTATTCTCTAAATGTATAATCATTATAGCATGACTTTTATAACGTTTAATTTTTCTTACTTTCTCTTATTTTGTTTAATGCATTGGGTATTTCTGGTATACTGGCAGCTAATTGGGTTGTTACTTCTTGCCCAGAAGGCTCTAATAATGTTAAAAACCATGTTTAAAGGGTCACGAACAGGTTTTCTATGCTCTAACTAGGAAAGTATTCAATTTATAGATAGCGAATCCAACTTATCCACTTATTCTGGAAATTCACTTATGGCGGTAGAGTCTAGGACTGATTAACTGCGATAAACGAGGTAAGACTGTAAAATTAATAATAATAATAATAATACATTTGCATAGCCATTTATATAGCACTGTGCATGATTTTCAGCCGCGTTCTCTTTAAGGTCGTCATTCCCTGATCGGCTTATACTCCTCACAAAGATCTGTAAAAAATGCATGTTTCGAAGTTGCAGAGGCCGGACTTGGAACTTACTTTGCGAACATAATTTAATTGTTGTGAGAATTAATTACAAGAAAGTGAGAACCGACTATAGGAAATAATGACAATAAAATTATATTTGGGACACTTATATCATGCACATATCATGCTTGACGTCATCGTAATATATATTAGGCGGCTGAGATTGTAGCATGGCCTGTGTCACAAGTCGGGTAGGCGTCATTAGGGGCAGAACTTTACTTGTGCCATCAAAGGAGGAAGTGACTCCAACACCTGCATGTCCTAAATTTATTCCTTACTGCAAATTGTCAGGAATGGGAGGGGTACTTGCTGAACTCGTGGGTCAGGCTGCTTATCTTGTTAAAATTTGAGGATTACAGAGTTTCCCTAGAGACACTAGTCGGGGACGAACAGAACAGGAAGACCTAAGGCCTGAGGCCTATGGCCTGAGGCCTATGGCCTGAGACCTATGGCCTAAAGCCTAAAGCCTAGAGCCTAAACCACAAACCCTAAACCTTAAGCCCTACAAGCTAAACGCTAAACCCTAAACCTTAATTCCTAAATCCTAAACCATAAACCCTAAACCCTAAAAAATGCAATGCATATAGCAGACACCCAGAATTAGTGGACCCAGACCTGCTCTTAACATCTATTAATTGTCCTTACTTATGACACTATTTCTCTAGGGGGATTGAAACTGTTGGGTCACAAGCATTTCATATCCAATCCTCGGGCCGTTTAGTGGTTGCTGCATGCACAGCTTCGTGTGTTTATAGCAATTACAATGCTCATGACCGGCAGTGGGTGAAAACACCAGCTAGCAAAACTCACTAAAAAAATACACAGATGGGCAAAGATCCGAAGATTGGTTAGCTTGGGCGTGCCATTCAGACCGAGTTAATACTGATCCTTAGTCAGGACATGCAAAGCTTTATTAAGCGAAACTACAAACTTAGACAATTTACTCGCACTGAGCGAAGCCGGCGAGGAAAAGGTTGGCTTTAATCTTTATTTTCAATGTTTCGTAAAACCGTGAAAAGAAGTGATACCAATAGACCCTGTGGCACCAAGGGTTCACCTGTAAAGCTGGAATGTGTTGAAATTGTTAACTTTAGATGAGGTCTATATTTATTTCTCACGAGCAAGTGAAGATTTCGTTAAAATTACAGGTAAGTTTCTCAATTTAGTATCACGTCTGCTTCTGCTTGATTTATAATTAAATTTAAGTCAGCAAAATTAAAGTTATCATTATACGTCCAGTAAGTGTGCTGCATGGAAAGTTCAACGTGAAACCGAATACTAAATAGGTATCACGAGCACAAAAAAGTTATGGCTGGGAGAAACCCAAATGGTGATTCATTTTGAAGGTATCAACGTGCTTCGAACTGCTACCAGCCTCTAAATAAAATCCCATAGTTTTTGCCAACCATTATAGACAAGTAAGTCTTTATACAGTGGATACAAACAAATCCGAGGAAAGCGAGCAAAACGTGTAGTGTGTGTGCAATTATCCCACGTGGAAGCGAGAAAAACGCCGACAGATTGCACAGGCTAATCAAAGTCCAAGTTAAAACTGATCTGATAGACCCTTTTAGATAGCGGCCGCCAGCCTAAACAGCTGTCATCACCGCTTGCAGTGGCAAAGAAGGACTGTCTGGTACAAGACTCGAGCCGAACACTCTGGCCGTGCTGTGCAGGTGCCTCATCCTTGGGCTAAGACCCCGCATCAAGCCCTGCTGGGTGGGAGGCCGCCCTTCTTCTCTGACTGAGGTTCGGTGTGCCTACCAACCACTCTCAAGAGGCTTATGTATTATTCCTTTACATATACATATATAGATATATATACTTCATTTGTATAGCACCCCAAGAGAACTTAATCCCTATTCAAGCCCTTCACATATGCCTTGGAGCTCGAGCCCACGACATCAGCCAGGCTTTGGTCGGGGCGAGCACCTTAACCGCTGGACCAAACCAGCTCCGATTGAGCCTACACCTCAGTCCCTTGTAGCATCGTCACTGGGTCAAAGCTTCTGGAAGCCCAGCACGATGGCAAAGGCGTCCGGGAATCGTTCCGGTGGCCAATCTGGTTTCCAATCCCGGAGCACACCGCTGGTGAAGACCAGAACCTCGTCCGCCACAACGCGAGGATTTCGAGAGCGAGAAACACATGCTTGAGGATTTCTATCTTTTGTCGGCGGCCTTCGTCAGACACTCCCAGTTGATGTCGAACGGGTAAGGCTACGTCGATGCTAACTGCCATGACCAGGTCCCCCTAATGACAGGGTTTGGCCACGGCAGACTGCCGCTATTTCAAATGCCCACTGCCACTAGTGCTCCGGCATGGCATTTTTCGGAAAACAGTGAGAGCCAGAAGAAGAACCTATATCAGAAGTCCAGAACTATCACAGGCCGGTGAGTGCTTCGGTTGTGGCTAAGTCAACCTCAGGATGAGACCTTCGGTATTGTTAGAGCAACTTAAGACCCGGGTCGCGGTTTGAGTCCTAGGCCGACAATAGGTCGGGCTCAAGAGCTAACACGATCACTCAAATGTGTCTTCTGACACTCGAACACGTGTTACGATGCAGCACCGGAAGTTCCTGCGATTTTCAAGGCCATGAAGTGGTACAAGTACAGGTTCTTATAAATCTTTAAGGATAAGTATAACTCATTTTCATTTGTACAGTGGCCTAAGAACCTAATCACTGTCCATACACGTCGCCTATGCCCCTGGGCTTGAGTCCATGACCTCGCTCGTCAAATGCATTTACCTTGACCCTGGTCACCAAAGATGAGCACCTTAAGCCCTGGGCCAATTGGGAGACACCTATAGTAGTACTTGACGAAGTGGATGCGTTCAAAAAAATTGGAAAAACTAAGCACGCGAATATTCATTGTGCGGACAGCATTCTGGGAGAGAATCTGCAACTTAATTGCATATATTTGGCATAAATTACATGCTATAAAGCTGGCTGAAATTAAAATTTAGCCTGCGAGTTGCGGGATTAGCAGCTTAAATTTAACCACACAGAAGCTTACACATTATTAAGCAAAGTCACCCTGACAAGATAATTTTAACACAAAGCAGCCGTATTTATGAAAAAACAATTAAATGGTCTGGATCAAGAAGAAAGTCTTTAATGTCAGCCCATTTTGGAAATTCCATCATATCTGCCTAAAATATGGCCTCTTTGACTTTAGAAGATGCACTTAAAGAGGAACCGAACGATGAAAAAATAAAGCTCTCTCAATTCTTACCGAATCGATATGGATAGCAGGTCATTTTCAACTGTAAGTGCGGCATTATAATTGTAATCGTAACATTATAATTATTATTGATTCTCCCAAAGAAAGTTGTTAAGGGTTTGGATAAAGATTAGGGCTTCTTAGGGCGCTTCAAAAATTGCATAATTTTAATGTGATAATTATCGCAGATTTTAAAAATGTAGTGTAACAGCATCTGAACCACTTTCCTCAGTTCTCAAATATAGCGCTCATAACCATGATACTTATTGCTGTTATACAAAAAAAAATAGTAACGACATCCTGAGCCCTGCAATTTCGGCTAAGATCTTTTGGATACTGCAGCGATAGCTGCGGAGCTGTTGACAGAAGCTGAAGACGGCAGTAACGTAAGAAGAGCCTAAATCTTACAGAAACAAGTCAATCACCACAGATGTAGATAGGTCTATTTAATAGCAAAGGAAGTGCTACCTTCAGGTGTCTAGCTTCCCGAGTCTAGCATGGCGTGATGGAGCTCTTTTCCGTTACCATAGGGGCAGCATATTATAATAAAGACGACTCAGTCTGTGCTCACGTGAGAATAGATTTAAAAGGATTTACTGCACGTATACACGCATTCACTGAGGTGGCTACCATGTTGCGTGCTGTCTAACAAAATTTCGGAGAGATTAAATCTATCACGATAAATATGTCTGCAGAGCGGTTGCAACTGGCCAGCAAATTTTTAGTAGTTTCATACTGATTTAGAGAGGACATACTAAAAATATCAGTTCGAATACAACTTTAATGCTTCAGAAACGTCAATGGCAGAGGACCCGTACTAGATGCAAAGCTCCTAATAGTTGAAGGTCGTGACGCTATTGGGATTTTGAAAAAATTAAAACTGAATGTTTTGGCAGGAGATTATCAAGGCTTTATAAAAAGTACTGAGTAGAATACATCGCATTTCATTGTTCGGATAAATGAGTCATATACAAGATCTCCATGCAGAATCTAGGCTTTCACTTCTATGTAGACGACCCTCATGTGTACCTCTAGTTTGATTCTTCCCAGCCTTCGAGCACGTCCAATTACATATACGCCCTTCTTGCATGTATTGATGACATCCGCACATTGATGGCAGCAGACTTTCCTTAATTGAACGATGGAAAAACCAACCTATTAGTATGAGCAAAGTGAGTGTGATTCAGAAATAGGAGAACCTAACCTCCAAAGTCGGCAATGCCAGAATATATCTTTGCTGAATTTGCACATAATCTAGGTATCATGTTCCAATGTGATCTTTCATTTGACGACCAAGTCAGCTTCACAGTCAAATTTACTTTTTAAGCTACATAACATTGCTACAACATGCGTTTGTATAGAGCGGGACTGCTAAGTCTAAATTGGTCCATGCATTTGTGACATCCCGTATCGACTTCTGTAACTCACTGCTTGCTGGTTTACAGGCTTGTGCAATCAGGCACTAACAGCTGGTGCAAAACTCTGCAGCTAGGTCCACCGGGTGTGAGCTTCACAGTACCTACGTCACACCACTTCACGCCAACCAGCACTGACTCACAATCAAGCAGCGTCTCGACTTCAAGATTCTGTCACTTTTATGTCCCTTCGTTTTCTTGCTCCAGCCTATTTATCAGAAGTACTCCACCACCAGGGAATGAAACGCACAACTTGCTGTTCTGGCTCGAATCGCTTAGCCATGCCCCGTAAAATCCTCAAAAACATGGACAAAGACCATCTGAGGAACCTCTGAAATATGGGATATCTCAGAGCTCTGAGGTTGGTCCTATTCTTTTTATGTTGATGCTCTCCCTCTTGCCGACGTGATTACCAGGCAAAATCTAGGCTTTGACGTTTATACGGATGACACTTAGTTGTACCTCCGCTTTGATACCTGCAAGCCCTCTAGCAAGTCAAATTCTCTTAACTCCCTTGCTGAATGTATTGATAACATCCACTTATTAATGGCAGCAAAATTTCTTAAATTGAATGATGATAAAGCCAAACTACTAGCTTTGGGAAAACCAAGTGTCATTCAGAAATTGGAAAGGCTAAAGCTGAAAATTAGCAGAGTTAGAATTAGTCTTATTGAATCTGCACAAAATCTAGGTATCTTGTTCCAAAGAGACCTTTAATTAGACAGCCACATCAGCTCCACAATAAATTCGCATACTTTTAGCTACATAACAATGCTAAAATTCGGGCTTGTTTAGATAGGGATACCACATCTAAGTTGGTCCATGTATTTCTGACATCCCGTCTTGACTTCCGTAACTCACTGCATGGTGATCTACTGGCCTCAGAAGCTTACGGGTGGGGCGAAATTCTGCTACTAGGCTTGTCTGTCGTGAGCATTGCAATTGCCACATAACACCACTTATCGCCAACCTGTGCTGGTGGCCAACCTGCGTTGGCCCCCAGCCAAGCGAAGCATCGAATTGAAGGTTTTATAACTCAGTTTGAGGTCACTTTATTCTTTGGCTACAGCCTACCTATACGATCTACTCCCCATCCAGGCCATGCATCACATCACCAATTTTCCGGAATCTAATTGTCTACCGATACCTCTTCCGAACCTCAAATCTTTTAGAGACCGTGCCTTTAGTTCATATGCTCCAAAGGCCTGGAGATCACTCCTAACTTTGTCAACACATCTCCTGACTGGACCACATTACAAATAAAGTAAGAAACTACGTATTTATGACAGCATTAAGTGTGACCTTGTGATTTGTCCTTAATGTGCTTTTGGTTGCTGCCACTGAGCACGATGCTATTAACCATACTTGGATGCTGACCCTGTGCATGTCATCCCTAATCATGTTATTCTTATTGCTTATTGAGCCTGCTGCCACTAACCATTCAATTGTGCTTCCTTTGCAGCAAACGTAATGTGCCTAGAAAGAGAATGAGTTCTCTGAGGGATATATCAAATGTATTATTATTGTTATTAAAACCGCTAAAGACGGTGCCTTTAATTCGAATGCTTCCAAAGTCTAGAACTCGTAACCAGCTGATATCAAAACTTCCCCTGACATGACGACGTTTACTACGAAGCTTAAAACGTACCTGTTTATTGCAGCATTTGGTTTGTCTATACGGTCAGTCTTTCGTGCTCATTTACGGCTTGCACTGCATCTGCTGATTGGGCATGTTCCCACTGATTATTTAGTTATGCTTTCTATCTAGTATCTGCAAAGTGCCTAGAAAAAGATTCGGTTCTCTAAAGGCCCTAAATTATTATTTTTATAATTCCCCACCAAAAATTTGAGCCAGATATTTGACATAGTTTACACAGTGTTACTCCTTCTCATCGAGTCGTGAAATTACCACTCATAGATGGGCTCTTAGGTTTTTAACTACTGGAATAACTACTAGTATTTCATAATTATCACGAAGATTTATTTAACAAAAATTTGTTCCGTCGCTATTAGGAAAAAATATATAGTTTCGGAGATCTACCTTATTCTAACTCAATCATTCTGTCGTTAGAAAATAACGGCTTGCTACCAGAGTCTCTTGAACTTATACAAAAAGCCACTAACTTGTAGCCCACATTATTTTTGTGCTTTAAGTAACTAGCTGACGACCGTCGTAATAGGCCACAAAGCCAGGCCATACGCTTGTTTTGTCACTGTAGATCCGAGCATGCACTCAGGAAGTACCAAGCCTTTGGTAAAACTTGCCACTTGCTTTAGCCGGGGAACTACTTCTCTGCTGCTTTGCACAGTCACGCACTAGGGCACACAAATAACACATAAACTTCGGGCGTGTTTTGATAAGGATACCACGTCTAAGTTGGTCCATGCATTTGTGACATCCCGTCTTGACTTCTGTAACTCACTGCTTGCTGGCCTACCAGCATGTGCAATCAGGCGGTGATTACAGGTGGTGCAAAACTCAGCTGCTAGGCTTGTCTGTCGTGAGTGTCTCAGTTGCCACATGACCACTTCTTGCCACCCTGCACTGGCTACCAGTTAAGCAACGGATCGATTTAAAAGTTTTGTCGCTCACGTTTAGGTCACTTCATTCTGTGGCTCCAGCCTATCAGTCAGATCTTCTCCCCCTCACCAGGCCAAACATCGTACCACCCGCTTTTTGGAATCCAACAGCTTGCCAATACCTCGTCCGAACCTCAAATCCTTTAGAGACCGTGCCTCAAGTTCATATTCTCCAAAGGCATATGGCAAATACGGCACACAAAAGCCACTGATTCGGTTTTTTACTCGAATTTATTTAATTTAATATATGTAATTCAAATATATAGCAACTACATACCTACCTGATCCCCGCCGAGCTGGTCTGGTTCAGTGGCTAAGGTCTGGCTGAAGGCGTGGTCTCAAGCCACAAGGCATACGTGAAGCACCTGAATATAGATTAAGTTCTCTTAGGGTGCTATACAAATGAATTATATGTCTCTACTCAGGCACATCGCACATGCCACCGGCTCGAAAACACTACCTTGACTTTGATCGAGGCGAGCACTTTCACCACTGGGCTAAGCCAGCATGGTACAGCTTCTCAGATTTATGTATACGAGTTGCAGACTAAACCGCGACATACATTGCCAAGTAAAATGAAGTTGACCGCAACTTAACAATCTGGGTTGAAACCTGAATCACTTGCAATATTTAATTTGAAAGCTCAATATTGCTGCTTTCGTGGTTATGCATTCATGTCGACGAGGGTGATCGGTATCATATCTGGCGATATATCCCCAATAGAATAGGGTTAAGGTGTTTTCTCGGCAATCTACAAAGGGCAGCAGCTGATCTAGAAATTCACCGGCATAAGCGAAGACGTTCGATTATTCCTAAGCCTCAGTACCTCCCGAAAGTAAGACATAAAAAAACTTGCTCTATTGATCCTAGCAGCTTGTAATGATAACTCCATCCTTGATACTATCAATGTCCTAACTTGCTCGATCGATAGGATCAAGCTGCGCCAGGAGCCCGGCCAGTTAATTCTCGTTTCAGTAGCCTGACACAAATAAAGCTAATATTTTATTGTATCCTTTGGGCAATAAACTAAGCAATTCAATGTAAAAATTATTAGCTCAATGCACCTCCATTAGATACTTGCAAGCTTGGCTGCCTTCAATAACTTTAGTAAGCCGGGCACCGTGTCTGGGTTCATTAAGCACGCCCGAGATGAGACCAGAAATCTTCTCACGAAAATTACCAAACCATGTAGAACTAAAACAATTTTTGCACTTGCAATTTATTATCACTTAAGCTCTCGCAGTATTTCGTAAAATTATTGCGAGTACATTAGGAAAATCCCTCTAGTTCCTAATTGCGCTGCTGATAAACTTGTTTACAGTTAAGGTGCATGACCTGCATCAAATGACGGCATGGTCTGGCCAAATTGCTGTACGATTAAATTGGGGGCTAACCCAAATATGGGCTGGTTCTGAAAGACAGATAGCTTCTATCTAGACCGTGACGGTTTGGTCTGGACTTTATTCTCACCTTACCAAGGTGAAGACAATTATAAAGATTGTAGTACGCCTTTATCAATGGTCAGCGTCTATGAGCCGCTAATGCGGGTTAATTACTCACATTTTTGCTCATATTGGAAAATGTTTAGTATTCTTTACGAACGTAATGCAAGCAGAGACAAGATTGTGCTGACATCAACAGGGCAAAAGCCGTTGAAGGCATCGTCTCCGACAGTAAACTACGATCGTTAGTTGTTTTCTTTTTTCATTGACGTCACATTAACATTTAGTCCTATGAAATGAATTTATAGTTTTACAATAAGAGTTTTGATTAGATTCAGCTCCACAATCAAATCTGCCTACTTTTAGCTGCATGGCATTGCTAAAATTCGGGCTCGCTTAGATAAGGATACCACTTCTAAGTTCGTTCATGCATTTGTGACATCCCGTCTTGACTTCTGCTACTCACTGCTTGCTGGCCTACCGGCATGTGCAATCAGGCGATTACAGCTGGTGCAAAACTCAGCTGCTAGGCTTGTCTGTCGTGAGTGTCTCAGTTGCCACATGACCACTCTTTGCCACCCTGCACTGGCTACCAGTTAAGCAACGGATCGATTTAAAAGTTTTGTCGCTCACGTTTAGGTCACTTCATTCTGTGGCTCCAGCCTATCAGTCAGATCTACTCCCCCCACCAAGCCAAACATCGCACCACCCGCTTTTCGGAATCTAACAGCTCGCCAATACTTTTTAAAAACCTCAAATCCTTTGGAGACCATGCATTTGGTTCCTACGCTCCCAGAGTGTGGAACTTACTCCCGACTGGCGTCAGAACATTACCTGATCTGACCACATTTAAAAAGAGCTTAAAACCTATTTAGGACAGCATTTAGTGGGTCCCTGTGATTTTTCCTTCATGCGCTTATGCGTGGTGACACCATGCATGCTGCCACTAACCACACTTGCATGCTTACCCTGTGCATATCACTCCTAATCACGTTATTTATGTTGTTTAGCGAGCTCGATACTACTCACTGTTCAATCGCGTTTCCCTTTGCTGCAAATGTAAAGCGCCTCGGAAGAGATTGAGTTATCTGAGGGCGCTTTATCAACTGCATTATTATTGTTAATATTAAGGTTCCTTTGCAGCAGATTTGAAGTGCCTAGAAAGAGATTGAGATCTCTAAGGGCGCTATAAGAAACATTTTATTATTGTTTTTTTACAGCAATGGTATACGTCAAAACACAGTGAGAAATTATTTACTCATTGGCATGTGTAGCTGCAGCTAACGCACTCACAGTTGAAATAAAACATTAAAATGATCGAGCTTAAGCACATTTAACGTTGGGAACTTAAAGATTTTTTCAAAATATGGCCTTGGCATACAGTAGCCTGTACTCGCTGTGCGGCGGCTGAAGCATTCGCTAGGCGTACCTGAGTAAACATATTGGAAAGCTGCCCGAGGAGTTTAACGTGTTACAGTTTAGTTAATTGACTGTGAATTAAAAATTGAATATAAGTTTAAGTTCGCAATTCTTTTCAAATGAACCACAATCACGATCCTGCATCAGGAAAAGGTGAGACTAAATGGCATTCTCGGCAACAGCCGCCGGCCGCAGAGACGCTAGACGAGGCTCCTCACCGAAGTGCTGCAGAGACTGCAAGAAGGAGGCATTCACGCCAGGAACAATGGGCCGCAGAGACTATGGTAGAAGCAGAAGCATGATGAATTATTGCAGTTGAAGCTGAAGAAACGATCAATTGTTGCCTGTAGTAACGGGCCTGCGAGACATGAGAAAGAAGCAGACGGTTGAAGAAATCACGTGACCAAAACCGTTAGCTGGCCTCATAAACAACAAGGGGCTGGAGAGATTAAGAAAGAAGCAGAATCCACGCAGTATTTACACTTGATATTACACGGGTATTAGCTAGTTAACGCTAGTATTAAATTTATTAAATATGCTCGACCACCTTAGAGAACCCGAGTGACTCCATTGCCCGTACGGCTCAGTTGACCAGTTGTGAGAATGGCAGATAGTTAAGAACTACTGAAGCTGCAAATGACGCTAGAGAGCCTAGATCTCCATTAACCACCTTCGTCTCCTTATGAAACTCACTCAGTTACTATCAGCTCCATCATCAGTCCAGTCATCATGGGCCAGTAAAGCAAGTGAGTGTGGATGAATCTAATCGTTGCCTCATCAGCTTAAGCAGGCTATATTTTTTTAGCAGGCTTGTGGTCGCTACTGTACATTTACTTGCATTGTTGAATTGTTTAGCTTTCTTAATTAATCAACATGCATCACATCCTACGGAGACCCTAGCTTAGGCTCATTAGCTCCTAAAGCCTGGAAACGGCTTTCGCCTACGATCGCGACTTCGACTGTCTTGATTGTAGTCGGAATGATACGAAAATGCACAAATTAATGACATGCTAATGCCATACATAGCTGACACCATAAATGCGTCATTAACGTCAGGTAATATCCCACAATCTTAAAAAGGTGGTGGGATATGACCTGACCTTTTTTTAAAAGGCTGTAGTCAGACCGCTACTCAAGAAAGCGACACTAAACCAAGAAAACATGAGCTAATTCTGCTAATAATCGTTTACCTTCACCTCGAAAACTGTCAAATCCTTGGAGACCACGTGTTTAGTTCTATGCTTTCAAAGCCTCGAACTCACATCCGACTTGCGTCATGACATCTCATGACTTGACTTTATGTAAAAAGAAAGTAAAAACGAATCTATTTATCACAGCGTTTAGTGGATCCCTGTAATTTGCCCCTCGTGTGCTTATGCGTGTTGAGAATGTGCATGCTGCCACTAACTATACTTGCATGCTGACCTTGTGCATGCCACCCCTATCTATGTTAATTATGAGCAAGCAATCACTAATCATTCGATAAAGCTTTCTTTGCACCAAATGTAAAGTGTCTATAAAGAGCTTAGATTATGTTAAGGTGAGATACAAATATAGTATTACTCACATTACAGCATTTATAGGACTTTAATGGTTTTCCTCTCGTTCGCTTACGAATGCTGACACCGTGCAAGTTACCTCTTACCGTATATTACATGCTTACCCTGTACATGCCAACTATTACTGCGTTATTCTTGTTAAAATTGAACATACTACCACTAACCATTCGACCGTTGCTTTTTTCTAGCATATTTAAAGTGAGTAGAGTGATATTATGTCCTCTGAGAGTGCTTTGCAAACGTATTAATGTAAGTATTATTTTATTCAGGAGATTTTAGCCATCGCAGATAACCTAGCAGCTTCCAACTGTACTTGCTTAGTCTTCATGAGGATATGTCTGCTGTATTCTAATCTTGAATTTATTGATTTTTTGATCCGCTTGTATTTTAGAGGACGTAACTTTGATTGCGAAATATAGGAACACAGTTGAACCATAACCACAAATCACGGGGACTTACATTTATGAGTCTGTTTGTATTAGCATCGGTAGAGTGGTAGTAAGTTTATTTTACTGTCTTCTAGTGGGACCAACCATGCACAAGTATTATACATTTGCAGTTGATTTGTTTATGGTCTGAGATAATGTGTTCCCATTGCTCGACGACGGGCCAACACAGTCGATTGTTGAACATTGCCTTAAATAAGCAAGGTTAATTTACTTCCTAAGGCGTTGTGAGTGCACTCGAAAATGAATATTTTTAAGCGGTAATCAAAACCGTAGCTTCACACAACGAATTTGTATGACACAATGTGGCTGATTGTAAAGGATTTCGATAGCAGCCATGCTAACGAATTCAATTGCAACGCCGTTTCCAGAACAAGCCTTCATAATAATAGTAATAATAATAATAATAAAAATAATAATAATAAACCTGATAAAGGATCCTCGGAGAACTCAGTTTAGTTCTAGGTGCTTTAAAGGTTCTGCAAAGGAGACATGATCGATTGGTGAGTGGTATCATGCTTAATCAATAGCTCGAATAACATTGTTAGTTGTGAAATGCTTAGGGTCAGCCTGCAAGTGTGGTTAGTGGCAGCATGCACAGTGTCAGCATGCATAAGCACATAAAGAACAAATCGCAGTGACTCACTAAATGCTGTCATAAATAGGTACGTTTTTGAGTTCTTTTTAAATATGGTCAAGTTAGGGGATGTTGTGACGAAAGTCGGGAGTGAGTTCCACGCTTTGGGAGCATACGAACTTAGTGCAGAGTGCCCAAATGATTTTAGATTTTTACAAGGTATTGGTACACAATTAAATTCCGAAAAGTGGGTGGTACGCTGCTTGGCTTGGTAGAAGAGTAGATCGGATAGACAGGCTAGAGCCCAATAATGATGGAACCTAAAATTGAGCGAAGAAACCTTGAGATCGATCAGTTGCTTGACTGGTAGTCGCTGCCGGTCGGTGGAAGTGGTGTGATGTGGCAACTGCGACGCTCACTACAGACAAGCCTAGATGCAGGGTTTTACAACGGCTGTAATAACCTGATTGCACATGAAAGTAATCCAACGAGCAGCAAGTTACAGAAGCCAAGACAAGACATTCCAAATGTACGGACCAACTTAGATGTGGTATCCTTACATAAATAAGCCCGAATTCTAGCATTGCTGTGTAGCTGAAATAAGGCAGACTTAATTGTGAACTGACGTGGTCGTCTAAGGAGAGGTCCCTTTGGAACGTGACTCCTAGATTTCGTGTGGATTCAAGAGGAGATGCTAAAAGGCATGCACGTGCACGTTATCAGGCTGCGGTCTCCAATAGCAATACAGATACTGTTCTCTCCAGTTTACGATCAAACCACAGTCGTGCAAATGTTTTGTTGTTGAAAATAGCAGCTTAATCGCCGTTTTAATATGTAAAATTGCTGGCAGGCCCGGATTATTGGAGGCTAGAGCATGAGAACGCTTAAGTACAATGTCATGGAATTTGGCGGTTAAACCGGGAACATCTTTCTGCAAGTTGAAATCAAAACCACAGGGTTATGACTTTCTTGTGGAAATGGCAGCTGTAATGCAGGTTTTTATGGGATTCAGCTGTCAATGCAGCAGCTCACATCATGCATCAGGACTACAAATCTAGTGCTTAGTATTTGCAAGTTTTATTTTTTTAGTCGGAAATTTTAGCTTTTTACACGATTTCTTTTTATTTCGAGTATTACCCGTCCGTCTTAGTTGTGCACTTGGGATCTCGTTCCGTCTGGAAAACTATTATTTTAGCGTGCAAATGAATGCCGGTGCTTGGGAGCTGGCCACGCAACAATATTTAAGCCCCCTCTCTTTCCCTTTCATCTCTCTTTCCCCCCTCTCTCTCTCTCTCTCTCTCTCTCTCTCTCTCTCTCTCTCTCTCTCTCTCTCTCTCTCTCTCTCTCCCTTCCCCTCTCTATCTCTCTCCTCTCTGTCTGTCTGTATGCATCCGAGCCTGAAAGATAAGTATTTATGTGTTCGAGAAGGTCATGCACTACGTCCGGTAGATAAGCCTGCTCAGGATATTTAAACGCATATAGATAAATATAAACGCATGTGGGGCGTGTTAAGATAAGCATTCCACGGCTAAGCTGGTCCGTGCATTTCTGACATCCCGTCTTGACCTCTGTCGTTGCTTCCTGGCCTACCAGCATTTGCAATCGGGCACTTAGAGCTGGTGCAAAAATTTGCAGCTAGGATTGGCCGTTGTGAGCGTGGCAGTTGTCATATCACACCACTTCTCGCGGAACTGCAACGGCCACCAGTCAAGCAAGTGGTTGACTTCAAAGTTTCAATGCTCACTATCATTCCCTTCATTCTTATGCTCTAGCCTACCTATCAGGTCTACTCCCCCACCAGGCTAAGCAACGTATCACCTGTTTTTCGGAATCCAGCAGTTTACCAATACCTCGTACAAACCTCAAATCCTCTGAAGACCGCGCATTTAGTTCGTACGCTCTCATTGCCTGGAACTCACTCCCGACTTGTGTCAGAACATTATCTGTCTTGACCACATCTAAAAAGAACTTAAAAACATACCTATTTAGGATAGCATTTAGTGGGTTCTTGTGATTCATCCTTCATGTGCTTATGCGTGCTGACACTAAGCATGGTGCCACTAACCACACTTGCAACCTGGCACTGTGCAAGTTACCCCTAACCATGTTATTCATGTTGTGTATCAAGCATGATATTACTCACCATTCAATCGCGTTTCCCTTTGCAGCTAATGTAAAGCACCTAGAAAGAGATTGAGTTCTCTGAGGGTGCTGTATCAAGTGCATTATTATTATTACAATAATATTATATCGAGGTAATAAATAAATAAATAAATATATGTATATATCTAAAGGATGCATATATATATATATATATATATATATATATATATGTTCTGTTGCATATTAAAGGCGTTTTGAGATGGCCATAAACATAAAAAGTCTTAGCTAATGTTGATTCGAGGCACAGCCAAGTGGCCTCAGTCTAAGAGGGCGGTAGTGCCTGGCAAGAAGGTCGGGAAGAGGTTCAAATAGGTAGACTAGAGAAAGATAATAGAGGGACAACAAGTGAGAGACCTCACTTGGAATTCAAGACGTTTCTTTATGAGGAGCCAGTGCCGGTGTTATCCTACTGTGGCTCCGGATGCGGCAAATCTCGTGGAGTCACATGTACGTGAGCGGTAGAGACCCTTTATTCCCTCAAAGCGTATACATTGAGTAATATTTCAGCGAAATGGTTACACTGGTTCGGCACACTTTCATTGCAGTCTATGACTTCATCGAATTAGACGAAATGAAAGAATCTTTTAGTCTTTTTTATGATTGCCTACAAATATTCAGTTAACAATTGACCCACAAGAGTGTCCACACTGCAAATGTCAATGGGTTGTTAGGCTATCAAAAATAACAAGACTTTCGACTGGAAAACTTTGCCTGGAGGTAGAGATGACTTATAAAAAAGTGCTGCCTAGATTTAAAGCACATTTTATATATCGAATAAAAGAGTCGTGCGAACGATTAGTATTTCGCCGCCATTTACAACGTCACTGTCCTTCATCTCATCCTTTAAAAAAATCTCCTTGAGTAATGCAACAATCGGGCTGAGGAGACGCCTGAAGCTCTGTGCGACCAGACATATATCCCTACGGTACACATATGCTTACGGACGACGTAAGAGAAATGCTTTATTCGAAGACCGAGCTGGCTCACTCTTAAGCTGTGAGATAGTGTCTGTCTCTGAAAAGTATATATATATATATATATATATATATATATATATATATATATATATATATATATATATATATATATATATATATATGCAAACACGCATTACGTAAGACATCCCAGCTCTAGCTTTCTCTTTTACTACGATTAGGTGCGCCTACATTGATTGGTGGAGTCTCATTATCTGTAGTAGCTGTATTTTCCGGAGTATCGTCACTTTGGAAAGCTCTTGTAGAGCACGTCGAACAAGTACACAATGTGTCGAAGAAATTCTTTGAACACATTTACTTTAATTGTACATTTTTACTGATATGATTCGTCAGGCGAATGCATATCCACTTTCCATTTTCCAGTGAACTGCTAGATGTCGGTTCAGTTAACAAAATCCTGGATCCTAGTCAAGTCTGTTGTTATAATCAAAATCATGTGACAGTTATACATGTTTAGTCCAAGACTTTAGCTGACATTTAAAACCTATCTGCCACGAAGCAGAGGTCCTGCCTTGCTGTAGGCTTTTCGGTTGTGCGCTTTAAAGATCTCTGACACTGTAGGCTGTCGTCACCGTATGAATAGAAAGTCTTAATCTCCCGCTGTGACAAAATCACCTAGTATACAATATTTAAAGTTGGTAAAGTCAAATACAATCTCAATTTTAGACAGCCATGAATAATAATAACAGTGTATGTTTTTTCTTAAGAAACTCAGTTGTCTCTCGCTGTGTTTTCAATAACTGCGAAAGATTAGAGTAGTGCAACGGATTACACAGAGCTAACTGAGTATTGGCCTGCATGCCCAGCAAATTCAAAGCTCTTTTCTGGATAAATTTCATGCGGTTGATGTAAAAAATAACGTCGTTGCTTTATTTCAATAGCCGGATTGGTCAGATTTGATGTGGGCTCTGTGTGGGTTTTGGTGGCTCTTCCGTGCTCTCATTCAATGGTTCCTGATGGCCAGGCCGTGATGGCAGCCGTAAGTAATTGAATAGAAATATAGCTGCCACATCTAGAAAGAAAGCTTCTAAAAACTGCGGTTTTAATTTTATTTAAATAATAGAGAGTAGTATTTTAGGTTAATCCACATTAACCCACCTAATTTAAGCCGATTAGGCTTCAGCGTTCTCTCGCTGTAGCCTCGGAAGCCTCGGCAAAAATGGCCACCCAATAGAGTCAAGCTGCGACACAGCGGCCGTTACCACAAACAGTTTTGCATGTAAACTACAGTTTAATTGCAAATTATATCAAGTAATCTCTAGTTTTATCAACCAATTGTCCTGCAATTACGCTTGCACCTCCCCATGCTATGTCCTCAAACGGCCCGGGCCAGCCAGCCTACCTGTATAGCTGAAATGCGATGCAGCTACCACTTTCACAATTAGTGTTACACTTGCTGGCTTCTTCGGATATGTATTTAGTACGCTTAGTCGTGGTGACACTGCATTTTACCAAAGACCCTTAAATCGTGCTTCATAGATTACATTGGGTTCTCCTAGAATGCTATGCAAGTATGCAAGCATTGTAGTTATTGTTGATTCTCCTGATAAAAAGTGGTTAATTGTCTGGATAAAGATTAGAGTCTCTTAGAGCACTTCGAAAGCGGAATAATTTTAATGTGATAGTCACCATAGATTTAAAAAAATGCAGTGTAACGGCATCTGAACTACTTTCCTCAGTTCTCAAGTACAGCGCTCGTAACGATGATATTCATTGCCGTTTAATGAAACATACAGCGACATCCTGAGCACAGGAATTTCCTCTATGGTCTTGTGGATGTTGCAGGGGTAGCCTCAGAGCTGCTGACAGAAGCTGAAGACGGCAGTAGCATAAGAAGCCTAATCTCAGAAATGCAAGTCAGTCTCCCTAGATATAGGTAGGTCTATTTAGCTGCAATGAAGGCACTACCTTCAGGTGTCTAGCTTCCTGAGCCTAGCTTAGCCTGCTGGAGCTATTTTGACTGACCGTAGGGGCAGCATATTTTAACAAAGCCGAATCAGTCAGCGCTTATGTGAATATAGATGTGAGAGGATTTACTATACCTATACACACATTCACTGAGGTGGGTACCGTTTGGGGTGCTGTCTCACATAATGTCGGAGAGATTAAATCTATCACAATAAACATGTCAGCAGAGAGGTTATAAATGACCACAACATTTTTAGTATTTCATACTGCATTGGAAAGGATGCATCGAAAAGATAAGTTCGGCTTCAATTTTAACGCTTCAGAAACGCCAGTAATGAAGGACATACTACAAAATAGAAATCTGCTAAAGGTTGAGGGTCATGAGGCTATTGGGTTTTAGAAAATGTAAAACTTGAGCTTTTTGGCAGGAGATGATTAAGGCTTCATAAAAATTACTGAGAAGATTACAGCACATTTGATCGCTCGGATAAATAAGTCGTGTACAAGGCTTCCATGCAGAATCTAGGCTTTAACTTTTATGCAGATGGCACTCAGATGTAACACTGGTTCAATCTTTCCCATCCTTCGAGCACATTAAGGTATATATACAAATTGGTTGCAAGTAATATATATGTATATATATATATATATATATATATATATATATATATCAGAGTATGAATGGCAGCAAACTTTCTTAAATTTAATACCGGCTAGACCAACTTAATAGTTATGGGCAAACCGAGTGAGATTCAGAAATAGGAAAACCTAACGCCCAAATCGGCTATGGCAGCATATCTCTTACTGAATCTGCACGTAATCTAGGTATCCTGCTCCTATGTGATATTTCATAAGACGATCACATCAACTTCACAATCAAACCTGTTTTTTTCAGCTACCTAACATTGCTAAAACCCGGGCTTGTTAAGAACTGGAAGGCCACGTCTAAGTTTGTCCATCTCACAGTCCGTCTCGACTTCACTAACTCACTGCTGGCTGGTTTACAGGCTTGTGCAATCAACCACTTACAGCTGGTCCAAAACTCTACAGCGAGATCGATTGGGTACCTCAGAGCTCTGATATTGGTCGGATTCTGTTCATGGTTTATGCTCTCCCTCTAGCCGATGTGATTACCAGGCACAATATAGGCTTTGACTTGTATGCAGATGACACTCAGTAGTAAATTCGTTTAGATCCCTCCAAGCCATCCAGGATGTCAAATTCTCTTTATACTCCTTGCTGAGCGTGTTGACAACATCCACACATTAGTGGTAGCAAAATCTCTTAAATTGAATGATCATACAACAAACCTCCTAGTTTTGAGCAAACCAAGTGTCATTTAGAAGTTTGAAAGGGTAACACTCACAATCGGCTATGTCAGCATACGTCCTCTTCTAGTAACACAAATTCTAGGTGTCATGTTCTAAAGAGACCATAATTAGACATCCACATCACCTCCAAAATCAATTCTGCACACTTTCAGCTACATAACAATGCAACAATTCTGGCGTTTTTATATAGGGATACAACATCTAAGTCGGTCCACGTATTTGTGACATTCCGTCGTGACTTCTGTAACTCACTGCATGCTCATCTACAGGCCTCGGTCGGGAGTAAGCGAAACCAAGCGGTGTGGTCGGTGCCTAGAGAGTGGCATTGGTTAATTTGCAGAGCAGAATCACACAGTGGTCAGCTACTGATAGTGAGACGTCTCACCATACGTTTGGGCGTTTGTGATGCATTAAGCGAGCTTTTCAAGGTCGACGACGACGTGACCGAATTGAGTGCTAAAATCAGCACCTACGAGAGGGTGGTGTGCTTACAGCTGATGCGAAACTCTGCCAACTAGGCTTGTCTCACGCGAACCTTGCACATGCCACGTTACACCACTTCTCGCCAACCTCCACTGGCCATCGTTCAAGCAAAGCCTCAACTTCACGGTTTTGTAACTCACTTTTAGGTACCTATATCCTTCGGCTCCAGCCTACCTGTCAGATCTATTCACCTACAATTCCAAGCACCGTATCACTCGTTTTCCGGAATCTAATTGTTTACTTATACCTCGTAAGAATCTCAAATACTTTGGAGACCATGCATTTATTGTGTATACTCCCAAAGCCAGTAACCCACCCCTATCTTGCGTCACGACATCTCTTGAGTTGACTACCTTAAAAAGAAACTAAAAAACGTCCTATTTATGATAGCATTAAGTGTTTCCCTGTGATCCGTCCTTCAAGTGCTTATACTTGCTGACACTGAGCAGGCTGCCATTAACAATAATGGGATGCCGTACCTGTGCATGTCACCCCTAACTATACTTTTCTTGTTGCTTATTGAGCATACTGCTACTAACCAATTGATTGTTCTTCAGTTACAGAAAATATAAAGTGCTTAGAAAGAGAATGAGTTCTTTGAGGGTGCTATCGAATGTTTTATTATTATTATTATTACCTATATAGACTGTGCCTTTAGTTCATATGCTCCAAAGTCTAGAAATCATTACCAGTGCACGTCAAAAGTCCTTTGACATGACGAATTTTACTAACAACCTTAAAAGGCACCTGTTTATGGCAGTATTTTGTGGGTATCTAGTCTTTCGTGCTCATTTGCCTGCTTACAATGTGCCTGCTTTGTGCATGTCCCAACAATTATTTAGTTATACTTTCTATCTGGCATTTGCAAAGTACCTAGAAAGAGATTCGGATCTCTGAGGGTCTACATTATTATTCTTATGATTCCCCACCAATAATGGAAGTAAGGTTTTTGACTTATTTTACACAGCGTCACTTGATCTCATTGACCCGTGAAATTACCACCCAGCGGATGGAACTTTATTCTTTAACGACTAGAAACTTTTCATTTCATAATTAACACGATTATTTGTTTAATGAAAACTCGTTCCATCGTATATAGAAAAAATAATACATGCATTAAGAGATCTATCTTACTCAAACCCAAATGCTTCTGTAATCAAGAAGTAGTAGCTCGCTACGAGTCTGATGAACTTATGTAAAAAGCCACTAACATCTAGCCTAGATTATTTTCTGGTTTTAGGTTACTAGCTGACCTCCATAGCAAGAGACCTCAATGAAAAATACACACATTTGGTCACTGTGGATCAGAGCACGCATTCAGGAACTACCAAGCTCTTGCTAAAATTTGCCTCTTGTTTAAGGCGGGAACTACTACTCAGCCTCTTTGTTCAGTTGTGCAATACAGCACATACTTTAAATGCCACTGCTTCTGCTTTTTATTCGGATTTATTCCCTATAATATACGTAATTCAAATATATAGTAACTAGATACGACTAGATACATACTGGATGTCTGCCGAGCTGGTCTGGTCCAGCGGTTAAGGCACTTGCCCCGACTAAGGTCTGGCTGAGGGCGTGGGCTCGAGCCCAGAGGCATATGTGAAGAGCCTGAATAGAGATTAAGTTCTCTCCAGGAGCTGTGCAAATTTAATACATATCTCTACTCAGGAACATCGCAAATGCCACGGGCCCGAAACAATGACTTTGATCTTGTTCGAGGTGAACATTTTCACCACTATGCTAAACCAGCATGATATAGCTTTCCAAATGTACGTATAAGAGTTGCAAACTCAGCCGCGGCTTAGATGGTCTAATAAAGTGAAGCTGACCGTAACCTAAAAATATGAGTTAAAATTGAATCACTTGCAATATTCAACTAGCCAGCTCAATATTGCTGCTTTCATGGTTGTGCATCCGGGCCGACGAGGGGAAACTCTATCTAATCCCCCGACATATCCCTACTACAGTAGGGTAATATAGTTTCTCGGCAATCTACAAAAGGCAGCAGCTGCCCTGAAAAATTCACTGGCATAAGCGTGGATGTTCGATTATTCTAAAACCTCAGTATTCTCAGGGATTAGGATGCAATTGAGAACCCGGCTCTACAGATCATAGCTGCATGCATTGATAACTTTGTCCTTAACCTTAACAATTTCCAAACTTGCTCGATCGGTATGATTAAGCTGCACCAGGAGCCCGACCTGTTATGTCTTGCGTCAGTAGCCTAGCACATGTAAAGGGCAGATTTTATTTTATTCTTCGGGCAATAAACCAAGCAATTCATTGGGATAATTATCAGCTCCAAGCCCTTCCATGATATATTTGCAAGCTTGGCTGCCTTCAATAACTTTAGTCAGCTGGGCGCCGTATCTTGGTTTATTCAGCAGGCCCATGATAAGACCTTCAGCCTTCTAAAAAAAATCACAAAACCGTTTAGAAGCGTGGAATTTTTGCACTTGCCATTTACTACCGCTCTAGCTCTCTCAGTATTTCGTAAAATTATTGCGAGTCATATTAGAAAAATCATTGTGATCCCTAACCACGCTGCTGATATACTTGTCCACGGTAAATGTGCATGAAATGCATCAAATGAAGGCATGGGTGAGCCAAAGTGCTGTTCGACTAGCTTGGGCGTTTACCCAAATAAGGGCAAGTTCTGAAAGACAGATAACTCCTACGTAGACCGTGACAATTTTCGCCTGGAAATTCGGCTCACCCTAGCTTGGTGCAGACTTTCAAAGATTTTAGTAAGCCTTTATCAATGGTAAGCGTGTTAGAGCTGCTAGCGCCGGTTAATAACACATATGTTTCCTCATATTGGTAAAACTTTAGGAGCCATTACGAAGTCCTGCTGACATCAAGAGGGCAGCAGCCGTTCAAGGCGTCATCTCTTACATTAAACTACGATTGCTAGTTGCTTTTTTTTATCTTTGACGTCCCAAAACATTAATTCCTATGAAATTAATTTATAGTTGCACAATACGAGTGCAGATTAGATTAAGCTTCATCTGAAGCAAATTTGAAGTGCCTAGAAAGAGATTTAGATCCCCAATATAACAAATGTATTATTATTGTCGTTATTACAGCATCGGTGTACGCCAAGGCACTGAGAGAAATAATTTACTCAATGGTATGTGTAGCAGCAGCGAGCGCTACTATAGTTAAATAAAACGTTAAAGTGATCAAGCTTAAGCATATAGAATGGCATTGGCATAAGAGTAGTATGAACTCGCTCGGCTGCGGCCGAAGCTTTCGTTTGGCGTACCTGAGTAAATATATTGGAAAGCTGCCCGGTGAGTTTAACGAATTAGTTCAACCAGTTTATCTAAGTGACTGTGAATTAAAAACTAAATCTAAAATTATGTTCGCAATTCTTTTCGAATGAACCACAATCAAGATCCTGCATCAGGTAAAGATGAAACTAAATAGCGTTCTCGGGAACAGCTGCTGGCAGCAGAGATGCTAGACGAGGCTCCTCACCGAAGTGCTGCAGAGACTGCAAGAAGGAGGCTTAAAAACATACCTATTTAGGACAGCATTTAGTGGGTCCTTGTGATTCGTGCTCGATGTGCTTATGCGTGCTGACACTGTTCATGCTGCCACTAACCACATTTGCATGCTGACCCAGTGCATGTAACCCCTAACCATGTTATTCATTTTGTTTGTTTTTCAAGCATGATTTTCCTTACTATTCTATTGCGTATCACTTTGCAGCAAATGTAAAGCGCCTAGAAAGAGATTAAGTTCTCTGAGGGCGCTTTATCAAGTGCAATATTATTATTATTATTATTCACGCCAGGAACAGCGGGCCGCAGAAACTATGGTAGCAGCAGAAGCATGACGAATTATTGCAGCTGAAGCTGAAGAAGCGATTAATTTTTGCCTGTATTAACGTACTTGCGATACTGAGAAAGGAGCAGACGACCGAATAAATCCCGTGACCAAAACCGTTAGCTGGCCGCAAAAACGACAAGAGGCTGGAGAGATTGAGAAATAAGTAGACTACCGATTAAATAGCACGACTAAAACCATTAGCGCTCGGTGAGAAGGACAAGGGAAAAAAGCTAGACAGACTGAGCAAGAAGTCGAAGCCACGTGGTATTTCCTTGGTTATCCACTGGAATTAGCTATTCAACGCTAATATTACAAATACTAAATATGTCCCACCTCCTTAAAGAACCCGAGTCACTCCATTGCACGTACGGCTCAGTTTACCAATTGTGAGACTGGCAGTTAGTCAACCACCACTGAAGCTGCAAATGACGCTACTGAGCCTCGTCCTCTATTACCTACCGCCGTCTCCCTGTGAAACTCTCTCAGAAACCATCAGCCCCATCATCAGCCCAGTCGTCATGGGCCAGGAAAAGCATGCGAGTGTGGACTGATCTAATCGTTGCCTCATCAGCTTAAGCAGAGTATTTTGTTAGCAGTCTTGTTGTCGCTAATAATAATAAGAACAATAATAATTCACTTGATTAGGCACCCTCAGAGAACTGAATCTCTCTATAGGCGCTTTACATTTGCCGCTAAGGGAAATGCAATTGAATGGTGAGTAATATCATGCTTGATAAGCTAACAAAGTATAACATGGTTAGGCTTGACGTACACAGGGTCAGCATGAAAATGTGGTTAGTGGCAGCTTGCACAGTGTCAGCTCACAAAAGTACTTGAAGAACGAATCACAGGGACCCTCTAAATGCTGTCCTAAATAGGTGTGCTTTTAGATTTTTTTTTTAATTTGGAAGGTCAGTGGATGTTCCAACTTAAGTCGGGAGAGAGTTCCTGGCTTTGGGAGCATACGAACTACATGCAAGGTCTCCAAAGGATTTGAAGTTTGTTCGAGGTACTTGTCGACTGTTGGATTCCGAGCGGTGGTACGAAGCTTGGTCTGATGCAGGAGTATACCTGAGAGATAGGCTGGAGCCAAACATGAAGTGATCTAAAAATGAGCGACAAAATCTTAAAGTCAATCCGTTGCTTGAGTGCAGATTGCCAGTGCAGGGCGGCGAGAAATGGAGTAATGTGGCAACTGCGACTCTCACGACAGACAAGCCTAGGTGAAGAGTTTTGCACCAGCTGCAATCGCCTGATCGCGAATGCTGGTAGGCCGGTAAGCAGAGAGATGGAGAAGTCGAGACGGGATGTCATGAATGCACGGAAGATGTTGGACGTGGTATCCTTAAGTAAACAAGCCCAAATTTTAGCAATTTTATATAGCTGAAAATAGGCCGATTTGACTGTCGAGCTGATATGGTCGTCTAAAGAGAGGTCGCTTTTAATATGACACCTAGGTTTCGAGCTGATTCAACAAGAGATATGCTGGCAGAGCCTATTCTGAGCGTTAGCCTATCCAATTTGTAAAACACACTGGATTTGCCTATAACTAGTAAGTCAGTTTTATCATCGTATAGGTTTAGAAGATTTGCAGCCATCCATGTGGAAATGTCATCAATACATGCAGCAAGAGAGTTGAGAGAGTCTGTGGTGCTCGAATGCTTCGAGGGATCAAAGCACAGGTACCACTGAGAGTCATCTACATAGAAGTGAAAGCCTAGATTGTGCTTGGCAATCACATCAACAAGAGGGACAGTAGAAAACCATGAAAGAAACCGGACCTAGCACAGAGCCCTGAGGTACCTCATATTTCAGAGGTACCTCTGATGATCTTTGTTTATTCAAGTTAATACTCGGGATTCTCCCACTGAGATAGCACCTGGACCTCTGCCGAGCAGTGCCAGTGATGCCGTGGCGAGATGGGAGGCGCTATAGAAGAACTTGGTGATTGATCGTATCAAAAGCTGCCGAAAGATTGAGCGAAACATGAAGAGACACTCTTCCGATGTCTGCATTCCTAAGTAAGTCGTTGTATACCCTAAGCAATGCTGACTTTGTGGAGTGATTAGCTCTAAAGCCAGACTGGAACTTAATAGCAAGGTGTGAGGTTTCAATATACGAGTTCAGCCGGTCTGCCGCGACCCGTTCAAGTGTCTTTGATAGAATTGGTAAAGGGAGACTGGCAGTAGTTGCTTAAGTTCTCTTCGTCCAGTGTCGCTTAAATGAGAAGTGGCCCGACTACAGCTTTTTTGAAAGGTGCTGGAACGTGACCTGAGGCTAATGACATAATAATGGTGTTAGTTATGCATGGCAGCAGCAGATCAATGCAACGTAGGAGCACGACAGTGGGAATAGGGTCCAGAGAACTTGTTGTCTGCTTTGATTAAGATATGAACTTCGGGAGTAGATCACTAGTAACCTGCTTAAATGCAGGCATTGAGGTGCAGCCTGAAATCAGGGAGCAGCATTCTAGTGTAGATGTTGTCATCGTAGGGATGGATTCCCGATCTGGTCTCTCTTCGGCACAAAGAATCGAGAGATGCAATCGGCTAGATATCCTCAAAGATTATCAGGTTAGAAGCTAATCTGGGAGCGGTTGAGGAGATGGTTTATCGTCAACGCCAGCATTTTTAGATTGTGCATGTGATTTAAAAATGTTTCTATAGAAGCTAGACTTGGCCTTTGCTAGGATCGATTGGAATGACCTACAGAAGTCTTCATATGCCTGTCGCTGGATAGTCAGTCCAGAACTTTGGTATGTTTTTTCAAGCTTTTGCTTAGTAGAGTTGGCTTGACCAATGTCTGTGGTAAACCATGAGCCGTCTGGGCGGGGCACACAGTGCGCTTTGTCAGAGGTGCAAACTCGTCGAGCGTGTCAGCTATTGTCGTGTGGTATCTATCTAAAACTGATGACAGATCTGAGGGGGGACTGAGGAGCAGAGATGAAGCATATATTCTCGCACGGACAGCATCAATGTCAAGGATCTTGACGTTTCGCAATTCACAGGTTATTTTAGAGAAGGAGGTGAGACACACTCTTGATTGAATGAGACCTGCATTCGGTCAGATAAGCAGGATTTGGTAATAGTTGGTGATGACAAAGTGCAGTTGTATGCGAAAATCTGGTCGAGTGTGTGACCCTTGATGTGAGTAGGACCATGCACATGAGCCACAAGAGACAATGAGTCAGTCAATGCACAAAATTCGGTGCTGAAAGCGTCAGATAAGTTATAAAGTGAACATTGAAATCACCCATAACGAGGAAGGACCAATTTCTTGCACACAGAGTCGAAATGAGATTGGATAAATCTGAGATAAAGGAAGATTTGGTATTGTGAGCGATAGACTACTGCCATTATTGGTAGTTTCTTTTTGTATGAGACCAAGACAATTGATTCAAAAGATTGCTTCGAGGGTACAGCAAATGGCTTGAAGTTGAACTTTGAGGGCACGATAATAGCAACTCCACCTCTAGTTTTCGTTGATCTAGGGTTGTGAAAGAACGAGAAACCAGATGGGGTTGCTTTTTTAATAGTCGGGCAGTTTATCGATACTAGCCAAGTTTCAGTTCGGTCGAGCAGGTTGATAACATTTTCAGAAATAAGGTCGCCTATTACCAGACGTTTTTTGCACAGTGAGTGTTGTTTACAAATGCAAGCCGTTAAGTCTGGCCGATGGAGTTACAACAGGCCTGATGACCACAATGCTAGAGAGATTTACAGTGACGCATATGGGGAAGCGTGCTGAGCGGTTCGAGACAGTGCTAGGAATGCCAAACGAGCGAATACTTAGCAGTTCCTTCCAAACGAGCAGTGTCTGACTTGGCGGCTCCGGCCACTGCGGCTGCTACTGGGTGCTTTTCTTTTGTTAATGCATAGTTCATGAATTTTAGCAACAACAATAATATCAAGGTATGCATTTGATCTACAATGACAAAGCGATAACAGCTGCTGACGATCATAACTAACATGCAGGTTACTTGCCGCTGGTGTAGCTAAGGCAGCTGCCGGCATTGGAGACCCAGCAGCCCGAAGCGATAAGCGTTTAGATATCCATAGGCACGCAATTTCTTTCAAGCTACGGTCAAATAACAATCTGAATTACTTTAAACGTGTCTTAGCTGTATCGTTTCCGTATACGATGTTCGCAAGAACTTCGGTTTTCGGAAGAATTCGGTAACGAACACAAATGCACGTTAGAGCGCTTTCTATCAGGAGGCGAGAACACTACTGTTCATATACTTGCTTTGTTGAATAGTTTAGCTGTCTAAATTGATCAACTTGCCTCACATCCTTCGCAGACCGTAGCTTTGGCTCATTTGCTCCTTAAGTCTGGAAATCGCTGTCGCTTACGATAACGACTTCAACTGCCCTGAATGTATTCAAAAAGATACGGAGATGCCAATATTAATGACGTGCTGATGCCATTCATACCAGACACCATAAATGCGTCAT
Organism: Cristatella mucedo; assembly: GCA_009760855.2. Classification (NCBI taxonomy): domain Eukaryota; kingdom Metazoa; phylum Bryozoa; class Phylactolaemata; family Cristatellidae; genus Cristatella; species Cristatella mucedo. The sequence continues at coordinate 764,199 of WPIO01000119.1, forward strand.
TAGCCTCAGGTTATATGACACCAGCTTTCCAAAAGGCTGAAGTCAGAACTCTAATCAAGAAAGCAACACTAAAGAGGAAACATGAGCTAATTCTGCTCATAGTCGTTTACATACGACTCGCAAAAACGTCGAATCCTTTAGAGATCAAGTTTTTAGTTTGTAAGCTCTCAAAGCCTGAAACTCACTTCCAACTTGCATCACCACATTTCCTGACTGAAACATATTTAAAAAGAATCTAAAAACGCATTTTTTCACAGCATTTAGTGGATCCCTGTGATTTGCCATTTATGTGCATATGCATGCTGAGAATGTGCATGCAGCCAGTAACTACACTTGCATGCTGACCCTGTGCATATCACCCCTATCCATGTTAATCATGAGCAGGCTACCATAAACCATTCAATAAAGCTTTCGTTGCAGCAAATGTAAAGTGCCTAGAAAGCGATTAGGTTCTGTTAGGGTGCTATAAAATACATTATTATTCATATTACATCCTTTATAGCATCTGTGTGGTTTTCCTTTCGTTAGCTAATGAGTGCTGACACGGTGCAAGCTACCACTAACCTTATATTACATGCTAACCCTATACATGCCAATTGTCATTGCATTATTCTTGTTAATACTGAGCACATTACCACTAACCATTCGACCATGTTTTTTTCTAGCAACTTTAAAGTGAGTTAAGTTATGATTATGAGTGAGATTATGTTCTCTGAGGGTGCTTTAAAATTGCATTATTGTAAGTACTATTTTATTCAGGAGATTTTAGCCATTGCAGCTAAGCAATCAGCTTCCAACAGTACTTGCTTTGTCAGTATGATCGTTACTTTACGTGGATATGCCTGCTGCCATCTAATCTTGGATATCCTCCTGCGTTGATCCGCTTTCATTTTTAATAACATGATTTTCATTGCGAAAGATGGGAACTCAGTTAAACCATAACCACAAATTCTGGAAATAGTATTTATGAGTCAGTTTGTATGAGCGTTGGTAGAGTGGTAGTAAGCCTATTTTACAGTCTTTTGGTGGACTCAAACGTGAGCAGGTCTTATACAATGACATTTGTGGTTGATTTCTTTATAGTCATAGATAATGTATTCTCATTGTTTGACAATGGGCCACTTCAGTCGATTGATGAACGTTACCTTAAAACAAGCAAGCTTAATTTACTTCCTGCGATGTTGTGAGTGCACTATAAGCGGATGTTTTAAAGTTGTAATCAAAACCGTAGCTTCATACAACAAATTTCTAAGGCACTATGTGGCCGACAGTAAGGGATTTCAATAGTAAGCAATGGAATTAAGGTAATTACAATGACATTCCCAGAACGAGCACTCGCAATAATAACAATAATAATAATACAATTGACAAAGCACCCTCGGAGAACTCGATTTCTTTCTAGGCGCTTTACATTTGCCGACGAGCGGCAAAAGTGACACGGCCAAATTCTGACTATTATCATGCTCTATGAACAGCACGAATGACTCGGTTAGGGGTGAAATGCACGGGGTCAGCATGCAAGTGTCGTTAGTTGCAGCATGCACAATGTCAGCATGCATAAGAAAATAAAGGACAAATCTTAGGGACCCACTGAATGCTGCCATAAATAGGTACGCTTTGAATTTCTTTTTACAGGATCTCAAGTCAAGGGATTTTGTGACGAAAGTCGTGAGTGATTTCCAGGCTTTGCGAGCATACGAACTGAGTACAAAGTTTTCAGATGACTTTAGATTTTTAAGAGGTATTGGCAAACAGTTAGATCCCGAAAAGCGATTGGTACGATGCTTGTCCTGGTGGGAGAATAGATCAGATAGACATTCTGGAACCAAATAATGACGGGACTTAAAATTGTGTTAAACCCTAAACCCTAAACCCTAAACCTTTAAGTCGATCAGTTGCTTGACTGATAGCCAGTGGGGGTGAGCGAGAAGAGGTGCGATGTGGCAACTGCAACTCTCACGACAGATAAGCCTAGCTGAGGAGTTTTACACCAGCTGTAAGTGCCTGATTGCACATGCCAGCAGGCTAACAAACAGAAAGTTACAGAAGTCAAGAAGAGACATCGTAAATTCAGGGACGAACATAAATGTGGTATCCTTACATAAAAAAAATCGAATTTTAAGAATCTTATGAAGCTGAAATAAGGCAGACTTGGTTGTGGAGCCGATGTGGTCATATAACAAGAGATCATTTTAGAACACGTCTACAAGATTTCGTTCGTAATCAAGAGGAAATAAGGCAGGAAGGTATCAAAGCAAAGATTCAACTGAGTGTAATCTGCAGATGTGAAAGGCTAGATTGAGCTTGGCATTCACATCGGCAAGAGGAGAATATAAACAGTGAGAAGAACCAGAACGAGCACGGGACCATGAAGTACCCCATATTTCACAAGTACCTTGGATGATCTTTGTCCATTCACATTTATACTCTGGAGTCTCCCACTGAGATAGGAACTAAACCATTCATTGCACAGCAGTGCCAGTGATGGCCAGGCTAGATGAGAAGCGCTCAAAATTTGGGGATCGTTAATATCAAAGCTACCGAATGATCGTGCAAACAAAACACGTATACTCTACCTGTGTCTCAATTCCTAAGTAGATCAATTGAAACCCGAAGAGATGCTGACTCTATGGAGTGATTAGCTCTAAAGCCTGACTGGAACTTGCTAGCACGGTTTGAAGTTTCAATATATAAGTTCAGAGGGTCTGCCATGGCTGGTTCTAGTGTCTTTGGTAGGAATGGTAGATTGAGCCATAGCTGCCCAAGTACGCTCGGTCTAGTGCTGCGTTCTTGGGAATTAGCGTGACTACAGCTTTTTTGAAAGGTGCCGGTACAAGACCTGAGTCTAATGACACATTAATGATGTCATTTATGCATGGCAGCAGCAGATCAATATAATGTAGGAGCAGAACAGTTGGAAGAGAGTCCACACTGCTTGTTCACTTATAATAATTAGGATGTAATAACGACATGATGATTAATTAATGATGAACGACATGATTAATGATTAGGATGAACGACAAAGGCATTTCTTGGACCCAGGCTTTCTTGGACCAATTCTTCGAAACGTTAAATCAGAGCTAGCAGCCGCTTTCAGTCTTGATGAATCCTAATTAGACGGGCTTTGGCCTAAACCTTCAATGTCGATTGCCATATATGCCTAAGAATTTGCAATAACAATAGCTAATAGTTATGAATATGCACTTAACATGAAATTAAATATTACGTGCAATGAGAATTAAGGCTTTGCTCAGGAGTTTTATGGTTGATGTGTGATGAATTACAATATTGGCTGTTTTGATAGTTGCTTTCAATCACTGCAGATTACCCACAAATTAAAGTACATATTGCTTGCTAATTCATTTTTTAGCCACCATAAAATGTAAAGATTTTTACATAGTGAGTAGTGAAATTTCCCCCTGGCACTATTGAGTTGGTTTTATGGTATTAAAGAAGAATTAGGCATATGCCCAGGCCCCTGACAGTCGCTTGTAATTAATGGTTCAAGGACAAACATTAAAATTGTTTTTCTGATTGCACTCTAAAATAGCATACACCAGAGAAACATTTAAACTGGAGCTTTCAGCAGCCAATTTCTCTCGATTTTAGATGAGTCAAAATAGATTACTTTACTCACTCGTTCCTTAGCAGTGTCGAATGACACCCATATGATTTTACTGAACGAGTTCAACAGGTTGAAATGTTGTTCGCTCACTACGTTTACAGGGCTCTATCAAGTGCATTACAATGTTATCCATGTTATCCAATGAGTAGCATTTTAGATTTGATTGCGATATTGACTATTGACATTATATCTAATCCTTTGTCGTCTCTGAGAATGAAAGTTTAGTCTTTTATTTGTTGGGTCTAAAGCGTCTCGTTGAGCTTGTGCAAATGCCGAGTGGGGTGTAATCTATGCCACTGCTTTAATTAGTGAGACCGGTTGCATTTTCAGAGTTTGTCGGCAGTAGTCATGGCAGTTGTACCTCCAGCGGGCCTTGATAGCCTAGAAGGTAATATGCTCCGCCATTTACGACTGAGGCTGTGGGTTTAAAATCTGCAGTAGGGCGATCCTTTATTGCCAACTGCAAGTGGAGGTGATAGCCGATAATGATCTTCTGCCGCTAGAAAAAGAGGTAGTTAAATCAGCTAAGATAATACTTTGCCTACCATGAGGCAAGTGAACCGGTTTCTGGCCTGGATTGATAGTCAATTTAACAGAAAACATCTTTTCGGCAAGATATTGGAGGGCACTGTTGCAGAAGGCTTTGTGAAAGGCATGCAGTACAGGGCTAGTAAAGTAGACAGATAGGACAAATAAATAATGAAGACAACATCCGTTGGCTACGTTGGCTGCAAGTTAGTGGAAGTGGTTTTGCAGCAAATGGTCGATGCAGCTCTAACTCAAGCAGCTGTGTTGTATGCTCTTCCCGCAGGAAAACAAATAATGAGTCAAATCAAAAGACAAGTATGAGGCTCCAGGTTTAAGCCCGAGAGCTTCTCAGAGATAGCAGCGAGAGCCTCGTCGGAGATAGCAGCCTCCGATAAAATAGCAGCAAGCCCAGTCGGAGCAGAGCTTGGTTGGGCGAGTCATTCTGATAACGTGCCATTTGGCCGGCTGGTAGTGCCCATCGGAAATAGGAGCCCCTGCTTTACAGTGAGTCACTCGGAAACGCCAAGATGTTCAGGAACGGCAGTGATTTCAAAATGAAGGTTGGTGCAAAACAGTAAGAAAAACTCATCCAGCGAAGGTTATGATGGGCAATAAGCTTACGTATTTAAGTTACCCTTTGTCGGCGCTGGCAAAGGTGGTAATAGCTGCTAATGTTCATCTGTCATTTTACAAATAAATAAAACACAAATCAGCTAATGTTTTATACTTCGCCCATCTAATTTCTAGTGGAATAAGTAGTAATGTCAAGAAAATCCCTAGACAATTTGTCAGATAATTAAAGAGTGTTTATGGTACCTTTTCAAAGAAAAAATATGGTAGAACTGGTATCGAAAGTTCTGATGACTTCCATATGTATGAAAAATCAGTGATGCCGGCCAAGTCAAAGCCGGATGTAAGCCGGAAACCATAAATTTACAAAAAATATGCCGATCTCTGTAATATATGCGACTTGTATCATAACTTGTCGTACCTTGGTAGATCGCTATAGATGCTTGAAGCTTTTTGAGGCACATACTTGTGACTTTTATACAGGTTCATTTGCAGGATTGGTTGGTGCCTTGTAAATTTAATACCTCAACTGATATTTCACCTATCGGAACGAAATTTGAAATGGGAGTTCAGCTCTAATTGCTTATCTTAGTTTTTAATCTTTTCGATTTTGGTTTGATACATTTTGCTCTATTAGTTATCAAACGCCCTGAAGCTTTTTCCATAATCTTGGAGATATAGACCAGTTATGCAACTTCTGCTGGTGAGCTTGGCAGAAGTTGTGTGCCTGCTAGCCAACCCACGAGGCCCAGCTTTGGTGGGAGCAGGTAGGCTGGGGGGCAGGAAGGAGGAAGGGAGGCAGGGAGGGAGGGAGAAAGGGAGGCAGGGAAGGAGGAAAAAAGGAAAAGAGGGAGGCATGGAGGCAGAAGAATGGGAGGGAGGGAGGGACGGGGAGAGGGTTGCAGGGAGCCGAAAGAGAAAATCTGGCAATGATGCAGTGAGACGGCTAGGCACAAGCAATTCGATTTTGCCAGAAGTAGGATGCTGGCAGTCATTTTCAGATGAACCCGATGCTGCCGAGGTTGCTGGCAGCATGCATTAGTCACTTAAAGTGGTTTGGGCACAGCACAAGTTGGCTGCTAATGTAACGTCATGGCTTAGCCCCACCCTCTAAGCAATGCTACCAAGCTGTTCTCCATAAGCAGAATGAGTCAGTGTCTTTGGTAAGCCAATTGACTGCTCATATAGATAAGAGCCGGCTAAGAAGGAAGTGCTGATAAGAAAAATTTAGGCAGTGGCCTCCACATACCCCTATTGCTTAGCAGACCTGTTAGTTGAGGCCCATCTTAGAGCTGTCGGCTATTAGTCTACCGTTGCTGATTTCCTAAGGCTGGTGACACTGTAAGTTCTAGCTTTTACATCAGATTGCCTGCATTGATTGTGATTGTTAGTGTGATGCTTTCATCGACGCTCCTGCTTAGCGCTGGCTGTGGTAGGCAGCAGAGGCCTAGTTTAAGAGGATCCAGGTTTTCTCGAGTGAATTATGCTCCTTGGTACTACCACGTTGCTAGAAATCTCTACCAGCAGTTTGCTAGAACGGGCCATCTTATAGTGTGGTGAAAGATGCGACCGAACTTCAACATCCAAATATGCTGAACGTTTAGTCTTTTAAAGAAGAGTATTTATATGATTATTTATTTCATCTATAAAATCTATAGACTTCAATTTTAGTGTGTCGATTTATAGATTGTAAACAGTTCTTGTACCGAATTGTGCAAAAAAGATATTTAACGTCTTGCAGATATTATATATGCTTTTGTGAAGTAACGGTTTGCAGACTTACAGCCTTATTTATATCGCATTAGTTGTAGCAGAGAGCACTCCATCTTGCATTTGGGACATGAGGAATTGCTTTCTGAATTACTCCTTAGCACGATTCAGTTAGTAACTTTAATGTGGATGACACTTAGTTGTATTTTTTTGCATTGGTCTCTCCCAGACATCCAGCACGTCGAATACTCTTAACTCCCTTGCCGCAAGTATTGATGACATCCACACTTGGATGGCAGCAAACTTTCTTAAGTCGAGTGATAGTAAAGCCAACTTACTGGTTTTGAGAAACTAAATGTTTTTCAAAAATTAGAAAGGCTGATGGACCAATTGGCTTTTCCAGAATATTTCCTGTTGCATCTGCATGGAATGTACATGTCGTGTGGCAAAGAGAACCTCCATTAGATGACCGCATCAGCTCCACAGTAAAAGTCCAGTCAGACTACTTTAAGCTTCATACCACGTCTAAAATTCCGGATGATTGCACCATCCTGTCTTGATATCTGAAACCCACTGCTTGGAGGTCTACCGGCCTGTGCAATCAGGTGCTTAGAGCTTGTGCAAAACTGTGGAGCTAGGCTCGTCTGTCGTGAGCATTGCAGTTGCTACATCTCACTAAGAAAATAGTACTGGCTGATTTAACAGCCTCTTTTTCATAGCTACTGAAGAGCTTTTACGGTTATTACCACAGCTTGCAGCAGCAAAATAAGACCGCCTGCCGATGGATTCTAACCAATTACCTCAGCACCCAGGTCGTGAAAAGCAACTGCCTTACCTAGTGTGCCATCACGGCTCACCACTACTTTTTCCTGACCTGCACTGGCTCCCAGTCAACACATCGACTTCAAGTTTTTGCCCGTCACTTTAAAGTCCCTTCATTCTTTTACTCCAACCTACCTATCACATCTACTACCCCATCAGGCTAAGTATCGTACCAAACACTTTTCGGAATCTAACTGTTTATCCGTACCTGGTACAAACCTCAAATCTTTTGGAGACGGTGCCTGTAGTTCATTTGCTTGAAAAGCCTGGAACTCACTCCCGACTTGCGTCGCTTCATCGCATCATTTCCTGACGTGACCACATTTAAAAAGAAGCTAAAAGCACTAATATTGATCACAGGATTATGTGGGTCACTGTACTTCAACCTTTATGTGTGTCCTGCTATTACCTTCAACCTCTGTGCATGCTACCATGGGCATGTCACTCCAGCAACGTGTTAATATTAATATTTATTGAGTATGCTACCACTAACCATTCGATCTTGCTTCCTGTGCAGCAATTTAGAGCACCTAGAAAGAGATTGAGTTCTCCATGGGTACTATATTATATGTAATAATACAAATATAATAACATTATTATTATTGTAGCAACCCTAGAGGATAATTTGCCTAACTCTTTTGTTACCAGCTCTGAAAGGATAGTGTAAACGTGATTATGCAGTTGCACTTAATAATGCATAGGTTTTTACGTATTTATTATCCCAGTTCGAGTCTTATCGTGGCCTTCAAAGGAGCTAAACAAACTAGACTTTGACTGCTATTTATGGGATCAAAATAGTGATGGTACTCACTTGCTATGGAGACCATTTCTTCGTCTCTAGTGGTATATATTCTCCTCTACTCCCTCTCCTTAGATTTAACCTATAATTTTACTTGCCACTGTTACCCGTGTGCTATATGTAGGAAATACGTGATTACTGGGTTACTTCGACTATTATGCACCTGCGGCTTTGAATCACCTATCCATTAGACATGCTGTCCAGCGAAAATGCATTCGGACACACAAACGTGCATGTGGGCATGCGTTCAAGCACAAACACACACGCACACGCACACACACACACAAACACACACACACAGACACACACACACACACACACCCACCCACACACGCAGACACATCCACACACTAGAACACACATAAGAATATAAATATATACATATATATATATATATATATATATATATATATATATATATATATATACATACATACATACATACACGTATCCGCAGCTTGTTTTTTATATATGAATATAGGTATATGTACATGAATTGGTATAGTCATGTCCGGCCTGGGCCTCGGCTGCTACCGAGACTCCCGGTTCCAGCCAGGGACTGCACTGCCATTGCAATACTTTCATTCCGAGTTTGCAATGCCGAAGTCGTTCAGGCAGGCTTCATTATTGGATATGCAATAATAATAATAGTAATAACAACACATTTGTCTAGCTCTCTCAGAGAACTGATTCTCATTCTTAGGCACTTTAGATATGCTGCATAATAATAATAATGCACTTGATAAAGCTCAATCAGAGAAATCAATCTCTCTCTATTCGCTTTGAATTAGTTGCAAAGGAAAAGCGATCGAATGGTAAGTGGTGTCATGCTTGATAAACAGCATGAATAACATGGTTAGGGGTGAAATGGACAGAGTCAGCATGCAAGTGTAGTTAGTGGCAGCACACAAATGTGTCTGCATGCATCAGAACATACAGGACGAGTGATAGGAACCCACTAAGTCCTGTTATAATTAGATGCGTTTTTAAGTACTTTTTTAATGCTGTCGAGTCAGGGGATACCGTAACGCAAGTCGGGAGTGAGTTTCAGGGTTTGATAGCATACAAACTAAATGCACGGTTTCCAAAGAAATTTTAGCTTTTTAAGAGGCATCAGTAAACAGTTAGATTCCGAAAAGCTGGTGGTCTGGTGCTTGGCCTGGTAGGTGAGTAGGTCTGATAGATAGGCTGAAGCCAAAGAACATAGCGACCGAAAAGTGAGCGACACAACCATAAAGTCGATCCGTTGCTTGATTGGTAGCCAGTGCTGGTCGTCGAGACAGGTGTGATGTGGCAACTGCGATACTCCAGATAGACGAGCCTAGCAGCAGAGCTGTGCACCTACCTTAAGCACCTGACTGCACATGCAGGAAGACCAGCAAGCAATGAGTTACAGAAGTTGAGGATCGATGCCACTAATCAAATGAAAATACTGGTCGCAGTATCCACCTCTAAAGAAAGCCTTAATTCTGGCAATTTTATATAGCTTAAAGAAGGCAGAGTTGACTGTGAAGCTGATGTGGTCGTCTAATAAAAGGTCACTTTGAAATAGGAAAACTAGGTTACATGCAGATTCGACAAGGAATATGCCGGTAAAATTGGTTTAGCGCCTTAGGTTTCGGATGTCTGAATCGAACTTAGTTTGTCCATAACTAGGAAGTTGGTTTTCCAAAATTCAATTTAAGAAATTTGGCTGCCATCCATCTGCAGATGTCATCAATATATGCAGAAACGGTGTTAGAATTTTTAGAAGCACTCAAGGGGTTGTAGAGATCAAGGCAAACGTAATAAATAAATAAATATATATATATATATATATATGTTTGTGTGTGTGTGTGTGTGTGTGTGTGTGTGTGTGTGTTTGTGTGTTCCTGTATGCTCCTTTGTAATATTCCAGATATATTCATGGACGTTAATGTGACCTAATCCTTAGCTGGCTTCGCGTATTGCGAACTCAATAAGTAAAAAAACGGTAACATACAGTTGATATAATAACCTCAATCACGTAGCGTGCAGAAGAGCTGTATCATTTATTACTCGTCATTGGAGGTGGCAATACAAATTGACAGCAGCAGAACTCGAATGCTCTAGCTGAATCGTTAAGAAAGAGCATGCAACCGCCGGGCTTACTCAGCGACATTTAGAATATCCTCAGGGCACCCGGATAAAACTAAGCAGGACAAAAGCTGGTCGACAAAGTCGCGATTCCTAAAGGGTCTAGAAGTAAGGGAACAACGTTTGCAACCGAAAAGAAGCCTGCCTGCCAAAAGCTGGCAAATATATTATTAGTTTTTTCAGTATTTAATTTTACCGATTTTGCCTGCTGTTTGCTTACCGAAATCAATTAATATTACACCATAAAGAAAAAAATATTGCACTGCATTGCTTTTGGAAAGCTATTAGTGGCCCATCAAGTTTTTTCTTACCTTACTAGCTCCAACTTGGAAACCGGCAAATATCTTGACGGATTTTTCTAAAACTAACGAGAATTTCTTTTATGATAATAATAATAATAATAATAATAATAATAATGTACTTGATCAAGCGCCCTCAGAGAACTTAATCTCTTACTAGGCGCTTTACATTTGCTGCAAAGGGATTAATAACAATACTGCTCTTCAAAAAGTGCTGTCAGAGAACTCAATCTCTTTCTAGGCGCTTTATATCAGCTTCAAAAGGGTCAGAATGCAAATGTGGCTAATTGTAGCATGCACAGTGTTAACACACATAAGCACATTAAGGACGAATCGCAGATCAACACTACATGCTGTTTGAATAATTTTTTTAAAGTTCATTTTAAAAATGTTTAAAGAAGTCAGGGAATATTTGACGCAAGTCGGGAGTGAGTTCCAGGCTCTGGAAGCACACGAACTAAATGCACGGTATCCAAAGGATTTGAGGAATGTGCGAGGTAATGTTAAACTGCTCGGTTCCCAAAAGTGGGTGGCCCGATGCACGGCTTGTGGGGGAGTAGATCTGAGAGATAGGCTGGAGCCACAGAATGAAGTGACCTAAAAGTGAGCGACAAAATCTTGAAGTCGATCCGTTGCTTGAATGGTAGCCAGTACAGGTTGGCGATAAGTGGTGTGATGTGGCAACTGAGAAGCTCGCGACAGACAAGCCTAGTTACAGAGTTGTGCACAGCTGTAAGCACCTGATTGCACATGCCGGTAGGCCAGAAAGCAGTGAGTTACAGATGTAAAAACGGGACGTCACTAATGCACGGCCCAACTCAGACTTGGTAACCTTATTTAAACAGGCCAGAATTTTAGCAGTGTTATGTATCTGAAAGGAGGCAAACTTGATTGTGGAGCTAACGTGGTCGTCTTGTACCCATATTTCCTGGAGCACTGCCAGCTGGATGCTTATTTGATCAAGGAAAGAATCTTTTTTGCAATGTACAAGATATTAAACTTGCATCCGAATGCCATGAAGAAAAATATCTGTGAACGTAGGTCACTAATTTAAGCTTTGAGCGTTTACGTAGCGGATGTCCGTGATGCTTTTGATAAATCGATCAAAGCCTGCCATATCTAATGCCATTAATGATCGGCTACTATGAAAACGTATTCATTGACCCACAGCTTGGACGTCAGCGTGCAAGTCCAAGGATTAATTTGCAGCTGTGGCATTTTAGGGGGTCTTACGAATGACTGATTTGCTGCTGCCGTTTCCATATTGAAGGTCAGAAAAGTGCGGTTTCTATTCCAAATTAGGATAAAGAGTGTCGCGGCTCCGCATGCCAAAGATGCTGTTAAGTTTGTGCTTGAACTTTCTCGTGCTCTAGCTTCAAATGGCCCAGGTGGTCTGCCAGTCCATTTTCATAAACGAATCACAATATTGCTGCCCTTTCCGAAAACAATTCTGCCAAGTGCCACTTCAATTGCAAATTATAGAAAGTGGTGTAAATTGTATCAATACAGTTCGGTTAGAATTTTCTTTATGTGTTCTCAGGCTGTGGCCTCTTTTAGCCCAGCCCAAAGTGCAGTGCTGTGTAGTCAAACTGCCATACACCTGCCGTTAAAAAGAAAAAGCTATTCCCAAATGCGTTTTGTATGCTAGTTACAGCAAGCAACGATCCGATTCTTACCCAGCAGATTACATGCGATTAATCTTTCGCGATATCATGTCATGGCTTTCAATAGCATGGGATCGCCGGCCACCATACATATTGGAACTGGGATGCATGTGCCTTTTCCTCAATTAGCGTTTCGCCGCTTCGGCTTTACCACAAATTTACGTAAATCCGTTTGTCTGGTTTATCAACAAAATTCCACATCATGACAAATGGACTTTCTCATGCTATGGCTTCAAATGGTCCGGACCAGTGAGCCTCTCTACAAAAACCAAAGGGGAACAGCTGTCATTTCCATAAAAGGCGTCACGCTATGGTTTGGATTGTACAGTAGAGGAAATGATATTCCGGGTTGACCCTCAATTTTCATCCGACTGAGCACTGGCTTTGACAGGCTATGGCCTCAAAGCGTCACGACCAGCTAGTCTCCATACATATTTAAAATAATGAAACAGCTAAGAATGGCCATAATAAGCTTTGATAAGCGGCATTTTTGATTCCACCATATAGAAAATGATGTTCAGACAGAAAGGTTTCGCTCTACAAGTTCTACAATGTAAAACGTACTCGATTCTTACAGAACGACAACTACTCTCCTGATGCCAAGTACGGCAAATCCTTTCCAGCCTTTCTGAGCTGCTACTTCCATGCTAATCACTCCCTCAACTGGTCTCCTAACTCTGCTATGCTTCTCAATTTCTCTTCGTTGGGTGAGACGAAATCAGTTGGCTAACGAATGCTTTCCTAATGCCGCTTAGGCTATGAGTTACCTATGCAAAACGCTCCTGCGTAACAGGCAGACAGTGTTAGTGGCTTTGTGTAGTTCCAGACGGAGATACATTCCATTCCATTGCCAGATAGAAATTTCCTGAACCTGCCTGTCGACAGTCTCGTGTTATGTTCTCAAATATCCCGGACCAGCCAGCCTTCCTCAGTATTCAGACTGCGATACAACTGCCATTTACACAATACGAGTTTTACAACTGTGAGTTTTACTCCTCATTGCGGAAAGATGATTCCTATCTACGTACTTAATTTCCTGACAGTGAACGGGCTTGTTTGAATGATGGGGCCTACAATGGTCCAGGCCACCAGAGGTCTTAGCGATAAATTGCACTATTCAGTTCATAAAATTGAATTGCTAAATGCAAAACAGCACCAAAAGTTGGTCGTCAACTCCTCGATTGCAGAATATAAAAATCCGGGACGTAAAGTGACGTATACAGTGAAGTGCATGCAAATGGAGGCGGACATTAAATACTTAAATTCGCAGAGTAGTGATGCCCAGGCGATAAGAGAGGTGCTCTAGAAGAACTTGGTGATCGATCGTATTGAAAGCTGCCCAAAGATCAAGCGAAACAATCAGAGACACTCTACCCATGTCGGCATTCCTAAGTAGGTCGTTGTATACCCGAAGCAGTGCTGACTCTGTGAAGTGATTAGCTCTAACGCCAGACTAATACTTACTAGCGAGGTGTGAGGTTTCGATATATGAGTACAGCTGGTCTGCCACGACCCGTTCCAGTGTCTTTGATAGGAATGGTAGAAGTGATACTGGGCGGTAGTGGCTTAAGTTCTCTTGGTCTAGTGTCGATTTATTGAGAAGTGGCCTGACCACAGCTTTTTTGAAAGGTGCTGGGAAATGACCTGTTGCTAATGACATATTATTGATGTTAGTAATGCAAGCCAGCAGCTGATAAATGCAAGGTAAGAGCAGGACAGTGGGAATAGGGTCCAGAGGACTTGTTTGTTGTCTTCTTTGATTAAAATACGAACTTCAGGACAAGATCACTAGTGACCTGCTTAAACGTAGACGTTGAGGTGCAGCCCGGAATCGGGAAAGAGCAATCTAGTGGGGATGTTGTCATCGCAGGGATGGACTCCTTGATCTTATCTCTTTTCTGCACAAAGAATCGAGAGAAGCGATCGGCTAGATCATTACAAGAACCATTAGGTAAGGAGCTAATCTGGGAGTGGTTGAGGAGATGGTTTATCGTCGACATCAGCATTTCTGGATTGTGCATCTGGGCTTCAACAACGTTTCTGTAGAAGCTAGTCTTGGCCTTTGCTAGGATCGATTGGGACGACCTACAGCAGTCTTCATATGCCAGTCGATGGACAGTCAGTCCAGATATTGTGTATGGTTTTCCAGCTTTCGCTTAGTAGAGCTGGCTAGTTAAATGTCTGTGGTAAACCATGGGCCGTCAGGGCGGGGGCACACAGTGAGCCTTTTCAGAGGTGCAAAGTCGTCGAGCGTGTCAGCTTGTGTCGTGTGGTATCTATCAAAAACTGATGAAAGATCTGAGATAGGACTAAGCAGCAGAGGTGAAGCAGATATTCTCGCACGGACAGCATCGATGTCAAGGATCTTGAGGTTTCGCAATTCCTTGGTAATTTTAGAGGAGGAGGTGGGACATGCTCTTGATTGAATGAGATGTGCGTTTGGTCAAATAAGCAGGATTTGGTAATAGTTGGTGATGACAAAGTGCAGTTGTATGCGAAAATCTGGTCGAGAGCGTGATCCTTGATGTGAGTAGGGCCATGCACCTGAGCCACAGCAGACAATGAGTCATTTAATGCACAAAATTCGGTGCTGAAAGCGTTAGATAAGTAATCAAAGTGTAAGTTGAAATGACCCATAACGAGGAAGGATTGGTTTCTGGCACACAGAATTGAAATGAGATCAGAAAAATCTGAGATAAAAGAGGATTTTTTACCTAGAGGGCGATAGACTACTGCCACTATCGGTAGCTTCTTTTCGGATGAGACCAAGACAATTGATTCAAAAGATCGCTTCAATGTTACCGCAAATGGCTTGAAGTTGAATTTAGAGGGAACAATAATAGCAACTCTCCACCCAGTTCTCATTGATCTAATGGTGTCAAAGAACGAGAAACCAGATGGGGTTGCTTCCTTAATTGTAGGGCGGTTTATCGATTTTAGCCAAGTTTCAGTTAGGTAAAGCAGGTCAATACCATGTTCAGAAATAAGGTCGCTTATCATCAGAGGTTTTTTGCACGGTGAGCGTGGATTCCAAAGGCAAGCGTTAAGTCTGGCCGACGGAGTTACAACAGACCTGATGACCACTAAGTTAGACAGAGTTATAGTGAAGCATATGAGGGAGCGTGCGAAGTGGTTCGAGACAACATTAGGAATACCAAACGAGCTGGTACTCAGCACGCAGTTTCCGCCCAACGAGGGGCTTCAGACCTGGTGGTTCTGGCCTCTGCGGCTGCTACTGGGTGCTTTTCTTTTGTTAATGCATAGTTCATGAATTTTAGCAACAACAAAAATATCAATGAATTCATTTGATCTAGAATGACGAAGCTATAACAGCTGCTGACGGTCATAACTAACATGCAGGTTACCAACCGCCGGTGTAGCTAAGGTAGCCGCCGGCGTGGGAGACCCACCAGCCCGAAGTGATAAGCGTTTAGATATCCAGGGACACGTAATTTCTTTCAAGCTACGGTCAAGTAACACTCAGAATAACTGTAAACAGGTCTTAGCTGTATCGTTTCCGTATACGATACTCGCAAGAACTTCGGTTTTCGGAAGAATTCTGCAACTAACACGAACGGGCGTTAGAGCGCTCAATGTCAGGAGGCGAGAATGATAATTAATATTTAGGCCAAGTCCAGCTATAAATAACTACGGTGGAATTAGGCCGGAC